>OY284480.1:10508776-11708776 GCA_958336345.1 Dorcus parallelipipedus | reverse complement strand
TTGGGAATAATATCACTCTTATGACAATTTACGATTGTAGTACATAATACTTGAGCTTCCTGGTATTGAAATACACTACAATATTCAAGTTCAAATGTACATTAATAATTTGAAACAACTCGTATTTTCATACCACTAATGCACAAAATGGTCACTGGTGGCGCTGGATTCGCATATGCATGGTTCCTATAGCGTAACAGAATTCAGTAAATAGTAGGTCTGTTCCGGCAGCAGTCCCTGACTGGTTCGAAACCGTCAGAAGCAAGCACCGATCAAAGTTTCACATTTAAGGTAGTTCTTGAAAGCGGTGATTAATTCGATGGGCGAATATATTTGACAGTTTCAAACTAGTCCAGAACGTTGCAGGTACAGACCTAGTAACAGATATATTGCGAAAGTAATAGGGTTGACAACGTTGCATATAGTCTATTTTTTTAGTCGATGGGGTGACGTAAATTAAAGGAGGTGTTACGCTGAAAAGCCTGATGCACAAAGCTCAATAGCATCAGCGTCCTCTATGTACAGACCTTAAATCATAAACAGAAAACTAGAATTGAATTATTATTAATTAACTCTTCAACATTACCTACTGATGTTTAAGGTAGACATTGAAATAAGATTTAAATCGAATATATGTATAAGACACGAAAAAGATCCCTCAGTTTAGTTTGCAGTGCTTTGGGCCAGGCTCTTCTTTTTAACGCCATATTCAAATTTAATCCATAGGGAAGCAGTGATGTCACATTCTCAGTTTATATTACTCCGTCGAGTAAAAAATATATATATAATTTTTTCACTTTTTTTCCTACAGCTAGTCGTCGACTTTTGAATCGTTTTTGCAATCTGTCCGATCAGTTAATTATAATTTATAAAATACACTTATTACAACATTTCAAAAAAGAAAGAAATTTCATCTGTCCTACTTACTTAACGCAATTCCTGTTTTCAAAATATTTTATTAAAAAAATCGATCGAAAAGAGATCTAAAACACGCGCTTTAATCACAAGTACAATTCTGCAATTTTCTAAATTGCGGCATGTACTTATTGTTAGTTTTAAATTTGTGTTTTTGTCGTAAAACCAAAATATGCGCAGTTAATGTTTCGAATCCAGAAATCACTCAACCGATTTTTGTGAAATTTAGGACATAAATACCTAGGCATTCGGTTGATTAGCTACAGGTGCTCTTGCAGCAAAGCTTATTACAAAAGAATCTTTTAGTCACCATTTTGAATTGCACATTGCTCAAAAAAAAACGCAGTAAACTACTGAACCTTAATAATTTATTATAATTTATTAACGAAACAAGATTATAACATAAATTAAACTGTATAAGGTATAAATATTGGAAGAAAATCAGTTTTAACAAAATTTTTATAGTAATTTAACATCCAGAGTCTACTCTCAGAGTATCCTCATCTTTTTTAACCAATAGGAGCTGGAGATACTCTGAGAGAGTTCAGTATGACAACATCGTGGCATTCCTTGCACTTCTCTGTGGCATCAAACACCATTCTTCCTTCTCGTACCAAGTACATTTTGGAACTGTTGCCAAATTTTCGATGGGTGCTCTAAACCAACAAGTCCAAACATGTTCAATTGGATTCAAGTCAGGATCAAGTGAAAAGTCCAATGTATCCAAATCCAAATCCATTTTTGATAATGATATAGGAGGTCAGCAAATTTTCTTTCCTTTCCTCGACCTTTTATTTATTTCTTTTTTGAAACTGTTCTGAGTGAATACCGTCAGGAATTACCTACTATTTTTTATTACAGAAAAGAAAAGGAAGTAACAGTAGAACAATTCAGACGATCAACGTCAATCCGAGCTTCAACCAGAGCGTCGTTCAGAGGAGAAATCAGATCGAGCATGATCCATAGGGCATCGGTGAGATCAAGAAAATCTGCGGCTGTTCCCGAGAACGAAGTAGTCTAGAACCGTGATCTCATCATCATCAAGCATCTCGAATAATTTACGCAAATACCGCAAGTAGGTAAATCATCCGAGATGTTTCATTGGCTGTTTTGAAAGGAAGACGGGGAAAGCCCGTCTTTGTGTCTGTGGTATAAGTAGGTTTAATTGTATATTATATTTTTTTATTTATATATTTAAATATTATTTTATTACTGTGTTGTAAATACGAATGAGTGTTGATTGAAATTGAAATTGTTGATTTTTTCATTTGATTTTTTTGTAATATCCTTTGGTATTTATGTTTGTAAAAAGTGAGTAAGTGAGTTTGTTTGAAAATAAATGTGTTCATGTGTTAAAGAATTTTTCTCTTGACCTATCGTAGTGTAGCGGCGAGGCCCTCGATAACTAGAAGGCCGGCACATCCAGAATGATGAGTCACACCCCATAGGCCGACTTTAACACAGAGATATACAGCATTAACGGTAATAATCAACTTCTTTGAAGCTAGAAATGTTTATTAAATGATAATTTTGCAAATAGCGTTTAAAGCAGACTCCAGACTACTTAGTTGGAAGGAAATTTTCACGGTTAATTTTTTTTAACCAGGAAGCATTTATAATAACATACCTACGTACCTTTAAGTTTTAAAACTTTCCTTTTTAAGAAATAAAATTGACTCTAAACACAGTGACGAAATAAGCAGCATAAACCAATAAATAGCCTGCATATGAATTACAAAAATCGGCCCACGCAGTGGGTTAGTGAAAGGTGAAGCTGCCGACCTTTTAGTTATCGATGGCCTCGGTAGCGGTCACTAGATTTCAAAGCAGAGAACTCGGATTCGATCCCCATGATTGTTAACTCAATCGCCGATGGTAATTTTTCGCCCACAGCTCCATTTGGGATGCTTAAAATCTACAACCTGGGAGAATGTAAAATTTCGAGATAATAATAGGGGTCGATGCTCAAGACGTAACAGCCCTGCTCTGTTACATTCTATGGGCCTCAAATTCCTATTACAGGCGACTATTATTACAATCAGACTTCAGACATTTCGGAGCGTTGCCTTGGTTACGCAATACGAGGACCAATGAAAAGTGCCCATTCATTGCGTAGTCATGGCAACGCTCCGAAATGTCCGCAGTCTGATTATAATTACTTAAAACATGCTTAAAACACTTGATGTCCAAAGCCCTTCACTTACTAATATGTAGGCGAGTCAAAAAATCGGCAAGAAATTTTTGACAATAAAAGGAATTTGGCGGCAACACTAATTTTGTTAACATGACTAGTGATGTTGGTCTGGTATCAGTCGAGAAAGATGGCGCATGAGTTGAATGTAGCGCCCAAATGGGACGATTTTGGGAAATTCTACACCAACTGAGGAACGTTCATGCATTTTGGCGTCAAGCAATCGCAAAATGATGCATTTTGTTTAGAAAAGACGCATGGATATTGAAGACGATCAACGACCAGAATAGCCTTCATCTTAAGCAACGAGAGACAACGTTGACTATGTTAATTAAATGATTCGTGCAAACAGGCGAATTACAGTAAATGAAATCACCAATGAATTGAATTTTTCACATGGAAATCATCTCTAAGTTTCCAAAGGGTTGTGCTCGATGGGTATCTCGTCTATTGACAGGTGACCATGAAGAGCAACGTCTTCAAAGCATTTTTGGATCGCTATGGCAGAGAAAGATAGGATTTTTTGGACCCAACAACCAGTTATAAGAAAAGGAAGAAAACAGTAAGGTCCAAAAGTTTGATGACGAAATAATAAAAGCGAAGAGTTTCAGAGATTTTAGGTTAACCAGAGAAAATAAAACAGAAAACAACTGATTTATGTAAGGTGCGGTCAAATCTACTAGAAATAGAAGAAATGTAAATGAATGTTGGTAACTAGAACAACAGACTAAGGCAAAGAGGTATACGGTACTCAAATTTTTAGGAAAGTGCGAGTAGAACCGGACCAGAATAGATACAGATCGTGCAATTTTTACTCCAGTCAGTTAAAACTAAACTGAAAATGCCGCTCTACACTACAACGCCTCCAAGATGCTTGCGTAGAGTGGGGCAGTGCAGCGGTTAGTCCAGTCGGTGAAAGACTGGATTAAAAATTACACACACTGTATATCAGCGTGAAGTTACGAGATGGAAGGTAAATAACAAACCAATCAAATTCATTACGCTCTAGGTTTTTTATTTTGCAATGTCATAACTCAACATTTCGGTTTACGCCTCAGGATTCATGCTAATTTGATGATGTGCACTATACCAGGAGTACATCAGCTTCTAGGAATTGGGTTTATACGAGTTTCAGTTTGCAAGGCAAATGCAGAGAGAAGAAGAGAGGTTTTGTAAGTTGCGCATAGCCCAATCCAACATAATTTTTCTGATTTAGGTCTAGAACTTCAGACCTTTTAACCATGGAAAAATCTCATTGTCAAGATTATTAACGATTCACACGCATTATGTTCGGCATCATGAAGACAGGCCTTGAGCAACGTTGGCTTCACTCCGATAAGGGAGTTAGTCTTTTTTTGTGCATATGCAACTTTTTGACTCACCCCCGTATTAATTCTTCTTCGTTAACAAGCTCGTGAGCATCTTGGGTCGAAAGGGCGACAAACTATCACACATTTTATACATAAAAAAAAACATTTAAATTTAAAAAAGATATATTGAAGCATAATACTTTTGAGATCATGTTTCCTTTTGATATCCATAAATCATTAAATTATATGTATAGCATCCTTATGAATAAGAAGAAACGACTGTACATATCCTCTTATGATAAATTCCATTTATTTTTTGTAACAAATTAGATACATCTATATTTATTACATAAATTTAAATAAGGCCAGCTCATTCCTACGCTACTACTCTTCTACATATTAGAACGATCGTATACGTATACCACTTTCTATTTCATGCGAACGTACATTTATTAAAATATTCAGATCTTTATACATTGCGACATCGACATAACATATTTACATACACGAATTGTTTATTGCAGCTACTGAAATGAATTTGCTTAAGGCAGAAAATCTTTGCGAAATTAAAAGATGTGCAGTTTAATTTATGTAAATCCGAGAACGAGTTGAATGAATCTGTTTGGGGAGTTTCACTTTTGTGTGGGCGGATTCCGCTGAATAAATATATACAATTTCGATCAGTCCAGAGACATTAAAACGCGATTAAATAAAATACATTGCAAGAAACGAAACCACGATGAATATTCATGTTTTCAAATTGAAATTGGAGGGCGATATTTTTCTGAAAATTTAGTTTAACGTTGATGTTATTCGTTCTCATGAACAGATTCCAATTAAAAGTTTCTTTACTTTTAGATTTTTCTTGTACGTAGGACCGAATTAAAAAATATAAAACTTTCAATAATGTAAACAGCCAAAAATTTAAACTCTACTAAATTAAAATGAAAACCTTCTTAGAATTTCAAACTTTGATTGCAAACATTCGCATATGATAACGGGCTCGAGCGGAAAGCGTCTAGACAAAATTCTGACTCTCTTTCGGATAAGTGACCATTAAGATACGTTAAAATAAATAAATCATAATAAAGAACCCTTGACATGTGAGAATTACATCCACAATTTTAGGACGAATGAACAAAATGCCTGGTTGCTACCCTATGGGGTAGGCAGGGACCTAAATGAATCTAGACCCTTACGAACAGTGAGATTTTGTTGAAATTTCCTAAGGGAAGCAAGTGCCCTAGGGCACCTGGTATAAAAAGCTATCAGGGATCCTCTGCTTCTGGTTCTAACTATTATATCCAACTTTGAAGTCAGTTTTTACTCATATTGTTGCAATCAAAGGCGCTTGCACACTTCCAGAGAGCCCTCCGGATCTCTTAATAAAGTGGCCATGTAATGATCCTAATAGGTATTTTAAAAGGAACCGCAACCCTCTATTTCTCTCTAATTTCTCTGTTTTATTCCATCCATTAGTAAGTACATTTATTTTTCTTTAAAAGTTGTGCAGCCACAGTAAGAAGGGTTAATAATGGCAAAACTTCTTGTCTTTCACCTCCAGCGACCCTTCTTGTAACCTAGTGGAAATAATGCTGTACGAAGCACCCAAAGTATGGTGGGAATGCAATTTAAAGAAAAAGTGAAGGTGTTTTTCGAGGTTTATAAAGGAAATATCCAGTGCCGTTTCGATGCACCATTTTGTTGCCTATCAAAGAATAATCTGGGATACTCTGTATATATATATTTTGTAAAACCTTTTTTATAATCACGGGTTAGTTAAAATGATTTTTTCTTGATTCCTACGCCTTTCTTGTATTATACAATTTATAATTTAATATAAGAACGAAACAAATTTCAATCTGAATTACTAGGACGCCAGCATCCTAAAAAGATTCAGTTGGTAAAAGGCGCTCCTCTTATTTTTTTTTAAATTTTGCTCATACAATCGTCGTCAGCGTAATTAACAATTTTCATGAAATTAAAGAATCAAAGTGCCTTTTCGACACAACGTTTTATTGCCTTCCATAGATGATTTTGGTGCGATTCTTGCTCGTGATATTGTAATACCTATCGAAAAGAAAACAATTTTAAATCGACCAAATGTATATTAAAGTACGCACTTGACGTTTCGCGAACTGGGTTATTCGTTTCATCAAAAGTGAAAGACTCCTTTTGATAAAGCGAACAACCTGGTTCGAGAACGTCAAGTAAGTAATATACATTTGCTCGATCTAAAGTTGTTTTCTTTTCCGTTTTGTTGCTCATCAAAGAATACCCTGTATATATCTATTTTGTAAAATTTCATCATAATTCCTACGCCTTTCTTATATTACACAATTTAAAATAATAATGGTATATTAATAAACATAATAAACATAAGGATTATTAATAAACGAATGTAAATTTCTATTTCTAATGAAACAAATCTCAAATTGAATTAGCAGGACGCCTTCAGGATCAAATGCGACAGGATTTTTCATCCTGAAAAGATTCAATTGGTAAATTGGTTAGTCCTCTTGAAATTTTATTTATTTTCGCAAACACAATCGTCGTGATTATGATTCATGAAGTTTATTTCGGAAGTGCTTCCGTTTCTCGGTTTAATGGGGCTTCGTTTTAAATTATAAAATAAGGGGCTCACAGAATTTTTTAATTTCATTAAACCGCTCCAATTAATCACTTAGTTTTCCAGATATTCATTCATGTCATAATTTTAGATTCTTATTTAATTCTTTTTTTTTAGTTATCTCTTTTTATTGTCGTTTATTTGGTAAGAACAATAAAGAAATTGGATTCATTCATGTTATAATTTTAGATTTCTTATTTGATTCTTTTTTTTTAGTTCTCTCTTTTTATCGTTGTTCTAGGTCTATATTTATTTGATAAGAGTAATAAATAATATCCTATTAATTTTTTTAACAAAAATACCCTTTTGATTAGATTGCTCATTAAAACAATTTTTTTCTTAATTTGAAAAATCTTGTGCGACCTGCAACAGTAGCTGCAATAAATTTATTCCATTTACAACGGAAATGTAAAATGCATTACGTTTAAGATTCGGTAACAGGACGCTTCGCAACCCATTCCTGAATGCTCGGCAGCTCGTATATTTTCGTTTTGAGTGCCTTCAGTGCAGGGTAGTAATCTAGTGAGGCTTTGCCGAATATAATCTCGAAGTTCTCGAGCGACACCGCGAATGCGAAATCACACCACGTGATCTGAAACACAAACAGGGAAAGCAAATATTGCATTATAGAAATACACAGAAAATTGCTTCCTTACAAAACTTCTTTTAAGTGCGTTCGCGATTCACAAAAGATTATTTTTTGAGGGGGGTTGTTAATTCCTTGTCTGAAGAACGAGTTGTTTTTTCTTGTGCTTTACTACTTCCCTGGTATCAAAAATCAATTATTCATGCGTTATTATTCTACAGACAAAATATACACTGTAAAATATTTAACTGAGCGATTGTATCTTAAACGAGTGAGCGTGGGGAGATGAGTCGATTACGTGTGACGCAGTGAGGCGATTCTCATATCGCATAGCTGTATACCAAATGCGGTACACACAGTCTGTGTATTATGGTATAATAAACTAATCGACAGAATTTTCTACTACTACTTTTTCAACAAGTGTCAATATTTACAAAAATCAGAAAGAATAGAAAAATCAAACCTGTTGCTTTAATACCATGATACCTTCCGCTTCATTAAAATTATTCTTATTCCTCCAACGTAATCTCGCAATCAGGAGAGAGGAGTTAAACATTTTCCGCGCGAATTCCCCTCGAATTAATTGATTCTGCATCGACGTGCCTGGATGAAATTTTAAGTTCGTTTGCTTCGCGCATAAAATCAAACGGCTCGACGATCCGTAAGGAAATAATCCATTCATGGTGGAATCGATAATCCGGCGAGGAAGTTGAAATGCCGCAAATATTCTCGGGCTTATTCGTTCGGCACTGCTAATCAAAGTTTGTCGGAAATTGGCAAAAGACGGCCGCGTCGTTTCCAGACTGCTCTTTAATATCGAAAGCTTATTTGAGAAAGTGACGACTGACGCTTTTATCCCTTTCACTTAGAGGAAACAAGCTTACGTCTTGCTTAAATTTGTACATTTCATTCCAGAATTAAAAAGAATTATGATTATCAAGAACGAAAAGGACAAGAAAAAGTTGCTTTTCCAAACAGATAATGGTGATTAAATTGGATGAAATTTGCTTTAATAATCCCTCTTATTTCAGTAATATTACCATATTGATAATGAAGGGTTAACAAACTTGGATGAGGAAGCTAGGTACTAAAAGGAATCAGGAAGGAGACAGAGACGAAGTGTTATCTGTAAACAGCAGAGGAGAGCAGGGAAGAGAAAAGGATAAACGCTTTTCCTGTCACTTGCATCTAAGAAAAGAGATATGGATTAAATCGGCGAAAGAAATTCTGACTTCTATGTACAAACGACAGAGAAAAAATATCATAGAAGAATAGTTGGAGAAAGAAGGGTGTACACAAATGAACGAAAACCTGAAGAAGAAAAAAGAAACTTTGAACGCCTAGTAAGAACGAGAGATATGCAGAAAAAACAAACATTTAGAAAATCAGAATGTTAGGAAAAAATATAAAAGGATGTCTGTGGAAAAGTAGACAACTCGGGGTGAGGCATTTTTAAGAGAAAAAGATGAAGATTGGAACTTACCCCAAAGAAATTCCTTGAAAAAAGAAGAAATTTGTTGAGAAAAAAGTGAAAAGAAAAGAGTTTTGACATCCTGAGGCAGAAAGCAAAGTACCTAGATACGGTTAACCAGAAAGAATGAGAAAAAGATTACAAAGGAATAAATAATTCAGTAAAGTAGAAGACGTTTTGGAAAGAAGCAAATGCAACTTAAAATTGAGCTAAAGGAATTCGATGACGGCAGGTGAAAAGAAAATAGTAGTAAAGGATATGTAATGTCATGCTCGCTCTGTTGATATTTACTTAAATCAAGGGGTAACTCAGTGGAAAGTTGACACCGTCTCATATTTTCAGCCGAAGATCAAGCTAAAGAAAAGCGTGGTCCTCTTGTATTGCCCAGTGCTGAAAAAAAGCAAACCTCACTGTCTTTTCTATTGGCATACTCCACGTAGAGGACTGCTGGGGTGCACCTTCCTGAGTCGACGCCATCCCAGGCAATTGCTCAACTCGATCAATCGCTCATTATATCGTCAACTCAGTAAAATATTCCACGAAATAGTTACAAATTATTGTATATAACTGTTTCTTTAAATGTAATCTTCGTCAAAGTACGAGATCAGATCGTAACCTTCGTGAGAGTAGAAACTCAGAAAGTCTAGAACGTTGGGAAAAGAAACCAAAACAGGAAGACAAAGGGAGTTCATCCAAAAAGTACCAAGGGAATTCACTGGAGGAACGTGAAAAGAAAATAGTAGAAGTATCTTCAACACTCTAGGACAGAAATTAAAGAACTTGCGAAACACCAGAAAGGTGTTTATTAGGTGAAAAAAAAAAACAGAAAATGAAGAACGAGGAAAACGTAGACAACAGAACATAAACACCAAGTCGGAGGTGAAAAGAAAATTGTAGAAATGACCTCAGCACTCTGTTGCAGAAAGTAAAGTACTTATGAGAGGTTAGAAAGACCAGAAAGGTTGGAATACCTATTAGGAAGCGACAGAAAATGAAGACCAACGAAAACATAGAAAACAGACAGAAACGCCAAGGCAAGAGGAGGTGAAAAGGAAATTGTAGAAGTAACCTCAGCATTCTATTGCAGAAAGTAAAGTACTTATGGGAGGTTAGAAAGGCCAGAAAGGTCGGAACATTAGGAAGGAACAGAAAATGAAGACCGAGGAAAACGCCAAAGTAAGAGGAAGAGAAAAGAAAATTGTAAAAGTAGCAAGAATTTAAAATACTTATGGGATGTTAGAACCTTAGGGAAGAATAGTGGAAAATGAAGGAAGCGGAACATATTTTTAAGAGTTAAAAGGGGTAGAAGAAAATTAAAATTTAACCAATCATACGTCTTTAAAAAGACTAACCTCTGATCCAACTGAAAATCCATTGTTTTCGGATACAATTTTCTCGAACTTGGTTAGGTAAAAAGGAATCGTTTCCCTCATTAGTTTGGCTTTCCGTTCTTCCTTCTTGATTGGATCCTGTTCGGTTCTTAACTGCCAGAGAACTAAAGAGTAGAAAAAAAAAACGTTATTCTTAAATTAAACAGATTCAATGAACGTTAGATTAAGCTGTTCTAAAAATTAGTCAAAAAATGTCACATCTTCATTAAATTGTTAATTTATTTCTACTCTTTTGAAACTTTGTTTGCAATAATGTCAATAATAGACAAGTCCACAGATTTTTTTTTTCATTTGTTAGTCCAAGGAACAATAATTTGTGAACTCTCCTCGTAGGTATAGCAATCTGCACACACAAAATAACGCAATTTTTTTTGGTAGGGTTGCGCTGTGTATAATCGTTTTTATTTCTGTAAGTACGCTTATTCAATGAAGCTATTTTCCTGAAAGAAAGAATAAATAGTCTAAATCTGAATTGTTTTGATTTTCTATTGTTATTGAGGTTATACTTCTAAATTAAACACTAGGGTTACAATAGTATAAAAAATATTTTACATGATTTTAAAACATTCCAAATTGAAAGTACAAGTGGAAGCATTACAACTTTGTAATAACTTCAGTCAAGTGATCAGTCTGAAACTTTTCATTAATGAAATCTGTATTAACTTTACTGAAAGTGCCCTAATACCTTGTTTCAAATCTCCGAGCGTATCGACGAGCACGTCGCACTGCAAGGCCTCCCATTCGTCCTTTCCGGTTAAGCCATATTGCCGCGCTAAATACCTCGCCACCGCGTTGCTCTGAGCTACCGGCTTTCCGTCAATTTCGAGCACTGGCAGCATTCCGAAGGGCATTCCTGAAATACAAGAGAAGATAATGTGGTACGTTTCAAGGAAGAGTGACATTCTTAATGGCACATCATTTAAGGCACTTCAAATATCTGTTAATTTCTTTTGGTGGGCAAATTGCAGTAAAGTACAAATTTTTTTTTTTTCAATTTTTATCAAGATTCATGTAATGTACATCAAATTTCCTTGTTCATAATATCTGTGGATAAATCAGCAAACAGTACACGTGCCTTTAATTAATATGCTAATTACGTATACCTGAGAAGTCTGTAATGGTAATCTATTATCCTGTCAGGATGCGCTGTTAATAATGCGAAACACATGTAGGTGTGAGTCTCCTGAGTTTTCCTCTAATTACAAATTATAAAACCCCAACAACTGAAACGTGTTGTAAACTAAAAGTAAAGAATAATTTTGATTTGTTTTCCAAAATTAAAACAAAAAAACAATAGAACCGTAATGACTTTAAAACAATTTCAAATCAAATTTTACGTTTGTAAGAACAAGAAAAAACGAAATTAACACCACTGTAATGTTAAGAAAATTATTGAAATGTTCATCTTCCTCATTTTTAAATAATGGTCGACTTAATTTCGAAGAAGAAAAAAAGGGCAAACTTGTTGTTCTTGTCCTTGTCTGTCTTCGCCTTAGCTTCCTGTGTCTACGAAGTGAAAGAAAAGAAGCAACAACAGCAAGATGTCTTCAGTAACGAAAATCGAAAATCGCCAAAAGAAGAAATATCTACAGATTATTTTTTTATTATATGCCTATTGTATAGATCTGAGTTAAAAAAATATACGACAAAATGTCAAGATATGACAAAAGCAGTTTCACGAACATTAGAAGGAGATACCTACATAAAAGTTCTTTGACTTATCGATTTATCGATCGGCATATAATAAAAAAATGAACTGTATACGTGGTTCCCCGAAAGCCACAGAGAAGAAATGAAGCTAATTGTTTTTTAAATATTCCTCCTTCATTTCTTCATTCGTCTACAGATTGGTAGTTTTTCCTGAAAGTTTTTACAACTTACGCCACCATCGAAAACTGAGTTGCATACATACGAGGGCCATTTGGTACCTGACTATGAAAGGGACTATAAAATCTAAAACTTTTTTTGTTTATAGTTTGAAGTGTCAAACGATTTTATTCCAATCTCGTTCGTATAGTAGTTACAATTTTTTAAAACTACTGGTTCGTGGTAATCGAAATCAAATAGTAATAAACTTTCTTACAAAAGAAAGGAATATTCCATGATAAAATGTCTGCGGTTTACAATGAAGCTTCTCCATCTTATAAAATCCTAAAATTTTGGTCTAAACAATTTAAATGGAGTAAGACGACCTAGAATTCATGAACCTCTAGGGATGTCAAAGGTTAAAGCAAGGTGGGTACCGCGAATGTCGACCGGAATGAGAGTTGAAAACCATGGCGCTGGCCGGGGCTGGGTATAGGTGGATGTCGATCGGACGATTTTCTACTCATGCTACATTTCTCCGACTCTTGGGGATAACAGCTTTCGGGCTTTCCTGGACAGCGTGGGAAACGCATTAGGCTTCGGAGAAGGAAACATATTGTTATAATGGGGGATTTCAACGCCAAAGCGGCAGCGTGGGGTGAGTCTCGGACCGACCTTCGAGGCAACATCCTATTGGAATGGATCGCCCAGTGGGATCTGACCATTCAAAACGTGGGAAGATGTCAGCCGTAAGATTACAAATTAGAGAGTCTCCCAAGAAGAAAATCTCAGTGACTACAAGAATATCTTGTTTGAGATCACTGACTTGGTTGTAAATTATGAAGGGATAATCAAGCAGAGCTGGAATCTGCGTAAGCTGAGGCCGGGAATCTTCAGAGATTGCGCTACGCAAGGGTATAAACATTGCGGATACCGAGGAGGACTTCATAAGGAACCTCACTATGGCTTGTAACAAGGCCCTGACCCGTGCCTCCTCGCTGAGGAGAGCCTGCGTGAAGGCTAGGAGAGATGCAACGAGAGTTGCGGAAGGAGTTGAGGAAGAGCCCTAACGGAAATTACCTACGGAAGAAGGAAGCGTACGCGACGGCGAAGAAAGCTCTTAGAATTGCCATCTTAATTGCCAAGGAGGAACACTGGGTCCATCTGTGCGAGGAAGTAGACGATGGAAGACGAGGAAGTAGATGATGTCTGGGGCGAGGGATATAGAATCGCCACGAGGCGGCTCAGAATTCCCTTTAGACACATCAATACCGAGGCAAAGGCCGAAGTCGCTAGAAAGTTGTTTCCGGTATCCCAGGAGCCGACCAACGGACATAGGGTGGAGGATAACATAGATGTGGCGCCTTTTATGGTGTCAGAGCTGAGGCAGGCGGTGAACAAGTTGAGGATGAACAAAGCGTCTGGACCGGATGGAATCCCTCCCGAGGTGATTAAGTTAGCGGTCGAGTGTCATACTAAATATGTACTCGGCATTATGAATAGTGTCCTGCTGACGGGTATCTTCCCTAGCATCTGGTGCTGATTGAGAAGCCAAGCAAAGGGGACGGTGACACCACATACCGACCAATATGCCTACTGGACACCGCCGGAAAACTCCTGGAAAGGATGATAGTGGCCAGATTGAAGGAGGAAATGGAGCTAGATGGTAGGAAGCTGTCCGAGAACCAATTCGGGTTCAGAGAGGGTCGGTCCACTGTCTCAGCACTGCAAAATGTCATTTGCGTAGCGAAAATGGAAATGAACAAGTCACTCAAGAGAAGAAGACTGTGCGCGACGTCCGCAACGCTTTTAACACCGCTAATTGGTCTCTTATCAAGAAGCAATTGGCGAAGCCGAAATTCTCGGTTCCACTGAGGAGGATGGTGGATACGTACCTAAGCAACAGGTACTTGGAACTGGATAAAGGAGTGAGGATCCCGTTATCGTGTGAGGTCCGGCAGGGGTCCATCTTGGGGCCGCTCTTATGGAATCTGCTCTACGACGGTGTTCTGAGAGTTGAACAGCCGGAAGGTGTAACGACGGTTGCTTTCGCAGACGACCTCGCCTTGGTAGCAACGACGGGAACGGCGCAGGACCTGGAATACGCCCTGGATGAGGCGCTGCGGAGAACCACAGAATGGATGAAGGCCAACAAGCTAGAGATCGCGCCCGAAAAAACCGAGGTGATAATGTTATTTGGCAGGAAGAAGCATGAAGGCCTCCAGGTCACTGTACTGGGAAAGAGGATTCTACGTTGCCTGGACGGGCAAGTACTTAGAAGTAGTGGTGGATAAGAACCTCACCTTTGGTGAACATGTGGCCTATACTACCAAAAAAATGCAGAGAACAAGTCTCGCATTTTCTAAAATACTCCCAAGAATTGGTGGTGCTTTAGAGGGCAAAAGAAGGTTACTGGCACGTGTTGCGGAATCGGTAGCTCTGTATGCGGCTCCAGTCTGGGTGAAGGCCTGTGATTATAGGAAATATAAGGATGCTCTAGAGTAGCCAAAGGGTGATGGCCATCAGAGTGAGCAGGGCGTACAGGTCTATATCAACTGAGGCGTTAACTCCATCACTTTGACCCTAAGAGTAAACAAGAATAAAGGCCCAACCATTTTCCAACACCAAAGACATTTAAAGTTCAACCATCGGTTGGCAAAGTGATAGCTACGACTTTTTGGGATTACATAGGAATTTTGCTTATAGATTATCTTCCTCGCAATACTACGGTAAAAGGGGCTTATTACACTAACTTTTTAAGAAAACTGCAGGAGTCTAACTAAATCGGTCTGAAAAAGCAGGACGAAAACTTTTGATTTTGTACGACAACGTTCCTGTCCCTGAAGGATTTAGATTCGAAGAGTTATGTAGCCCAGATTTGGCTTCCTGCAATTATTTTCTATTTCACCATTAGGAGAAAAACTTCATGAAGAAAGGTTTTCGAACGATGAAGAGTTACAATACTTACAATAGTTGAAAGTACAAAATCTTTTGCAGTCCAAGAAAAAAAATTCTTAACGGTTTATTTTCTTTAATTTCGAAATGTAAAAAATGCAGAGGTCGTACATTATTATATTGAAAAATAAATAATTTTTTTTATTTCATCCCCTTCATAATCAGGTACATAATGATTATGTATGCAGAATACAAAATTGGCGAAACTTTTGGGGGTTATATTTTAACAGAGTTAAACAATCCTGTAACATTTTTTTTGAAGAGCTTAGTCTTAGAGCTGGAGAATGCAAACCACATGTTTGAGAATGGCCAGTTATATCAGTGGCGTTGCAACGGTACGTCCCCCACAACATCAGAATATGTAACTAATATGACCCTGTATAAAAATTTAGCAGGAAATAGAATGCAACAAATAACTTTCATTTCAAGAACGTTAAAAACTACTTCTTCTACAACAAAGGCCATCATAATCATCAAAGCACAGCCATTTCAAAAGGGAAATAATCGAAGAACTAACAAAATAATATTAGAAAAATTTAAAGAGTAGGTCGGACCGACCTCTATATTAATCATTTCCGTTTCATTTTAAGAAAAATATTGTGATCTTAACAACTCGAGTACGTCTAAAGCAGGCTTTACACGATGCAATTTGTATTGCAGTAAGACGCAATTTTTATCGTGCGCACGCGCATTGGCAAATGTGTATGAACAATAATTGTTAATTAACCGCAATAAGGCCATGCAAATATAAGGCGCCATAAATATTTACATTCAGAATTTGGTACCTTTCACTGCAACTATTCAGAATCAGAAATAGCTTAAAAATAAAGCCGCGAGCAAATGTATTTTTTGCGTGCAATGTTCATTGCCTTGCGTCCGTGTAAAGCCTGCTTTACGAATATAAACAATAAATAATTGCAAAATGACTACACAAGGTTTTACATGAAAAGCTGAGCAGAGTGGATTAAAAATTTGAACCGACTTGTACATTAATCAGATATTTTTTTAACGAAGAAAAACACGAAGACTTCAAAATCAATCGCTTCAATACGCTAGAACTTTAAATCGATCTGTATACAGGGTGTTTACGGGAAGCCGCTACAATAGCTAACTTTTTTATTTGAATTTTTACGAGAGCTTTAGATTACAACAGTTTCAGGACCTCTCCTGCTAGATTTTATGGCAACATCAGAAAAATAATTACTGTCAGGTTTTCGAGATTTTCAATTGTTTTCAACTTTTTTAAATGGAACGTTATATTTTTAACATCGCATCGCGTTCAAGGCGTCAAATTAATTATGTCTCTAAAATATTACCTTTCAAGGCCTACTATTTTATGAATTATTTAGTAAATAAACATTGGTATTCGCGAGAAGTCCATAGCAACAGCAGCTTTGTTATTGGCGAACACAATATGGTGTGCGTTGAAACAAGAAAACATAGAAATTGTTTTCAAGTTGTCAGTTTTGTTAACTATTCTGATTAATCAGTTCTTGAAATTTAGTTCATATTAAATATGTCAAATAGTAGATACAATTTTAGATACATAATTAATTTGACGCCTTGAACGCGATGCGATGTTAAAAAATGTAACGTTTCATTTAAAAAAGTTCAAAACAACTGAAAATCTCGAAAACCTGACAGTAATTTGTTTTTCTGATGTTGCCATAAAATCCAGCAGGTGACGTCCTGAAACTTTTCCAATTTAAGCTACCTCGTAAAAATTCAAATAAAAAAGTTAGCTATTGTAGCGGCTTCCCGTGAACACCCTGTATATAGTGTTTTTAAACTAAGAAGTACATGAAACACAAAAAAATATAAAAAATTCTATCAAACAAACAAACGTTCATCATAGTGATCTAGAAATGTTATAACAAGTATTCGAAGTGACGTCCATCATTAGCGAGACACAAGCGAGCACGGCGAAGATGCGATTCTTTTGTTTGCATTAACATATCGCGATCAACACGAATACTGTCGGCGGTGTTATGAATACTCACTGTTAAATCATTTAGGCCCAGTTGTACAATACCAGTTTAAATTTAAGCTGAAGCTTAAACCCATAACAACGATTATTTCAACAATTATTCTGCCCTGCTGAACGCAAAGGAGGTATCTGCATTTTTACTTTTTACAGAATTTAAATTTTTAGGTTTAATTCAATGCCATTCTCATTAAAAAAAAAAGAAACTAAAAATTATGGACGTTATACAACTACAAGTAATATAGAATTCTAGGCATTGAAGTCTCATTTTTGAGAAAAAAGCGTACATAGCCCCTTTGCGTTTAGTAAGACAGTATTGTTGTTAAGGGTTGAAGCTTTGGCTTAAAGTTAATCTGGAATTGGGCCTAAATGTGTTTATAAGAACGGCATACACTATTCGTTTCATTTGGCCCCACAAAGAAAATCACAGGGATTTAGATCAGAAGACCGAGCAGACCACTACATGACTCCATTTCGGCCAATCCATTTTCCTAGATAATGTTCGTCGAATCAGGTTCTAGCAGGAACAGTTCTGTGTGCTTGACCCCTGTCGTATATAAACCACTACTTTTATGAAAAATAATAACTACATGCGTTGTTTAGCCTAACTGAATATATCAAGCACTCCCCAAATACTGAACTTTTGTCAGCAAATAACGCATAGCAATAAATTACGAGTGTTACAAGCAAAGAAAATGAGACAAAATCTTTGCCCCGTTTCAAAACATCTGTGATACAACTTATTGCAATATCAAAACAAAAGTGAAACGATTGTCTTCTGAAAAATTTTTATTGTAGTGCGGTCTTTTTATGCCAACAGATGTTTTACCAATTCGACTGTCATAATAAATCTTTTTTTCTTTTTGACCTCTATCTCAATTCATAGTCGCACTATTAATTCTTGTCCGATTTTCAACAGATTAAATTCGAATTGCTTCCGGAAAATTTAGCATTACATGACCACTTATGGCCTCAAATTTCTGCACTTATTAAAAAAAAAAAAACACTCGGTGTTATGACTTCGATTTTTCTATGTATAAGAGGCATGATTTTATTATGAAAGTTCACTTTATTCTACACACTACACGTGCTCAGTATGACAATAAGCTTTATGTATACTGGACCCACGGATACAGATAAGTCTTTGGCACTCTTTAGATTGAAAAGAGAGATTCAAATATCCATATAAAATATTTGCTATTATTTTCAGTGCTGCCAGATGCATCCGATATCTCCCTCTCCAAATTATTAAAAATCCGCAAGCTTAAAATTCCCTTCACCGCCACTATCCACCCCAATCTTATCAAGTTTGCTGTTTTAAAAATAAAACATAATTACAGGATAATACTTCTATTTATTCTAAATTTTCCTATTCAATTATAAAATGCAAAAGAAATCAGAGACACTAGGATAATTTTAGTTAACTAAACTAAAATTATCTACAATACGTCAAGAAACTCCCTCCCTCCATTAAAAAAGTACCTTTTATCTCGCCCGATCCTTAAAGTTCCTTCAAAGAGGGATTATCCCTCCCATCTGGCAGCATTGGATTTTCAATATTCGCCAGCGATCTGCAATATACGAAACAATGTGAAGCCAACAAGAAGAAACCATCTATCTCCAATCCATACTGTATTAGAATAAAAAAAGAATTATAACGTCTAAGGTGCTCAACTTTTTTAGATTAAAACCATCATTAAGCCAGAATTCAATTTGAAGGTATGGATTTTGATGTTGGGAGAATTTTTTTTCTCCACAAGCGACAATTTTATACTTGCCACCCATACTCAAAGCAGACTGACACTAGTAAACCCATATGCATAGGTAAAAGCGCGCCTAGATTTATTGGGATGTTTGCTTTCATTTCCTCCGTGGATGTAGGTTAAGGGCGCGCTGCGAAAGCCTTTTAATCTCTCCGGGCGTGACAGTAATCTCACGCAGGGACTTACTCTTTTTCAATTCGGGCCATTTCTCCCTCGAGATCCTTTCGTCTTCGTATTCAATGCCAGCATATGCGAATATAAAGCGTATGTGCTCGGCTCGTCCTCTGGCGTTGAAGTAAATCAGCTTGAATTGTGTGGGCATCGCTGTTTACAATCCCTGAAACAAAAGAATCTTATTACTGTGCGGACGTGACGTTTCAACTGTTGCAGTAATCATTTTTATAAAATGCAAACGACGACAGAAGGAAGAACTTTAAAAACAAATTGAAATAATACTCATGGTTTACAAGGGTGGCTGAGAGAGTTGAAAGCCACAGCATCTGGAGATAAATGTAGATGAGGATGAATCAGGAAACCAGGAAAGGCAGGAAAATTTAAATGACATGTAATAAATATGAAATGAATGGCAGAAATAGTTTTGAAACGAAGACGTGAAGAGAGGAGAAAACGAAAACTAGTAGACTATTTATACAGAATGAAAAAACAAGAACTATAATATTTGCAAATGCAATACCATTTGAACGAACAGAAAATAAAAGGATTTAAGTGAATCAGTTGGCCGTACCTCCAAGGCTTCTGTCTATTTGGAAACCACCAATGAACTTTCAGAAATCAAAATATAAATGAGGAAGTGGGTCAAATTCGAAAGGCATGAGGATAGTCATTAGCTGTCTAGTAAAGGCCTTAGAAATGGAAATGGTAGAAAACGAATTCGAAAAGATGGTACAACTACAACCAAAAATAAAGTCACAGGGAGCATGAAATTGTCTATTTTGTTATGGTTTTAAAGGAGATGTAAGTACTGGTTGGTTTGCCAATAATATCCGTGCGTTTTAGAGTCGTCAATATCTTTACAGGACATTCTCATCAAATTTGTGGTAATATGTGGATATGGATTTGGATGTCGAAAGAAGGAAAAAAAAAATTAGCAGGAATAGAAATGGTCTATTTACTTATAATTCCAAGGATAACTGGATTTCAATGAGGAAACAAGAGCTGCAATGTTGTCAGTTATAACCAATAGAAAAAAAGGGATTGGAGTGATTTGGATATCTTCTACGGATGCGCGAATCTCACATTGAAACCAACTGGAAGACTCGTTGCCGAAGCTCATGGAATATGACGAACTCTAGAGATTGAGATATGGATGAGGAAATAGTTCAAGCTCGAGAGGTTTAGAGAGAGAGAGAAACAGAAGGTTGGAAATTGCGTCGGCGATAGTTTGCTTTCTTCCTATTGCCATGAAAAAAGATTTGAATTCTATGTCATCGAACGAATACTACCAAAAAATGTGTCATAAATTTTAGATGAATCAAACAAAAGCAAATTAATTCAATTTTTTTAGGTGTTCGATACAAACAGGAGAAACTTCATGAAGTTTCCTTTCCTTTATAAACTATTATGGGTAGAATTACGCAAGTAAAACTTGACCTTCTCAGTTACACAAATGCCATGTGTAAAGGTCGCCTAAAGTTTTCTCATTAGTGATCTTGAAGGTAAGTCAAAGTCTTTCACGTGTAACTATAACCCGAACACGTAGCTTTGTCGTCGGCTTCACGGAAAACTTGAAAGCTCCGGCAGAAAAGAATAATTAGCGAATCGATAATTAATTTGCGTTACGTAAAGGGAAGCAATCAAGTTAGGTAACGACTGGTGTTTGATGTTGCTCACATGGATTCTGGGAAATTTTGAAACGTATTTCTATTTTCACAAATTTATATATGAAATAAAATTATTATATTATAAAATTAATTGTATTAATTAAATAATAGAAATTCTTTCTGAAAATATAGTTTTCTCTTTAGTAGGTAACATTATAATTTATAGTCCAAGATAACTAACAGGTCCCCTGACAATAAAAATATCTGGGATTCTAAAAGCTTTATGTCTCCAAGATGTGTTCATCTTTATTATGAAAAACATATAAACCAGACGTAGCTGTCGGACCGTATGAAACTGCTTCGCCAGTGAAGTGAACTAACGAATAATTTATAAGCAGAAGAGATATGCGTGTCGCTTCATTTATTTTTCCATTCCGTTGATCACGTAAGGAATGATTTTGTATTTGATTTTCGATGTAGTTTCATCGCATAAAAGATTTCTTAATACATTATTAATAAACTCAATCATCTTCTGTATATTTAGTAAAAAAAAACTATTTGAGAACTACCTAATAATAGTGCAAAACTATGAACAACAAGCAGAGTTCAACGAAGAGAAAAGAATATCATGGTATGGGGTGATGATCTATATATTATGGAAAGTAGTTGCTAGGTGTGCAGTTAGGACGCAACGACTTAAAAAAAATTCTAACAGCAAAGTGTTATCAAAAAAATATTAAAATTGGAGTGTACGTAACAGTTACGATGGTTAGAACTTAGAACATGTATGGAGAATGGGATCAGAAAAGCTACCTAAGCAGATATGGGGTACAGCACATACAAGCACAAACGAAGGCCAAAAAACAGATGAAAGCAAAAGGTATTGAAAAAGATCTAAAGGCATTAAAAATTACACAGTGAACAGAAAAAGCAAAAGACAGACCAACCTAGAAAGGAACAACCATGGACCTGCACGGAGAGAGCTACATTGCATTGACATTCAATTAGAGCATATTTATTGCTCCTATTTGGAATTGATAGTATCTTTGGTACTTACATATCCAAACTGTTCTGTACACATAGACATGCTCGTGGTGATAAATTTCAAGCATCTGTCCTTCCTTTTTCAAATTCTAGAGCAGGAGGGAGATGTGTTGCTGTGTAGTTACGTAGAAGTTCGCCTCCCTTAAGTTTACGCATTTATTTTGATTTAGATTTTTCAAATGTCATCAAGGACAAGTCTACTCGTGGCTGTAAGATGCAATCTTATCAATTGTTTCTAGTTTCTGGAAGTGTTCGAAGTGTGTTATAAACGAGTGACGTTAAGTTCTTTATTAACAAAAAAACATTGTTGTGGTATAAATTCTTTAATAGAGAGTAAAAAAGTTTACTTTTTTCATAAGGTGAAGTGGGGTAAATGTGATATAGTTTTTTAATAGATCACAAAGAAAAGGCTAAAACTAATATTTTTAACGGAATCAAAATTTTTTAAAAAAATATCAATGATTTAAATGTAGTTCCTAATTGATACCAGGACTGACGCCTTTTCAGATCCTTTTTGAAAAATGTTAGGTTTTTTTTTAAAACGATGTCAGTATATCGCATTTACCCCTACCTACCTACTCTTGAAATGGAATGGAGCTAATGCATAACAATTATTGTAGTTTATTAGTTATTTTGGTTTTTACAAAACTAAAATATCTCGATCCAGATTATTGCTAAACACATGTCAACTTGAATGTTACCTTATATTATGACCTGTTCTATGACCAGCGATTCTCTCGCCGCTTGCAGCTACACTAGCAGATAATTTCGTTCCATCTAGTGTTGTGCTTATTCGTATACAAACTTAAAGAGTTGTAAAGTATATGGCAGCAGGAGTAATAAATTTACGTTAAAATTATGACACATTATCACAATTGCCCCTTTATCACTTTACCCCACTTCACCTTACTTTATTTCTCCAAGCTCACAGAGCTTGTCGGGGAGGGATGTTAGCGGCTGCGACCGACTTAGATGTTTATTCCTTCGGCATTCGCCTCAAAAACTGGGGAACGCAGAAAACTCAGTTCGAAATCCGAAACACAATCCGACATATAGAACACATATGCACCAGGAGGGGATTCGAACCCAAACCTAATAGTTGCCTGGCCATGCGTCAAGCCCGTTGCCAGCGGACTGAACCAATTCAACTATGCAACTACTTAGAACTGAATACTGTTTATTGAAGTTTCCTCTTGTTAGACTTTTAGGAAAGAATTTGTTTCAAGAGGAAGAAAAACTAATAAAAACATCAAAGGTGGGATTAGGACCAAGACGTGCTCCCAAGAAACTCGTTTAAAATAATACCAGTGGACAATCCAGTTCTGGTAAATAAAAAAAAAGTGCTAGTGAGGGAGATATATCCGGAAAGAAAGAAGAAAGTTTATTGTTACTTTTTGTATTGCACATTGATCTAACCAGAAGATAGAACCAGAAGATTGTTTTCAGCCTGAAAGCCAAAAAGTACCAATTTCCTCATAAACATTAAAAAAGCAAAGACTGAGAAATAAAAATGACTTCTGAAATTAAAGGGATAACAAACTTACTGTATAGATGAGGAAGCTGGATAATCACACAGAGACAGGAAGGAATAGAGATGATATATAATTAAACTGAAAGAAGCACTAACATAAACTTTTGGCGGAATTTTTTTTATAAATTTTAATTAATTAATGAATAGAGATGATCTTAAAAAGACAGTAATAAAAAAAGAGTTGTGAGTTAAATCGGTAAAAGAAATCCAGAAAGAAAAGAAGTTGCTATGGTTTAGATTAAGTTGGAGAAAAAAATATATCCAATGGAGGTTAGAACTTACGGAAGAAATGGGAAAGGAAACATAAAATAGCTATGGAAAAGTTTTTAAGAGAAGCAAATGTAAAATTGGGATTCACCAAAAGAAATGCCAATAAAATTTGTGGAGAAAGTAAAATACTGAATACTCTAGAGTAGAAAGTAAAAAATTAGCAGAATAGGTCAAAACCCAAAGAAATGTCAAGAAAATTCGTTGGAAAGGAAGTTCATTCGACTTCGAAGAAGAAACGAAGAAGAAACTTCGAGAGAAATACAAGAATTAAGCTCAAAATGTACAATTGCGAAATAGATAATAATTGTTACGTTACTTTGTAGAGTTAGTTGAATTTTCAAAATTTTGGCATATTGAAATGATTTTAAATGCTAGAATTACAACATATGAAAAAAATTCACATTTTATAGAACCACTATTCTGTTCCAATACATCAGCACTGACTTCTGACAGTAACAATTTTAAATTTTATAATGATTTTATACTTTTAGTACGAAATTGCATAAGCCAGAAAGTTCTATTTAAATAGGGAAATCTATTTATCTCGCAATGGTTCCTCTCCCAAAAACTCGTTATAAATAAAATCTATTTTAAAAAAGGCAACGCAAGCAAACTACTCGGAAGGAAGGAAGGAATTTCATTGATATTTTTTGGCTCTCAGATTGAGTGGCACCACGATGATCTTCTAGAATAAAACCAAATTGACCATCTTTCTTCTATCAGAAGATTTTTCCAACCTGGAAGCCAAAAAGTACCGATTTTGAATAAGATACCAAAAGAACACATTGGAGATCAGAACGTTAAGGAAGAAATAGAAACGGGAATAGCTCAGTGAAAGACTTGGAAAATTGGAATTTATCAAAAGAAATGCCAAGAAAATGCAATAAAAATGTTAAACAAACCCAAAACTCTAGGGAGAAAATAAAGAATAGGCAGAATAGGTCAAGATCCAAAGATATGTCAAGAAAATTTGTTAATTCGAAACAACATCCGCCAAGAAGAAAAAACCTCAAAAAAAATACAGGGATTAAGGCCAAAATGTACTCTCCCAAACACTCGTTAAAAATAAAATCAGTAGGTACCTCTTTCAGGTAAATCAGGACACCAAGTTGATCATTCAGAATAAAACCAAGAAGATTTTTACGATCTGGAAGCCAAGAAGTACCGATTTCCTTATAACAGTTAACAAAGCCGAAAAATAAAAATTGACCGCTTTAAACTTCCATGCAAACAGGTAACAATTTAGAGTCACGAAGGAAACTTTTAATTTTATTACGTGAACGTAACATGTAAATAAGCGTTGGCCCGGCAATAAATATTTGGGATCTTAAAATAGTCCCATCCAGAAGGAAATGTATTAAGACCAAGTAGTGTTGATTATGGGACAGTAATTGTGCCAGTTGAAGCGATAAAGAATTTAACTAATTTTAACTAGGGATTATATTCTGTGATTTTGGCACGCAAGAGCGATAAGCGGATGATATCTGGCCTGTGTGTGTTAAACTAGTTGAAACTTGCTTCCAAAAAGGAATTAATTACTTATTCACGTGCAGCGATAACTCTATCTGCCAACATGTGAAGGGGGTGAATTCTGTTGAGCTAAGCAACTCAGCAAGAATAGAAATACATTGCTTAAAATAAAATTAGATTACAGAATTTTTTTGTGTAGGTCATGCAAATACATCCAAGGCATGAAAGTATTAAGTGCTTCAGAATTAAACCAAAATAATAACAGCGTATACATTTCCTGCATTCCACTTGAGCATTTGCAGTTTCAGCTTCTTCATTAAGAGTAATTTAACATATTGGCGAAGGCGTGATAATTACCATTGCGTCAGGCAGAGTGCCACCAAATAAATATCAAACTGGGAAGTTTTCACGCCCCTATGATGTTGTGAAATTAATATTGATGATGGTCCGGTAGATTTACGTTCCGGTACCCAGATGTGCGCTTATTTGATGATATTAGTAATTAAAGTCATCGCTGTGATTTCAGTTTGCACGTAACTGTGTTAACAATTTTGGATAGAAAGTTTTCCTCATTTTTTTAAAACGTTTCATTTATTCTTCTAAGAAAGCTACATTTGATTTCGTTTCACCCTCAAAATATAATAATTCCATAAATAAACATTTCAGAATTCCATTTCAGTCCATTTCTTTCTGCTTGCCAAAAGTAATCGACCGAAATTTTGGTGCTTTAATACTTTTGGCATACATCCTCTATCTATATCGTTGCAAAAATAAATAACTATTATGCAAATTTTGAAACCATTCATTTTTCAGCTGTTTGAAAATAAAAAATGTTGGTGGAAGTTATGTACTTCCATTGTACATACAAAACATTAAGTTAAGATAACGTCAACTGCGAACGATCCAAGAAGATTGCATCTACCACCCGTCAAGGTTTATAAGTTAGGAACAGGCATGTCTTATCAGTTATGTAACGTGCATAGGTAAAGTTAATGGCTAATAGGAGCATGTGGGCTTTTCTAACATGCAATGGTCCTTGTAAGTATCGATTGGTTTGCCAATAACCGTGCGTTTTAAATAGCCCACCCAAGTACGCTCACTCGGCGACCGACTCGCCAATATTTTTTAGAAGGACATTCTCTTTAAATTTGCTGTGATAACATGTTTGTTATTATTTCATTCCTTGGGGTCTCTCTCTTATCTATGTTTGACATTTTGCAATTCAAAGTGTGACGCAAGTAACCTTGTCCTTGCCATACTTGATTAATTCATAAATTCATCTAAAGTGGAATTTTTAAATTTATTTATTTCACACCTGAAAAACTTAATGAGGCAGTAAACAAACATGTTGTATTGTCACGATAAGATACTCTCAAGCCTTTACCATATCAAGATACGGCGCTTACACCATGTCAATAACGGAAGGGATGTTACGTTCCCTTGTTACGTTATAGAAAACGTTGGTTCCCAAAAAGAAATAAATTGTCCTTTTTTAAGAGCGCCTCCATCACGTTACGTTGTAAGGGAAATATAGTCAACGTAGTTATGTTATAAGGGGGTCGCCACAACGTTACGTTTTCCCTTATATCGAGCACTCGCTTGCAGGATATTGGCGAACGAAACATAATAATTAATTTAAATTTTACATTACCTCGCCTCTTTGCACCACACTCGACCAAACGCCGCCCCCAAGGACCGATTCAGAAGTCACAAATAAAACTCACCAAATGCAGTAAACTAATTATATTAATGAATACTCTGGAAACTGCCTCTCGACTGTTTCCGACAATACAGCTCATTGATTAACAACTAATCAACTGTAATTGATTTACAAATTTCCCTTTTTATACCACCCGTGCCGGATGCCACAAAGTGCGTTTCCAAGGGTTCGGGTCCAAGATCGATGTTCTAAAATTGTCAGCGTCACATTTAATGAGCGAGCACTTTAATTGTTTTGAATGAAATACGAACTGTTGTGTAGCATTCTTAAGTAAGTTCAAACAACTTGGTTTTCATTTGTCAGCATGGAATTCCCTCTATTAAAACGTTAATTTGGCATAAGTTCCATCGACCGAAAAAGAATTTGACCTGCAAGCTAAGCAGACGTGGGTAATTCATGCTAGACAACATCCGCGGCGATTAAGCCCGTGTCAATGACCGTACTTGTGAAATGCTGACTAAACAATTTTGTCAATTTAAACCTAAAAATACGCGCGTTAAATTTTGTGCAATACCAAAAGTAAAAACGAATTTAAATATATAATAATTTTTCAAACGTGACAATATTAAACACTAACGTTAGCTCTCCTTTCGTTATATTGGTCGCTCACTCAAACTTAGCGTTTAAAATCCGCGCTCATCGCCGCTTTCATTATCGAGAGCTGTCAAGCTCGAACGATCTAGTACGGTTAGCAACAACAGCGAAGTGTCTGGGAACGTGCACACATTTCTAGACAAGTCACCTCCTGCTGATGTGGGTGGCTTATGCATCAGGATATAATGACACCTTAACGAAATAGAATAATCTTAAGTTACTGTTTGAAACCTTTTTAAAAAAACCACGTTTTGTTTGTTCGTTTGTTTCGTTGTCATGTGATGTGTTTGTTTCAATTCGTACTTTCTAATCTAATTGTGGAACTTATTCCAAATCTTCTTTTATTTATTGAATCACTTCTTCTTCTTCTTTCGTTTTTGGAAACGAAACTACTCTTAAATACGCCTTTCATATTTCACAATTCATTTTCCGATGAAACGGAAATACCACCAAATTTATTTCAAATTCTATTCGATCCCTGAATTTAAAATTTGTGCTTAGTGGTGAACTTATGTTTTTACGACCCTGAACTATCAGGAATTTTTTTCAAATCAGTGACAGATTTGAAGAGCCTTGCTGCTTCTGCAAAGACTTGGATTTCCCAGAAAATAAAACTATACTCCTAGAGACCTGAAGCTTAAATTATCATGAAAATCTTCTCTCATTCAGTGACAACTAAGAGGTCTGAAGAACTTGGTGCTTCTGCAAGGACTTATCGGGACTCAAAAGGAAGAGAGCGCGTGAAATCCTTAAAGAAAGTCAATTTCCTTCAAATAACAGGTTCAGGTAACTACTGGTAGCTTCCTAATTGGGCCTATTTCTACTGATCCTTTAGCAAATGTAAAGCAACAAGATTTAAAAAGGATCTCGTTGTAGTTGGAACGATTTCAATACTCAAATGACACCAAACAAAAGGCCTGCGTAATTGTTGTTACCTTCTTTAACAAAATTGTTCCATAACGAATTTTTTGAAAATGTGCAGCGGTTTGTAACGGTTGTAACTTGTTGTCCCTGAAAAGATTTAACTTACAGAAATTGGGCGAAATCACTGAAGATGGAGCCATTCAGTTAATTCTGATGGACCAAGCAATATGCGTCTGTCCTCTTCCATCAGACTATTCCAAGACGAATTTTTAGAAAATGTAGAGCAGTATGTAACAACGATTCGAAAAGAAGGAATCAAATGACAGAAATGCGGTGATATCACAGAAGATGGGGCTGTGTAATTACTCTTAATGAACCAAGCCAAAGTGGTCTGCGAACCGTTGATGCCAAATTCCAAAAGATTGTTCCATGACGAATTTTTAGAAAATGTACAAGAGGATGTAGCAAGGACCTTGTTGTCCCTGCAAAGATTCAAATGGCAGAAATGGGGTAAAATCGCTAAAACCTAATCCACGCAGCAATCTTCATGAGGTCGTTTCTTGACGAATTTTAAGAAAATGTAGAGCAGTATTTAGCAAGGTTCGAAGAGGACCTTGCTGTCTCTGCAAGGATCCAAATGACAGAAATAGGGCGAAATCACTGAAAAAGGAGCCATGCAGTTAATCCCTTTGCACCAAGCAAAAGGTCTGCCATCTTCATGGGGGCGTTTCCTCACGAATTTAAAGAAAATGCAGAGCAGTATTCAGGAAGGTTTAAAGAGGACCTTGTAGTTCCTGATAAATCTCAAATGACAGAAATGGGGCGAAATCACTGAAAAAGGAGCCATGCAGTTAATCCCTTTGCACCAAGTAAAAGGTCTAACATCTTCATGAGGTCGTTTCTAATGAATTTTAAGAAAATTAGAACAGCAAGCAATAAGGTTCGGAGTGGACCTTGTCGCACTTGTAAGGACGTGGAAGCTCAAATACTGTAAAATTTCCTTTAGTAAGATTAACCAAGATTTATTAGTCAAAATTAGAATATGTTATTATTAATGACTTGTTACAGTTCATTTTTCATTTCTGTTCTGAATACACCCTGTATATGCATTGCCACCGTCCAGTTTTCATTTCTGTTCCGAACACGCCCTGTATATGCGAAATTCGACGTGCCGGATTATTTCTTGGACCGTGTCGTTGTACACATTGCAGTCAGTGTAGGAATACCCGTATTTCGCCGGCGTAATTTTCTTAAAATTTCGTTCTAACATATTTCCAGTAACAGGTCCTTCATTTAATTAAACAAATTCATTTTATATAGGCAATCCATCCTTATTTGGGGGCAAATCGCGCGCATGGGAATAGTTAGATAAACTTTTAACGAAGTTCTACTTCTGGACGCGTATTACTCGTGCTCTTTGCCCTTTGAGCTGATTGGTTCTCACTGTTGCTAGGAAAATTCCGCCAATGGTAAAATTGAATGTGTCTCTCTCGTTAGCCTTCTTTTCTTTTCCGCCGATCGAGAAGTACGCCGCCGTTTCATTAAAGTTTCAATCGTTTCCTGGACCGCACGTTCTTTTGTTTATTGCTTGGTTGTGCCCGGTTCACCAAAGAGGGTGAAAGTGCATGTGAACGGCTTCTGCCGAATCTGTTTGATTCAGTTGGAAACGAGAAAGCCGCATCTATTCTGCGACTTGTGGCAGTCCGGGTGATAATCCTGGGTAAGTCAATACGAACTGCGTTTCTCGATTTGGCCCTTACGTTCGCTTTTCTTTTTCGCTTATAGGCTTTAATCGTGGGCTTTTAGCAAGAGCTATTTTTAATCATAGGCTTTAATCTTGGGCTTTTGACAAGAGCTACTTTTCGTTGGGAATTAGCTTTCACCAGGAGTCTGCGGAAGTTGAATCCGATCCGGTTTGTGCAGGTGCATTGCGAACTACGACGTTGGAAGTTCCCTCCCTTGCCCCTCTACGCGGAAGCCGGCACATTACAAAGTGACGCTGCGGCCTTCCCGCAAAGACACCGACAAACGAATCGGACATCAAAGGAATAAAGGTCGGAGCGTTATAATTTTTTTTTAATATAGTTTTCAGCGTTAATTCGTGAATTTAGTTCCCGATTCATATCTTTGATTTTGCCGCAATTAAACATGCAACTTATTGCGTACACTCCTGTGTAAATTAAAGAGGATATAAGTAGACGTACGTTGTCGCGTGTAGTTAACCGGAGATTGTATTCTGTTTTTGTATTATTTACGATTTGAATAATTTTAATATAGATTAATGTGAAGTTCGGATCCGACAAACATGAATATGTTGTAAACTAATTTTTTTTGTGTTGTCCATATATTATTTAATTGTTTATATTTGTTTTGTGTCTGAGTAAATTAACGTGTTCTGGATGTAACGGGTTTTCTTAATTTTCACTTTTTTTCCCCTTTCAAAAAAAATTAAGTGGCGCCTATTTTTGGTTTTGGCCTTCGCGTTTTGGAATTGAACCCCCCGTCCCACTGCAGTTGGCTGGCAACATCGGAATATCTCAATCCGATGTAAAACTACTGCCTATCTTCACAGGTAGGTAGCAGACTAGTAAATCTTAATAACACGTTTTATCCTTGAGCTATAAATTGAATGTTCGGAAACTACGCAGATTAACTCCGTCAATAATAAGATAAAAATATTTCTTCTAATGTTATAATTAATTGCTGTTTACCAGAGATAAGTATAATGAAGACGCCTTGACAATATTACCCCAAGCGATATCGTTATCTAAATGCTACATATTTATGCAATATCAAATTTTAGTTCAGTAAAAGGCGTCCGGTTTTGAAGCAGCGATGTATAGAATGAAGCTTTACATTGTTATTTTAATCTTAGGTAAGTTTTCACGTGTTTAGTTTTTTAAGCAGTCATTTTTTTTAATTCTCCACAATATGACAAAACTGTTTCACTTAGAGTGCATCAATTTTTAAGATTGGAATTGTTTTATTTTCCAGGAATACTTTGTTTAGGCAACGTGGTAACCCAAGATTGTCCTGCGTTTTGCCCGCTTGAATATGCTCCTGTATGTGGTCGGGACATTTCGGGAAATCTACGAACGTTTTCTAACGAGTGCTCATTGAACTACCAAAACTGCATAAATCCAGGAAGTGAGTTGTCCTACACCACTTAAATTATTTTTAAAACATTACAAAACCTAAATCAATGAAGAATAAATAAAATAGTAAAAGGAAACGAAACGATGCAATGACTTCAAATTTTATTCAAATAAATATATTTTTGTTAAAAACGAATTAATTTGTTTCAGGTTATCAGCTGCTTCGTACTTCCGTTTGTTAATAAAAGAAACCTGTTATTCTGGACATACTGTTATGAAAAAATAAACGACCAATTTTATTAGCAAAGAATTTCTATGAATAAACCCCGCACGATAAAATGATGCGTGTAAAACATGTCCTTTTAAATTTATTGATTATTTTATTATTATTATTAGCTGTGCTAGCTTTTCCAAAACTTTATTATTGTACAGCAACAATTTTCATCTTTAGGTTGAAAAATAAAAAAGCTACCAAAGCTTTTTGGTTTCACTCCATTAAAAATTCAAAAACAACAGACTTTTATAGAATAAATGATTTTAAAAACCTTATTTAATCCCGTGGTGATTGGAAAAAGACAAATCGTGGTAACAAACTAGAATTTATTATTGTTAGCTTCCACTCGTTTCGCCTGGATGAATTCACCTGGATTTTCTTAATCTCATTTTCAGTGAAAAGCGTGCTGGTATTAATACAGACTTCCAGCTCACGAGATTTTCTTTAACTTCGGATATTGTTGCATCGTTTACCTCCAAATAATTTCACAAAGCCTTTTTATTTGGCTAGGTATTAATTAACATTTTTAATTATAAACTCATAGACAAAAAGATTCATTTTAAATTTATGAAAGCAACTCGCTAAGTCAGATTATATTACGTTCCGGGTGTTTCGGAAAAAGCTTTAAGTAACAACGCAAAGAAGAAGCAAGCAGGCAGCGAAACACTGGTGTGAAGAATACAATAATAAATTAAATTAAATTAAACTAATAATTATATGATATTTTCTAATAATCAATTTCGTCATACTGAAGAAAAAATGTATTAGCGAATGTTAATACTTTGACTTATTTTATTAAGCAAGTGCTTTCATCCCACTGGGTGATATCACTATCTTTCTTGCCCTTAATTTTTAGGGAAGGAACTTTATTACTCAAACACGAATATCTATATTTCTAATAAACGTAATACCTACATACTTATTTATTAATTTCCAATTTATTGTGAGTGTGTATTATTATTTCGCTTGTCGGAACAGTACTTTAATTTGATGGAGGCAGAGATTACTAACAAAAAATGGTACGTCACTATAACGCTTCATATACAGGATGATTCTTGAATAGACCGATAAAGAAAAAATGTTGAAATATCAGAAAAATGTATTTTAATTTTCCAGAAATAATTAGTGAAATATTGTACCCCAAACGACGATACTTCCATGCCCAACAAATAATAGGCGGTGAACGAAATAAATAGTTATAAAAGTGTATTAAGTATAAAGTTTTATAACCGCACTGTAAAAATGAGTCGATTCACAAACGCCCTTGTCGATGTTTAGATGACGTAAGGCGTTTATAAATTTTATGATATACTGGGCAAAATCTCCACCGATCAGATCGCCTAGTGACTGCTCTTGCGGAATTGCTTAAGAATCCACGTAGCGAATTACGTTACTGCAAATGCATTTTATACATAAAATTTAAGTACAGGTTTTGAGGATTTAATTTAAACTGAAGCTTACGTTATGAAATTCATATCTTTAGTATAAGACCGCGACCATCTTACAATAGGTCGGTTGTGCGAAAAAAATATGTATGCCAAGACGGGCTTGCAATGATAACAAGGGCCTTCGCTTTGAACATATGCTTTGACAGGTAAAACAAATAAAGCATTTTCATTTTATTATCTTATAGTGGCCACAACGGTAATATAGAACATTTTCCCATGTTCTGGGAAGTCTCTTCTCTCTCAGTATTTTTTTGTTAGTCTACTCAAGGATGAGATGAAAATTATGTTGAGTTCAAGTATTTGGAAATATTTTTAAAAAATTCAAGTGAACACAAATAACTGCAGGTAAACAAAGATAAGCTAGAGCCAATCCTAATTAGACACAACCCTCTTGATAGAGACCGTCAACAACTTATTGTTATCGAATTTTACGAAATTACGCAGGTGTGGTGCGTCAACTGATACCTACATACATCATGCGATAACAAATTGATTAATTTGAAGGAGGCGTTCATCAGTTAAGCCACTGCATTTTAAAATATTTTTTCTATAAGTGGGCTGTACTTTAACGTTGCTTAAAAATGAAGATATTCGCAGTTATCCTTGTGTGTTTGGGTAAGTACATTTTTTTAAATAAAACCTAATTACATATTTATAATAGTTATAGAATAACAAATTCATAATCATTTAAATTAAGCCTTTTCTGTTTTATTTAGTTTGTATAAGAGAAGTTATCATTACCATCTATAGAGTCTAATCTATTGTTAGTTAATCTATCTCCATCTACATTACGGAGTAAAAGTAGAATTTTTCAATGTATTTCGGTTTCTTGCCATCGTTTCTGCCTGTCTTCAGATATTTCTCTTTTGAAGTTCTTTTCCTATTGCATATCCTTCCTGGTCTTTCTCTTTTGCGTTTTCAAACAATATTTACCATATTTGTTTCATCTTTCTTTGTTCAATCATTCGCATTATATAACCGAACCCTTCTAATTGGTATTTCATCCATTATAATAATAATAAATAAAGAAGGACTCAAGGCACTACTTTAAAATGGTTTGGAGGCGTTTATTTCTAAATCGGCTAATATAAAAATAAGTTATTGTTATATTATACATTGCCTTTTTAGTCAATTGTCTCACAGAGAATATAAAATGTGTTTCCCATACCCTACTGTGAGACCGCATTGTCTGTCATAGACTAATACTTAATCTATTTTCGTGTACTTTACTGAAAACAGTAAATGTAGAAATTTTTCTTTAATTAAAAAATTTTTGGATCACTTTTTGTATTCGTTATTTGGTACAGCAATTGCCACGTTTCTCCTGTCATATATTTAATCAATTCTGTTTTAATGATATCGCATCCTGCTGCTTTTCCAAATTTTAGTTTCTTAATTGCCTCTTGAAATTCTTCTTCATAGTTACGAGGGGAAATTCAAACTATCTACCTAGGCCTGAAGAAGAAGAGAGGGGGTAATTTAAATGTTTTTATTTTCAATATACTTTCCATTTAAGTCTACACACTCGTGCCTCGTTTTTTCCAGCTGTTCTGATCTACTTGAAAATAATTCTTCTGGAAGCTCCGCAAAAAAATTGTCTGCAGCATCTTTCAGATTCTGATCTGAAGAAAATCGCTTTCCTCGCAGATTCTTTTTAAGTTGTCGAAATTTCTCAATAAAGCCAAAAACTTGTCAATTTGTAAATGTTAAAAATCAACAAGTAGGTCTTTTAATTCATGGCTACATAGATAATTATTAAATCCCCTTTGTATTTCGCTTATAAATCCTAGTGTGTCTTCCAGGTACGTCTGCTTTTGTTACTTTCCGCATCTTCTGTACTTTTTATGTATTTGTTTCATCTTTCCTCGAGTTCATTAATGTTCGATAGAGTTATTTGGCATTTGCTCTACTAGGTATCATTTTAGATTTTATAACCAAATACTTTAATTTTCTTTTCCGTTTGTTTCATAATTGCTACTCTGTTAATTTATTAAATTAGCGTTCGGTATTTTTTTCTTTTTTTGAATCTTTAATTTAATTTCGTTATTCCACAATTTCGTGCATTTGATTCCTCTTGCTTTAGCATTTGTATTGTCGACAATAAAATTATTGAAATGAGTTCGAGTTTTTGAATAAAATAATCTCAAGTTAATTAAAATAAAAATCTTTCTCTCAGCGAGCGCAAAATATACGAAAATATAAAAGCGACTTTTGTTAAGACCTTTTCGTCAAATTAATCGATCTGTCGACCGTTGAGATTTCCTTAATCTCATTTTCAGCGCCGGTATTAATGTAGACGTCCGTCCTTGATGAGGATTCCTTCGACTTCAGTAATTCCTGTATAATAAGAAAGTTTGCAAAGAAAGTCTTTTCTTTCGTCAAAATCACTTCGCAAAACAAACTTTTTTTTTCATTATTTTGTCGAGTTTAATTACCTCGTAGATAAATTTTTAATTACTTACGAAATCAATATACATATAAAAAAACAATATAAAAAAATATGTATTTATTATTAGTTTAATTCTCACATTAGAGATGACTATGTAAGTTATGAATTTTCTTCTCTTTCTTTTTCAGGAATTATTATTTTAGACTCTGCCACGGCCCATGAATGTAAACCATTCTGTACATTGGAATATGCCCCTGTATGTGCTCAAGACAGATCGGGTGAAAGGCGTACATTCGCTAATCATTGCCAATTTGAACATGAAAACTGCAGAGATAATAACAGTAAGCATGTCTCAAATCACTTGTTCGTTTCTGCCGCAACAATATTTTCGATTTATAAACTGTTAAGGAAATTGTTTAAAACGTTTGCTTTTTTCTGTTTTAGGGTACCGTTTATTGAGTCGTTCGGCTTGCTGAGAAAAACACCATCAAAAATATAATTCGGATATAATCTAATGGCTCTTCATCAAAAACAAATAATTTCAAATATACCAGTTTCATTAAATATTACTGTTTTCATCTGTACGTGTTTGAAACAGCATCTACAGAAAGGAACGATGAAGTCATCTAAGAAAATGGATAAAATATTTACCATAATAAAAAACAAATAAATATCTCTAAAAATTCCTAAAATAAAGACAAATAAATAAAAATGCTTGTTGAAGCTATTATTCATTAGGGGCCAAATTATATATTAAGTTGTTCGGAAAAAAATGTCGTTTTATTTTTAATTCAGAATGTTTATATACATAAGTATATAAATTTTGATTAAACTATGTAATCAGTGATTATATAGATTATATAGTTATATAGTTATATAGGTCACTGATGCAAATGGTGATTAATAATCACCATTTTACCATCTTTGTGCTAGCAGTTGTATTCCAATATGATATCACCCAACTTTTCTGGAATCAAAATATTCTAGACATAATACGACATTTTTTTCCGAACAACCTAATAAATTATATTATATCATGTAAATATACTCTATAGAGATATCTGAATATGTATTTTAAACTGAAACGCCTTCTCTTAGAGTACAATTGAGAAATTCGCTGAGCAAAAACACAACGTGTTTATCTCTTCATTAAAGTAGATTCTAGTCCAATGAAAATGCATTGACTTGCTATTCAAAAACTCTAATGCTTGTTTTCATTTAATTCCTCAAAATGAACCGTTACATTTTCAATAAAACGTACAGTAATTGAAATAATATTTATCTAAAATACCAGCCCGAAAGCAATCAACTTTACGACAATGCCTAGGCTGCGTGAATTCGTAACAATATGATGCAAATTCCCGGGCGCTAACAAAGACTTGGCAGCATTTTATATAAAAAAAGAAAAAATCTCTGCTTTTCTAAATGCAAGTTTCTTTTCCGATGTACTGCGATTTCCAGTAGTTGCTTTCAGCGCGCCTTCGGGGTTCGCTTTAACAAATGAAAATCGATTATTTCAGTTTGAAATTAATAAAAGCAACGATGAAAAAAAACTTTAATTATTTCACTTCTAATTTAGGTAGCAAATTGAAAACGTTTCTTTTTTTTTTTAATTAATAACGTAATAAACTTGCAGCAACTACAAGCGAGGATACATGGCGTAAACAAAGAGTAAAATCAATTTTGTTAGGTTTGTTGTGACACGTGTTAAAGCTGAACTGACGACAAAAACACGATGTTATATTTGTGCTCGCTTCACGTTTCAAAATTCAAAAAGCAGTCATCTATCGTCGGAAAATTAAAACTCGCCAAACATTTTTCCAATAAATAATCCACGCTAAAATAACTCGGTGCTTTTGCGTATGAAATAAATTTTGTAATTTAATTTGAATCGAAAATCAAATTCAACCGATACACAGGGGAGTCCATAAGAATTCGTAGGTACTTACATAAACTACAGAGGGAATGTAGTTTCATTGTTTTGTAACGTTTCGTGTCATTCAGCATCGCATCGTAAACTCCTGAGGTGGTGCTGTTTAATAAATAACCAAGGATATGATTCACTTATTTTTTTTAAATAGCGAGGATGACACTCAAGGAGGCTATGCCAATATTTTCTTCCCTCTTGTATTCTCAGATATTAGCAATTAAGTTATCTCCCGTTGTTGCCAATTCGATTGTTTTGTCAAAGTGGTATTAGATGAAAAAAGCAATTAATGCGAGATTATTTTTAACGATTTCTTATAATTCAATAATAAGATATTGCAAGCATCTAATTAACATCATGCTACAGAGGTATCGCATTGTTAACGTTAACATTTAAATACATATGGTTAACATTTAAGCTAACGTTAAAATTACGTGACCCAATACGCTATTTTATATAATGGACCGGTAACGTTTTTAGTTACCGCATGTGCTACTTACGTTAAGAAAACTATAACTTTGAAATTGTTTACGCTTTAGCTGTCGCTACTTCAAAGTTGTTAAATTATATTAACTCGGTTATTTCAGGCTATTGAAGATTTGGTAGAATTAATGACGTTTCAAGCATCCTTTTCCATCTAAATCGAAGTATGATTTTCTTATTATTCAGTTTTTTAAATACAAAGTAACAAATTAATTACCATACCAATTAAATGACTGGAAATTAGCATACACATTCTTAAAACAGCTATTTGAAGTTGGCGTACCTGATAACGTTACGACATTCGTTTCCGTTATTGTAGAGAATTTAACGAAATCCGAATACGTTATTTTCTGAGCATGCGTTTTAACCTTACGTTAAGTTTAACGTTTGCATTAGCGTTGCCGTTAAAGAGTTAGAGAGTTCTTGGGCCCTTCGTACCGTATAACGTTAAACTCTATATTAAATTATCAAATGTTAAATTGTCATTCCGGACGCAAAAGACATTATTGCATAAAATATCAGTTTTGTGCCCTGATGTAATGATTGTTAGTTTTCATATCCTTATCCTTGACGAAGGTGCAATACAGAAATTTTTAGAGATAGGTACCAATTTGTATAGTCAACTGAAATTGTGGATATCGCCACCCTTTACCCTTAAACGCTCGCTGTCATGATCAACTTAACGTTAGACGTTATGCAAATAGTGTTCCGTTATTACACAAAGTACCAAATAAAGTATAAAGTAAACGTTAAAACTCAATTTCTGACTGGCTAAGTCCATAATGATTGTTAAGCAAAAAGCCTTTCACGTAACATTACTAGTGGGTTTTTTGCAATACCCCGCACCCTTTCCGTTATTACGATAACGGTATATTCTCCGAAATGTGCAGGTGCAAGAGATACTCTGCAGGTAAACATTTAAGAGTACACGCTATTTGCATCCGAATAGCGGAACCATACCGTATTTTATAACGCAGTTTTATAATTACCGAATATTTAGCGTTAAATCCGCATTACTGCGTGAAATTTACAATACGTTTCGTTAAAATTTACGTTATGTACGTTAAACGTTAAAACTCGATTTCTGATTGGCTAAATCCATATGGTTGCTAAGCAAAGTAGTCTTTCACGTAACGACATTTTATCATAAGGTATTGCAAGACCTCCCTAACGACTTTCTAATGACTCCCTATTAACGTATGCGTTAGTTTGGCATCTGCGCATGTGTATTTATCACTTCTGCCTTTAGGTATGATAATAATGCTAACGTTGTACGTAATTTGTAACTGAATTATGCTCGCTATTTACGTCACATTATTTATCTTCGCGTGAAATTCGGTTATCGTATCGTCAAAATTATATAGGACTAGCACGACGTTATTAACGTTCGCTATATTCATTAGAGAGTTATTGCAGTGTCACATTAGGTTCAGCAGTATTTGCATAGTCGTTATCTTGATACCTAGATGTCATTTTTTATGACGTAGGCGGTATTAACTTTAACACTTGACCTTAATTGCGAACGTACAGTGTTAAACGTTGTTACGTTCAAATCTCGCGCCAAAGAAAACGCGAAGGCAAAGTGATATATGAACCGCGTTTGGATACAGGTGGCTACCCTGCATCCCTCCTCTTTACTACTCGACGATCATTCGTATGGCACACCACGTGACAGCCTTCTGTTACCGCCGTTGGTTACCGCCCGTATTTTAGCGGCCATCACCATCTTCGAGCCGTCTCTATCGTCATTTTTGTGTTCAGACCTTGGTTGAGTATTAACGTGTTTTACGTGTGTTGTGAAATTATCGGAGTTCTTGCTCTTTGGGGCTGTGTCGGAAGATCTCGTGACACCTTCGAACACATTTGGGGCATTTTTAAGCCCCATACTAAGCCTGAAAATGTAGAAAATCCCAGGTAACGTAAAACGTGCAGGGCGTGTACCTAACATGGCCGCTAATAAAACTCATTTCTTCTATGTAGGCTTTTTTATGTGGGCGCAGGCTATTAGACCAGGCTCCTAGGCCTAATTCTCTGGTGGCGTTTCTGCCCTGTGAATGTACCGTGGTCCGATCGTGGCAACCTGATCAGCCATCTTGACGATTCCAGCGGATCCAGTTTGATCCAGATTGTCGACGCTACCCGCGGTCGACAGAGGGCGTTGTAACTACCCACCGGCCACCGCGCCTCGGTTGGTAACGTTGACCCTGATGTTTGACTGGACGCGCTGTCACAAGGTTAGGTTTTCAATTTAATCTGACGTTTTGCGGACCGATCGGCTTATATTTTACTCTTTGCTCGTGAGTAGTTAAATCGCGAGGAAGAATTTCTAACTACGTGTTGCGCTGCGTTTACCGTAGTTAATTTAAGCATAAAGTAAGGAGCCAATTGTAATGGTGTAAAGTGGTGATTTGACTTGTGTAATAAATTGTGCTAACTTTAACTTCGAGTTTAATTTCTGCGTTCACGCACACCAGTGAGTAAAGTTTCGCCTCTGTATTTATTGTTGATTCATTTTCTGCCCGATTTGGTCGACTGGAGACGTCGACTGGTCGATTACGTTTTTAGCTGAAGGATTGTCTTCTGGCGCCCTTTAATAATTTTATCACCTTGATTAACCCGCCCCTTTCTTCACTGTTGCTAGCCTGGGGCACAGCTGATACGTTACGTCAGCAGAAGCTTGTCAGTGGTAAGTAAGAGGCAAGTATATTAAATTTAAAATTTGGTGACAACGTTAACGCTTTAATAAAAACGAGTGGTTCTGGTATGTTACAAATTTACTAAAAGAAAATAGGCAAGGGTTGATTTTTTTTATTATAATTGAACTTCTAATGCTTATTATATAAAATAAATTAAAATAAGAACTTCAGTTTGCAATGACGTTAGAATATAACGTTATTTATATAGTGCATGCGCTTTTAGCGAATCATTTAAATAAAGTTTGAACGCAATATCTCTCTAATGTGCAATAATTCCAAAATTTAATTTGCGTTGAGAGGAAACGTTACGTAATTACGTTCACGTAATTAAGATAACAAAATGTCTGTTCCATCATCATAAATTTTGTGTAAAAACTTTTATGGACACCTATACATTTCTAAATGCTTTTCGATTAATGTTTTAATATATTCATTTTATTTATCATTATCTTTTATTTTATATTTTATAGGCGTATCTTTTAAGGCCTGTAATTTTATTTTCGTTACATGAATTTCTATAAAAACTTTGTATGCAAAAATATAAAGAAATTCGAGCCTTTTTTTTAAGAAGATTGATTTTCTTTTTGGGGTCAGTAGTTGGATAGGTACGCAAAAGGATAATCCGGAAACAGACTTCTCACCTTCACGAAAGGATTTCTTTCCGACGAAATTTAGCTTACTTGGTTTCTTTTAGATCAGATAGATAAATCTCCCCGTGAAATGGAAAGGTTTCTCTTACTAATGCGGTATTTAATCAACTTGGAGTTCTAATAAACGCGAAGCTAACTCCGTAATTCAGAAATTTTATTCGTAAATGAAATTATTAGACTTGTTCATATCTCCGGCTAACGACTCTGAAGGACTAATAAAGAGTCGGTTCTTAAAGAACACATCAAAACACGAACTTAATAAACTATTTTGTTCGTAGTGTATTAAATTATTTAGAAAAGACAATGTTGAAGTAATATTTGGTAAACAAATGTCACAAGAAAAGTTTCCTGACATTTCTTTCTCAAATATTTTTCAAACATAATTATACTACTTAAATACAAACAATAAAATATTATTTTATTGTCAAAACGTGATGCATAGGCCACCTACAAATCTGTAGGTAACAAACTTTTGCACATGTTCTCGAACGTTCCAGACGAACGGATTCGATTACAAAAGCAAAAGTGAGAATTTATTCAGTACGAAATAGTATAGCGAATAAAGAACTATGAAATTTCTTGAATGTGAAATACTGTATCTCATCGTTGATTGTGATATAATTAAAAATTACTTTAATTGAATTTGACCCAGAATTCGTAATAAGATATAAGCCGCGTGGTTGGAAACATTTTGCATACTCGTGGTGGTTTAATTACACTGCAAAGAGCTATATCAAGGTTTAACGAGCAATGCGATACTGAATTGCTTCATTATGAAAACGGTTAAGCCACACAAAAGCCAGTAATTACAGTTTTAACAATTTTAAAACTATCACGTCAAAATAATGTATCATTTACGGCTCCTAGTGTAGTTGAACGTGATCGCAAAATGGAAAATAAAGTCTCATGTAACGTGGAATCAAAATTATGTTCCTATGACCAGGAACGATTTTACAAAAAAAAGATTAGGTGCTGAGGAGGAAAATATTAACTACATTTAAATATAAATAAACAACGTTTACATTTCAAGCTACTCCCTAATAATAAACAAAATAAATATAAACATATTTATTTACTACAAAAATTTAATTATTTGAACATAATAATGAAAAGCAAATAAGAAAGTGTTTTATAATGTTCGATGAGTATGTATAGCCGCGACCATCAAAAACGAGACACTTACTTCTAAAAGGCGTGAGAATATAGTCGTCCCAGTTTGGTACCGGTTTTATGGTCTTGCTATAAAAAAAAGCGACAGAGAGGAGACACAGCGACCGCAGTGCCAGTCTCTTTGAAGAATTTTTTATAGCAAGATCACAAAACCGATACAAAACTTGGACGACTATACAAGTATTAATGCTACGTTGCTTTTCTAAAGTTAAAGGAGTTAAAGAAAAGATAACATCTGAAGCAAACAGAAAGAACGACTTAGGTGAGATTGTCAAGAGGTAAAGCGACAGTAGAAAATAGAACAAGATTAGAATAAAAATGCTAAAATATAAGGTCTAAATTTATTCCATAAAAATTATTTTAAATTCGGCTAAAAATAGTTAGCCATCGTGAGGGAAAAAAATCTTATAAATTTTCTTTTTATCTCAAAAAGAATTTTAAACTAGGTCTATTTTTAAACAAGATAATTATAAAACAATTAAAATCAGTTAAACTAAATTGGTCACATCATTTAATGGTGCGTGTACCAAAGTGTTGCATTTTCAATTTTGTTTTTTTGGCGGAAATGTCACATACAGTGTGATTTTTAATCACACTGTACGAGAATTATTTGAATTTACCGCTATACTAAATTGTTATTACGTTGACAACATCCGATTCTGTCACTCATCTCTGTCATTTTTCTTCTGATATAAAAATAGCAATATTAAAATATAAAATTCGCCTACGAAAAACGAAAGAAAATAAACCAATCAAAATAACGTTCGACTCCGAAATTTAACGCTCAATAATCAATATTTGTTGGTTCATCGTAGTCACATTTAAAACGTGAAATACACTAAAAACTTTGTCGCCAAATTCAAGATATCAATTAATAAAAATCACACTGTACCTTATACTCTAGGAGTGAGGAATGAAAATGCGAAAATGCAAACTCCTATACTACACAAATTATGTAAATTTAAATCCCAAACAGTTTTAGCTAAAAATAGCCATCATCAGAGGAACTTTTTTTTACTAATGTCAATGTTAAAGGCACTGAAACAAAAATTAACAAAAAAAGGTGACATCAAAAGAAGCAGATGAAGGTTTACTTGGTAAATGTAAATCTTTAATTTTCTAGGCCAAATGAAACCAAATATTTTGGTTTAAAATTCAAATTTGATTTCAAAACATTGTTTAAAAACTTGGTCAAAATCCGGCGCGAGATGTCGCAACCTAAGCTATTGTTTAAAGACTTGGAAGTAAGATAACAAAGGAAATTGACGAATGAAAGAAGTGTTCCTATAGGATATCTACTAATATTACCTTGCTACCTTTCAATTAGGAAGATACACTTTGCTGCCTATTTCTTCTGCTTGTTTAAATGATTTTTTTCAAATGTTACGAAGGGAAGTTCAAAAATTATCTATGTACCTAGCTATGAAGAAGAAGAGAGGAGGTCATTTAAACATTTCCATTTCTCAATATATTCTTCATTTAAGTTCACACACTTGTGCCAGTTTTTTTCCAGTTGTTCTAACACGCTAGAAAAAAATTTTTTTTTTTTTGGAAACTCCGCAAAAAATTGCCTACAGCACCTTTTAGATTCTAATCTGAAGATAAACGCCTTCCTCGCAGGTTCTTTTTAAGTTGGCGAAATAGTTAATAGTCGGAGAGTGTCAAATCTGGATTACGTATAGGATGGTCCAGTTCAATAAAATCCTTAACTTTTCTTACTTTATGCACCTTATATTGTCGTGCATGAGAAAGATTTCTTTACAGAACTTATGAGGTCGTTTTGTTGAGGAGCCTTTTGGAAGTGTATTTCAAAAATCTTCTGGATTAATTGTTGAGTCTTTTTTTTTACATTCAATTATAAGGATATCTCAAAAAATCGTAACAATCAATTTTGCTACAGAACTTTGGATCCGTGCATTTTTCGGGGTGGAGAAGTTTTATGCGTTCATTGCATAGATTCCTGTTTATTCTCTGGGTCGGAAGAATGTACTAAAGTTTCATCGCCGGTAATAATTTGTGAAAATAAGTCTAGGAACCCAGCGTGCAGATACTTTGCTAAGGCTGAAATCTAAGTACAATATTCTTAAAACTAAAGCTTCAGATATTCCAACTTCCGTAACAATCGATGACTTTTTTAGACATCGGTCCTTCATCACTAAATCCTCAACTTTGTTTATCATTTCTGTATTTCGAACTTCTAAGAGTCTTCCAACTTTTGGATCGACCTGAATGGATTCTAAATTGATTGGCCAAATTTGACTTGGAAATGTGTTGAACAATCATGCCGTCATTCTCTCATGGATACTTTTAGTCAAAATTTTTATTACATTTCAATATTCTAACTTTAAGACCTACTTGTACAATTCGAGCTTAACTTTAAGTCAAAGCTTAAACCCTTAGCAATAATTGTTGAAATAATCGTTGTTATGGGTTTAAGCTTCAACTTAAATTTAAGCCAGCATTGTACAACTGGGCCTAAATCACCCATTTTCCACATTTTAAATTAATAATTCCTATCTTTTAATAACTTTTTTTAAATATATGATAAGTCAATATGATTTTTACTGTATGATAAGTCAAAGTATTCTCATATAGCTACGTCTTTCTAACTTTCGTAGTACGGCTTTCTGGCTTTTGTCATGTCGATGTCGTGTCGTTTCGTCGTATATTTTTAGATCTATACGATCGGCATAATAAATAAAAAATGAACTGCACTTTGTATTCTTCCCTTTAATTTGTCTATGAATATTTAGAACTAATTACTAGTATCATTGCATTTTCATTTTAAAATTTGAAAGCATATTCCTATTACTTCTTCTATTGTGAAGACCTTAGTGTAGACTGACATATATTTTATTACATTTCGTCCTCTTATTCTCTGTTCTCAATAATTTACTTTTTTTCCTTTCACTTAAAGAAAATCTGGAAACAAGCCGACGCAAGAGCATCTGACGCTCCTGGGTAAAGAAAATTTACAGGGATCTATTTATTGTCTGTAGATATACAGGATATTCCTGGTAACAGGTTCATAAATTATGTAATAGATGAAGTTCATAAATCTTAATAAACTTGTATTCGGAAATGCACCGTTATCGAGACATAGACTTTTACAGTTTCCAAGAAAAAAATGATTTTCTTTTATATTTAGAAAATGCATGGACGAATTCAAGTAAATTCCGGAATATTAGGTATTATTACAAAAACACAAAATTTTGTTTGGCGCTTAACCTGTCCGATCTCATGGAGTAATATTTTCCAAAATCCGGAAACGTGCGCCACCATAATTTTACAATGTTGTCACAAACGTAACATTTTATAGCTACGAGATAAAAGTTGCACTGACACTTCCGGCCGTTATTATTTACTAGCATTGACGTTTTATTAACTTTTAGCTAAATGAATATCTGAATACAATTTGAATTATAACTGCTACTGACTGACTGTGTGTGGTAGTTGTATAATTTAAATCGTTTGTCATTCCGTTAAGGGATTGAATGCTGTGTTTGTCAGAAAATCGATGGCAAAAATTGTTACATCTCACACAGTTCAGTCCTCCAGAACTTACTGAATAAACCTTTGAAAACAAAAGTTCTTTTTTATAAATAACAAATAAAAATAAATCATTAATATTAACTATTAATTTTGTGTATAATAAGTGCAATTTAAAAGAAAATTTAACATATTTTACTACAGACAAGTGATTTCTTCACATTAAAGATGAATTTATTTTTTGAATAATTAAAATGTGAAGATATAAATCATCGACTCGCATAATTCAGGATGAGATTAATCTTTCGCGAAGATATTAGATGTTGCTCGGGATCATATCAGCATAAAGCAAATTCTGGCTGCTGTAGGCTGACTTGCATGCTAGAATTTATGGGAACAATTACTTTTCATTGAAGGCAAACTTTCTCTGCTTTTATTACACTCATAAATTTCCACTGCAAATATTTACTTGCTTATCGTTCTCGCTCACTTCAAATATTTAACGATGAAAATTGAACAAATGGAAATAATTTTATAAAAGGCTGACGCTTTAATATTTTTTTTACTTTGCGTTTATAATGAACTTATTTTGATATCAAAAACAGTTTCATAATTAAAGTTATTTTGAAATATCAGATTATTTCCTATTCCGGAAATTAGGTTTTCTTTCAATTATGAAATAATATACAGGGTGTAATCGAATAAGTTTCACTTATTAATACTGTAAATTCTTCATCACATAAGTAATTAATTATGCAAATATCAATGGTTTTGCTCAAAAATTAAAAACTGACCTACTGCAAGACTGCCTCGCCTTTTGTTTGAAAACCTCTGCTCGTTCTTCAGTGCGTCTGCGGCTTTTATAAACACATCGTAAAACGATAAATTTCGCAAATGTCACGGTCACTGGGTCAGTTTCGCCCGCAACACAATTAGATAACGAAATCTTCGTCTATCTGATAATCAATAATAATTACATCATGATATTCCATAATTTGTAAACAAATAACACACTACGTGATTTAATTTGTTAATTTCGCGTGTTAAAATGATGAATACATGTTTTAAGTACATTGATTAGAAACAAACTGGTGACAGGAGAATTTTGCGGACGCGAACATTTTTCTTGGCTCTGTCAAATAAATAAATGCATTGACTGCACTTAATAAAAATGCTTAACGCTTTCCCTAAGTTTTGACAAGAAAATTCTTAAATCATTTACTACAATAAACTAATAAGGTGTGATTTTATGACTCGTGTTTTTATTGTTTAACTCACGTATAAATCACTATTTGCTTTCAGAATATTAAATGATAAACTACCTACGTCTAATAATTAAAAAAAAAAAACTATCGCCTGCTACTATCAACTGGCACTGTGAACATGCGTACATACAGTATCTCCGTGATCTTTCGGAATTTTGTTTGTTTAGTCTGAACGTAATAAAGAATCATAAATTAAGGGATGACGAGTTCGGCATGCTTTTTATTCCAATAACATTTTTAGAATGTGACCTCAATTGAATTACCAATCTTTTTACTTATTCTTAAGTCGGATTCATGATTACTGTTTTATTTAAAATTAAGGAAATAAATTAACATTATTGTCACGATAAGATACTCTCAAGCCTTTACCATATCAAGACACGAAAAGATTGTTATAGAAAAATTATAATTTCGGCGCTTACACCATGTCAAGAACGGAAGGGATGTACTCCACCTCGTTATAGAAAACGTTGGTTGCCAAAAAGAAATAAACTGTCCTTTTTTAAGTGCACTTCCATCACGTTACGTTGTAAGGGAAATGTAGTCAACGTAGTTATGTTATAAGGGGGTCGCGACCACGATACGTTTTCCCTTATATCGAGCACTCTCTTGCAGGGCAGAATATGGGCGAACGAAACATAATAATTAATTTAAATTTTACATACCTCGCCTCTTTGCATCACACTCGACCAAACGCCGCCCCCAAGGACCGTTTCAGAAGTCACAAGCAAAATTCACCAAATACATTAAACTAATTATATTAATGAATACTCTGGAAACTGCCTGTTGACTGTTTCCGACTATACAACTCATTGATTAACAACTAATCAACTACTCTCCATTTGATTTACAAATTTCCTTTTTTACACCACCCGTGCCGGATGTCCCAAAGTGCGTTTCCAAAGGTTCGGGTCCAAAGATCGATGTTCCAAAATTGTCAGCGTCACATTTAACGAGCGAGCACTTTAATTGTTTTGAATGAAATACGAACTGTTGTGTAGCATTCTTAAGTAAGTTCAAACAACTTGATTTTCATTTGTCAGCATGGAATTCCCTCTATTAAAACGTTAATTTGGCATAAGTTCCATCGACCGAAAAAGAATTTGACCGTGTCGATGACCGTACTTGTGAAACGCTAACTAAACAATTTTGTCAATTAAATCTAAAAATACGCGCGTTAAATTTTGTGTAACTCCAAAAGTAAAAACGAATTTAGATAATAATTTTCTAAATGTGACATTATTATGTAAGAATTGTTTCCTGAAAATTTTGCATTTCTATCACTTAAATATCAAGTAATAAAAAAATAGCTGGGAATCGCCGTATTCTTTAGTACGAAAATAATAAATGACCTGCCTCAATGTGTATTGTATTGCATCTGCGGGTTTACTGCCCTATCATTTATTGCGCATAATAGTAAACTTCGCTCAGCCAGGGTCATCTAAGCCAGCGCTTCTCAAACGTTTTATGTAAAAATTAAAGGTATATTTTTCAGGAGTTATTATTGACATTTTTCCCAAACGTATGTCACAACTTCACTTCTTTTCTTGTGTATTAATAGTGATTACAGTATGTGAAACTTAATTAATTACACCCTGTATACTGCAAATGTGTGACTGTATACGCCCCAGGGTGACCAATTTTATTTGAACCATTTTACGACCGTAAAATTATATGGATAAATTACATTTCGTTCTGAGATCATTTACTTGCTTCTGGATTAAGCTAGGAACTTTTTTCGTATTTTCCAAAGAGTATGTCAAGAAAACAAAAAAACATAGGTTTTTCATACATATATTACTTTTGTTAATAGATCACCTTGAGTCATTGCAAATAAACGTGAACATTTTCTTTAACCGGTAAAATTTTCCGACATTATTTCTTATTTCACGCAAAACCTAAATTCCCCTTATATGTATTACAGTATGCTAACACAATTTGGCTTCCGTCCCTTCTGCAAGATATTAGATTGCTTGAAAGTTTACAACGCAAAACGGATTGTTGGGCTGAAGGGATGTTACATTTATCCTATGATAATAGACTTACGCAATCAATATTTCTAAGTTATTAACTCAATATTAACTTAAATAGTATTCATTAATGAGTCAACTTTTACTATGATATAAAACTGATTACGATTCATAAATAAATTATATACAGGGTGATCTACACAATCTTAAAATAACTTTTTTTTATTTCGAGAGATAGCACAAAAAAGAAAAGTTGCATTGAATATTACATTAGAAATAACCATTGTGAAATTTTTTTTAAATGCAGCTTTAAATTAAATTACTGCCGGTGTTTGTTCTATTAATGTTTCTCAATTTTTATAAATGAATTGTTTGACAGATAATTTCTTCAAGTCCGAAGGAAAATCAATTTACACAAAGAGACATTGTATTGTAAATCAAGGATCTTAAATAGAGTGCAGTCGAAATTTGAGGCAAATGAAAAGCATTTGGATTAAGTACGTATAGTTTACATTATGCAACCGATTACGTGGCACTAATTTATTACATTTTAAATAAAAATGGTGTACTATTTTGTGTACTGTGGTACTCATACGAAGCAATCTTCTATTAGACATTAGTCAATTAAATTATAATGAGTAATTTTTAAGTTTTTTTTTTATGCAATGAATTCCTATAATACAAATATCATTTTAACGGAACAATTGTCAGTCACCTTGTATTTAAAAAAAAATCTCTATCTTTTAGTACTATAATCATTCTCTATCCTGATTGTATTGATTGTCATTATCTATAATTTTAACAGATTTTAACGCGTTGATGCATGGCATGGCAACCTGAAACGACTACCCACTTATTGATAAAAGGTGTGTGGAGACGGTGTTCTGTTATAACTGGGGGATTGTTTTTATTCCATTAAATTCTTGTATTTCTTACAACAAACAGGATAAATTTAGAACTCAGAAGTTACCTTAACGATTGTCTCGAAGAGGACACTTCCCACCTACGTGCCTGTCTTCTGTAACTGCTTCGTGTTATTGGCATGTTTTATCACAGTAATTAATTGCTTATTTTCTTTTCATGAGGTTTCATCTTTCGCCTTCTTCAATGAATTATATTTACTTTGTTATTCTACGCGTGTATTCTCATCATTTGTTACTCTCTCGTTAAGGCCGAATGCTGTATACGTGCCCTTTTGGTTGATTTTATCTTTCAGGTATACTAATTAATGACTTGTTGTTTTCTAGGAGCCTACCAAAGGATTTGCTTCATTATTATATTGAGGAAATTAAAATTTCCATTCAAAATCAATGATATGAATTTTTAAGCTTTTGCTTTCAAATTGTATAATTTCCTGATAGGCAATAAGCCATCTTTACTTGGAATTCTCTGTGACGTCCTCGACAACGTATTAAATCGATTTTGTTCATAATTTAAACTAACTTGGCAAGTTTGGTCTTCCAATACGAATTGTTTCAAATAATTACGAAGGTTAAAAATTATTTTTAAAGAATATAAGTCAATGTCTATGTCAAAATGAAACCTAGAATTATAATAAAACTAAATTCTCTCTCCCCTCTTTCTATCCTTTGAAAATTTGTGCATGCTCAAAGATTATTTAAAAAAAAAATTATTTGCTACGTCATTTCCGTGTCGTGCTGTCTTTTGCTGCTCTCGTTCGCGGCTTATTGATTCAGAAATCTATAATTAATACAGACTACGTGTACGCTTAATTTGAGCCCTTAACGTTTCCCTTATTTATAGTCCACCAGGTTATTCCTGAATATTAAGGGCAGAACTCGTTTTAAAGGCCAAATGGTACAGACGAAAGCATTCGTACAAAGAAAATCCTCCTCGCCCTTTTTTTTGTAATATGAGGCAGGCAAATAAAAATGGCAATTAACGAAATGAGTTTCGCAGATAATTTAGGCGCAGCAACATATTGATACCTAACTTTATTAGCATGCTACTGTTGAAGGTTGCCGATTTTATTTAATTCGCCTTTCTTGTTGAGTACGAGTAAATTGGGAGCTTTATGGATTTCCGTACTTTAAGAGTCATAAAACGTACCTAGGTTGAAAGCTAAAGCGGTAATAAGGCACGGTCAATACATTAACATTAAAATTGAGTCGGATTTTATTACTCCGCTAAACATACCAAATTAATTGTATACGACACAATCCTTGGCTGGAAATGTGCCTTCTATACCTATTAAAAGTCTGTGATTCATAAACAAAACAATTTCAAAATTTGCAAGAAATTGAATTCGTTGAATAAATAAAAAATAGTCTTGTAATTATACTAAGGAGTTTGAAAACAATTTTCATTCTTCAAAATATTTTCATGAAGCTCCGACATTGCTTCCAGATTTTCTGAAAATATGAAAATACGAATCTCCAGAGACAATAAAGATTGTCCGAGGCGTAAACTTTTATGCGTTCATTTCAAAGGTCGCATGAATAAGAAATCGGTCTCCGTACAAAAGACATTAACGGTAAGTGTTCTCGTTACCCTCGTTTATTGACGGTGAGTTATGGGGCAACGTTAAGACGAGACGTCGTTACTTCAGTTTATTACTCTTTTGCTTCTGTTTCATCAACAAGTGCGAAAAAAAAAACAGAATTACCTATAGGTAATTAGCAAATGGAAAAAATAATGATTAACTTATTACTAGTCAAAATCAAAATGAAAAGATTATAAAGATGAAAAACTTAGCAACTGTAAGAAAACAATAAATACAAAATAATACATCTACAGACAATTTCCATGTATGTACGTAACCGAAATAAAATATTATGTGTCAAAATTATAGAATTTTTTTGAAAGGATACATAATATTCTTTTATAGAAAAAAAAAACTCATTCAAGGATTACGCGCAGAACAACAATGAGGACAGGTATATTTTTCTCTCAAGTACAAAACAAGGCAGATGTTATGAAATAAGAGAAAATCTGAGAACTTTTAATCCACTTTTATTCCGCACAGGGTTTTCACAAAAAGAAAGCATGAAATAAAGATACTTTCATGCTACTTTTTCCCAGAACTTTCCACATCTCATATTTTTGTGACACCAACGCATTATTCGCATTGTTGATACTCCAATTTACATTACTTTTCAAGACATAATTTTATTAAAGTATAAAAACAAATCATTGATACCTATATTTTTATTATATCACAAACTCTTTTAAACGGACACTAAATGGCGCACAAACACTTAACGTTTCGCTGTCGAACGACTGCGTGTGTCCGTTTAAAAGAGTTTGTGATACAATTTTCATCGGACAAGAACCAGCTTTAATTATATTTTTATTAACATGCATTTTATACACTGCTTGTGCAGTGCAACTAACATTTTTCTTAAGTGGTGCGAAGTTGATTTACAGAGCGAGTCGTGTTTCTGTATTCCCAAAATAACTTAAATAACTTAATGTAATGAAGAAGATGTAACCGTTTCGAAACCATTGAAGATCAAGGTCATTAAAGTTTTCCGGGTTGTAGCCGAATGTAAGTAACTTTTTTTATAAAGAATGTTTCAAAATAGGAAAGTTACTTCAAAAATATAGAAGCGTGACTCACCCTGTATATAAAAGCGAACAACAAGAGACAGTAGGAGATACATCTACTGACGTAGTGTGACGTAACAAGTAGTGACTAATAGTGAAATTACAGGATCACCTGTTCGTTGTGTAGGTCTATTTTACAATAAATATTTTAGCTCTACTTCGCCAACCCCTTCACAGAAAATACCGTAATAGTCGGTGGAGACGCCTAAAGTCCACCGTAACAGTTGGTGGAGGTACTTAGGAAATCCTCCGTAATAGTTGACGGGGACTATTAAAGTCCAAAATGCAGTTCATAATTTGATCACTGTAACATTTGAGTTTCTCGAAAGGCCTATAACGTTCCAAATTTAAAACGTACATATGTTTTGTTTATAAATAAAATGATTAGGGATAGGCAAAATAACTAAATGGAAAAGATACATTTTTATATTGTTGGGTATTTAGTCACCCTTTTTTTGTACATATATCAATAACTATTTGTAACTGTTGTCAAAATTTTATATTATTTGTTTTTTATTTCATACCATTACTTACTTAAAAAAAAGTCAAGTCTCTAAATGCTTATTTTTAAGACCATTTTTCAAGTATTCGAAAATATGTTTCCGTAGTAGTACTCTGTAGCAATCTAAGAGTTTTTAATGCGTTCAAAAGAAAAAAAAAACAACTATTGATGAAGATAAGGTAAGTAAATTTAGTAAAGCTTATACCGCGTAATTTCTTAAATTTTTTATCAACTCTTGCCATCGAATTTGGAAGGCATGTCTTAACTTTATTGTGAAACAGTATCAAGGAGTGCAATGACAAACTTTTCACTTGAGCTAAGAGTGGATAAAAAACTTTAAAAATCACTCGGTACTATAAAGTCTTGCAGTGTTGTCTGCTCCTGTTACAAGCAGCATGGCTTTGGCGTCAGAGGTTCCATTTTTAACATCAATCCCTTAGAAGATAAGAAATTTTCCTTCCAACCTTTTTTCAAATATACATGGTGATTGAAATTCGAGGGCCAGCATGGGGATCTCGCTTATTATAAGAGATAGAGAATCGGTTAAAGGCAGGCGGCCACTGAACGCGAAACTAAGCTAAGCTAAGCGAAACTTAGTTTTTTGAAAATTAGATCCAACGTAATCTTACGCGAACGTGGCAACTAAAGCTAAGGATAGCAAAGATGTAAAAGATATAAAACAATGTTTATCTTCACTCGGTTGCCTCGTCTGCGTAAGATTAGGTTGGATCTAATTTTCAAAAAACTTAGTTTCGCTTAGCTTAGCTTAGTTTCGCGCGCAGTGACCCGTCGCCTTTAATGGAGACAAAGTTGCCAAATTTCATGGTGATTAACAGGCCTACATATGAAAATTTTTTGAACATTGTTTTCGTTTTGATAGCTGTTCTTATCTAATTTACATGCTCTGAATTCAGTAATTTCACAGATTTTTGCTATCACATCAGATTTTTCCACAAATTAAAAAAAAAATTTATATGCATTTTCGAGAAAATCATTTGTCTAAAAAAATAGTTAATTTCTACAAAATTTCTTCAAAATTTCTTCAAAATTACTACCGAAATATCTATTTTAATTAAGCGCTTTGGATATGATAAGACGGCTTTGTGTGATATCTTCCGTTTTCCTGTGCCTTAGAGTGCTTTCTTATCGGTTGCGTTTGGAATATCACGTTTTACTGACCAGCAGTAGTTGGCTATGATATTTACATTCCATCGGCCTTGGTATCGCTTTTCCATCTCTTTCATGTCTTGATGAAAGCATTCTCCCTATTTTTCGGTGAAATCACCAACATTTTCAGGGAAGAAATCCAGATGTGAACGGAGTTTGATGCTCATACAGTAACCCAGTCTTTTGAATTTTTTAAAATAACGTTACGATCATGTTCTTATAGTCTGGATGCTTGTGTTTGATATCAGTTACAAAGTTCCACTATTGGAGGTGCACTCTATAACTAATATCAATCTCTATTTGCCGCTAACTCTATTCTTATGAATGGAGTTAGTGGCAAATAGCGATTGATATTGATACTGATACTAATGTGATACGATAAAAATAATGACGGATTCGTAATCAGCGTCTCCTAATTAGTAAAGATCACCGACTATATTCAAAACAATGAAAATCATGTCGGCCTCAGTTTTTTTCTAATTTTCTCAATGAAAATTAAAACAAAAAAGCAAGTGTGGCATACCAATGAATTCAGAAGGAAATGTGCTATCTATTTGTGTAAACAACAAAAATCGCACCCATAAGAAAAAATGAAGTTGGCTCTGGAAAAGCAAAAACGAATCCCTCTAGAAATAAAGTAGATTCGACATTCAATCAAGCGTAAAAAGTTGCTTCAGGAATGTTTTTACAGATTTTGGAAAAAATCATAAATAAAGAAGTTATGTTGAATTTTCGAAAATCACAATTTTTAGTTTTTCTCCGATTATGAAAAAACCGTTTGAGATATTTCAAATATCTTAACAGATTATTAATCACCATGAAATTTGGAAACTTTGCCTCCATTTAACCGATTCTCTATCTCTTATAATAACCGAGATCCCCATGCTGGCCCTCAATTTCAATCACCCTGTATAAATACCAAGCTTAAAAACTTACTATACAGGGTGTTCCTTAAACATACGGTAAAGATTCAAGGAGCAATTTTTTGGGTTATTTTATGAATAATTACATCTTAATTGATTATTCAAAAATCGCTTGGTTTCGAAGATACAGGGTTATAAAGATTTTCAAGAAACACAATATTCATTACATGAATATTAAATGCAAAGCTTATTAATCTATAAGAACTACTAAGCATACCAGGAGTGTTCCTTGCATTACATCCATCGACTATCTGATTCCTTAAGTCATCTGCAGTTTGAATTGGAATGCTATAAACTAAGGATTTCAAATAACCCCATAGGAAAACATATATGGGATTTAATATCGATATATCGATAAATTCTCGCGGCCCTAGTCGTCAATGTATGAAATCAACGATAAAGCTAAATAAATTTTATTATCGTTGCGTTAATAATAATTTGACAAGTATCAATTATCTAGACATTCTATTATTAATTGCTTCTTGTCACGTAGATAAGGAATTATCTCGATAACGATGCAGTTTCCTGAACGCAAAGTTATGTATACTCGAAAAATACTGTTTCTGAAAATCGTTATAACCCTGTATCTTCGAAACAAAGCGCTTTTTGAAAAATCTTCAAAGATATAATTATTCATAAAATAACTCAAAGAATTCTCATTGAATTTTTGCCGCCGTATGTTTAACAGACGCCCTGTATACACATAAATGAAATATACAGGGTGTCTCAAAAGTAAAGCACGTGCATTAGATTCAAGAAGCTAAAACCAACCAAATGAAATGAAAGAATGGTGAAAGTTCCGTTTTGACTTCATTAGCGAGTTCTATCATTCAAGAAAAAATAAAATAATTTAATTATTTTTAATTTATAACAAAATGAATTATAATCTAATTTTTACAAGAGATGTTCAGATAAGTTTCCTCCCACTACAATGCAAACATTAAAACGATGCAACATGGAAGTGTGAATATTTTCTAGCATGTCTTCGTGGATTAATTTCACACAGCGTGAGTACGAGATGACATCTTCGACATCCATAGCAGGCTCAAAGTAAATTGTTTCCTTCATTAAACTCCAAAAAGTAAAAAAAAAAAAAAATTGAGAAACCGAATTCAAAAAGAAGACGATGATATGTTGAAATACATGTATTATATTTTGGAATTGTCACGATTTAAATCCAAATACGTCATTTGGATTATTTTGAAAATTGACCACCTCTGTTCATTATTGTCCACTCTCCTAAATTTAAATTACGTTAAAAACAATTGCAATAAAATAAACTAAAACAACATTTATTTTGAATATTTGATCTTATTCAGTTTAGTATATTTTATCAAAGGTTTCAGGAGGCACAGCACAAGTGAAAAGATATGACTCAAAGCAAAACGCAATAAAAAAAATTACTGAAGTGTTTATTTTAGTTTTTATAATGTTGCGACCTATAAATATTTCAAGCAACGTGAACAAGAAATTTGTATTCTGGAATTAAACATAATTTTTAGTACATTCTTAAGGAAACGTAAGGCAAACAGAAGTCTGTAAAAGTAACGGACCCTGTATAAATCTTACAATATCAAATCAATCACCTAAAACCAACAGGATCCGCGCTAGCGACATGAACATACGAGGCGGAGAAAGTTTCCGCCAAAAGTATCGTAAAAGTATCTCCGTTTCATATTTTGTTTTCATAAATAGCACGAAAGAGGGCCAAAAGTTCTCAGCTCTTCCTTATATCACGTCCGCTTCGTTTTCAGTATCGACATCGAAAGTTGATTTTATTTTATTTCATAAAATACCTAATTACACATTACTAGATATTATGGGGGTTCTCGATCACTTCCTTAGGGAGTTTTCTACATGGACATATCGCATGTATGGTTGCCTATCGTGACTTTTGCTAGGTGGTGGCGGTAAAAAAAAACACGTAGCAGTTTATAAAACTGCTACCTGTTATCTATAAACTGCTACTTGTTATTTGAAAACTGCAATCTGTTTTGTACCTGTTATTTATCTTTTACCGCCACCATATATTTAAAACGTCTTTTGTTTTCTTACATCTACATCTACACTGAGCAAATATTTTAAACAGAAATTACTTCCTCTTGCAAATTTTTGCTGCAAGTCGGCTGGATTGCAATGGGGCCCCCGAGCATCCTCTGTGTAGCGCTTGTCGGCCCTAATCGGGGCCTCATCAGCAGAAGAGTAGCTCGAGAAACTCCATAGCAATCCTGCCGGCCAACAAGACTCACGCAAAGATAGCGCGTAAATGCAAACATATTACTTCCTCTTTTTATGTAGAATCGTTTTTTTTTTTTTAATTATAACCTAAATTAAAATTGAATGTATGAAAATGTATAAGAAATATTTATTTACGAATTACGACCTCTGCTAATAACATCAAGTCATTATTTCGTCGATGGCTTTTATTGGTGATTTACTTCCAGGAGCTGTTCGCTTTTCAGTTTAAGTGAATAGTTCGATTTGGGTGAGCGATTGAAAAGAACGAGGCGATTTAGTTAACTTCAATTTAAGTTCCGATTTAGTTCGAAGTTACTAAAACCCAACACAAAAAATACTTATAGCAACCTTTTTTGTTTTTTGACCACATCAGTTAGTTTTTTTTTTAAGAAAAGATCAACAGAAAGACCATTCCAACGAGAAAGTCAAGAAAAATTAATTTTTTTTTTATTTTAGAAATATGTAAAACAATATATTTTGTTTTATTTGGAACTTTCTTAATGTTCTGATGTTCATGGTCGCTATTAATAAAAAAAAAACGCCCCAATTAAAAAAAAAGTAGCAACATCAAATAAATGATCAAAGTTAGTTATTTTTTTTTTTTAATAATTTAAATATTGTACATTGCAATAATTATAATCCAAATATAATGTTCTAAGATCAAAATTTTCTAAAAATCGTACTAATTGATATACTAATAAAGGTTTTCTAATTTCAGATTTTCTTGGGAAATTACAGTTTCTTTCTTAAAAACGCGTAAGCTCCCAACATAATGGAAACAAAAATACAATTAACTAAGAGGATGCAAATATTCACAGGAATTTAACACGAAAACCTGAAATTTCTGGCACATCATACAATCAAAACTCAATGAGTTACGTTTAGTTCTTACCTTTGTTCTATTCAAAATAATCTCAGCTTGCTATTTACAGAGGTAAACAGCTAATTGGTTTTGGCGCGATTTGTATTATCCTTTCGCAGGATAACTGCATTCACCTACTAACGCTTGCGGGCTTCAGCCACTACTGATCGGAAAATATTTTCCTTACAGACGCGATGGTAAAGCGCGCAGCTTTGTGAATGCTAGGGCACTTCGTTGCGTCACTTAGACGTTAGATGACTGCCGACGAAAATTCATATTTCTTCTTCGATGACAATCCTCAGGGAACTCAATGGATTTTAACAATTTCACTTTTAATAAATAATACACTCATACCTACATACAACAAATTTGAAATATTCTGACAATGATTTGCTTTTCTGACCTTATCTTGATGTAATAAGGGTGTGATAACTAAAAATCGGCACAAACTTTATTATTTGTTTACTAAATTATGAAATACGGAATTATAATATCAGAGATGAAACTAAGTTATATTACATTTAAAGGACACAATCAGGCCCAAAGTCAGCTGCTTTTCTTACTTTAGTTTTTGTGGAAGCCATTAAATTGGTAAATACTGATTTTAAAATATATATTTGCCATCAGAATGAATTTTTTTCAAAAAAGGTACCAAACGTTTCTTCATACACTCATTACTGAAAGTTTCGCCGCTTATAGAATTTCCAGAAGGAACAATATACGGTACTGATCTTCCATTCTCCGATATGGCAAGCCAAACCAAAACCTTTTGTGGAAATTTAGTGTGCCGTTTCAAACGCACTGTTTCTTGTACAGGAACATTTTCCTTATTATAATAATGTCTATTTCCAGCACAATCACTTCCATCTACTGTAAAATAGGACTCATCATCATCATCCATTACGATTGCAGTTGCATTGGTTGGTTTTAAAACATCTTCCCGTAGTCTCCGTAATTTCATCTTTTGCGTCTCTAATATTGTTTTTCAGTATAGAGAGGGGCAGAAATTCTTTTTTTAACTTTTATATTTCTTTCTTGTAGTATTTTGTGCACATATGGCTAAGATATCTTATATTTTTTTGCAATTTTTCTTTGAGTTTGCCCGAGAACACCTACGATGTCGTTTTCCAAAGCATCTCGTTTCTTTTTGGGCATTTTTCGGGCTTTTCGACCTGATCCTTTCTTGCGGCTAAGTTGTTCACCCTTTTCTACTTTTCTAATAATATTATAATAGTTCTCCGCGCAATTCCCATCTTAACAAAATGATTCACCGTGTAACTTTTAGTTTTATTTCTATTAGACATGTAAAATTCGCCAATAACATTTCTTTTACTATTTTCGTCTAACCTGTTCATTGTACGAAGAACTAGGAGTCGTGCGATAATAAATATTTCTGTTTGACGTTTTGAGAAACGAGAAACAATTGGTGAACAAATAAGTAGCGACAATTCAATATAACCTACTAGATTCAACTAATTAACTTTGTGCCGATTTTTAGTTATCACACCCATAGAACTTACATTACAAGACAGTTCCAATTGTAAACATCTCATAAACGTGTGCCTCTTAGAAAATGTAATTATTAACAATTAAGTACAAAGGTAATTAAAACGAGGATATGCTCAAAATAATTTTATTTATCACAAAGAAAAATACAAACAGCTTTATAATACATAAGTGATTAAATAAAACAATGATTGCAGTGTATAAAAGCGATTAATTAAAACTGTTAATGAATAACACGCACAAAATAAATAAATATTTGTATAAATTGCACCCTAAGCGTAAAATTCTGTCACCAATCGTTGCTGTCGGCCAAATCAGAGAACATTTTATCTTTGATTTTTGGTTTTGGATCCTCCTTGATGTCCGTTTCTATAGCACCGGTTTTGCCCAGCAAGTATTCAAACTCTAAAATGTATTGAAAATAATTAAGGTAGACAATTGAAGCATTCAATTGATGAAGGTATCGTTATCATTCATATTACACCAGTTTTATCCAAATTAGAATTAAAGCATTTTAGTTTCATTTTAATTATATTGATTTTTTAACACCTCTATTCACTCAACAATGACAGAATTTATAGTGAAAGCTCTCTTAGGCGGACACCGACCGTGACCAGCAAACTGTCCGTCCATTAGAAGTGTCCGCCTAAGAGAGATGCAAATGCATGTAAATTATATAAATGGGAGATTAAAAAGTGTCCAGTTAAGAGAGGTGTCCGCTATGGGAGCTTTTACTGTATACTGAAAATACGTACCGTCTTGAGTTAAATTAGGTCCTCTAAATTCCATAGCACCTATTAACTGCTGCTTTAATTGACCCTCGTAATATACAAAAATCGTAGGGAGGTTCTTGTCTGGAAAATTCGGTATGCAAGTGGTGGATATTGACTTAAGAAATTTTACTGTGGGAAACTTGGGGGCGAGACTCTGCATGTGCTGATTTATTAAGGCACACAACGGAATCCTACAAAAAAAAGACAAAATATTATTTATTATAAATATTATTTGTGGACATTTCTAAATCGGAAAAATCAACAGGTGTTTGCGAAAGATTTAATTTTATTCGGCTTTATGTTAAACATACATACATATGAAACATACGAAACTCAACAAATATTTTCTAATTCTTGAGAAAAAGTTACAGATGAAGATAGATAGGATCGTGCCCCCATTAGTTATCGTTTTTTAATATCAGTTTTTTTGGGAACTATTTTTGAATTGCATTATGTACAGGGTGGATCAATTTCGATGTCTCTTATGGACATCTCTGTAACTATAAGAGATAGAAAAAAACTAGTGGCCAAGTCTCGATCTCTTTTTTAGAGATAAAGTCAATAGACCAAACAAAAATTGGCTATTTTCTTTTGTTTTCGAGTTACAGGCAAAAATGGACATTTTCGACTTTTCGTCAATCGCGCATATCTCGTTTATTTTTACAGATATTAAAAAACTATTTTGACATTATTAGGACGCTTTTTTGAATACAATTCAGTGGTGTAGTTGGTTTTTTGATATTTAATAAAATTTTCGAGTTATAACATAAAGTTTAAAGTTTTTAAATGGAAATCATAGTAGGCAATGCCACCGTTAAATAGAGATTTTTTTTCTGTTTTCAAAAATATATACTTTGTTGGGTTCATTTGTTACAATTAATAGAATAAAACGCCTTTTTTATTATTCTTGGGTGCATTCTATTCTTAGTAGGCTGGTTTCAACAAAGGCCGACAATTTTTTTGTTTGTTTTTGTTAAATATCAACTCTTGTTCAAATATTTTGACAGTTGCAACCGCATAAAGAGAAAGAAAGATAGAACGAATATCCTGTAAGAGTCACAAAGATTACAACAATACCGATACTATGTGGTTTGGGTCAAATTCGAAATTACGTAACTTCATTTAATATTTTAATTTAAAACGCATTTTTTTCGATCAAATATGCAATTCATGGGATAATGAACTAAATTATAAGTATAAATTAAAAATATCTTAAAAATAAGAAATGATTACAGAAAAAGTTAAAGAATATTGAAATGTAAGTAGATAATAAACACAACTCTTGATATATCACAATAAATAACTTAAAATCCAGAAAATAATATCAAAATAAAATCACAATTTAAACACTGCCGCGCTAAAATACGCAGCCAACTCATCTTGTAACCCAACCCAGCTCTATCGGCAAACGACTTGGGCATGATACAATTGCAATAGTTGCTGTAAGCTAAGCAGGGGTTTCAGATTTCTGAATAAAAACAAAATCGAGCTTAATTTAGAAATTAGCTCAAAGCAGTGTGTTTTCCAGTCCAGATGTTTATCTAGACGAATACCAAGAAACTTGACACTGTCAGTGGAATCTAAACTGTTGTTAGGTATATCCAAAATGATCTGTTTGATGCCCTTTTGTCTATTATGAAAAACGACAGCTGAGGTCTTCTGTAAGTTAAGATAAAGATCATTACAGCTAAACCAGTGATTAAGTTTTTGTAGTAAGTCATTACATTTAACACATGTGATATCAAAAGATGGGTCGGATACCACGCAAGAAGTGTCATCAGCATAAATGGTGAAGTCAATCAACAGCAACCTTAGACAAGTCATTTATATATAATAAAAAGAGAACAGGACCCAGGATCGAGCCCTGCGGGACTCCCATGGTAATATCAATGTCTTCAGAATTAGTGACATATTTTTGAGAATATTGTTGATGAGTGATACTGACATATTGTTTTCGTCCAAATAAAAACGATCTAATCCAATTGAGGCTGTTCCCTCTAAGGCCGTTGGATGAAAGCTTATGCAATAAGATATTAGGATTTACGGAATCGAACGCCCTACTAAGATCGCAGAAAAGTCCAATAGGGCATTCTCCTTTTTCGAGATATATTAGTATATTGGACAGAAATTCATCAATTGCGGTATTAGTGGATTTACCTTCGATAAAACCATGTTGGTTCTTACAAAGGGTATGGTTAGAATTAATAAATTTTTTTAATTTCACAAGAAAAGCATATTCGAAGATCTTCGAGAAAACTGATGATATATATAGTTATCGGTGTGTAATTCTCCATCAAAAGACGGTTTTTCTTTTTAAAAATGGGTATAATTTTGCCCGTCTTTAAGAGAGTCGGAAAAGATCCACAAGTAAAAGAAAGATTCACTAAGTACAGTAAAGGTGGACTCAGTATTTTACCGGCTTTCTTCACAAGAAACACAGGGATGTTATCTGATCCTGCTGTCCAGGAATTTTTAAGTTTATTATTTAATATGTCCCAAAGTTCACTTGTAGTCAAGGGATTTAAAAACATAGAATCCCTATTCTGAGATATACTTGGTAAAGTACCTGTGGCAGAAGATTGATCCTTACGTGCCTTGGAAATATATTGGATAGAAGCATTTTTAAAATAGTTATTAAAAACAGTGGCAATATCAAAGGGGTTTGTAATCTCCTCGCAGTTTCATTTATAATTAGCTGGTTATGTTGGCGTTTGGCTTCCTTATAAAAATCAGTTAATTCAGGAAATTTACATTGTAGATAATATAAGTCTCGAAGTTTCGAGCTAGAACTTTTGACTTTATTGTTAATCCACGGTTTTTTAATTAGGCCAGTTTTCACATATTTTTTTAAAGGAAAATGATGATCAAAATATTTCAGCAATACCTGTATGAAGTAGTTGAAAGCTTCATCTAGATCAGTTAGAAGCCAAAGTGGTGATCAATCTATCTTACTTAAATCATGTATGAAGTTTAATATGTATTGCTCTGAAAAGCAACGTTTATAATAAGTACATATAGTCTTAGTCTTATTGAGTAAATTATTTGTTTGACACAGAATAGATCTGTGGTCCGAGAAGCAATTGTCGATAACACAACACACCCCTGAGTCATTAAGAAAATGTTATCAATTAAGGAAACAGAAGCATCAGCAATTCTAGTGGGCCATTTTACAGTTGGCGTGAGATTAAAACTTAAAAGAATATCACAAAAATTTTTGAAGATATTGGTGTCAGCAAAAGCATCAATGTTAAAATCTCCGCATAAAATGAACTTAGTTTTAGGTTTGAACAAAATTTCCAACAAGTTATGTAAATTGTCAAAGAAAACATTAAGGTCTCCGCTTGGAGCGCGATAATAACATAAGATAATAATGTTCTCATTTGCTTGTATTATTTTTGTAGCGCATATCTCGATGTGACTTTCATGGCAGAAATTGCTAACATCAATATTCAAGTTTAGATTACACCAAATACCAACCCCGCCCCCTTTATTTCTTGGGCGGCAGTAATAGCTACTCAAATTAAAATTATCAAATTTCAGCAGATTAATAGACTCATTTGAAGCCCAAGTTTCAGTAAAACATAATATTTTAAAGTCATAAACACTAAGATACTCGACCTCGATGTTACAAATTTTAGTACTATTCAGACTGCGAACGTTCAATACTAATAGATCAGGGTCGATACTAATAGATCATCGCTGTCTTCCGCCGTATCATATCTAAAAAAATAATCAAAATCATTAAATGCTTGTTGAACATTCATTAGAAAATAACCATAATTTTGATTTTGAAAACACTAATATTTTATATTATGAGTGTAATATTTTTAAGTGACGTTTTATAGAAATGTGTAAAATAAAAATGTCGTCGAATTCTATTAACAAACGTACAGATTTTGCAAGTTTAAACGATACATTTTCTAGTTTTCTCGATTCTTTAAATAGAATATAGATCTGTCAATTTTTAACATTTATTAAAATAAAATATTTATGTTTAAAAAGGAAAAAAAAAATCAATTTACCTTTTCAATTTCCGTTGACAACCTTGTTTATTTTGACAACGTGTTTATATTTTTCACTTCTGACATTTGATTTAGGGTTAATTAGGGTTGTCGCTCCTAACATTCAATGCAACTTTTCTTAAAAACTTTCTACTCTATCTTCCAAAACAAAGTTATTTCAAAAATACAGAACTATGAATCACACTGTATATTAAATATTTTCAAAAATTTGCACCAATCAACAGCCTCAGAGTTGCCAAGTTATTTTAAAAATACATCCTGTATTCTATAAAGCAAAGTTTGTAAAATCTTATTAGCAATCTTGTAACGTGATAATCATTTATCATAGTACCAGGTTATTGAACATTTTAGTTCTTATTCCTACTCTGTAACTGGACAACTGGTTGGAATGGCTCATCAGTCGGAAACCAAATAAGGATAACAATAGGGATTCTTATTGGAATTGCATATTACTTCTCTTACCCTTGTTTATATAAATGCAGTACAACCCATATACCATCCCCAGCTTTATTGACTTCCGGGACATAATCTTGCCCAGATATTTCACCAACATAGCCAAATTTTGATCTCGTGGCTAAAGCTTGCATCTCAGCAATCCTCTTCCTTCTATATTCAAGTAACACCCCCTCATCTTCAGAATCTTCAAGCTCGTCCAACTCATCTAAATCAAGTTCTGACAAAGCTTTTCCTAAAATGTAACGACAGTTAATAATAAACTGTAGAAAAAAGGTAACCTAAAAACATACCGTTTGCTTGTTTCTTCTCGATGGTGTCTTCTATCATAGAGACTAACTGTTCTTCTGTTATTTCTTTCTCCTTGGGCTTTGGAGGAATTATTCCCTTGGATCGTAAGACATCATTCCATTCAGTGTCTTCATTAGGATCCTACAAAAAAATCAGACGAACAAAATTAATTTGTAAATTATTTACTTACCTGCATGTTGCTGTTTTTTTAATTAAATTAATTAAATTATTATTAAAAGAATTTACACTTTAAAAGAAGTTTAATGCAGCATGCTCTACTTAGCTAAAACGTCAACCAAATTTTACAGAAATCTGTTTCTGCCTCTAGTGATGCTGTTTCCTGCAACTTAACAACTGCAAAACTCCTATTCACTATTGATTATTTCAAACCAATAAAATGTCTGGGATTTTAAATACTTGTAGCTTATTGGTTATTGGTTTAAGAATGACAGGAATGCTATTCCTAAATTCCCTATACTATTTACTCTTGTCATTAAAGTACAACAATAACAGATTGCTGTTGCTCTGGCAAAGGCAAAGTGAATGTAATTGCTGGGTCATGGATCTGAATTTACGCCAAATTCCCGTGTTTGTTTTTCCAACAACTTTGAAATTCTATTTGAATTCCAGGCAGACCCACAAACAGTTGTTAACAATATATAACCCTTACGACTTCAAAGTTAGGTTTAAAGGTATGTCGTATTTACATTGTACTATTGTTATTACTGTAACAGTTTTATTGTGTTATTTAGTATTAAGTACCGCACCAAATAAGTACACTGTGATAGATCCGGAAGGAAGCATAGGACCTCAGGCATGTATTGATTTAGTTGTCCGACACACTATGCCGGTCTCGGCAAATTGTAATGTTTTAGACAAATTTCGAGTTTCCATTCAGGACCACACAACAAAACAAGTATGTTGTTGTGGATGTAATCGGATTAACTTTAGAAGAGACTTTTTAGGTATTAGGTAAAAGGGATATCGAGGCTAGATTGTTGCAAGGTGAACCTGATAATATATCTAACGACGGAGATAATTTTCATGCACTTCCTTATAACGAAAGAAGTCCTGATGAACAAAGAAATATTCAAATACCAATAGCAAATTTTCAGCGGTATGCTTTCATTTACTATTATGATTCACTTAGGAACTTTTTACATACAAAGAAAATTCATTACTTGGAGAGTTTTATAATTAATAGATATGTAGATTATGATAACATGTTCAGATTATTCACAACTGTTTTTAAATTGGTGATAAGAAATATAATTGTACTTTCATTTAATTGATTAGTAAAGTTTCAGATCTTGGGTGGGCATGGAATTAATTTCCTGCAGTGTTGCCAATTGAACATTAAATGGCATAGTCATAGAGCATAGTATTCAGGGAATTCACAACTGTTGGTAGCTATCAGAAGCAAGTGTATTGACCGTTATTTCTCAACAGTTAGACACAAATTACAAAATAGTATATTATTATACAAGTTTCACAAGAAGGCTTATTGTAACACGAGTGGGGTTGGGGTACGACTAGCGAAACGTAGCGAGCTAGGAGTGCCCCAACGGAACGAGTGTTACAATGCCTCTTGTGAAACGTGTATAATATACTATTTTTTCTACTTTGCGTCACTTATTGAACAAAAATATGAAAAATATTGGATCTTAGTATATGGGGAATTTTAGTTGTAATGCGTGGCAACACTGAAAACCTTTCGTTTTAATCAAAAGTCACATTAACAAGTTATTAATTTTTCTTATCCAGCTTCATTGTGAGTATATTGTTACGTAACAAATAAATACTGAGTTATTTTGTAAAATCTATTAAATATTTTCAATTAAAAATGACTAAAATTTCCCCAAAAACAGTGTCACAATGAGCTTCATTGTTTTTGGTGTCACAATGAATCCATTGTGAACGCAAAGTAGAAAAAACTAATTTATTACACATTTAAATGATGTAGAAAAACACAAATCTACTCCACTGGAGCTTTTCTACATCATTTAACCAACAACTTCACTATGAGCAACATGAGTGGGTCCTCTGTTTTTTATTAAACATTTGTTAGAAATTGAGATATTGTAAATTAATTATTTTAATTTATTTTTTTTGTATACACATGTTACTTTAGATTTTTAATTAAAATAATTCAGAAGTTAATGGTGAGTATCTTTCGTCACTGCTGCCCCAGATCTGATATTTATCGAATCATGTTATTTTTATATTTAAAGTACAGTTTTTTTTTAAGCGTGAAATGCAAAACTTACTTGTAATTTTTTTACAGTACACTGCCACCAACAGATTCCACAAAGTATATCGCATTAATAACAGCATTGGTTTGCATTTTCACCCTGATGCTGCCGACGAAACAGGAAATCCCCGAACCTTCCAAAATTCCTGCATATCTGCATCCGAGTGTGACTTTGAAACTCGCCATCGCGTATGTATTAGGTCTCGTGAGCACGGTTATTCTCAGACTATAGTCAATGCTATCTATTAATTATAATTGTTTAATTACAATTGAGTGGTGTATTGTATTATATTTATTTTTATAAATATATTTTGTTTGTTTTTTTTTTGTTGAGACTTTTAATTATTGTTGTACGAGCAATCTCAATTGAAGATTTTACAATTTCAAAAAATATTGCCTTCAGTCAGTGTTGCCAACAATCAAAGACAGTAACACTCTAGTGTCTACACCTTTTCCAAGTGTAGTTTATAAAGTAACAGATTAATTTCAGACAGTGTCAAATGTTTTTCAGATTCAAAAAATGAATTTTAGAAAGGGTCAATTGTATTTCAGAAACGTAAAATGTATTTCAGAATGTGTTAATTGTAGTTCAGAAAAGCGAAATCAATTTCAGAAAAGGTGAATTGTATTTCAGAAAATAATAATTATACATATATTTTTTCAGCATACCAGTAAATAAATCTTATGTATACCTTAGGAACCATCAACAGATTTTCATGGAATAGTTACTGTTACGATTGCATTGAAATATACTGAAGAATGAATTTAAATAATTGTGGAATTTGCATGGTGTCCATACTAAGAAATGCAGTTTTTCGCTAATTCGTAAGCGTAATTCGTAGCTGTTCGAGATTCAGTCAGTAGGAACCAGGGTTGCCAAATCTCACGAAAAATCGTGAGATTTCACGATTTTCATCTGAATCTCACGAACTCATGATATATGTCCTTAATCTCACGATTTCACTACAAGTACTTTTTTCATCAATCGTTTCTTTAAAAAAAATTAATTTTATGTTTAACATATATTTTTAAAATGTAGATTAAATATGTCACTACAGTCACTAAATAAATACAGTACTGCAATCCATATGCTTAATGTGTAAGACAAAGAAACCACTTTTCGCACAAAAATGGCCGACATTTCTAGTGATTTTCTTTCAGGCAAGTTTAATCAAACTTAACACCTGTCAAATAAAAGGTTAAAATGCCAAGTGTGTCGTTGTTAGCGTTAGACATTTAAATTTCCCGCCAATATTTTGCACTAAAATGGCGGCTGATTGCGGTGCTGTGAAATAGAACTGACATCTATTGATACATACATCATATTTTAAGAATATCAGTTGTGTTTACTTTTGTATTATAAGAATGAAGATATATTTTATAAAAAAGGTTTTTTTTAGCATACGTAGTACAAAATTCCAATCTTCCCGAAATCTCACGAATTTTCAGAGCAAAGCTAACGAAATCTTATTGAGTTGATCTGGCAACCCTGGTAGGAACCAACCGCTCAAGCAAAGCCGTCTCTATCTAACAAGCCGTGCACTTGTAAATTTGGCAACAGAGCAAGTAGTCCGATCATCATCAGTTTGACGTAAGTTGTACGAGATAATGCTGTAATGTAATTCTGTACTTATCAATCAAATTTTATTGTTTATTATTGTTTATTATAGTATTGGTGACTAAAATAACGTTTTAAATGTTATATTAACAATCAAGGTAAGTCCACAAAGCCTAATTCTGCTAGATAACCAAACTTCTTCGTTTTCCTTTATTTGCTTTTATTTCATACCAATGTGACATTTTTCGGATTTTCAGTGGTACAAGAAGTGGAACTTTAAAGTCCTAGTACTTAATTTTAAACTCGTTAAACGTCTAGTTTGAAAGAAAATTTCATATTTACCTCGAACGAAAATTGACTTTAAATATATATACTTGGAAGTAATTACAGCCTCGGCTAAACAACTTGCTCCTAATTACTTTAAAACTTGACTTTTCGTTGTAGGTAAATAAATAACTATTCTTTCTGAATTATTAATTAGGTTTATGTTGTAGATGCCAAGTTCGATTAGGACTACTTTCGGGTATCAATGCGACGTTGCCAAGCGTAACAGCACGGCTTGTTAGATAGAGACGGCTTTGGCTCAAGTAAATAACGCTCTACGAAATCATCTAGCATCACATAGAGCCGTTTTCATAATAGTGCTAAAGGAGACTTTAATTTAAAGTCACTTTAAGCATAGGAAAACTAATGTGTTTTTATAGGTTAAAATCACTTTAAATTTAAAGTTCTATTATGACAACGGCCTTAGATACATCGTAGTATAGAACGGCAAGTCTAATTTAATTTTTACTGACTGGACTTTGAATTACACTTGCTGTAGATATAACAAACTCCCAGATTTCCAACAACTTCTGAAGCGAGATGAACAGGACTTGATATCAATTACTCAATAAAAATAGAAATTTATGTTCAAATAATATAATAAAAAAAATAAATAAATAATTTCACTTAACAAAAAACCTACCAGTTCCTTGCTTCCATCATGAATGCAAAAATTAATAATAATTTTTTTTAGAATTAACGACGTTTGTTTTATATTTTTAGTGATCTTAAGAGTGTGTTCAGAAACTATACCGCGCTTTCAACAATTTCCGAGTCCTACGTAATCAAATTGACTACATTTCGTAGAAAATTTGTTTTATGTTATTCAATTTAATGTGATCAGGCTGTATGTAAGGCTCTTTGATATTGTGGTATCAACTTATATCAATCAATCAAAGCAACCGAATATAATTTCTAAGGTTCACCTAGATGTTACATTTTGAAACGATGTATGTATCAACCAATTTTCACTTTTTCATTCAACATGAAGTTAGCATTAGGAAGTGAGATCTACGGCCGTATGCACAGACAAGCCAAAGTAAACCTTTAACTTTGAACAATGTAACTATATTACAGACTATGCGGCGTACAATTTGATATGAAGTTAGCTTTAAGTATCAAGTCCACCTTGAGATTTGTCTGTGCATACGGCCCCTAATAGCGTTTTCGTTTCACTTGCACGTGAAAAGTTCAGGTCATACTGGTATTACGTCATGCACTCAATAAGTTTTGCGCGAAAACGAATCTATTAGTGCGTGTTTCAATCGACTATAAACGTAATCTGGGAGCATAATTAACGAGCGGGAAATATACTGAACCTTAACCTCAAAATTATCACTTGTTACCAGAAATATAAAAATGCAAAATTTATTTGTTATAATCAATTAAAATTCTAAATACAATAATTATTCATATTCTCTTCTTAAGGAACTTACCCAGGACGATAATTTTATGCACTAGATAAACTTTATTTAGCAAATAACTTAATTATTAACAATTTTTTGATATAATAACTTATTTTTGTTATCTATCAATAAATCATCTGTAATATGTTTCTCCTGAAATGACAGAAAAGTTGCACTGAAATGCTTGCACCACCTTCGAAGTCAGTTCCAATTCCAAAATTTTGGAGTGCAAAACTGGTGCGCGCTGACCAGGGTTGGGAAAACTACGTGTAAATAATATTTTCTACATTACATTACGTCTTAACATAGTTAAGTGTAATTTTTACTCGACGTAGTTTATGCGAAATGTCACATTTCTAACCTCAAAATAAATGTTCATTTGACATGTAAAATAAATAAATATTACGTTTTTCATGTTTTTTAATTCTTGTATACAACAATTTTAGCTATTTTACATCAAAATAGACATTAATTTGTGTATAAATAATTAATTATAACCTTAAAATGACGAAGTAGAAAACAACGTAATTTGTAAAATAGTTAATTCATTTCTTATGACGTAGATAATTACAAAATCTACGCGTAATTAATAGGTATTTATACGTCTCATTTTCTACGTCCCAACCCTGGCACTGACATTTCAGTCAGTTTGTGGACAACGATTACTTCTCCTTTTAAAAACAAACTATAATCAAAAAAGAACCCATATAGTGAAAAATGTGACACTCAATTCAATTGGGTCAGGCTGTATATGAGGTCCTTTTCACTTTTTGTTCACTTTAATATTGTGGCGCCATCTTATATCATTGAATCGAACCATCCGAATCGAATATCTGTTAAGATTTGCCTAGAATTTCACAAAATAATTGGTACTTTGGAACGAGATCTATATTAAATATGAAATTTTGAGTAAGTGACAAAAATTCATTCTTATTTTTGCATTTAATCTGAAGTTGATTTCAGGGAGCAATAAGCTAAAGTTTGGTGGTTGGCATCATTTTCAATTTTCACTCAGTAAATAAGTACCGAGTGACTCGACGTACCTCCGCAATAACCAGTCCTGACGCCAAATTCTAGGTTTCGTATTTTGTTTTTGCAAATAATAAATATGCAGAATTTTTGAAATTTTCTGAAATCTGGTTTGGTTTCTTTTATAAAAATTCATTTTTGAGCATTTAACTTCTCTTTAATTTTGTATGTTGGCAGTTTTGTTCCACGTTTAAATTTTCCCCACTGCGACGCCAGCGATCGGTTTATGAACTAATATGTAAAACAACCTTGAATTTAGATACTAGATTCTAGTATTCAAACTTGTTCAAGTTTCTAGACGAAAAAAGTATAATGTAAAACAGCCTTTAATCACAGAAATACATTTTCTTTGCACCACCTACTTTAATCAGATTTCTTTTAATGATTGAAAATTATTTTATTAGATTGGCAACATTTTTCAATGTTTATGTTGGCGTACTGAATTTTCAAATTCAAAATTTAGATTTAGGTTAGTGCACTAGATCGTCAAACTCAAATTCGTTTATTGTCGAATCAAGAAAACCAAATAAATAAGTATTTAATTATCACAATTTATTACCAGAATGGTTTTGAGCACAGAATTAAATACATTTTTATTGATGGCTTATTTTCGAAGCGGAGTACAAAATGAAAATGGTAATTAAATTTATTCACAGCAGCAGGCCTATAATGATTTTATTGAAATATACCCTGGGGTTCGGTCATAAAGTCAAACAGTTAGGTTAAGTGTATGTATGTTTAACTCTTATCGCTCAAAAACGTGCTTGTAATATTATAACTTCACAGAGTAATTCGTAATAACTCAACATTAACTCGACTCTACTCTAACTCTACTCGGGGTAAACTTCCTGAACGAACTTCAGAACAACAAATTGAGTTTCTTCTTTTTTCACAACACTGTGTTAGAATAATTGAACGTTTCTTGCAAACCGGTAATGTAGAAAAAGGAAAATTCACTGGTCGCCTCACTATAATAACACCCGATATTGTACAAAATGTTAATGACATTGTTCCCTAAGAATCCACTCAGAAGATCTTGAAAAACACCTTCATTTCTGACACAAATTTTCAATGGTTCAACAACTTCACCCACCCAATTTTCTTCAACGAATTCAGTTTTGTCAGTGGTATAGCAATAATTTGATAAATAATATTGACCAAAAGGATACTATTTTCTTCTCTGAGGAAGCTTGGTTTCGACTATCTGGGTTGATCAATTCACAAAATTTCAGGACTTGGCTGCACGTAATCCCTTTAATGTGATTGAAGTGCCCTTACATCCACTTCAAATTGGTGTTTGCGTGGCAATGTCTCGGAGAAGAATTATTGGACTAATATTCTTCCGCGAAACAATTAACGCCCACAGATATCAGAGACTTATATTGGAACCATTTATAAATCAATTAGACGACATTGAATTAGAGGAGTTTTTCCCAGGGTGTTTAATCAGTTGGTGGCCTAGTAGATCAACCGATTTGATAACCCTGGACTTCTTTTTATTTTCACATTTAAAAAATGTGGTGTTCCGTAATCTTATTAACAATTTTCAAGAATTACAACGCGCAATTGAACAGGCAACTGCAAATATCAGACCTGAAACGTTAATTAATGTACTCAATAATTTATCTCAAAGGATACAATGCTGCTTACGTGAAGGCGGCAAACATTTTGAACATTTGCTCTAATAATCTATTAAACCCGGACTTCTTATTCCTTAATTCCTTATTTAAATAATTTGGTGTTCAGAACACGCAGTAAACAATTTGGAAGAATTACAGCAGGCAACCTGAAACGTTAATCGTTTCTTCAACAAAATTATCTCAAAGGATTCAGTGTGTAAAGGAGGCCAATATTTCCAGGTTCCGAATAATAATAATAATTTAAACAATTTTCATCCTTACAGTAAATATCAACTCTAACCCATAGTTGACACAAGTAGTTAAAATAATGTAATGAAAAGGACAGTCAAATAGTAATGAAAGGTGGGAACTTCAAAATGGTTAATCTAAGTTATTGTATTTGTTTTACTAGTACTTTATGTATGTATGTAAATAGTTCTTAATTTTATGCCGTTATTCAAATGGAGTAGGAAATAAGTTTAGGCGCCATGCACATCTCTGCGTTCAGCGCCGCCTGGCGTGGTGATTTGTGAATTAGTGATATGAAAATATTTCTTGAGACTCATTGCATGGGAATAATATCACTCTTATGACAATTTACGATTGCAGTACATAATACTTGAGTTTTCTGGTACTGAGATACATTACAATATTCAAGTTCAAATGTACACTAAGGGGCAAATTCAGAAACACCACTTACACTCAAACTTGACCTTCGTCGTATTTGAAATTGAAATTTGCTTTTATATTTACTCGTTTAATCAAGTTTATGGTCAGTATACGTACTTTGATCATCAGTGATTTACGATAGAAAGTTAAAAAATCATTAAAAGGAAAATTAAAGCTTCTCTGAATTTCAAAATGTGTGAGTGGAGTGCTCTCTCAACTCAAGGAAGGTTTCTGAATTTGGGCCTAATAATTTGAAACCACTCGTATTTTCATACCACTAATGCAGAATATGGTCATTGGTGGCGCTGGCTTCGCATGTGCATGGTCCCTATTCTTTAGGTAATTATAAAATTGCCACATTACATATTCAAAATTTATTAAAGAAAAATTAAAATGTAATTTCTTCTGTAACACCTGATTCATTCATTGTACAATTTGATTGCATTTTGTGCTGCATTGGGCTTCGATAAAAATAAAAACCTACAAATACGGACATTATAATGAGGATCTCTTAAATGTTTACTAAGTTTACTTCCATCCATTTACAGAAAAATCCGGAGTGGACCATTTTTGATGGTTTTACAGAATTTTTCGGTTATTTATAGGAATAAAAGAAAACCGTTTTCGCAACACAGTGCTACTTTTTCGAGAAGAACTCTGTGGTGAAGACAAAAGTTAGCTACCTCGATTCGTTCGGGAAATATCAGCTGAAATATTGTGAAAAATAATTTTTCGTGAAAATTCGTTTTTGGCCGATATTTCCCGAATGAATCCAGGTAGCTAACTTTTGTCTTCACCTTTGAGTTTTTCTCAAAAAAGTAGCACTGGGTCGCGAAAACGGTTTTCTTTTACTCCTATAAATAACCAAGAAACCCTGTAAAACCATCAAAAATAGTCCACCCGGTACTTACTTATCTATTGCAGAGTCTAAACTCTTGTATGTGGTCTAAACGCCAAACCACAATGGGCCAAACTGACATAAGTAAATAGTAATTTCATGATAGCCAATTTGAATGTTTCAAATTTTACCAAAACAAAACCGTGATATAACATGAATAAGCGATTTCTCGCGATATACTTAAATCGCTAAGGCTGGGTTGCACAAAACATTTAAGTCAGGATTAAATTTAAGCCTAACTTAGAATGTGGCGCACGTTATGACATACAGCATATGTGTGTCACCTTATAACTTAAGCTTAAATTTAACCCTGGCTTAAATGTTTTGTGCAACCCAGCCTAAATGAATCATTAATTTAGTAATGAAATTTGCTTGTTTTAAACAATGTAGTAACGACGTAACGACAGCGACTAAATTGTAATGAAATCGTTACAATTGTAACGATTGTGGCAACCCTGCTCTAACCTACAACTACGCAATCGCGCCAATTGGGTACTGTCAATTCTTCAGTGTTCCCAACATACTAGATTTGCTTCAATCATTAAAAGTCACTCGGTATTACCGAGTTACTTGATCAAAGTACTTGATCAAAGTAACTGCGTAGTAGTAATTGCGTAGTTAAAGGTTAGAGTTGATGTTTACTGTAAGGATGAAAATTGTTTATTGTTTAACAGATTATTATTATTAGGAACCTGGAAATATTGGCCCCCTTTACGTAAGCAGCACTGAATCCTTTGAGATAATTATTGAAGACATTCAGCGTTGTTCTTGTCATTACGGGCGTAATAGATTTATTACTTTTTATGTTGTTTGTTACGCTATTACTCGACGATAAAATCTATTACATTTCGTTTTATCTGCAACTTCCAAAGTCGAATTTGTAAAGTTTATTTTTTATGTTAGAAATATGTATACAAGATGAGTCATAATTAGGTGTAAAATTTTTTACCAAAGCTTCTTGTATAAGTCAAAACAAAGCAATTTAACTTAATACATCTTAATACCAAAATGCTCTCTTAAAAATACAGGGTATTAAAAAAAACATTTCCGTTTTCATTTGTGAGTATAACTTGGAATGTAATTATTAGATTAATTTGAAAATATATTATAATAAACACAAAGGCTACTAGATTTTAAAAATTCAAATGTTTACTTTCCAAATTATAAATAAACATGTTTTCATACTCTGTATCTTTTTAATGGAGCATTTTGGTACTAAGATATATTAGGTTAATTTCTTTGCCTCGGCCTAAAGAAGAGTTGATAAAAAATTTTACACCTAATTATGACTCATCCTGTATTATAATGTTTAAAATGTGTTACGAATTTAAATTAATGTTCTAAATAACTTAAGTCTGATGTTTATTATTAAATCTATATGTAGCTATCGTTAAAAATATAGAAATTGAAATAATTTTTATGTGCTGTAATCAAGATAAGTTTGTTTAGCATAGTTTTAACCTTTTCGTTCGGCTTTTGTTGTCCACGAGTATAAACAATGGTATAAAGGAGAATGTGCCGTCGTTCCAGAGATGGTCAGTGAAAAATAATTAAGAATAGTATATTATTTTACAAGTTTCACAAGAAGGCTTATTGTAACACGAGTGGAGTGCCCCAACGGAACGAGTGTTACAATGCCTCTTGTGAAACGTGTAAAATATACTATTTTTTCTACTTTGCGTCACTTATTCAACAAAAATATGAAAAATACTGTCAAAAATTGGATCTCCTTAGTATATGGGGAATTTTAGTTGTAATGCGTGGCAACACTGACAACCCTTCGTTTTAAACAAAAATCACATTGACAAGTTATTAATTTTTCTTATTCAGCTTCATTGTGAGTACTCTGTTAAATAACAATTAAATAATGAATTATTTTGTAAAATCTATTAAATATTTTCAATTAAAAATTGACTAAAATTTCCCCAAAAACAGTTTCACAATGAAGCTCATTGTGAAACTGTTTCATTGTGAAACTGTTTTTGGGGAAATTTTAGTCAATTTTTAATTGAAAATATTTAATAGATTTTACAAAATAATTCATTATTTAATTGTTATTTAACAATTAGTTAATTAATAATAAAATTAATAATGTTTTTGGTGTCACAATGAATTCATTGTGAACGAAAAGTAGAAAATAGTATATTATTATATAAGTTTCACAAGAAGGCTTATTGTAACACGAGTGGGGCCCCAACGGAACGAGTGTTACAATGCCTCTTGTGAAACGTGTATAATATACTATTTTTTCTACTTTGCGTCACTTATTGAACAAAAATATGAAAAATATTGGATCTTCTTAGTATATGGGGAATTTTAGTTGTAATGCGTGGCAACACTGAAAACATTTCGTTTTAATCAAAAGTCACATGAACAAGTTATTAATTTTTCTTATCCAGCTTCATTGTGAGTATATTGTTAAGCAACAAATAAATACTGAGTTATTTTGTAAAATCTATTAAATATTTTCAATTAAAAATGACTAAAATTTCCCCAAAAACAGTGTCACAATGAGCTTCATTGTGAAACTGTTTTTGGTGTCACAATGAGTTCATTGTGAACGCAAAGTAGAAAAATAAATATAAAGCACTATCTATTACGTCAAAATTAATCTATTACAGTAATCTGTAAAATTCTGTTACAATAATTTTTAGCCGAAGAACAACACTGAAGAAATTATTAACGTTTCAGGTTGCCTGCTGTAATTCTTCCAAATTGTTTACTACGTATTCTGAACACCAAATTATTTAAATAAGGAAATAAGAAGTCCGGGTTTAATAGAATATTAGAGCAAATGTTCAAAATGTTGGCTGCCTTCACGTAAGCAGCATTGAATCTTTTGAGATAAATTATTGAATACATTAATTAACGTTTCAGGTCTGATATTTGCAATTTCCTGTTCAATTGCATGCTGTAATTCTTCAAAATTGTTATTATAATTTTTAGGAACACTACATTTTTTAAATGTGGAAATAATAAGAAGTCCAGGGTTATCAAATCGGATGATCTACTAGCCACCAACCATTACTGATTAAACATCCTGGGAAAAACTCCTCTAATTCAATGTCATCTAACTGATTTATAAATGGTTCCAATATAAGTCTCTGATATTTGTGGGCGTTAATTGTTTCCCGGAAGAATATTAGTCCAATAATTCTTCTCCGAGACATTGCCACGCAAACACCAATTTGAAGTGGATGTAAGGGCACTTCAATCACATTAAACGGATTACTTGCAACCAAGTCCTGAAATTTTGTGAATTGATAAACCCAGATAGTCGAAACCAGGCTTCCTCAGAGAAGAAAATAATCAAAATATCAAATTATTGCTATACCACTGACAAAACTGAATTCGTTGAAGAAAATTGAGTGGGTGAAGTTGTTAAATCATTGAAAATTTGTATGATCAGAAATGAAGGTGTTTTTTCAAGATCTGAGTGGATTCTTAGGAAACATGAGGATTCTGTTATACAATGTCATTAACATTTTGTACAATATCGGGTGTTATTATAGTGAGACGACCAGTGAATTTTCCTTTTTCTACATTACCGGTTTGCAAGAAACGTTCAATTATTCTAACACAGTGTTGTAAAAACAGACGAAACTCAATTTGTTGTTCTGAAGTGTGTTCAGGAAGTTTACCCCGAGTAGAGTTAGAGTAGAGTCGAGTTAATGTTGAGTTATTAGGAATTACTCTGTGGAGTTATAATATTACAAGCACGTTTTTGAATGATAAGAATTAAACATACATACACTTTAATTTAACTTTAATTAAACATACATACACTTAACAACTGTTTGGAATAAATTACATACAGTAGACCTCGGTTATAGTGAACCTCAAGGGACCATCAAAATCGGTTCATTATATCCGAAGTTCGTAATAAGCCATAATGCCACAAATATAGAGAAAAATGACGGGACTTGAAATGTAGTTCGTTATAAGTGGTGGATCGCTATAACCGAGGTCTACTGTAAATTGTTAAAAGCAACTGTTACAGCATACCTACTCTACCATAAATGGTGTGCAAAATGTTATTTACGTATTATGATGTACATATGTACATATAATATGATTTAATAATTATTATTACGAGAGGGTACTGATGATGAAGAAGAAAACATCATACTCTTATGTAATAACAATTCGCAACGATTTCATTTGTATCAGTTACTTTTAGTAGTGTTAGTTAACTTGCATTGATTCGATTACGTATGAAGCACGTGCAAAGCACTTTGAATTTCCTTTCATTGCGCATATCGAGTAAATTTTACCTACCTCTCAGAGGTGAGTAGAAAAAGTTAACTTTGAGTAATTTTAACTTCGAATATGAACGCTGTGAGTAGAGTTTACTCTATTAACTCGGGCAATTTATGAACGGTTTAGAGTTAATAGAGTTAACTTCGAGTTAACTCCATGGACTTTATGAACGAACCCCAGGATATATTTCAATAAAATCATAGGCCTGCTGCTGTGAATAAATTTAATTACCATTTTCATTTTGTACTCACTCCGCTGCGAAAATAAGCCATCACTAAAAATGTATTTCGTTCTGTGCTCAAAACTATTCTGGTAATAAATTGTGATAACTAAATAGGAGTACTTATTTATTTGGTTTTCTTGATTCGACGATAAACGAATTTATTTGAGTTTGACGATCTAGTGCACTAACCTAAATCTTCTTCTTCTTCTTCTTCTTGGTGGTAGAATTTGGCTTTTGGATTAACCCATTCCAGCCAGTTACTTGATTGTATAAAGCTACTCTTCTTTTTCTCACTGGACACTTATCACTTACTGTTAGTGTAGGACCATTGCCTGGGGCGTATAATAAAAACAATGGAGTGACAACAGGATTGTAGGATTACACTCTTCTAGCTACAGGGCTCATTGTAGCAGCCACAGAAACGAGCCACGGAAAGGCAACATAATGATTTAACAGAGAAGAGAAGCAGAATTTTTAGGATCATTTAAAGGAGTATTGCAACTATTTTCTAAAGTTTAATTTTAATTTTATTTAGAAATTCAAGAAGCAAGTTAGCAGCTTTAGCATTAGGTTTGGCAAGAATATGGCTCAAATTAAGCGGAACATGGTAATTACATTTTACAAGATTTATATACAGATTTTGTGATTCGTTGTGGTGGAGGGGGCATTCTAGAAATATATGATTAGCGTTCCCAATTTCCCCACATTCGCAATTAGGAGAGTCTAAGATTCCAATTTTAAATAAATGTGCCGGAGTAAGACAATGGTTTAGTCTTAATCTCGTGATAGTTGTGATCGTCTTTCTTGACAGTGCGAATTTTTTAAACCAAGGTATTTTTGAAATATTAGGATTTATGTTGTAGTAAAACTTGCCCTTTGTATTTGAATATACATCCCATTCCCTCTGCCATTCTTCAGTAAGATTTTTTCTCAAGCCGTTTAGAAAATCAGACGGTACGGTGACTTCAATATCTATGGTTGCATTGGAGGTGGCAGCTTGGACTGCCAGTTGATCTGCAATTTCATTGCCTTGAATTCCCCGGTGTCCAGGTATCCATAGAAAAGTGATGCTATAGTCAAGGTTTTGAAGTGTCAAGTATCTTTGCTTGAGTTCTGCCAAGATTGGGTCTTGTTTTGTGGTTAATGTAGGATTCTGAATGGCCATTAAAACACTACGTGAGTCTGTACAAATTATAACTTGTTTGATTGTAAATGATTCTGCTAAAGTTAAAGCCTGGAAAATTCCAACGAGTTCGGCTCTAAAAATGTTTGTCTCCATTATAAGTTTCAATTTAAATCTATGGTCGATGGAGGGAATGTAAATGCCTACGCCGACTCCACCATGATTACTTTGTTTAGATCCATCTGTAAAAATTAACTTATGGAAAGGCCATTTTGACTTGATGACATTTTGAAACACGATTTCGGTTGTTGATGTGGGCAAACAAGTAAGATTATATTTGTATGAAAATTGCAGATCCACCCGGATTGGTTTAATTTGGCTTTGCAAGCTATAAAGAAAACAGGGAAGAAGTGGTGTAGTCTGGATTTTATGATTTAAACTATATATGGTGTTGTAAGCTTGGACTACAAGAGGGAACTCTGAGTGTTTCCATAATTTTAAATTATGCGACCTCGTAATTTTACTTAAACATTCCAATTTCTCTGAAATCTGATCATCGATAATTTTCTTATGGTTCAGAGTGTATTTGTAAGCTAACCATTTGCATCGATCCAGTACAGGAGCTTCCGCATCTTCAACCAGCAAGGCCAGACATGGAGTAGAACACATAGCCCCCAGGCATAGACGAAGGGCCTGGTATTGGATCCTGTTAAGGCGCATTTGGTTTTTCCTAGAAGTTGGAAGGATTAATGGTCCAGAGTAATCTATATGAGATCTGATAACCGCTCGGTATATTGTGAGCAATACAGTTGGGTCTGCGCCCCACCATGTTCTTCTTAATGATTTAATTACATTAATTCCCTGGGAACATTTTTTGACGATATTTGAAATTTCAGAGTTAAATTTTAATTTGCAATCCAAAATAATTCCAAGAAATTTGACTTCTTTTTTGATCTGAATGGTTGATTGGTTAATTAGTATATTTGGTAAATTATCCACCTTCCTTTTTCGCGTAAAGATGATTGCCCGAGATTTTTCTGGTGATAAATCTAAATCGTTCTGTCCCATCCAGTCACAGATTTTTACTAAAGATTCATTTATCTTTCCAATCGATTCTTGAGGTGAATTCGAAATATTATAAATCACAATGTCGTCGGCGTATTGAATAATCGAGGTATGCGGTGGTATATGCTCATCTATGTTAGCAGTATATAAAGAGTACAATAATGGACTTAAAACAGATCCTTGGGGAAGACCTTTGGTTGAGTTTCTTGGGCCATATAAATTTCCATTATATTTGACGTATAGGGGTCTATTGCTGATTACATCCATTATTAAATAACAAAGGTCCTTTGGTATTCCTATTTTTTGTAGGAGGTTGAACAAGATTGGCCAATTGACGTTATCATATGCACCTTTAATATCTAGAAAACACGCGGTGAGAACCATTTTATTTTCAAACGTTACGTATATATCTGATATCAGGCGGAAAATGCAGTCTCTGGTACTTCTTCCTTTCCTGAATCCATTTTGATTTTGGTAATTTTAATATGTGTTCAAGAGTTTTTAACAGACAGGATGATAGAGCAATTGGACGATATGACGTAGGCTCTGCTGGAGGTTTGTTTTCTTTAAGTAGGGGAATTATATATGTATTTTTCCATGAGTCTGGGATATTTCGCCCTTCTAAAAATTTATTAAAAGTGTACACTAAAAGACCTTTTGCATTGTAGGGAAGTTCCTTAATCATTTTATAGTGAATGTTATCTGGACCTGGGGTGGAGTTTTTCATAGTGCCGCAAATACTTAATAGATCTTTTAAAGTGAAATATGAATTCAGTTCATCATTTACTGTAAAAGTCTCCTCGGAAGGGAATTCCATAAGAACAGCTGAATCAGGAGAAAGATTCTTTAAAAATACGTCTATCCAGTCCAGCGCAATAGGTTTCTGAATAATCGGCTTAAAACAACCCCTAAATCTTCTAAGTTTTTTCCAGATTTCCCCCATTGGAGATTCATTATTTAAAGATTCACAATATTTTATAAAGCTTGTTTTCTTTTTCAACTTTAAAAGTTTCTTAGTCTCTGCCATTTTTTCTCTGGCCTGTACGAAGTTTTCTAGGGTCGGACAACTTTTGTATTTTAAAATGAGGGCTCTTCTTTGTCGAGTTTTCCGTGTACAATCCGCATCCCACCAAACTGGGGATGATCTGGTGAGAGGCCTATGGTGCTTTTTTTGTAAAAAGTTGTCTGCAGATTCTGTAATAATCCTTTGAAGTGTAGATGCTGTGTTGTCGCTTCCTATGTTCGTGACATTCTGGTGAATTTCTTTTTTGTATTCACCCCATGAAAGACTATTTAAATTATATTTTGGACCATATGTTTGTTGTTGAATATTTACATTAGTACGAAATTTCATCAATATTGGGAAATTATCGCTTCCATGTGAGTCGTTCATAATGTTCCAGTCGATATTTAATTGGATATTCAATGAGCACAGCGACAGATCAATTATGTTTGCCGATTCATGTGGGGCAGATACTCTGGAAGGAGTATTATCATTTAATATTGTCATATCGTAGTTTTCTATTATAGAGGCAAGAATTTTACCTCTGGCGTTTGTTCCATTGCATCCCCAGCTTTGATGAAGTCCATTGAAGTCTCCACAAATTAGAACGGGACCATTTAAAGAATCTAGTGTGCACGAAATTTCCTCGTATGTTATGGTGCATCTTGGAGACATGTATATACATATTATATACAGTTCTTTGGTTTTTATTCCTGTAACTTGGAGGAGTTCATTGTCGGGAGTTATATCTACATGTTCAAAAGCAATATTTTTCTTTACCAAAATAGCAGTTCCTCCTTTGCCATCATTTCTATCATTTCTTATTGTGTGGAAGTTATTAATTCTGATATGTTGGTCTTGTTTAAGCCAAGTTTCTTGTAGACAAATGATTTGAATCTTTTTGTCAGTAATTATTTTTAGTAGGTCTTCTTTGTTACTTTTAAATGAACGAACATTCCATTGGAGAATGTTAAGATCCATTGGAAAAAGGTATGGATTCTTCTGGGGAGTTATTAATAGCTGTGTCAAAAAGATTGATTACTGATTGAAGCATTTGCATTATCGGAGATAGGAATGGATTATTTTTTAGAGATATTTCGAGACTGGATTTAATTGAATTTAGTTGCGACATTATGTCGACAGAATGTGTAGATTTCTGAAAGATCGAAGTACCTGGGTTTGCAGATTTGTGTTTGAATACAGGGTTAGATTGTGATGTACTAGGGTTTCCATTCAGGAAGAGAAGGTTATTATTATGCTCCTCTTGATTAAAATTCTTCTGGGCAATCACTTTTTTCCTTTTGTTGGGAGATGCTACTTGTGAAAAAGTTCTACGTTCCTGGGAACCAGAAATCATATTGTATCTTATTGAATTATATGCTGGACTTTGATTATCATTACTTGTTGAGTCTAATGCTGGGAACTCTTGTGGTTTGGATGAAAAATTGTTTGGATCCTCCCTCTTGACCAGATCTACGGCATCATAAAACGATATATTTTGGAATGCCATAATTTCTTTTATTTTTTTCTGACGAAGATATTGCGGGCATACTCTATCGGTTGCAGTATGATCTCCTTTACAGTTGGAACATGCGATTTTGCAACTATTGCAAGTGGTGGTTGTGTGATTTCCTCCACATTTGTTACATTTAGGTCTGCCCTTGCATTGTTTGGCAGTGTGGCCAAAATTTAGGCAATGGAAGCATTGTATCACTGGAAACTGATACACTTCAACATCTACAGGGGTATAAAATAAATAAACTTTTTTTGGAAGAACTTTGCCTTCGAATGTAATAGCTATAGATTGTGTTGGAACATAATTTGCAGACTGTTGGCCATCGGTTTCATTATCATCGTCCTCGCATTCATTCCTGACCACCCGACGTTTTAAGCGACGCACACTTAAAACTTTGGATGGAGACTGAACATTTTCTAAAATCAAATTTTCAGATAATGATGAGTGAACTCCTCGGATAATCCCTTGACATGATATTAGATGTTTTGGAATAAAGGCAACCAGATTATGTTTATTAAGAATCTTGTTTTCCAAGAAGTTATTAGCACTTTTGGGACAAGTGAAAGAAATAGCTAGGCGATTTTTTCCTTTACTAACAATAGTTTTTATGCCTGTTACTTTACCTTCAAATAATATCTTACCTATAGTCATTGGATGTATTTTACTAATGCCCCCTCCGTTATCTGGATTCTTAAACTGTACATATACAGTAAATGGACCAGATGACTTTAGATTAAACGTGACAGGTTTGACGATTTGAGGAAGAATCGGTTCTTCCGTCATCATTTGTACTTCATTATCTTGTGAAGATCTATGTATCAGTTCATTGACTTTAGAAGCAGTGTTAGGCGTTAAGACAATGGGAGTGATGTAGGAGATATTTGTAGGATTGTGGCCGGGGGTGCTAGCCCCCGGCTCTACAGCAGACATTTTTCAGGAGCCAGGCACATGCAACAGTATAGGTTATGCTTAAGCGAAAAGCAACTCAACTACGTAAGCGTCAGTAATTAATTAAATAACTTACTCCGATCAAGCACTTTTACGGTATTAATTAATATCTCAAAAATAATTACCGCACTCGGAAAAATCAGCACAAAGCACTCGAGCAAAATTAAACAGCTCCGATTTGCAAGTTCAAGTCCCTATGTAACCTAAATCTAAATTTTGAATTTGAAAATCCAGTACACCAACATAAACATTGAAAAGTGTTGCCAATCTAATAGAATAATTTTCAATCATTAAGGGTGAGTTTCGTTTGCGCGCTCACACGCTTTAAGCACTCACGCTTACAAGCGCTATTTTGTGTTGTTTCATTTGGCGTTCAGTCGCTTAAGTCATTATACGCAGAGGTGTTTCTTTTGACTATTGTTTGCACAACGAATCATAACCTTAAAAATATAACTTCAATAGTGAAATTAATCCAAGTATAGCTGCTGCAGCTATTTTTAAAGTGTAATCTTTGTTTTTAACCTGACTATGATCAGCTGAGCTCCTTGTACGCATCTCATATATTTCGTTTGGAACATAAGCGCTTACGCTTTTGCTGCCCTACCTCGATGGAATAAGCGTTTGTGAGCGAAGACTATGACGTCATAATGACGTTACCATTTCGGGTGCGTTTCGTTTGCACGCTCACACGCTTTAAGCGCTCACGCTTATAAGCGCTGTTTTCTGTTGTTTCCTTTGGCGTTTAGTGGCTTAAGCCGTTCTACGCAAAGGTGTTTCTTTTGACTTTTGTTCGCACAACGAATTCATAACCTTAAAAATATAATTTTAGTAGTGAAATTGATCCAATCATAGCTGCTGCAGCTGTTTCAGAAGTGTAATGTTTGTTTATAATCTGACTATGATTAGCTGATCTTCTCATACACGTCTCATACGTTTCGTTAGGGGCATAAGCGCTTACGCTTTTGCTGCCATACCTCCATGGAATAAGCAATTGTGAGCGAAAACTATGACGTCATATGACGTTATCATTTCGTCAGCTGGCGCTTTGTAAGTGTTTGCAAACCCAAATGGAATGGTTTAAGCAACGCTTATTAGCGCTCAAAGCATTTGAGCGCGCAAATGAAACGCACCCTTCGTCAGCTGGAGCTTTGTGAGCGTTTGCAAAGCCAAAGGGAATGGTTTAAGCACTGCTTATGAGCGCTCAAAGCATGTAAGCGCGCAAATGAAACGCACCCTAAAAGTCACTCGGTATTTCCTAATTTATTTAAAACAAAATAATTATTTAATCATATTCGATCTTAATTTTTTAAAACTGTTCTTGGGAATACATAATTTATTATATCATTCCTACAAGAGTAAAAATAATTGGGGAATTCCGTTACTACTTTGGTGAGTTTCATATTAAGCGATTGGTGACATTGCGAATATTAAATTTGAATTCAAAAGTCAGGTGAATTGTTAATTGTGCATTATTGCTGGTAACTTGACTGAAGGTGAATATAAATAACAAAATGCTCGCACATTTACCACAGAAGAGGCTCGTTTCACATTTTATTTAAACGAATAACTTCGGAATATGAAGATTTTTCCTAACGTTTCTGAACATAACCTCAACTTGCCGGCTAAGAAAGAACCTTGGGAGTATAAATTTGAGTCGTTTGTGTTGTGAATATTATTAAGATGGTGCGTTATAACGAATTAAAAGGATTTTATGATATCGAAAAGACTATTGGTTGTGGAGGGTTTGCAAAGGTCAAACTCGCTACGCACATAGCAACCGGTGAGAAAGTTGCAATAAAAATCATGGAAAAGGCAGCCCTAAATGAAAATTTGCCTAGGGTTAAGCTAGAGCTGAAAGCATTAAAGACACTAACACATCAACACATCTGCAAATTATATCAGGTACGAAAGTGCAAACAAAATTATTTTAGTTGAGTGTCTTTCACGTACTTTCAGATTATTGAGACGACTACGCATTATTTCATAGTAGTAGAATACTGTTCAGGTGGTGAGCTATTCGATCACATCGTTGAGAAAAACCGATTGAACGAAATGGAAAGTCGAATGTTCTTTAGGCAAATAGTCTCTGCTGTTGCTTATTTACATAGCCTCGGTTATGCACATCGTGATCTCAAACCTGTAAGTACTTAAATTTTACAAAAATTTGTTGTTTAAAAATCTTTGGTTTCGTAGGAAAATATACTGTTAGATAAAGATCAGAATCTGAAGCTGATTGATTTTGGTTTATGTGCAAAACCTAAAGGCGGAATGCAGAGTCTTTTATACACTTCCTGTGGATCCCCGACTTATGCTGCACCAGAATTAGTCATGGGGAAACAGTATTTGGGGACGGAAGTTGATGTGTGGGCCATGGGGGTATTGCTGTTCGCATTGTTGGCTGGATTTCTACCTTTTGATGACAATAATATTGACTGTCTGTATAAGAAAATATTGGTTAGTTTCAATTTGTATTAACTTACTTTTTTTTTTACTACTTATTGTTTAGGTGCATAAGTAGATTGCAAATAGGGCTGTGTAATAATGAAATTTTACTATCGAATAATGATAGTTTTCAATCACCAATAAATATCAATATATCGATATTTATCGAAGTATCGATAGTTTTCAATCATTGGCAAATATCGATATATCAATAACTATCGATGTGTCGATAAATATCAATATATCGATAATTTTTCTTTTACATATCGATATTTTTGCACAGCCCTACTGGATACTGTCACTTTTTTAATTTCAAATAAACAAGAAACATTTTATCTCCAGTAAGTAGGAGAAAATTTGTCGCGTAATAGTGTACCTAGCTTTGTCACTTCAAATTTCAAATTACAAAAAAAAAAACCTCTCCGTTAACGAAAGTGCTTATAGTAGTGAAAAGTGGAAGTTAATAGTATTTAATTTTTCCTCAGATATTGTAATCTTCAACTTTGAGAACAAAAGGGCATTGGACTAAAGTACTTTAATAATTACAAATTAATTAGTAGCAGAAAAGTTATAGCAAGACACATTTTAGAAATTAAACGAACTGTAAGCTGCTGAATAATGACAATGTAAAAAACTTGAAGTGATTAAACCAAATACTATTAGTGCAAGAAAATTCTTGATGTTTTCTCTTCCAAGATGAAATGCAAGCTGTAGTGGAGTCCGCGCATCTGATTTGTCTGTAATGAATGCATCACCTTCCTTGGTAATAAGGAATTCCACCATATCAAGTCGGTTTTCTTCTACTGCATAATGTAGAGGAGTGTATCCCTTTTGATTTTGACTGCAATTAACATCGGCTCCACTTTCCACGAGTAATTTCACCATCTCCCAATTCACTCTCACGTTTTCAAGAGCCAAATCCAACGAAGTCTTTTCACAAACTTTCAAGTTTACGTCAGCTTGCTGATCTATGAAATACTCTACGTATTCCAGCCGATTTCTTTTAACTGCTTTTTGTAGGGCAGTAAATTTATTGTTGAAGTCTCTATAATCGACGTCGGTGCCAATTTCTATGAAGAGTTTCACAAGTTCCCAATCCTCATTTTGAACGGCCTTTCCAAAAGGTGAGATTCCATTAAGAAATACTGCTGTAATATTACGCTTATTTTTGGTTGCAAATTTTCGGAAATTTGTATAACATTCTTTAATGGCAGAAGAAAATAGCATTGCACATGAGTTCTTTCCACTTTTTATTAATAGTTCATGTATGATATTATAGGTTTCACTTCTGGCAGTTCTAAGTATAAACAAGGAATGTGCACTCAATGAAGTCCATAGCTCTTACGCATCTGTAGTTGTTGCTATATCGAATTGTTTGTTCACTACATGTTGCGCCACTTTGAGTTGACTTGCTTCAAATGCACGAATCAGTGGAACAAACACCCTGAGATTTTGCAGGTAATTAACGTTGGCGTTTCTTTTTATGAGCAATCTCACTATCTGCCAGTATATAAAATTTGTGTCAAGGGCGATATCTAGTGAGGTCTTTCCATCGACTTTAATGTTTACATCGGCGCCTTTGCCTAAGAAATATTTTACATATTTAAGCCGTTTTAATTCAATAGCATGATATAAGGCAGTGCTTTTGTTCTCGTTGTCTCTATAATCGACGTGGACACCATTTTCTACAAACAATTTCACGACCTCTAAATTCCTGTAATAAGCGGCCAATTTGAAGATTGATATTCCATTGCAGTTCTTCACTGTAGCATCAGCTCCATTCTTGATCAATAGCTCCATGATGTGTAATTCACTAAGATCATAGAGAAGAAACATCATTTATTTTCTAGTAATTAATTACATTCAACGTACGTGTCAGTGTCTGGGAAACGATTCTGCATTATAAGACTTAAGGGCATATTCCCATTGGCGTCCTTTTGATTCACATCTGCTTCATTCTTGATCAATAGCTCTATGATGTGTAATTCACTAAGATCATAGAAAACAAACATCATTTATTTTTTAGTAATTAATTACATTTAACGTACGTGTCAGTGTCTGGGAAACGATTCTGCATTATAAGACTTAAGGGCACATTCCCATTAGCGTCCTTTTGATTCACATCTGCTCCATTTTTGATCAATAGCTCCATGATATGAAATATACTGAGATCATAGAAAAGAAACATCATTTATTTTTTAGTAATTAATTACCTTTAACGTACATGTCAGTGTCTGGGAAACGATTCTGCATTACAAGACTTAAGGGCATATTCCCATTAGCGTCTTTTTGATTCACATCTGCTCCATTCTTGATCAATAGCTCGATGATGTGTAATTCACTAAAATCATAGACAAGAAACATCATTTATTTTTTAATAATTAATTACACTTAACGTACATGTCAGTGTCTGGGAAACGATTCTGCATTATAAGACTTAAGGGCACATTCCCATTAGCGTCCTTTTGATTCACATCTGCTCCATTCTTGATCAATAGCTCCATGATGTGAAATATACTAAGATCATAGAAAAGAAACGTCATTTATTTCTTTAGTAATTAATTACCTTTATCTACGACCACTACTGTAAATGACGAATTACGTACAACACATAAATTAAGTAAGCGGGTGTTTACAAACGTCGTGCATAAAATAAGAAAAACGTACAGCGAGGGCATTTGCACCTACTTTACGCACGCTTGCAGTTAGATCTGCGTAGCCGCATCACATTAGATTGACAGTCTTCGAAATTGCAAGTGTCGTTGCTGATTATTTTGAACTTGCATAATAAGGTAATTTTTGTGGTTGTAGATAAAGTATAGTACAAAACTCTAGTTGTAAAGCAATTACGCACTTGTGGAATTACTTGCATTCGCCGCTGCGCGGCTCATGCGCAACTTTTCCACCGTGCGTAATATGCTGTTTACAACTCTCGTTATGTAATATACTATTAACGTACGTGTCAGTGTCTGGGAAACGATTCTGCATTATAAGACTTAAGGGCATATTCCCATTAGCGTCCTTTTGATTCACATCTGCTCCATTCTTGATCAATAGCTCTATGATGTGTAATTCACTAAGATCATAGAGAAGAAACATCATTTATTTTTTTTAGTAATTAATTACATTTAACGTACGTGTCAGTGTCTGGGAAACGATTCTGCATTATAAGACTTAAGGGCATATTCCCATTGGCGTCCTTTTGATTCACATCTGCTTCATTCTTGATCAATAGCTCTATGATGTGTAATTCACTAAGATCATAGAGAAGAAACATCATTTATTTTTTAGTAATTAATTACATTTAACGTACGTGTCAGTGACTGGGAAACGATTCTGCATTATACGACTTAAGAGTACATTCCCATTAGCGTCCTTTTGATTCACATCTGCTCCATTCTTGATTAATAGCTCCATGATGTGTAATTCTCTAAGATCATAGAGAAGAAACATCATTTATTTTTTAGTAATTAATTACATGTAACGTACGTGTCAGTGTCTGGGAAACGATTCTGCATTATAAGACTTAAGGGCACATTCCCATTAGCGTCCTTTTGATTCACATCTGCACCAGCTTTGATTAACCAAGTAATTACTTCTACATTTTCTCCATCAATAGCATAGTGCAGTTTGAATTCTTCTCCTGGATTTGCATTTACAGTACCACTTCCTATCGACTTGACGGAGTCCAAGTAGCCCAAGAAAGCAGCGGCACATAACGGTGCACAACCAGACAATTGGATTTTCGTTATCATCTCGACTCTTTCTAAAATATTTAAGTTTTGTGTGATGCTTGTTGGACCTAAGCTTTTCTCCTGTTCTTCAAGAGAATTGTTAGAACTGGCTTCACTAAAACCAAAATAAAGAATAAATAAATATTCTTTATTCGTAAGATGCTAAGAATCATAATAGAATAACAGAGACCTACAAAATCATTCATGGTGTGTATAGAAAATTCATGCTAACTCTCTTACAAACAAAACACCTATGTTATTATTTTCTTGAATTTCTCACCCAACTCTGATTTAGCAACCTCAATAAGTGTTTCTATATTAAATTATCAGTGCTATATTATGCATATCAAAATCTTCTAGTACAGTACTCACCTGAATGACCTTGTATGTGTTTATTACTCACTTACAATTTTCTTTTTGTGTCGTCGAGAAATTTATTGAAAATAAGCTGATTGTAAAATCGTTGCTTAAATCGTGGATTACTTTTATATGGACTGTCATTCGCAATGAAAAATTTCAGTGCATACACCAATTCAGATTCAAAGTTTTCCCATAAATATTCATCCATTTGAGCATCAGGTATAGATTCTACCTCCAAGAGGGTTTTAATTTCTTTGAAGTCACCAAATACATCACACACAAGCAATAATTTCAGACAATTGGTATGACTGCCTTGGACTAAATATTTAATCCCTTTGCGAATTTTATCCTTATTTTGATTCAACAAATAATCTCTTGCCAAGTTCATCATCATGAGCGCCTTGCATCCCCAATAACAACTACTGAGGAATATACCATTTTCCAAGTATTCAAGCCAATAACAACCAAAAATGTCCCTGTGCATTACAAATGATTTTGTGTTTGCCAAGTGCTCGCAGATTTCGTTCATAATCTTGCAAGCAACTTCTTTCCTTTTAGGTATTTCATAAAAGTGTTGGTCTCTAAAATAAGCTATGGCCAAATGGAGAGGAGTTCTGTTTAGGACATCACACAAAACCAATTCAGGTTGATTACAGATCTCTCGCACTAACTCTAAGTTTCCATCGACTACGGCAGCATGCAAAGGATATTCAGCAGAGGTTAATTCATCGAACCATAATTGTATGTTACTGAAATTTTCGAGTTTCTTCCACATACATTTGAAGGCCTTATGTTTTCGGTTTTTTGATAGCCATCTTGCTGTTAAAAACTCAGCAAATGTTTTGTGAGCAAAAATGGGAAAGGAACCGTGCACTGCAGTAACTAAACCAAGGTGATTCTTGTATTCCTTGATTTCACTCAAAAGTTGTTCAAATTCTGAATGACTCGCGATTTCGGCTTGTACAAGAAAATTTTTATTGGAAGTCTCAAGGAGAGATAAAAGTTGATGTTTCTCTATTAATTCTTCAGGTGTCGGAACTAAGTCTTCAACGTGATTTCCTACGATTTTAATCCCAAATTTCTCGTAATAAATATGACATTTGGTGGTTATGAAAATCTCGTAAAGGTCGGTCACCTTTAACGTATTCCTATTTAAGGTGTCACTGCACAGAATTTTTGATAGCATGAACAGATGAAGAGGTATCTTTAAAAACTCCATCATTTTTTGAAGTAAACCATCCAATGATAGTTCATCGATCTTTGTGTTTTTCATAAGGTCTTATATCATCCTCTCTAAGAGGCAGAAACGTGATGGCTGCAGTGTTAAATTTTGTTTCCAGGCATTCCTTTAAATTAGGTCTTGTGAATACCCAGGTACATATCCGCAAGTGTTCTAATTTACTGATTAATTCCAATACTACATCTGTGTATTTGGGGGAAATTTCATCGAATGCGTCAATAAATACCATCATGGCATCTCTCCTTTTCATGTAACTGAATAGGTCTTTGCTGAATTTATTGTTGCAATCTTCTTCAGTCTTTTCAAATATGTATTGCAAGGGATCTTCCAGGATCTTCTCTAATTTATCGTGTAGGTCGTCATTCCATTCATTCAACTTAAGTTTCAGCACCCACTTATTTGATGGGCAATACTGAATTAAAGACTCTAACACCGTTGATTTTCCCATGCCAGGCGTTGCGCTAATAATCTTAACTGTACTTTTAAAATATTGCAGAAGTTCTTTCTCTTCCACGCCAGCTTCACTTCTAAAGCAGTTTGAAAAGAAATCCTTCTGGTATTTAGAATACACATTATTTCGTGATCCTCTCCACTCCAATAAATTATCATCGATTTCGTTTAAGTAATGAATAGTGTTCACGTTAGGGCCGATTGATTTCATCAACGTTTCCACTTTGTCATCGATATCACCTTCGTTTGAAATTAAAATCACATTATTTTTCAAGTTACTGGGAACATCGTTCGGTAAATTTTGTCCATATCTCATATCAATGACGTTAACTTGATTTCTCATGTAACTTAACAAGCAAGAGTTTTCGAAAATGCTCACTATGAAAATGCAGTTCATGCATTTCATTAAGGTATCTCTTCTTAAATATAGCTTTCCAAATTCTCTTATAATATAATTCTCACATTTCAGTTCTAGTATTTTGCCAACTTGGATGACACCTCCCATGTGATTAAGAAAAAATTCCGGTTCCTGACTTAGACGAAAATTTGGATCCACAATATCACACAATCTGATTCCTTTTCTACCCTGCAAAGCTACTTTGTTGTATTCTGACACCATCAATTTTTGCTCGGGATCATTTAAATCAGTAACCATCCGAAATACCTGAAACCGCTTTCCAAAGTTCTCTTTCGAGGGAAGTGTTGGAAGCAGCACTTCTAATAATTTTTTCTGTATTTGCTGCTTAACTAACAAACGATTATCTTGGAAGTAATCCTGGATGTACTCAATAAATTTTCTAACAACTTCTGGTGTACATTTGCCCAATGATTCCTTGATACTTGAAGTAATTGCTCCTTTCACTTGCTTACAATTCAGTTGGCCGCCGTAGAATCTAAATCGTTGGAAGAATTCAGAATATTCTGCGCATTTATATGAATATTCTTCATAAAGTTTCCGGGCAGATTGATATTCGTCACGAAAGTAATCGGACATCTCCTCCAGCACATCAGAGTCAACTTCCTTAAACAATTCTTTTACCAATCCACTCACTCTAATTAAGATATCATCAAAATGCATATCATCGTTTTGAATTTCGATTTTCAATTTTTCTTTAAAGCTCTTGCATATTTTCTTTACTCTGCTCTTTATTCTATATTCAAAGCCTTTTTGACAACCAGTAAGCGAATATGAATTTAAAAGTTGAGCAAACCTGGGACATTCTGTGTGCATTTGAAAGATTTGATATCCTTTTGATGTTGTATCTATGAAATCAGTGTTTGAAAAATGAAGGGCCTCGCAAGAAAGATATGCGCGTTCATTTAGAATTATCTCCTTCGTGTCTTTAGAGTAAACGGCGTTCGTAAACAAACAGGGAACGACATTTTTAAGTTCCACGCCCTTCAACAAATCATCCAGTTCACCCTTCAAAATTCTTTCTTTTACATCTTTGTAGTAACTGTCCTTGTACTTTTCCAGGGAAAAGTCGCCTTTAATAAAATCGAGAGACCCACGTACTTTCTTCTTGTGTTTTAATTGTAAGAGGTATAAGACGATGGCTCCGTTTTTATATTGCACTCTGATTACTATGTCATCAAAGGTTCCGTATTTGTCGACGTTAGACGCCATTTGAATATCATCTACTGCATCGTCCAGGGCAAGTTTTACTGCTTAAAGTGCAGTAAGATAGAGTTCGTAATTATGACCTTCGTTATCTGTGCCAGGGCGTTTCTCGTACATCTAAAGAACGTCAAATTTCAGAGCGTTATCTTTTTAGGGCCATCACTTACCAAATCGTGGTCACATTCTGTGATTGACTCTGCCATCTTTCCCGGGAATGTTAAATCACTTTATGAATTATATTAAAAAAATAACTCAAAGAGAAAGGAACGTGGAGATAAAGAGATGCAGACGTGTAATTAACTAGATCGAGAATATTTAGTTATGAGTCTTCCATAATACATTAATTCTAAAAAAAAAAATGATACAGAAAAGCGTGCACAATGTAAAGTAATTTAGTTTGTTTGTAATAATTTATTGTTTTTGCAAACTGGAAATTTCGAAAAGATAATCAAGATAAGCAGCACTTTTACCTGTTTTCATCAGTTATTAAATTCAAAGGATACACATGCAACTTTATATTTTAAACGCAACACTCGTGGCACACTCATAATCTAACTGTATTTTATACTGATTGTTTGTTACAACATTCGTAGAATTTTTTTAAATTTTCTTATAAAAAAAAAAATCAAGATAACATAAAATTCATCGATAATATCTTTCTTTACTTCTTAATTTCTCTGTGAACTCCTCACCTTTTGGTATTAATTCCATGATCAAACCTAGATGCTAATTTTTAACTTAAACTTTGCTCATTCATTTGGCCATTAATTTAATTATTAATTAACTACCTCATAAAAGTTCTTAAACTTACAATTGATCGATCGGCATATATAGTATGTATAATATATAAAAAAAAATGATTTGTACTTCACATTAAGCGTTTGTGACATTTATTTAATGTTCTTGGAATATCTTTAAGTTAAGATAAAATCTGCAATATCGCAATTTTTTTTTGCTGCAAATCGGCTGGATTGCAATGGGGCCCTTGAGGATATTCTGTATAGCTATTTCGGTCCTATTTGGGGACTCATCAGCAGAACTTTAGCTCGAGAACTTCTAGTTCAACTTCTAGTTATTACTGATTGAAAAGAATTAATTCAAAAATCAATATTTTATCATAAAATTAATTTTTAGACGAAGATTGAAAATTGATATCTTTGCTTTCTTTGCCATCAAATTTCGAGTAAGATATTGCCAGTTTTTTTTTTTTTTCGTTTTTTAAATGAGGTACTTAGTACCTACACATTTGATAGATCTTTTCGTTCATGACTACATAATTTTGGGTTATTATAGTTTTCTTTCTCTTTTTGTACATGAATTAGTATATGCCTAGGAACACCTATTCCTCAGTAACTTGTAGAAATTCAAATTACTTTTTACATAAGTACATTCACTTTTGTAATGAGTAACTAAAGTTAAACGATTTATGCCCGTATGCACAGACAAATCTTAGACTTAAGCCAAAGTAAACCTTTGCTTCGGAGAATGTAACTATGCGACGAACAATTTGATATGAAGTTAGCTTTAAGTATCACTTTTGCGTTAAGTCTACCTTGAGATTTGTCTGTGCTTACAGACCTTAATAACAAAAAAACACAAGTTGGCCTTGGATCTTAAAAATAAAGGGAGATAAACAGATGATATAGATTGATAATGTAGGTCTTATTGACTCTAAAGCACATACCAAATTCCATTCTAATACGTCAAACTGTTTCCGAAATATTAAGCCGGTTCCATACTTTTGGCCTTTCCTGTATAAGTAATGACTCATTACTTACTTACATAGAATTTGATTTTGTTAATAAAGAAATGTGATTGATTTACGTTACATGTTATTATGTATTTTTATTATACCACGTGTCCACTGAGTGTGGTTTTCTTTTGTGGCGTTTAGACCATTTAATATAGAAAAAATTTCAAACGCCATCATCCTCTAATTAAAAAAAACTCTATACGTTAAATTTATATGTAATTAGTGTAATTACACAGGGTATCTATTCATTTCACAAGTGTCAGTACGTACCTTTAATATTCAAATGGAATGCCCTATATATTATTACGAATTTTGATAGATCTATCAATTTGGAAAATATTTTATTAACATATTTCTATATCTAAACCTAATATTTACCGAGATTAATGCCGTCAACGAAAAATCATCTTAAATGTAATCATATTAAATTGCTTTTAACTTGCTTAATTGAAGAGTCTTCATTATCAGTTATTAGCATGTAATTACACATGCTTTAAGCTAAGTAACACTATATTAAACAAACCTGAAGACTACGCAGATTGTTGGTGGCTGGCAGTTCTTTCTGCTGAATTAAGAAGCTGTCGAACAACGGCGAAACGTTAAGTGTCAGTGCGTATATTCAGTATCCGTTTCAAAGAATTTGTGATATCGATAATTTTTCTTTCACATCGTTATAAGATGATAGATTTGATTATATTTATATCGATATTTTCGCACAGCCTTAATCGCAAAAGTTGCTCAAAATTCCACTGATCTTGACTGGGCGTAATTTAGATTAACTGATTTATTAAAGTTAAGTAATTTTATAAATAATGTTATAAAAAATAATTAAAATGTCCAATAATTCAGTTGAAAGAGCTTTCAATTTTAAAAAATTCCTATTTATGCATTAAAGAAAATGTAAATTGAAAACATGTTTGTTAACAATTGAGGAGAAAAAGTATACAGAGTGTTTAAAAAAATTTGTAAACGAGTTAAAAAGTTTAAAAATAACATCAAAATGTAAACTGACTTGAAGCCTTTTTAACATTTGCCTCGACCTTGCATCACAATGATTTAAAGATTTATGTGACACATTTATGTGACACATTTACATTATTTCAATACAAACGATTTCAAGAAATGGCAAACATGCATTTAACATTTTGTAATATCACAACAAAGAATATTTTTATACAGAAGGTACTTAAACATTAGCACAAGCACTTTTATGTTCAGTATATCTGTCCCACTTTTACAGAAATACCACAGTTGTTGACTTGAATTATTCAATTTATAAAATAAGACAACCTTGAAATCATTTTTACCCTTTATTTTCAGAGTGGTAAATATGAAGAGCCGCCTTTCATGTCTTCCGAAAGCAAACAAATAATAAAGCAAATGCTGCAGGTCGATCCGAAACAACGAATTACAATCGAAGAGCTTTTGTCGCACAAATGGCTGACTTTAGGTGTGTTAGATCCCGTCCATTTTAACCCAGAAAATAGCAAATCTTATGACGAGGAGTGCATCTCGGTGATGGCTGACTACCACCATGTTAGTCGCGATGAAATTTGGACACATTTGAAAAGGTGGAAGTATGATTATAATACTGCGACATACTTTCTTCTCATGGCCAGGAAAAAGAAGGGTTCCCCACTGAAATTAAATACAGCAGCTACTAAGATACCCGTTAGAGCAAAATCGGTTGGTAAATTAGAATTAAATGAACAATACTTGAGTGTCACATGATTTTATTTGCAGGCCGATGTTATAAAGACATCAAAATCAAATGGTTTACAAAATGAAAACCTATTGAAAAATGCAAGCGACCATTTAGATAGTGTACCTAAGCGCTATTTTAGTGATCTGTCTGGTACTGTGAAGAGTGGCAGGCTTCTACGAGAGAGGAGTCTTAATAAGAAAAATTTAAATGAAATCGAAGTGGTACCACTCAAGCGTGAAGAAAAGGGCGTAGCACATTTAATTGAACCTCAGAAACCCATGAGCATTCGTAAGGCTCAGAAACGAATACGAAGTCCTAATTTGGAAGGTGATTGCTCTCCAGGTTGGTACTTACAAAGCTTTTATTAAATATAATAATGTAATGTATAATAATGTAATGAATAATAATGTAATGTAAACCTAGCAAGGGGGTATTTGAGGAAGTGTAAAGAACAAGGAGGAAAGAAATTTTATTTTAACAGGAGGATTTATTAATTTGATTTTGAATGTTGTTTACATTTAGAATGAATCTTGAAGATGTTTTTGAGAAGACTAATTGATGAATGTTTAAAAAACATTTTAATCAAAAACGGTTCCTTGTGGGGGAGTAGAGGAGTTGTTGATAAAATTTTATACCTGGAGTCTATCAGGTTTTCAAAAATGTGGATGTTTTAGTTTTCAGGAAGCGTTTGTTGCATATAACATTGTTTTGGTGCTTAAAATTAAAATCTCCCTTTTCTAGTGAATTAACAAACAGCATTTAATGAAAAATAATATTCGATGTCCTAGAAGTTTAATAACGAAAATTAAAAATAATCATTTAAACAAGATGAAAAGTAAATCCAAGGAAAAATGTATAAAACCATGAATAACACAATTAACAAAATAGAAGAGTTAGGGTCGGCCTTTCCACCGATTGATAAACTAACTGACGGATAACTACCAAGGAAACAATTCATAAGAATCAACCAACATTGTTAATGTTGTTTATTGGGCTATTACCACCATTTCGTGAATTGTAACAATCCACGAAATGGTGGTAATAGCTCAATAAACAACATTAGCAATATTGACATTCTACCATTAACAAGTTTCCGTAAATCAACCAACCATTCATAAAAATCAAGTTATTCGCCGGATAACTGTAACTGGAAGATGGCAAGACCAGTCCTAAGTTAACGAAAAATAAACAGGAAACGTTAAAAATAATTAAAAATCAATAGCAAAACAATTGCATTAAAAAATTAAAAAAGATTAAATTAGAAAAACAATGTGTATTAAAAACATTGAAATGAATGAAAAATAACGAATACGAGTATTGAGAATTTTAATTAACAAAAGTTGAAAATGTAATTCATTTTTAAAGGTGCTTCTATTTAAAAATAATTTGCACGATTCTTCTACTTTAAATTATTATAAAATAACATTCTTACAATATTAAATAGAAAAGGAAAACTTTGAAGAATAATAGGCCTGTTCAATAGCTCTGCATTTTTCTACACTTTTTGCACCAACCGCTCCTGAGAGAGTGAGATGTATATAAATGTAAGTAGAAGTGAGAAAAATAAAGTAAAGGTGTTAAAAGTGTAGAAAGTGCAGAGCTATCGAACAGACCCAATATTGAAAGAAAAGAACCAGCCCGCGAACTATTTTAAATTAAAAAAGGGAGACGATGAAATGTGGGAAATAAAGATACATAGTACATGTACCTAAAAAAGCACATTATTTACTCCATAAATTATTTCAAGGAAAAGTTATAGTCTTTACATTTCACCAACACTTTCTTCCCTATTTGTAAGGATTATAATTGTCTGACTATTTTTATATTAATAAATATAATAAAAACAAGCAGTTTGAAGAACAGCAATATAAAACGAATGCCAAAGTCATTCAATAGGTAGGTACCTAACATGTTTAATCTACCATAACAAATCATGCAGGCAATAAAATCGGGGAAAATAAATTTGAAATAAAGATTATGCCGAGATTATCAGAATAAACTGCAGTATAACATCATGAAAAGGGAATAACAAAGTTAAAACGACGATATTTCAGGTTAGGAGGCGTGAGGGATAGTCCCTCTGGGACACTTGGGCAAGTGCACGACGATATTTCCCGGCACTTTCTTATTAGTGTTTAGAACACTTGTGTAAAGTTGAACTAATTTAAGAGTTTAGAGTCATAAAGAAGGAGGTAACAGCCCTTGAAAAACTGGACACTGATATACACGTAGCTGCAGCACTAAGATCACAGCCCTGGCCCTCTAAGACGGGGCAAGTTTAAACTTTTAACTACTTGCTTGTTTCGGAAAATACGGCTTTGTTTCGATGGTTTATTGCGGGTTAAATACGTAAAAGACGTAATCAAATCCTCGTGGTACTTAAATGAGAACTATTACGGATTATAAAAGTGTTTTGCATAATTGCAGCACTTTCTTGTCCGTTGAAAATTATCACAAAATATATAGTTACGTACATCTGGTTAGTGAGGTTGTAAAATCAATTTCAAAGTCAATGTCTCGTTCCTGACGAAGTTTAGTTCAGAAAAAGAAATTTGTAAAAGAGTGGTGAAGGAAAGGTTAGGTAATTTTAATTCGAGTATTTCCAGTTATTTTCGATAATTCTTTTTTTAAATTTCTTGCTAACATCTTAATTAATTCTTATTGTAGCTCAAATAAGTCATATAAATATCCGTAGGTTGTTGTGTTGTTTCAGTTCCAGTTAAGAAGTCGGCATCGAGGCAACCAACTCCGAAATCCTCGGACTGGTAAGTTTTTTTTTTCACTTATTGCATTAAATGATGCGCCTTTCGAAAACAAGACAAAATAAAAATTCTCAAAAAAGTTAAAGAATATTTCTGTTTAAATTATTTTGAACCGAATCATTACTATTTCCAATAATAAGTTAATATTATTCTCTTTTGGTTTTGGAATATAACAAGGAACAATAAGAAAAGCTATAAAACACAAAAAATTAGGTAAGGTAAACTTGCCTAATTTGTAATTTGTTACCAGCGCTTAAATCGTACCTCCACAATTTCTTGTAAGCTGAAATGGTGATAAGCGCTTGTAGCAGCGGAAACTGTGAATAACAGTGAACTACATGGTTTAATCTAGTCTTGTTATTGTGGAAAAATATGAAAAATTATTGAAATATAAGTTTTTGGACTAGTTTTCAGTAAGACTCATAATGATTTTGCATCAATTCTAGTGAAGATAAAGAATGAAATAAAAGCCACCGGTCAGTTATTAAAAATTTCTTTGGCAAATGTAAACTCAAGTTGGCGTTTGCGCCCATTTCGTACCATAGCTCACAATAGTTCTTTATCCATTCGCACTGAAATAGAGGTTTCAAATGCTTACATGTTCAAAGAAACTGTCCCAGAGAACTATGTACACTCAAATTCTAACAGAAAATGCATACAAAACAATTTAAATGAAAAGTCGACTAAAGTGAAGAAGAAAAGCACACTTAAGAATTTAACACCAAATGAGACTCTCAAAAGGAAAAACAGCGTTAAAAAGACACCTAATAAAGACAACAAGAGAAAACGAAGAAAAAAATAGGCAAAAAGGCCTAAAACTGGTTCGATACGTTTTTGGAACATTGCTCTTAAATCCTACTTTTTTCGTGCTTTTGAAAAACTTTTGTTTCTTAAGAATTCGTAATTTTTCATTTTTGTTTGATTATAAGATTATAAACTTTTGTTAAAAAAGAGTTTACTGTTGCTATCGCGGTTTATTTTTCTTCAAATTTCGTAAAGTTATAGGCATATGTTTTTAAGTGGTACGAATTAGGCAAGTTTACCCTAGTACAAATTACAATCAATGTTCATTATATTAACTTTAATTTGAAATAGATGTACTTGAATCGGGAGTATATGTGCGACAAGGGTTGTAAACAAGGGGAAGCTTGTGCTTGGTCAACCTTTACGTGGTGTGGCGAGCCCGATGGAGTGGGTTTGTTTACATTCGATGGTTATCATAAACATCGGTCAGCCGACTATTTCGTTTAGGCATTTTATTGTTATGGTTTGCTGTGCAAACGTAAACTACTAGTATAAATTTGGGGAAATATTTTGTAATTTGCATTTAATTCAATCCTGGATAGATTACAAAAAAGGGTTCTTTTCATACACATACGTAAAAAAATAAAATTTTGTAATTTGCATCTTGCATCAATTCTGCGGATGGATTAGAAAAAAGGTTTCTTTTTGTATTTCAAAAAATTACTTGTTGATGATTTAATGTAAATAAATTAACGTGGTAGGTAAATCCTGTTTGTTATATTCGGTTTTCTATTCAATCATGATTTCTTCTGATTCTTGTTGTGATTCTATAATACTTTGAGATTGTACTTTTCATCATTGTTAACTTTACTTTGAAATCACAGTTTAAGCGACGGTAGCTATTAAATTTATAAAGTTTAATACTTCAGACTTTAACTTTTTTGCGAGTCTCCGACGATTTTTTTAAAACTGACTTTTGAATTTGTACAGGGTGTTCCAGAGCTCCGAGAAAATAACTATCTATATTTTATAAAAAAATATTAACAAAAGTTATACATACTGTACTAAGTAACGTGTACTTTTTATCATAAGATTAACTTTTTTGCGACTTTCCGACGATTTTTTTAAAATTAAATTTTGAATTTACACAGGGTGTTCCAGTGTTCCGAAGCAGTGTGAATCTTGATTTTAACGATATTTTATTTTAAAAAAATTAATTTGGTATTTCTGTGTCATTTTAGGTCCAGGTCCAGTATAACAGACGGTGGTTAATAAATTTATTTAAATTTACTTTTCAATTTTACACAGGTGTCCTGGAGCTCCGAGGAAGTGGAAAAATGTTTTTTTTTTAATTTAAACTTCTGGACAAAATTAACGCACCACTTTATTGAACTTACATAATTACAACATTAAAATTAAAATTTAATCAAAATAACTTTAAAATCTATGAATTAAGTTTATATAATGATTTGCGAAAGAAATCAACAAAACATGAACTTATTTTATATTATTTTTCATTAAAAAATTTATTTTGTTGAAAATGCAAGAAAGATCAAAACAAAAAAAAAAAATCGAAAACAATAGCATTAATGGAATCAGTGCGATGTTAATACCGTGTACTTCTATTTACCGCATTTATACGATTTGACATGCTGGACATTAAATTTTCAATAATTTCCTGGGGAATATTCTCTCATTCTGCAATTACTGCATCCACCAGTTCACTATGGCTGACAGTTGCGGGTGTATGATTTCGAACCTTTCTTTTAAGAGCGTCCCATAAATACTCTATGGGATTTAGACCGGGTCTGTTAGGTGGCGACTCCATTAACGGCATATTAACAGCATTCCTGTTTAGCCATGTGAGGACGAGCATTATCTTGCATGAACAAAAAATTGGGCTCTACAAAAGGAGCAAATGGCATTACATTTTGAACTACAATGTTTTCCAGATAATAATCCGCGTCATAGACCTCAGGCGTATAGGGACTAACTCTGTGCGACCGCGACCGTTGAAACGCATTCCTCTCCAAAACATTACAGAGCCACCACCAAATGGGATCTTGGAGAGATATTGCAAGCTGCAAATCTCTCCTCCCGCCCTTCGCCAGACACGCTCACGACCATCAGAAGATTTGAGGCTAACCCTCGTTTCATCAGAGAATAAAACCTTCTTCAAATCATTAACAGTCCCACTGTTGATGATTTCTGGCAAAACGCAATCTTTGAACTTTGTGTTCTCTGGTGATCAATGTTTTTTTGCCGGTCGTCTGCTACTTAATCCAGCTTCATTTAAACGTCTTCTAACTGTTCCAGACGATATTACAAGATTGCGAACATTTATGAGCAAATTTTTTAGCAATGTACAGTGTCATTCAGAATTGACTTAGTGCAGAAAATTAGTGCAAATCGGTACTGCAGATTGGCCGTGCAAATGTTTGACAAATGTATTTTGACTTTGATGTATCTATTTACAATCAACTTAGGGTAAGTTCCAGATAATGCTCACGCTGATCGCACTTGCGATGACTCGTAACATCGTTCCATTTAAAATTCGATGTAAGCGTACCAGTGCAAATGGAACGCCTGCGGATACGTAAATTAAGCATTGACGTTTGAAATAACCTTATAAAACTTATTCATTAAAAATAAACGTTACAAGAGAAAGATCTCTTGCAGTGATGTTGATTCGGCGACAAAGAGAAGACATTTCAGACAGTGAAACGTCTTCTGATGGAGAATGAAAGCATCTATAACACAAATATCAACAAAAATAAGGTTATGTTTTCAAACGCTCACAGAGACCCACCTTCGTAACAAGAGCGTTGCGATCACGAATTCTAGCCTCGTAAAGGGTACGCTAGCGTCATTAAATGGAACGTCGTCGAAGAACCTTATGAGTGTTGCGAGTATTATATGGAACTAGTGATTCTCCTGTTTGTAAGAGCGAGTTGCTTCAGAAAACGCTCATCTCTTGGATTGGTACATCTTTTTCGCCCTTGCCCTGGCCTTCGAGAGTTAGATCCTGTCTCCTGTCAGACTTAAGGCGAGCGGCCACTGAATGCGAAACTAAGCTAAGCTGAGTGAAAGTAAGTTTTTTGAAAATTAGCTCCTACGAAATCTTACGCGGACGAGGCAACCGAGCGAAGATAAACATTGTTTTATATCTTTGCTATCCTAACTTCACTTCGCTTAGCTTTAGTTGCCACATCCGCGTAAGATTACGTTGGAGCTAATTTTCAAAAAACTTAGTTTCGCGTTCAGTGGTCCTCCGCCCTTATGCTGGAATGATTTCTTCCTTTCACAAATATTCTTCATCCAGCAGAGTAAATGCTCGAACTGCCTCCTCCACCGATAAATTTCTTGGGCGATTCTTTTTAAAACTTTGAAATAGTCGTAAGTTATGCAATCAATAACAAAAAAATTACTTGGTAGCCAAAAATAACTTATCTTATAAGCTGTTTCAGAACAGATTTTAAATCAAGTTTTGTTAAAAGTGACTTTAATTGACAATTGTAAAAGAATAAATATTTTGCTTGATAGCATTTGCTCGAAATGTCAGAAGAGATCCAAAGCCTACAGTTGGAGAAATAAAAATTGTCATTACCTAGGAATTAAAAAATAAAACTATAGTGATGCGTTAATTTTGTCAGGAGTTTATATATGTATTTTATGTGATTTTATCAACTTTTTACCAAAAGGGGTGCAGGCTCGTATTTAGCAAATTATTTTCAATTGTACGAGAACTTTATTCCAGTACGAGAACTTTATTTGTTAGTCCATTGTATCTCCAGGATAACGACAGAATTTTTGAACTTTTAATTTTCTCATTCTTGTAATTACATACATGCTTTTTATTGTTACTACTTCAAATAAAATTAACTAAAAAACAAGTGAATATTTCCACATAGAAGTGAATGTATCCATAATAATGATGTTTGAGTGAAATTTGAAAAATGCATAGTCCTAATTGAAGTCAATAAAAAATTCAAACAAAAAAGAAGAAAATTAAGAAAACAATATTGAAAAATTATTTGAAAGAGCAAAAAAAGTTCTGTAACGGTAAAGATAATTTGAACCAGGCAGTAGAAACAAAAGACGAACAGAAAACAGGTGTACATTGATAGCTGCATAAAAAAATTGAGAAAATAAAGTAATACGACATATTAATTTGACAAAAGAGAACAAAGAAATAACAAAACAAAGAAATATCGTGAATCTTCCTGGCGGAATATGTTAGAAAATAAAGAGAATTGGAATATGCAAAAAGCAAAATGCGAAGAATAAGATAAACAAAAATATACGACACAAATTGTTCAAAGATCAAAGGACTAACAGTAACAAAAAAAGAACGTGAAAAGCACCAGCCTCAAAAACGTGAATTAGATGAACAGAGATAAAAATAAACGAAAGACGTTTCTTTTCTGCCGGAAAATTAATACAAATCAGAAAAAGTAATTCGGTAGAAAGAAAAACAATAGAACATTGAAGCAAACAACGTCGAAATACTAAGAATAGAATGAACGAAAACCAAATTAATCTCAACAATTCTCTGGAGGAGGAAAGAACATAATAATAACAACTAGAGCCCGGCATTAAACGTCAATGTTACTTCAAGGAATGAGTCGTGCTTACTGCGAAAGATATTTGTAAGAGAAGGAGGGAGGAAAGAGTTTTAACAGTTTTTTATGTTTTCTTTCTGTCAGTGTTTCAGAAGGTTTGTGCCGGAAATCCTTCTCATTTTTTGACATCCATTGTTTTTTTTTAAATTTCTTTTCTTATATTGCCGAATTGTTAATTTTTTTGGAATAACATAGACAGTTTATTCTTTTACTTTATCTTGGTTTTAAATTTTCTTACACTCCGGTCGAAAATCTTCGATTTTCTTTTGTTTTTGGATCACTTGTCATCAAGGCGTTTCGTTTTTTCTTCCGTTTCTTTTTATGAAATTATTTTATCGTCTTTTATTGATTCTCCTCGTAGTTTTTTTTTGCTTCCTTGTCAGCCTTGTATCGTCTTGACATATTTCTTTCTTGTCCAGTCTTCATCGTATTTCCTTGTTTTTTCTTTTTCTCTTTCTCCTTGATCCATTATCGTAGAACTAATTTTATTTTATCTTTTAATTTTTTTTTTTAATTCCATCAGAGGATCGTTTCTTCTTTGTTTTTTGCTCATATTATTGCTCCAATTTCGTTATACGGAAATCGAGGACAAATATCTCGTCCATCTAAAGACAAACATTTTATTTGCATGGCCCATTAACCTGTTTGCATAAGAACCCATTTACTTCTTGCTACGCCATTGGTTTTAGTTAATAGAATTATGAGTCGTACAAGGCAATTAAACTCCACAGTAGTAGTTAATTAATTCTGAATTTGTTCGTCTAATTTAACAACTGACACTTATGTACTTACATGAAAATAATTTGCCTTATCTCCTCGTACATTTTTATAACTACTTTCAGTAAGCATATGCAGTTACGTGCAGATACACCGGGTTCGGCTCGCAGAGTTCTAGACAGCATCGAACGTTCCTTTAATAGAGTTCGAAACGTCCTGACGCCGAAGAAATCCGCAATCGATGTTCCGCAGCATCCCGTTCTGCTCACCAGCAAGGTAAGTTATGACATGACTCGCACCTCTTTCGCTTTCATCTCTAATATAACTTCATTCGCCGTTCGAGAAATAAAATACGGTTCTGTGTTCTGAATTGGAAACACGCAAGTAATCTGCATATTTAAAATTAACGCCTCGCATAAATTATAACGTTTAGGGATTTTCTATCTTCGCTCTAATTTATTAACACTCTTGCAATTTTTAAGTTTAATTTTGTGGCCAAGCTTTGTGCAGTTAAGTTATAAATTTATTCATTAATTACCTATGATGTTTTTCCGTTGCTTTTATAACAGGAGTACGTTCACGCCGTATGATTTCACGTCTCATAAACTTCTGGATTACATTTTTAACGTCTGTCCTATTCGATGCACACAACTAATATAATAGACGTAACATGATAAAGTAATAAATTCCTTAACTGTTTACTTACAAGCTCCAATGTTCTTTCCAGGATCTAATTAACGTTTCCACAACGCAGTGCAATGATCCAGAATTTGTTATTAATGAACTTATGAAGGCCTTGCAGAAGAAGCATATTCAGTGCGAACGTAAAGGGTAAGTTATTCTTATATGCAGACAGTATCAAACAGTTTAGTACCGATTCAGAATCAATCCTTAGAACTTTCGAAAATGCTTAAAGTTGAAGCTTAATGAATTCTTCTATATAAATTGTGTTTAAATGTTTTCATTCGTATATCTAAGTATGTATTTAATAACTAGGGTTTGGATTCTAATGCTTCATATTCATAGCGTTGCTTTCAGATTTTATATTTCCAAACGTCATATCATCATAGACATATAAGAAAAAAAAATATTGTTTTAGCAAGAGTAGACTGCGCCTCTGACGCATGACGTGATGATGTCATAATATGTTATTCCTATCCCTAGTGATAGAATAAAGTATATTTGTGTCATTTCTTTTGTGTTTTTGTTAAAGCTAATAGAAAATTCTTTCGTGTACGATTTAAAATAGTTTCACATTAAATAGTCACAAAAACTCGCAAAGTAAATATTGTACGAGAGTTCCAGCACAAATAAAAAGAAATTAACATGGATTAAAACTTCTTTGTTCGAACTATTTTTAAAATTATTGGAAATACAACTAGTTTCCCTCCGAGCTGCCTTTCTTCACCTCAGACCCGAGGTATTTTTTCCAGTTTCGTTGTTTTTACAAGAATCACGTAAATCTGCGGCTAAATAAATTTCCGGTCGATTTTCATTCGATCCCGCCTTGTCTTTTTTCGACGTTTCGAAGGTGATGCGAGGAAGAGAAACGCGATCGAGTTTGTTGTTGTGGCGGCCGAATTAAGCGAAGCCACCGAGACGTTCTCATGAATGAAATTCCTCAAAATCAAAGCGACCGTTTCAACCGTTTCTTGTCGTAATGCAGTTTCTTTATGTTATTTCCTGTAATTGTGCTTTTTTCGTTTCGTTTCTGGTTGTTGGTGTGATTTTATGTGCTATGTATACTGTCTGTGTAAAACAAATTAATATTTTTAAGTAAAGTGTCACCGTTTATAAGTATCACACAAATTACCCTATTTTAAAAGTAATTTACTCTCGCGTTTTTAAGCATCATAAAAATAACCAATTTTTAACACATTCGTTTCATTTTGACCTGTATACCTATATATTCTGTCTATACACTTCGTTCATCAAGATTGGAATAAATTCGATAAAATCGTAATAATTGCTTTTCGGAAAAAATGCTTGAACAGGTCAAATTTGTTTTCAAAAAGCACATATTCTCCTGTATTTCATTAAACCAAATAGTCTTATAATGTTTGGTAGGATTTTGAACATCGGCTTGGTTATGGTCATACTCATTTACTTAGCATTTACTTTGATATACGTACGATTCCTAATCGTTTCTTCGCTGAAATTAATACGTACAATTTTTTTTTAATCAAATTTATTCCGGGCTTTATGAACGCATTTTATTTTTAAACAAAATACTTCCGATTTTTAAGCCTCATAAAAATTACCCTATCTGTAAGCAACAAAACTATTACTGTGTTTTAAAACATCAAAATTTAGACCGTTTTAAAGTCTCGATATTTCAGTTAATTTCAACGTGCTTAAACGTTTACGGAAGGTTGTTAATGGTGGAATGTCAATATTGTTAATGTTGTTTGTTGGGCTATTACCACCATTTCGTGGATTGTTCTTATCCGACGTTTCCGTAACAACTTGTCGGTTGCCGTCATCAGGGTTCTGGTTCATAAAAAGTGCGTACAGTTTCCGCCGTTCTCTAACACTAACAGTTATAAGGCAGTTGTTTGCTAAATGGGATCGTTTGGACTTTTATGTGCACGTCTCTAATAATTCGCCTTGTGTGGGTTTGAACCAGGGTTCTTCTGATTGATGATTTTATCAGACTAGGCAATTAACTCACTTGGCTACTCAGGCGGCAACTTTTTATAGTTACTAATTTCTATATACAGGGTTAGTTAAAAGTCTGGAAACGGTCATTTCTTGCCGGTATTATCCATTTTAGGAAATTATGTTTTTAGGAAATTTTTATCTACAATTGAGAATACTTGAATTTTTTTTCTTCAATTGTTTTTGAGTTATGCTTACCTGCGTAATTTTTTTAAATGGAAACTTGTTAATTTTGCTCTACCATTCGGTAGAGTATTTTTTCTCTTTACAATTGTATTCTTTGTTTTTTTAGAATTGAGGGTTTTCTGAAAAAAAAAACATTTGTCTTTTTTGTGAATTTGAAAACTGGTTCAAATATTTATTTTAGTTAGGTAGATTTAGACAGAATTGAAGTTATCGGTCACAATCATATCATTAAAAACAAAGGCAACAAAAAAAAAACTAATAAATAACTATATAAATTAAATTAAATGTTCAAATTGTCAGGATGCGTATTATTAAATAAATTATAAACGTCTTGTAAACTTCTACGTCTATCTCCATAACCCAGCATAATAATTATTTTTTGACGTTCATTTAAACTCGCCATTGCTAATATTCACAGCAGTCAACTGCACAATTGAATTTGACGTAAACAATAACCATTGATAAAGTTACTCGCTCGAGTTTGTTTATCGCTTACTTAGATGTACCTGACCTGGAGCTAATAAGCACGCACGACGGGAAATTAATACTTGAAATATTTTTTTTCCCGAAACTCCTCAATTCTAAAAAAAAACAAGAATGCTATTGTTAAGAGAAAAAAATACTCTACCGAACGGTAGAATAAAATTAACAAGTATCCATTTAAAAAAATTACGCAGATAGACGTAACTCAAAAACAATTGAAGAAAAATAAAATTCAAGTATTCTCAATTGTAGATAAAAATTTCCCAAAAAACTTTCATACAGGACATAATTTCCTAAAATGAATAATAACGGCAATAAATGACCGTTTCCAGACTTTTAACTAACCTTGTATATTACCATTTATTGCGCAGTAAGTGCTGCGCAGAAGTGTAATTGCGCAGTTAGTGTTGCGCAGAGGTGCTTGGATCCCCGATACTTTGTATCGTTGACTCATCCCTCTCTGTTGGGTTGATTTGAATGTAAATCATCAACAGAAGGCGCCAGTTTGCATTAATATTCAAGATTGTAATTCCTGCGCTTTTAATTCGATTGATTTGACACTTCCTTTCGAAAACAATTTAGAAAGAAGCTTTGAAATCACTGAGCCTGATTCATTAAAACAATGTAAACCGCCAATAGACATCGCTTCGTGGGTACATGAGATGTACTATCGCGGCCTTATAATTTCGCACGATTCAATTTTCCACTGTAAATATGGCTCTCTTTAACGGCTTGTCAAAAACAATCATTTTAAATGCCAGATTTCAAATGCAATGCTAAAGTTGTAGCATCACAATGCCAAATCACGTGCTTTCTGAAGGAGAGAAGGGTTTTGCAATCGCAAAATTAGAGGATGGTTGATCGCTACTTTTATTCTGTTATTTCAGTTCTAATACTTTATTATGTTGCTGTTTTTAAAATATAACTAAACAATCTGACTTTTGATTAAATGTCTTTAGTGTCAAAATTGAGGAAAGAGTCTGTTCTACAAAACTATAATTTAGAGAAGTTCTGACTACTTCATAAAAAATCGTGCGAAATTTTAAGGCCCCGATAGTATAAATGTACTATATGTACCGGGTGTGAGATAAAAAAACGCCTGAAGGGATAACTCTGTTGAAACACGACTAAAATATTGAAATTTTTGGAAAGGATCAAACAAGTTTGTTAAAAGTTAGTAAAACTAAATATTGGGTGAAGTATTAATTTATTTATACAGACAGTATACACAATGATTTTGCATATAATAAAAAAACATAATTCTCATGAGTATTATTAAATATATTCGTTTAAGATCGATCCAGTTATACTTGCATTGACGTTAGTATTTTTATAAATATTTGCTAATTTTTTGGACTTTCTGCTCCAATTATGCTGAAATTATTAAGTTAGGTAAAGCTAATACTTGCTGAGTTTAAATGGAAAACGATGCAGGCCATCGCAGTCTACAATCGATACCGATCGACATTCTTCTGGAATCGCTTCTGCTTTCCGTCTATAATTTTCATAATTTTCTTGATAGAGGAGACCATTAAGGAGATACGGTTTCGTGACAAAATTCTTTGTTACTTTAATAGGACCGTTAGATGTGAAAGTCCCGTTTACGAGAAGAATTTAAAAACCGAGTTAAAAATTCGAATTTCAAGCTCCGCACTTGATTGCAGTGTTCCAAATCGACAGTTACATGAATCAGCTAATTGTCCAAATCTTTCGTCTTTAAGTCAATTCGAGGGGTGTAATATAATATGAATATTTGATTACACTTTATTAGGTATGTTAAGGTATGCTTGTAATCATTACGGTCTGGTTGTTTCATATATAGTGTATAGTAAATTAAAAAGTATTTAAGTGATCAATATATTAACGTCGTCTCAGTAAACTATAGCACTCAGTAATTTCGAATAGTAAATAACAATTAAAATGATAAAATAGGAACATACTCACATTTACTCCTTGAACCGGTAAACCACAAAGTATGCATTAATTTTATTTATGCATGTTGAAGCGCAAAAAAGCGAGCTGTGTATTATTGCATCTGCCATGGGCAACTTATGCGAGTGGAAACATCTTATTTAACAAATAACTAATTACGTGTTGGTTACCCTGATTAGCAAATGAGTTATGGCTTGCTTGAGACATTCGTTTTGCCGCTCACATGCTAATGGCCTGTTGAAATATCGGCTCTGAGAGCAGTAAATTATGGAGTCGTAGAAAAGATGAAACCACTGTCAGTGTTCTCTTATTCCTTTTGGCGAAGAAAATGCATATTATATGATATCAGTGTAGTGTAGTTGTGACCGAAGATATAAACCATTGCTTCTTGCCTTTGGACATTTCCGACTCTCCTCCTATGTTACAGCTACGCTGAATTTACTGCGGTTGTTCATTACAAATGATAAATTATTTAATTATAATTTGCACATCTCTTTATTATTTTCATCTTACCCGATGAAATTTAATTACATCTACATCGAAAAAAAAAAAAAACAAACGGTACATTTGTAATGAAATTTGCAGGACTTTCAACGGATAAATCATTTATTAAATTTATTTTCGTTATAGAAATAATAAACATAAAAGGATAATCAAATAAATAAGTGATTTACTTTTTTTTAATATTAATTTCTACTTGAATTTTCATGATATTATTAACCTTCTCTTGTTGCCAAAAAGAAGCAGCCTCTTTTAATTTACAAAGAAACTTTTAGAGAAACGAAAATTGATACCACAGCTATCCTGGTGAATTATTTGGGAAAAACAGCCAATCCAATTAAAAAATTTTATATTTTTGTTACAGTTTTCGACTGCGTGGAAAAATCGAACCGAATGCAATCAACCACTTCAAAAGCTGCTCCTTCGAATTGGAAATATGTTCGATCCCATCTTGGGGGTTGCAAGAAGAAAGCACGCCGAAATCCATACTTAAAAACGGCGTTCATTTTAATAGCACTCCCCCAGTTTCGGCTTACGATTTGCGAAAGCGAAACCCAAGGAAGTGTGATCAAAACGATAACGGAGATGTGACCGGTACTAGAGTCGGAATACGAAGGAAGAGGCTCAAAGGCGATTCTTGGTGTTACAAAAAAGTTTGCGAACAAGTCCTGGCCCTAACGGCCACGGAACTTAAACAGCCTGCGGAATCTAGTGTTTAATATTATTGGAAATATATAGTTTTTTTTTTAATTGGCAGCATGCTTTGGGGTTGCTTCGAGGAATGTTTTATTTATTTTCGAAAATTGTACTGTGGTTATGATCATCTTTTATATAAGGTATATTATTATTATTTTTTTACTTACTGATGTAAATGTGAGCAAAATATGTTTATTTTTGTACTTACTGATAATAAATTCTATCTCTGTATACATTGAGTGTAATTCCCCTAATTGGTTTTCCTCCAACATTTAAAGAAGTCTTCATTTTGTTCCTAATTTTCGACCTTTCATTTAGTACATTATCTACAATAAATAAGGATGGTTTAATAAATAATAGGCAATGAATTTGTTGAATAAAATAAAAGAAAACCTTTATCGTCTGCAAGTTAGAAAAATAGTAATTAAAAATTATACTAAGTGGTTCTTCTTCATCTTTTTGAATATTGTAATAATTAACACCTGCTGAGAACAAGCAAATAATGTATTTAACAAAACTTATTATTAAGCAGCGAATAACACTTCTGATGAAGCAACCAAATGGGTTGCGAAATGTTAAGTTTTCTTAAGTACAGAGCCTTCACAGTTCATGTAAAACTGAGAGCCACGTGACTGACAAATAGGCAACCAAACATACCCCTGCGGTAACACTGCTCAGAGTTCAGACAAAATTCTTCAATCATAATAATTAATAACTGAAAGGGATGTATTCGTACTCTGAAAAAATTTTGATATCTTGTCCGTTGAAAATTATCACAAAACGATTAAATTGATCGTATAGCTTGTAATATTAATTTAAAAGTCGACGTTTCGCTTTGAGTTGACAGTTTCTTCACGGATAAATAATAAAAATTATTATTGATTTTGACGTAACTGTAAACGCACAGCATAACATCGACTCATTTTACAAAGTATTCGATCATTTATATTTAATAATTTTATCAAAAAGTTATGGACAAGACATTACATTAAAATGTGATTTAATTATTTATTGATTCCAAAACAAATGAAATCTTCTTGCTTTTTAATCAACCCTTATTTTTCTTTGTATTTTTGTTTAAGGTAATCTTTTCTTATCTTCTTTTTCATCCTATGATTATAACGTCTGGGTATATTCACCTTATCTTCAGATATATCTGTAAATCAAACTCTCAAAGGTCCAGATCTTTACGTAAATGTTATTAAGGATATTGTTTGGATTCTTTAATTTCTTAACACTTCTGGTTTATTAGATCATCTATTAGTTATTCGATTGTTCGTTCCTTCTGCCTTCTGCAGTTAAGGATATTTTGAAGTTTCCTCTCCACATTATTTCCAAACATCGTCAGTTTGTAACAATCGATGATCAATTATCTTAAACACTTAATTTTTTTAAAGAAAAGAACAAAGTCAAAACACTTCCCTGTTGTACACCATATTGTAACGTTTTTATTAAAAAGTATAAATTAAAAACATTAAATAAAATTATATTTAATATTTAATAACGAGTTGAACAAATATTATTAACTATTAAAGAAACACTAACACTAAAATTACCTACAACTAATTTATATCGCTAAATAATTTATATATCGAATAATATTTATTTACACGGCGTTAGACCCCGCGCACACTGCAGACTTTCTATCGGCCGATAGTTCTGAATCAAGTTACGAGAAGTATGATTACGTGGCCTCTAATAATTTAATGTACAGCAACGTATCACATTTCTCGTAGCTTGATGCAGAATAAACCATCGGCCGATAGTAAGTCTGCAGTGTGCGCGGGCTCCTAGTCTTGATGTGAAATTGTGACTGACTCTCCAGTGAACGGGGCGAGTTTTATATCTTCGTAGACATTCTGGAGTCAACTCGAATGAGGCGGATTCTTTTTCGGAGGATCTGGCGTCGTCCTGGCGATGACCAGAGTTCCGGTGATGACATCATGCGTTCTCGTCGAACCTGCTTTGTCTCGTCCGTCACAATATGTATATCTTTAAAACGTATTGTTCAAAATTGCCAATTGGGAAGGTTTTTAGGAAATATTAATGAACGATTTGAAATTAAAATTACTAGGGGATGGGGATTTAAATCAGGTAATGTTAAATAAGGTAAATTTAGGGAAAGTAAATTTAGCAATATTATAATTTTTCTGTGATAGGTTATTGGCCCAACGTCCAAAAGGTTTTTCTAGGTGATGGGCGATGGGTTGCTGCACCAGTCAGTCTCCTAACCTCCTAACTTTTCTGTGCTCCTTTAGCCAAAAAGGTTCCACTTTGAAGCCCAGAAACTCCGTTTTTGTCCTTCCTCCTTAGCTAGAGTCTACTGTAACAATCAGAAACTACCTACTTCGAGAAAGAAAGGACAGAGCCACAAGATAATCATGAAGGCATTTCTCGTGTTAGAAAAATTTACGTTTTTCTAGAAATAATTAATGAAATATTGTGTCCCAAACGGCGACCAAATATTAAGAGATGAACGAAATTAATAAATAAATTCTTTCGTCAGCATTTTTTGTCGATCTATTCATGAATCAGCTTGTATATTCGCCGTCACACCCTTACCGAGGCCATGTTATGAACCGTTCACCTTCCTTTTTAATGTTATTTTGCAATTTACTTTTACCTTACCTTGACCGGGTGACAAATTCGGCTGTATCTTCCACCAGCTTTCCCCTCAGCTAGCAACAGTGAGACGGGGGTGGGTTTAGTATGATGTTAAATTATTTAGGGCGCCAGGACGGATTTAGTCCAACTGATAGACAAACAACCTCGTCGGTATCCCCGAGCCGACTTGATTGGGCAGAAGGCCAAAACAAAATAGAGGCTACACTTGACTCACTGGTACGTGAAGGCAGGGTAACGTAAACACGCACTTAAGGTAAAAAAATTCGAACTTTATTAAATACTAAATTGTCGTACAAATGCAGGACACAAGTTACACGAGGTTAAACCTGTGCTTGTTCAAAACAAAATTTAATTAAAGCGCAGGTTCCCAATAAATCTACAGTTAACAATTTTATTCACTCTCTGTATTTTAATCTTGTAATGAGGCAAGTAAATAAATAACTTACAACCTTCCTGTCAAAAATAAACAGTCGGTAATGTCCGTCACTTGCCTAACGACGGGTAGTTGGCGGTCACCACGCCACCTGTCGGATGTTTTTCCAACAGCGGTGTTCTGGATTGAACTGGACACGAGAAGCCCGCAAAGATGGCGGAACCATGTCTCTCGGAGGCTCGAAGTGGCGTACTAGCAAACGCCCGAAAATGAAAAGGTAGGATCGACTCAGCTTGCGTCATCCCAAAACGACAACGCAAAAGAGCAAACGAGACGTAAAATCTCGAAGTAAAAGTATAAGTTAGAAGTAGAAACCTGTATGAAGAGAAAGGAAAACCGTTAGCGTCCAAAATGGCGTTAGACAAGTTGCTCAATATTTTACCTGAGATTTGTAGGAATCTTGGAAGCTTGGAATGGGGCTGAAAATACCCCAAAGCTCACTCGTTGGTAGTGAATTCTATTCCGGCACGGCCTTTAATAAATTCTCCTCACCCGAAGAGCAAGAATTTCGATACCTACGTAATAACTACGTAATTGCACGCCAAGAAAGCGTAACGAGGACTGAACAAAGGCACTAATATCGCGGCATTTTGGGAGCGGTAACCAATGGTCGTCGAAGATACTAACACGTGGTACCCTATAACCAATGAATATCGCATAAACGACTCACACAACTCACGACTTTTGCTTGGTAAGCGAGGGAGAACAGGGTTGCCAAATAACTCGGGACACAGCCAGACGATGCTCTGTTGCCGCTTTTCAAAACGTAACAGGTTTTTGTTTTAGTAAGTTTTGATTTCACGTGGTTTTACTTTTGCCTTTAACTTTCTACTTTTATTTACTATGAACGTCTCTGTTACAATTATTCGAAGAATATTACAAAATTTGTCTTACAGGAAATTTAAGTGTAGATCCTTTTTTTAATTTGTTTGAAATGTTCTTTGCTTCGTTTTAATATTAGTTGCTGTCAAAATAATACTTAAATTTACATCTTAATAATAACAATATTAATTGTCTTTATTGTCTAACAAAAGGAACAATGCTTAAGTAAGGAATCGATTTAAAATAAACACACTCGCAAGGTGCAGTCTAGATTACAACTGTTTTTAAATTAATCATTTAATTACTTGTAGGAGGAAGCCGGAGATTAGTTTTGGAGAAAGAAGTAGATCAGTAGGCACGTCAGTTTTCTCAAGTTAAAAATAAGAGCTTCTTTTGTACTCCTAATTGTTAAAATTAAAAAGGACCAGTTACAGAACCTTGAGGAACTTCTTGAATGATGGTAAGAGCATATCACATGTCCGTTTAAAAGAGTTTGTGATACAATTTTCATCGGACAAGAACCAGATTTAATGATGGTAAGAGCGTTTGATTGTAACGTACAGAACCGATAATAACGGTTTGCTTTCGATTAGGCAAATAATTTTTAATTAAGTTGACAAAATGCATTACAGACGTCTATAGCTCATTCATAACACCAAATTAGTAGCTTTCAAAACATCATCCTCCGACTATTAACAATTAGGCAATTGGGTACAATAGGGCAATTGAAATCTTTCAAATTCTTGTGTGTTCATTGTTTCGTCTTCATGAATTTCATTTAGGTGTTGTCTTTGTTTTAAGCCATTTTCAACGAACGTTTTCTAAATCAAACCTTTTCTAAAACCAGATTGAACGGAAAATAGAACATCGGAGGATTGAATATATTTAAATTTTTTCTTCGTGAACTGGTTTTACTGAAATTATACTATTTTCAATTTCTCGTTGCTTTGGCCTTCTCTTCATTTGAAAATTCACTAGAATTAAGCGTCTTGTTTTTATTTTATTTATGATTTTCAAGCATTTGTTTTATTACGGTTTTATAATCATCATGTTTCATTAAGCATTGTTTTACCTTATCATCATTTATTTGAAATTTAAGAAATCAAAAAAGACAAAGTTACAGTTTCTGTGACACCATTTTCTTTGGCAATCTTGAGTATCGCTGATTAATTTCTTTATAATTTTGTTATAAAATGTTGTAAAATATTTTCTCAAGATGCTATTAATGTTTGTCTTTTAATTGGCAACAAATGGAGAAAAAAAATCGTTCTTTATTTTCTTACAAATTTCAGAAACGTTATAATTTAACAAACTCGTTATTACAACCGTATCGGTTGGTTAGAATAAGTAACGGTCGGACTTGAATAAAACGCAATTACGAAGGCATTCTATTAAAGAGTTAAATTTAAACTGGTAATAAGTTTAATGTAACAACCACGTATCTAATGAGTATACCGGGTAGGCAGCTCGTTTACTGCGAGGCACGTGTCATTTAAATTCCACCTGTCACGTGACACCTGATGCACCTTAAACTCAATCAGGTTGGACCGTTAACACATGCACTTCCTATCATGTGTTTGGCTACCATATGGGGTAACCAGTAAGCCAATGGGACAAACGTTTTTTAGGCGTTTTGTAAAACCAGACTGCCACCTTTCTTTACTTGAGCTGGTGTATGCAAACGACCGTCCTTAACATTTGGTCAGTGATGAATTTTTTTGGATTTAAAAATGGATATTTAATTTAACGTGTTTTCCAGACATACGAGCGACGATTAAAAAAAAAAAAAACTTAAAAGAATTGAATTTATAGGTAAAGAAAATTTCACTTTAGTACTTTTAGGAGAACGACAAGATATATGTATTTTATGTACTCAGAATTAAAAGTAATGTCACATCTTTTTAAATAATCTTATATATTATACCAAGATGTGTTTAATTCTACACAGTCCTATTACTACTATTTTTTTAATTAATGGGAAGAGAAGTGGTATGTGAGTGGTATACAATGCAAACGTATTTTGTGAAGCACGTATAAAATGTAGATAAGAAAGCGGTGGAAATAAATTCTTTCGGAAGCCTTTAAACGTTTCTGACGCAAGTTAAGCATGGGAATTCGCACGCACCGCGTAAATAAGTGGATGGTGGTCGTCGTCGATCTTACCTGCTTTACGATTTTCACTTATCTGATTCCGTTAGTATCATTACATGGCCGTAGCATTCGATGTAAAACACGCTTTTCTATTACATCCGAAGCTTTTTACTTTTCTCAACTTACTAAACATAAGCTCTCGGAGAAATTAAACGGCTTCTTTTAAAAAATATTTCATTTCTGCTAATCAAAATTTAACTCGAAAGAACTTTATTGTCTCACACTGTTGAGTAATGAACACTTTCTCCAGAAATGTTACATTTCACATAGTTGGACAATGAAAGTTTATTTACAGAAACTTTATATCGTAATTAATTAATTTTAATTATTAATAAAATTTGTTTAAGCAGTGTTTTGCAAATTACACAAGTCAAATTTTCGCCTCACACCTTGCCCATACTTTTCTTGACGATTCCTTCATCCTTGCAGGCTGATCAAATGGTTATTTTCGTTTACTTGCAGCATCAACGTTAATCCCTGCGTCCCTTACTAAAAAAGAACGAACGTTACAGATATGTGAACGTAAACTGTCCAGAAGAATTTGGTATGGAGAGGTAGATTAAACAAGGTATTGGAATAAATTTTTGATGAAATAAAACCTAATAAAATTGTAGAAAATAAGATGGATAGAACAGTGGAAAGATTAGCTGAAGAAAAACTACACCAAAGAGTACCTATTATAAATCTAGAAGGATGGTTGAAAATGGAGAACCAAGAAAAGAGGGTTGAAGAAATCTGGATTTGTTTATTATTATTTTTAAATCACCTTACACAGCCATCCCCAATTATGAAGCAATCTTATAACAAATAAAACTACCAGGTAAGAATTAAGTATAATAATCTAGAGCAACATCCTTCAGTTGTTTGTTACGATTATTTATTATTATTAAACGAAGAAAATTTGATGTCTTGACTGGTAATTCAATGCAGAGTTTTATTGGGGATGTAGTCAGAGATGGTTAAATAAAACTTCTTTGATTTACGTCCAGCTTTCGGCAATGGTTATTCACTGCATTAGGACGCTGTAATTATTTTCAAAACGACCAAAAGGTTAACAATATTAAAAGATTATTTACAAACGGTGATGTGTAGGCCGAAAGCACGTCCAACAAATGGAGGAAGATCAATCCAATCCAATGGATTGATCTTCGAATGGAACTGCGAACTGTGGCCACCATGGATTAAAAGACCAATCCATTGGATTGGATTAATATTAAAGGATTACTTACAAATAGCGAAGTTACATGTAGGACGAAAGCATATCTAACAAATGGAGGAAGATAAATCCATTCAAAGATCAATCCAATCCAATGGATTGATCTTCGAATGGATTTATCTTCCATGGATTTATCCTCCATTTGTTAGACATGCTTTCGTCCTATATGTAACTTCACTATTTCTAAGTAATCTTTTAATATTGTTACCCTCTTGATCATTTTGAAAATAATTACAGTGTCCTGATGCAAGGAATAATCATTCCCGAAAGCTCGACATACATTAAAGAAGTTTCATTTAACCTTCTATGATTGCATCCCCAATAAAACTCTTCATTCATTTATTATTATTAATTAGGATATATAATTTATTTGTTTGTATTTTAGGACAACGAAAATTATTCTTTAATCTAGTATTAACTTGTATCTGGAAATTGTTCTGTTATAGCAGGGTGTCCGTTTTTCGAGGACAATCATGTTATTTGAAGAGGTACGAAGACTGTTAAATTAGGGAAAAGTTGAGTATTTTTATGCTGGTTAATAAGTTGAAAAGAAAATTCAAATAATGTCGAACTTAGAAATATGTAGGTACATATTTTTAACGCTTTTTGTTAAAAAAATTAAAAACGAAAATCGCAGTTTTTCGTTTTCTTCGAATATCTTGAAAACCGTAAAAGATATGTGAATTTTCTTTTCAGCTTATTGACCAGCATAAAAATGCGCAACTTTACACCAATTTAACCAACTTCATATCTCTTCAAATAACTGAGATCCCCATGGTTGTCCTTGAAAAACGGACATCCTGTATTTAAAGCAAATCAAAATAGGACAAAAATTAAGGGAAAATTATTTACCAATTTCTGAGAGAATGTGTTTATCTTTACTTTGTTATTTCGGTTCTAATACTTTAGTATCTTGCTGTTCTTAAAATATGACTAAACAATCTGACTTTTGGTTAATTGTCTTTAGTGTCAAAATTGAGCAAAGAACCTGTTCTACAAAACTATAATTTAGAGAAATTCTGGCTTCTTGATAAAAAATTGTGCGAAATTGTAAGGCCCCGATAGTGCATAAAATAAAATCACAGATCATGGTTAAGGAAATTTAATATTTATCTTCTCGATAATTCTCGTTATCTTCTCGATAACATTTGTCTAACAAATAACACTTCTATAACTTAGGTAAACGTTCTACTAATTGCTATATTCACACTCATTGCTTTCGGAATAATTTTTAACTGATTCAAATTGCCCGCCAGGTTCGGTCTTTATTGTAGAAATTCTTTTCTTCTCGAATTTGCTAGCAAACGTCTGGAACTATCTAGCGTTCACTTTGAAACTCACTTGCGTGACCAGGCTAAAATTGAATCATCAACGACTCGGACGTAATAATGTTAATGCTGTGTGATCCATAATTATTTAGATATAGAGAGGACTATGAAGAATAAAATCACTTCTGACGAAGCTGTCAAACGATAGCGAAACGTTAAATGTTAGTGCGCATTTTCAGTGTCCGTTTTAAAGAATTTGTGATACAATTTTCATCGGACAAGAACCTACTTTACTCTCGCCAAATGTACCTATCTTGATTTTAAGTTTTACCTGATGATCAATAAGTTAATTGTATTAGGATTTTATTTTTCATAGCCTCCTCTTTAAATAATTTTGGATCGCACAGTATAAAAACCAATGAGAGAGATGAATAATTTTTGTAATTAAAATAGCTTGGTACATATTTATACTAATTTTCTTTTTGTAAGTATTTTGGGAAGATAATGACACTTTTAATCCGTGGCGGCGACAGTTCGCAGTTGATTATAAAAATATTTTGGTAATTAGTATGATAATGACTTACGTGCAGCCGTGCAACAGACGGAAGGTCGGTTACACTTCTCTAACGTCTTGTGCAGCTGATCGGGGGGTTTTTCTACATTTTCTAACGCGAGTTCCCGCCAAGACATCAACCCTCCGTACACCACATGTTCTTAGAGGGAGTACTCAAGCGTCTTTTATTACCCGATTATTTATTTCAATAAAAAGAATTGATGATAAATCACTCAATTTTTTTTTTTGATTTTTTATACTGTCTATTAAACGCGGCTTAATAATATCTAAAGTAATCTTTTAATCATCGAACCATCGTTAATGAAAATTGTCTTTACCGTACTCGTGTGAATAGTTATTTACGGGAATTATGAAAATTTTTTTCGAGATCCAAGATCTAAGATCAATTATAAGAGCAAATTATAGTCTCATAGGTCGTAACGGTAGAACTTTTATTTCCAGTAATTACTTATATAACTTAGAGCGATATATGAAAGACAGGTAAAGCGAGCTGCATCATCATTTTTGTAAATGGGCTGGTCGATTTATCTTAAAAGCCATAAAACACGTAGAAAACCAATAGTTCTAAATCTGATCCCATCGGGTGGTAGAGAGGAAAGTCTCGCTGAAATATATCTAGTTAAAATAATCTCGCGATCCGGATGAGGCCGCCACTGAGCGCCATTTGCACAGAATGGCACTAACTAATGCCCTCTCGCCGCAGTAAACTACAAATAATTGTTGCAGATAAGATAGCGGCTGCTGAGGTGCCACTTCTGATTTACATATGGCTCATGATCTCGCCGCAACACAATATGGATAATATAGAGCGGTGTAGATGCTCAGTGAATCTTTGATTTTATCTACTTTGTCATTAGTTTGCGATTTACGGTTCGTTTTACAATTTTCTGCCGTAATTTTGGTTTCACCAAATGTATAGTCGTGGACAGCTAAAAGACAACAATCGAAAATTTGCTAAGCATTAGGGAATTTGGCACAATTTTTCCGCTTTTCGTTCTCTTTTAACTGTCCACGACTGTACACTTCACCTACCTAATATTAAATTGCAAATGCAAAGAGATCTTTCGCCTAAACTTATTATTATTATTTATTTATTTTTGGGAAATCGCCGGGTGATATTGTTACGAATTCGAAACTGTTATTATAAGTTTGTATTTTTGCAAGTGGCCTTTACTTCTTGAAGATTGTAGGTAATTTATAACGTCGTTTGCGAAGGGAAGTTATGAGTTCCTTGCTCGTAATTGTTTCGTTGCACTTATAATTCGAGCGCGTCATACAAACGTCCACTCTTGTTGCATTTCCGCAAATTTATATGCATCGTTTAAAGCGCAAGGAAACGTGTGTCGTGAGAAAAATGCAATTAACGGTCACGAACTAAATTTCATTTTCGTTATATTTATGAGCAAGGGTAAGTTGTAACACTCGTTGTTTAAGAAAAAGGAACATGATCGTACATATACAGGTGGCTTAACAGTGCAACTTTCATTCTCAAAGAAATCGTTTATCAGTTTATATTCTCTTTTGGTTTTTTATATGTTTCCATTTTCACGGGATAGATAGTATGATACTTTTAGGACATCGCCAATCCTGTTTGATATCCAAACGAACCTTAACCTTAAGGACATTTTTCATAGAAATATGTTAATATCTTGAAAGCATTTACTCATAATCATGAAGTTAGGCCCGGTCTATTCACCTCACAGTAAGTGGCCAGTAATATTACTGGATAAATTAAAGATAGGCCAATGCATTGCGCTAATCTGTCCAGTTATAATCTGGCACTTTACTGAGAGATGAATAAACCCGGCCCTTTTAAAGTTACAAGTAATTCGTAGCAGTTTAATAAAAAAAATTTTCAAGTGAAGAAACGCAAGTATTAATTATTCGTGATTACATACCCGTAACCAAGTGCAGCTGCAAATTTTACCAAAAGGAAGTCCAACTGTCTCAAGTCATCCTTGGTTGCGCACCCTCTCTTCGGCAGGCGTTTCCACCCCAATTTTATATTTGACAGTTTAAGAATATTACCGCAATTACGTTAAGTTCTACAAAGTTCCTAACTTTCACTAATAAGTACAATAAATTCTTTTGGCGAAATTACATATTTATATTTCTTTTTAGTTCGATTCTGCTTTTGGTGAAAATTTTGCTTATTTTCTCATGTTTTCTTTTTTACACTGCGTTACACAATGTAACACGATTTACATGTATTTGATAAAAAAATGATTTCTTTCATATTTCTTAAATGGGTTAGGTGTTTTCTTTGCCTATATAGGTATATACAGGGGGTATCAATGATGCACCAAATCTACGGGACACTTTTCTGACATTATTTGGAATAATCTTAATACAATTTTGCAATCTGACCATGTTGAAATTTGCATTATTTTGAGCCGACGTTTTTAGAAATACTGTAGCAATTTAAATTTCTGCCGCCGCGCCGTGAACCAAAACGAGAGATTTAAATTGTTTTATTCATAAAACATTCATGTCACACAGCTTCAAGAATCTTTCAGGAAACCTTTCTGCATAGAGATGTGCTGCTAATCGCGCCTTTCCTCGACATTCTTCGTATAAAATATGCATGGCTACATATTCTTGAAACGTAAAATCGCCCATCGCAAACACTTATGACAACACATACACAAAAACACTAATGAACTGTTAAAAATGAAAGTTACAAACCAAATTCACGCAAATTATGTTTCGCTTCTTTATTAAAATCTAAAAATCATTCAATAACCAGAACGCTAAATGTGTTTCATCACATCATCTGAGGCGACATTTTATGAGGCAATAAAACAATAAACCGATTCTTTTGACGAAGGTTAAGGCAGGTTAAGGATTCCGTTCGACCTCATCTACGGTACGTTTTTAAAATGTATGGTTCTCCTCTCCCTTCGGGTTTCTCAAAATCTATTCGTTAAAAAAAAATTTTATACGAAACTTTTATTTCTTTTGTCGATGTCTACCGGCATACCGAGTTTGGTGCACTTTCATTGAAACAGCCTGTATATTATAGTTGGTCTGACGTATTTTGCAAAGTGAAATTGTTTTAAAAATTAAATTAAATTATGGAGAGCTCTACAAGATGTCCAAACAATTACATTTAAGACCTCCTGCTTAAACTTTTAACGAAAGAAGAAGAAGAAGCAATCAACATAACGTAATTGATAACTTAGATAACTTAGGGAGAACAAGTTTAATCTTTTGAATCGCTTTTATCTCAATTACTTACAATCAATTGCTTACTTGCATTAGGTCTGCTGCATAGCTTATTATCTTCTTCCATCTGCATTAAATGCACGCAAAGATTGTGTATTCCCTAGCACTAACTCATCTTGTATTGGTTGTAGGAATTCTTCCATAACTTACTCTACCTTTTTTACATTCTCTTTCACCCTTCCTGTAAACATTGATGTAAAATAAAAATAGAAGAAAATTGGCGATGTCCTCAGACCAGAAATGGACGACTAAGGTTGTGTTTTGATAATCTCCAGAAACGAAGATAAGCGGAGGTACTTTCTTTTCTTCTTCAAACTAACATTTGCTTCAATATCAAAGTCTGCACTAGTTGTTAATGTAGTGCATGCAAAGATTGTTCATTGCTCTGAGAATTCATTTTTGCTCATATTTTCCTTAACAGTAATTCATCTTATATTTTCCCCTCCTTTTGTAAAAGCTGGAGCAAAATAAAAGTGAAACTGCGTTGGAGATGTCCCCAGATCAGAAAGAGAAATGTAGCATTCTGAAGATCATCACAAATGAAGACAAGCAGAGATAAACCCCAAGAAAGATCAATAGATAAAGGATAAAGGAGTTGTCAATTGATAGTACAGGTTAGTACCATGCAGTCACATACCGTTTGACTTTGAGAAAAAAAAGCCGTGTTTATTTCCAAGCGTGGACGAGTACAGGTTGAAGAATAGGCAATCAAAACGTAATGCATACAATTCTTTGTTATAACTTGGTGGGTTATGGAGAAGTGAAATTTTTCCAAATTTACCCTCAACTACCTTATGTTAAGCCCGCTGATCAGTTCCGCTTTAATCTTCTTTCATCTCTATTTTAAAGTTGTGTCTCTACTTTTATATGGTTTTTCCATATTTTTCTTCGGTAGCCTCCTTAACCAATGAAAATTTTAGATCTTCGTGTATGGTAAACTTCGATACCTATCGTTCGAAATTATTTAGACAATTACAGCTTGAATAGATTTGGGCTAGGATGCATAAAAGGTTTAAGTCAAGATTTAATTTAAGCACTATATGCTATACGTCATACCTATTGTATGTCAAATTCTAATTTAGGCTTAAATTTAAAACTGCCTTAAATTCTTCTTTCTGCAACCCATCCTTATGGCTAGTCGCTTTAAACACAAGCTGATCTTAAATTTAAGTGGTGTTTATAATGACATTTAAAACGGATTACACACGGAACAGTTATTTGTACAATCCATTGTACAACTGGACACACAGTTGCAAGGTGAGTTCTACAACCAGGTTATACTGCACGACGGTACCGGCTTTGCACTACGAAACATCCATAAAATATATTATACATACAACCGGTACTGGAATGACTTTTTGGAGCGACCCGGACATCGAGTAGTATCACAAACAGTCAGTTGTATACAGTTTCAGGGAAAATATCGAACAACACGTCTAAAAAATTTTATTTCCAATTTGTAGTATAACAGATTGTACGACAGATCGTATGACAGATCGTACAACAAATTGTACGACATGTTGTAGCATCTGCAGATTGCTTTATGCCCAGTTGTACAATTGAAGCTTAACTTTAAGTCAAAGCTTAACGACAATAATTGCATAATCCTAGTTATGGGTTTTAGCTTCAGCTGAAATTTAAACTGGTATTGTGCAAGCACAATTGTGCCTTAAGGTTACACAACACTATGCAAGTCATATTCTAAGTGACGCTTAAAGTTAAGCTAAACTTAAGTGTTTGGTGCAACTGGACATAAACCTATTAGGCTGAGTGGCAGAAAATAGTTAAGCCAGGATTAAATTTAAGCCTAAGTTAGAATGTGACGCACTTGGCTGAGTCGAGAAAAAAAGATTTAATATTCTTTGATTTTTGTACTCTTATTTAATTTCTTTGTATTTCACGTAAAACGGCAGCTAAGTCCTTGTTCCCTTTCTATTAAACAGCCATAACCGCGGCGCGCCGTGAATCATCAATTTCTCTTGTGCATTTGATTCTTTGTTGTCTGACGTCGTTTTGTTGTAGCTGATTTTTTTTATAGGTGCTATTGTTCGTCTTCTTCTCTCAGCTTTATCATTCATCTACACTTTTCAAATTTTATTTTGAGTCTAGCCATCTTTTTGTGCTGCTTCATATGCAACTGTATTTTGCCATTTAGTAGTTAGTTTATGCAAAATGTTCGAAAACTTTCTTGTAGTTCCTTTCAGTTTAAATCAAGCTCTGATTTGCATATTTTGATTTACGAATTCGTTATATCGCAGTGATTTTATTATTACTAAATTGAATTTTGGTATAATCACAGTATAATACACACCTAAGTCTAAATTTTCCAGCTAATTGATCTAGTTGTTTTGTTCATAAGCCTCCTTGGCAACGTGATCATTAAAGCCCGGATATTTAGGCAATTGCCTAAAATTTTATTTAACAAAAAACATAGGCAATTAAGTTTCAAACATTTACATTACAATTTTAATTAGAATGAGATGTATATTTTTTCGTGCCTAAGTGCCTATTTTTACACTATTTGAAGTAGTATTTGCCTAGTTTTATAGCTTAAGCGCATACAAATTTTTTTGTTGCCTATTTTATGCCTAAAATTGGCAATTATTAATTTTTATGATTTGTTTTCTTTGTGTGTGGAAATACGTATTGGCTAGCTAAAACATTTTAAAGATACTGTACGTGTTCAGCTAAACGCCCGAACATTGAAATCCAAAATTTTTAAATTTAAATAAAATTACTTCAGGATTATTCACGAAAGAATTTCACGCTTTAATTGTTAGTATAAACAATCTTAGGCGATAAGGGGCCCAAGCGACAAACTTTAGCCAAAATATTGACTCTTCTTACGATAAATGGCCATTACGATACGTTAAAATAAATAAGCTATACGATAAAGACCTAGAGCGAGTGAGAACCTCACTCACGCAAGGTGGCGGAGCCGGTCCAAAAACACCTCGCAATCTCCTGAGGATAGACAATTTAAGTCACTCCAGTGACTTAAATTAGTGGGACCAAAAGGGAGACTCGCACAGATGTTGCAACCTCGCAGTCGCAAATTACAAAAAGGGCTCAGTCTTTGATAATGTAAACAATACGGTTCCGCAGGAAGAGAAGATTCGAAAAATTAACTGATGTTCAGTCAATTTTCGCGAAAGGTTGCATTTCCAATTTTCACATTCATGTAATTTTTATAAAATGTTCGCCGAATCCTTTTTGTGAAAAGAAGATATTATTTTATTTTTATATCTTTGTTCAAATTTAAAAATTGTAATTTTTTGCTTCTTCTTTAACTTTATCATCGACCTCTTTTTGCGACTGGGTATTTCAATATTTAAATATTCCTGGTGTGGGTGATTTGATAGTCACGAAAAGAAGACCCTTCGCCTAGAGCACCACAGAAAAGCAGAAAAGCCCTGAAAGGGAAAGCTGTAAAGTGGTCCTCTGTTACTGAGTCCTCAAACTACTCTATTAGGAAGGAAATCATTTTGGTTACTGTCTGGATTTTTGACTTAAACGCCGAATTATGGACTCTATTTAAAGCGTGTTTTTATAATACATTCCTTACGGCGAATCATCTGTTTGATTCACTTGTAGAGTTCCATTATCCCCTAAGAGCCTCTCTCCTATTGCTTAATAAATGATCAGGTAACTAGAATAAGTGTTAATATTATTTTGTTTATTATAAAACCAGGGCCGAGCAAGGTAGAGGAAGAGTGCCACCACCACTTATACTTCTCCGCTGAAATGTTTCGCGCTTATTCCCGTTTAAATTGAAATCGGCTCGGTGTCGCGTCGTTGCTGATGACGTTGGTGATTGACTCACCACGACTCTTTTGCCCAGCATTGTTATAAAACGATGAAAGAGGAGAAATTATGAAAAGCCTATATTTTTTTAGGATGCCTAAAAGTGCGCCTCTTTCTCAGACATTAACTGCCTATTTGCCTGCCTAATTCAGTCTTTTTAAGTGCCTAAAAATCCGGGCTTTAGTGATCATTTGTGCAAGATTATACGAACCGATCTGGTTTCACTAATTGTGGTACTCATTTTCAAAGATATTGTAACGAGTTTAAAGTTTCTATTAATTTTTATTTTAAAACAAAACACGAAATAGTTAATAAACGAATTTATTTAAAAGCAAACTAATTAACACTAACATTTATTTACAAGCTTAAATCTAGTTTATTTTAACAGCCGGGCGAAAAAATCTACGCGATTTTAATTCCGAACTGTCTAACGCTGAATTGCCTTCCATTCACCGGCCGCGTGCGTTTATAAGTCGGGGTTGTTTTTCGTGAACATTCCAGTACGCGACGGAATGTCTACGGTTGATTCCACCGCTAGCGTAATCTTGAGGTACCCGAACTTTCTGATCTAAGGCGCGTCGGCGATGACGCAAGAGACAGACTGACGCCGGCTGCTGTCGGCGAATCATTACAATATTCTTGGAGTGATAAGGGCAAGTCGCTTTGTAGACAATTTGCAATATCTTTAGGACCTATGAATAGCAAGGAATCGCCATGTCATTCCAAATATTCTTGTTGCCTGAGTTGTTTGTTATTGGAGGATACAGATATAATACATAAAGTATTGGACATAAAAACAACACCTTGCGGGACTCCAGATGTAAAAGATGTAAGATTTTTTCGTTTACTTTTGTTTTAAAGCGACGAACAATTGTTACACTGTCTGCGTAGTTCAAATTTCAGTTTTAATTAGAAGGGGTTTTTATGTTGGAAAGTATCATTGAACGTAAATTAAATCTGTTGGTGTTTTGTTTTAGCGTTGAATGTGTTGCTCGTGTTTGAGCATTTTAAACAAAATATTTCGTGCGGTTGTTTGTCTAGAAATAGTTATTTATGTATAAACCAATTTAGCGTTTCTCACCTTCTAGAATTTATGTAGATTTTCTGATTAATTCCCGGCGTGTGTATCAGTAATGGTGTAAAGTTAATGTGTAAACACCTCAACAGACAGATACGGGGTCGGAGGTCGACCGTGAGAATTTGCGACAGCCCGGCAAATTGTTCAACACGGGAGTAAAGCAATATGATTACCTACTCTTCTCCCGGCCGCCATTTTTTCTTCTCCTCCGATTCAATTATTTACTACTTACTTAATTAAGTATTTAATTTCCTAGACGCGGCTTTATAATTTTACAGGTCACTACTGGGATTAATTACGTAATTTTGCCGTTAATCAAGAAATTGCTTTTGCTTGGATGCAATGCTGGTACTTTTTTGAAAAACATATTATAGGTATACCTACTATAAAAGACGTTTGAATTGAACTCCAGAACTTACATATACTGAGAATACATAAATACCATTTTGTTGTTTTGTATGCAAAGAAATGATACCTCAACAGGCATATCTCGGTTGGAACAATAAAAGCTCTAGAGCTTTTCATCAAATATTCCAAATTAGGAAATAAACTTTTTTTCAGCAAAATTATATTTTGTTGTGCACTAGCATTTTACAATCTTATGTAACCATGACATCACCTTCGAAAATAGCTGCAAAAGTACGTTGAGTTTTTAGTACTTAACTGTGCAGACGTAATCAAAAATGGGCAAGTAAACGGCAGCGGTAATATTAATTTCCGAGCCCAATCATAAGTTCATTTCCTCGGAGGAAATGGAGGGCGAGGTGTATTGTAGACTCCACGCTCCGCCAGCCAACGGTGACTTCGGCACTTCCGGTAGGGCACGTGCGCGCCATCTTACCTAAGATCTCACCTACTTGATAACGTTCTAGATCTTCTGTACTTGTACTCATTGTTTCCACTTAATTGTCGACTACAATTCGAAACGTAATTGTGAATGAAATTCGTTTAAGAATTATGCCGAAGAGCCCAGAAATATTCTTCAGAATTGGCAATATTTCAATCCTGCACATGATTTATTTAATTACTTATTATTATTAATCTTAGAGTGTTTTATTTACTGCTGTCTTCACCTACTTCTACGGGCTCTACGTTGAAGTAGAAAAGAAAAAAAAAACACATGAACAGGGAAAAGGAAAACTATTTTTTGAGCAGTTTCCATTAATAATGTTGTGTGTGTGTGGAAATTTGAACATGGATACAGGATATCCTTGTGAATAACGACGAAGTTGCCACCTGGCGGGTGCAAAAGGCGAGACAAATTTATTCTTTAGGTCCGGGAATACTCTTGTTGTCCGTTCACAGGGGTTGTTGTGAGTGCACTTGTTAAAATTTATAATTTGACCAATTACGTCTGGAAAATATATATGCGTTAGAAAAACCAAAATCAACAAGCGTTACTTCGTGCCTGTAAATTATGGGGGCGCAGTGTAACGAGTTCGCCGCTTTAATTCCTAATAAATTAAAATTTTTTTCTTTTCGAGTTTATAATGAGCTTTGTTTGATCAATTTTGTTGTTTGTTTGTTTGTTTGTTTGTTTGTTTGTTTGTTTGTTTGTTCTCCTACAAATATCAGATTCTTACTTTATTTTCATTTTACTTCTATTATTATTATATTTATGACATATGTAGATTGGGCCAACAGTAAACAGAGATTAACTTACAAATAGATAAATATAGAGACATAAGATAGAATTTTGGACCATAATCAATGGATCACAAACTTAATTTCAAACAAAATTTCAGACAGTTTAAAGCAAAATTGTCCAAAACGCGTTTATTTTTCTCTTATAGACAAAATATGATCTAGAATTTATAAAATAAATACGTTCTGGCTTGGTTTGTAAGGGGTTTTTCGGATTATCAAAATGTTCGGTTAATCAAACACCAAATAAAAATATGACCAGGTTGCACATAAGAATTTATTGAACAAAAAATGTATTTATTCTTTTGCGGAAAACTAACACTAATCTTATAGAGTTTAGAAATAGTATATTATTCAACGACCGAGTAATGATGGGTATTAATCACCAGAATGAAAGTTTGCAACACGAGCGAAGAAATTCATTCGAGTGATTAATAGCATTACTCGGGAGTTGAATACTATACTTTTTCCACGACTATTAATGAAAATTTTAAATATTTTTTGAGAGCACGCGGTCCAAAACAAATCTAACGTTTATAGACAGTGCAGTAGAAGGGACCTATATGATTGTTTTCATTGGTGGTTTATATGATACTATTACTCAACGGGCATTGAGTAATGAACGTCCTTCCTAAATTAAAAAGTGTTGAGTAATGACAATATGTATTATTAAATAGTCATGGAAAAATAATATTTAGATACTCTCTATACATTCTTCATGTTGTCCAGAAGAAAGTGGGAACTTCTCTTATTATTCTTTGTCCATTTTGCATATTTTTCGAAATATGATACCGCTTCACATGTTTGGTGTTCATATCCTCTTCTTTTTCATCATATCCTTTCTCTTCTTCTAAATTTTGCACAATTTATAAAATTATCATTCTTTTGATTGACCCTTTCTGTTCTACTACCCAGTCCTCTGTTTCTTTATCCTTGAAGACGAAGTGTGTCTTGTTTCTTTGTGTCAAATCGGTAATTTCATCAAATTTTTATAGAAGATTCGCCCCTCTAAAAGTGCTAAGGTTCGTATGGATAGATAAATCTCAAGGTAGACTTAAGGAAAAACTGATACTTAAATAGGCTAACCATAATCATGAAGCTCTAAACCGGGACAGAAGTGGGAAATAGGATATTGCGAAGAGAAACACATTAGGCTACTACCAAAAAATGTGTTATTATTTTTAAAAAAGCAGGTAGATAAGGTACCCAAAGTACCGAAAGTCCGCTGAAGCAGAAAAATAGTTATTTTAATTATTTTTTGTACCATTCGTACTTCTCGTTGGAGTGAACTTTTTTCAACACTTTATCACTCTTTTTTATTTTTTCATAAAATTCGTTGCATGTAATGCAAAAGTTTAATTTACTCTACAGGTAATGCGATGTGTGCGGCACACCTCATCTACCCTCGCACGTCTTTATCGTTCTAAGTTTATACAACCGTTAACCGGGACAAAATAACAAACCGGCCGGGACGCCGGGATCAATGCCTGAAACCGGGACGTGTGGTAAGCTTATACTTAAAGCTAATTTCATATCAAATTGTCCGTTGCATAGTTTCCTTTTTTCAGAGTGAAGGTTTACTTTTGCCTTAAAATTTCTAAGGTTGAGTAATACCTACCTTATGATATAAATCCAAATTCGACATACATTGAAAAATGAAGATGGATTACTTCCGAATCGAACGTGAGAAACGTGTGACACTGACAAGTTGTAACGTGGTTATTGGTTATCAATTATTAATAATAAAATTCCCTCTAAAAATTTCTTTAAAGCGAACCTTAACCGAGAATACCCGAAGTCGCGACTTTACAACAGCATTTAAGTTTACGGTGATACTACTTATGCTTAGATAAGTCAAACTTTAGCTTAAGTCTAAGGATTTGTTTGTGCACACGGGCCTTAGGTAACAAGAAGATTTAAATTCTCATCTTCCTAGGAACTTCGACGTTTTCAAGATTTTCTTTTAAGTCCGTACTTAATTCTGACAAGCTTTAGCCAACTGTTCCATAACATCCTTCAAATTCTTTTATTTATTTTATTCTCTGGAAATATCTTAACACTTTTTGACGAGATCCGATGTTTGATCCGATATTAAGGGTTAAGAAATGTTAAAGCCTTTAATTCTCACAAATTCTTGCAGCAAGTACTGCAAAGAAAAGGCATGACAACAGCAATGGCGAAGATGACCAATAGGAAGAAGTGGAGAGCATTTGTTTATGAACAATGCTAGGATCAGTGACGTAACAAGAAGTGAAAGGGTTAGTATGCAAGCAGAAGAAAAATAAAATTCTCATTTGGATAGTTTTTTTTGTTAGTTAATTGAAATTTTGAAACTTGTTCTCGTGTTCTAGACAAAATAAATAAAGTTAATTCTATATTAATGGACCAAAGAATACTTAAAAAAAAAACAATAAAAACGGTTAGTGAAAAATAAAATACGACACGAAGTTGCAAAGAAAGGGAAAGAAACTATCCCAAGAGCGAATTAAATACGAAATATATTTCGATAAAAAGAAACAAAAGAAAATCGAAACAAACGACATGAAAATACCTTATGAGGAATAAGATTCTTCAACGGATTGTAAGAAGATTAAAAAACATGCATGAAAGGTTTGTATTATTTCAAAACAATAATTTGAAAAAGTAAAAATAAAAAAAAATAGAACAATGAATTATTGTGATAGCTTTTTCAAAATATTTATTCATTCTTGACGAGATGAAATCGTCGATCCTTTTTTTCTATTCAAGTAATTTTATTGTTGTTTACTATGGCATTAATTTTTAATAAATTTAAATGCTTGGAAATTCAGTCCTTTATACATCAATTTTAAACAAAATATGCTCTTATAACTCAATTCTTTGTCTATGCCCTTACATTGTGTTACTCCAACAATTATTTGTAAGCAACATTCACAACCACTGAAACCCATGTTTGTAATTTACAGTGTCCTGATGTGACATTTCCGAAAGCTTGACATAAAATTGACAGGAGTTTTTATCACCCTAAATTGACTGCATACCCAAGCGTTTCAACTTTATTAATATTACCAGTTAAGATATCAGCAACTGAATTTATTTTTGGTACATGTTTCATGTTATTTATTTTTGTTCACTCATAGTATTTTGACTTTTTTTTATCACTATCTGCTAGAAAATAATCTTCGATCTTCTTTTTTCTTTGGTCTCCGTTCATCTAATTCTATAGTTAGTGGATTGTTTCAATTGTCTTTTGTGTCGTCGTTTGGAATCAATTCTCGTATTACGTTGACGTTTCGTAGAGTTCTATTTTTCTTTTTGTTAGTCCTTTGATTTTTGAATAATTCGCCATTTATTTTTGTTTATCTTATTCTTCATATTTTATTTTTGAATATATGATTTAGTTTTAAGTGCACGTCATTTTTTTATTATATGCCGATGGATCGATTGATAATTTTAAGAACTTTTATATAGATATCTCCTTTTAGTTTTTCTGAAACAGCTTTGCCTCTCATAGTCGGAGTCGTTGTATTCTTAACGCAGATTGATCAGATCAGAACATAATGAAAAATGACGTTTATTTATGTCGAGTAAAAAATAATACATTATTCTACAAGTTTCACAAGAATGCCTCTTGTGAAACGTGTAAAATATAGTATTTTTTCTACTTTGTGTCACTTATTGAACAAAAATATGAAAAATACTGTCAAAAATTGGATCTCCTTAATATATGGAGAATTTTAGTTGTAATGCGTGGCAACACTGACAACCCTTCGTTTTAAACAAAAATCACATTGACAAGTTATTAATTTTTCTTATCCAGCTTCATTGTGAGTACTCTGTTAAATAACAAATAAATAAAGAAATTATTTTGTAAAATCTGTTAAATATTTTCAATTAAAAATTGACTAAAATTTTCCCAAAAACAGTTTCACAATGAGTTTCATTGTGAAACTGTTTTCGGTGTCACAATGAATTCATTGTGAACGCAAAGTAGAAGAAAATATTTACAGCTTTTTTTTTATTTCTAACATTCTCCGCTAGAGGAAGATCATCAGTAATTCTTTGTTTTTCCTATATGTTATTCATGAAATACTGTTGTTGTTTACTCCGGTTTTCTTTTGATATTTTTGTCAAACTAATATGTCATATTTAGAGATTGGCAGAATTACAATTTTTCGAAGCAGCTATTCTTCTCAAAGCGCAACTAGCGACAAATACTGCGACAAGCGTAATGTGCGTGAGTGATGCGGCAATATATCGATCTTTGTCAGCCGCAGTTTTGTTGCGAAAAGAACAGTTTTGCCCATCTCTAATATTTTAGAAAAATAGATTTTGATTAGTCTTTATTGGTGGTAGGTTGCATTTTAAGTTTCGCTTCTGTTCTGCTCAAATACCTCTTTCTGTCTGAGGAATTCCAAAACAGGAGATAAACAATTTTTGTGTTATTTTATAATACGCGTTTTATACTTGCTCGAGGAAATGCACAAACGTGTCGAAGCAACAACGGTACGACTCAGATGAGAGATACCCGGGTAAAACTAAAGAAATAAGTGTAAGTACAAATTTCACACACCTCGACTTGTAATAATAACTGTAATGCGGTATTCTTTTCCGGGGTCCGGAAAAAATCGCCGTCAGATAGATTTTCAACCTAGATAGAAGCGGGCGCGGTATTATAAACACAGAATCGCGATAGGAAATACGTAGGTGCTACTAACTCCGTAACGCAAAAATCCCCGGACGTAATATTATACGTAATGCGCTGCAATTTAAACTAATCCCGGCGCGGCGTTTCGTTCGTATCACGCGAACTTCTACTGCCGCTAATAAAACCATCGAAAAAATGCGTCGTCGGCTTAGAATTAGAATGGTCAGTTACTCTCCCGATTTGATAACAAGGTTGAAATTAGCCATTAGCGGACATTAGCATGTAATTCCGTATATTCATCAGATCTGCGGCCACATTCCTCGCGGGGTATCGGGGTCATCTCGCGGTCACAGTACCACCCTCGACCCGTTCGGCTCGGCCCACCGCTGAGCAGGTGTGAATACTGTTGATCTATCTTTAACTAGACAGCTTTTATTATTATACATACACATTCATAATTATTATTCAAAGAAATCAAGGACGACGTGAATCAAAAGATATTGCGATTTCCTGATTTGATTTCCCATTCCATGCCTTCAAAATGGCCAAAAAAGGCAAGTCTACGTCATTTCTCCAATAGTAGGCTTCAAAAGTAATATAAGGCCTTTTATTTCGTTTATGTAGTCGTTTTTGGACAAATCGATATAATTATTTTTCAATTCATTTTGGCTTGTGAATTTATAAAGATTCATTATAAAACTAGCAAGTCTTCTATAGACGGAATACCAATAATTTACTTTCCGAAACATTCATTTATTGGTAGCTTGATAGTCAAAAGCACGCCACTAAAAGCTTTTTTTTATAACGTTATAGCTAGGACATCTAGTAATTTTTGTCCAAAAAATTCAGGTGACAATACGAATACTTTTTTCAATTGTTACTTCTACCTTGATTTGTACTTGATAATCTGTTGAGTATGTTCAAGTAGTGAAATGAAATGCGGTACAACAAAATTTTGAACCCTTTGTCTACCAGTACTGATATTTCACTAGAGTCTACATTACATATATCAGCGGTACTTGTAGGTACCTTACATTTCAAGCTTTAAATCCTCTTTATGCTAATGTTTTATAGTACTCTTTTGCCTATGAATTTTCTATATTGGCAACATTGAATACTAAAAATTTCTGCTGCTGTTTTAATAATCTCTTGCAAGAGTAGCTTGCAAATGTTGGTATTTAAGAGGTCTTAAAATGCGGGTACTTTCAAGTACTAATGGTAGACAAAGATCACAACATTGGAAAAATATCCGAGTCACGAAAGGTGGGCTCCATTGAATTTTTTTCCTTGACTTTTGCTTGCTGTAAGAGAAATTCGAAAGTACATAAAAACAATATATAATAATAAATCATTTTATTAAGTACAGGAAAGTCAATACAATTTTTTTAACATAAGATATGTAAAACAACAAAACAGCCTCGCATATAAAAAGTGTGAGGTAAGATGAACTAGTAATTAGCTGCTACCTTTCCCTGATCTACCTCTCACAAATTTGTAGTACTAAAACGTAATAAAAAGAAGAACGAAAACTACAAGGATATAATATGTAAATAAATACAAAAATAAGGAAACTATAATAAAGGCGGACCGCGCCTGATTCAAAATCAGTAATAAAAAATAAAATAATTAAACAAATAAAGAAAATAACAAAAGTATGAAACGCAGATCACTAAAAAACATGCTGATTTGTTTAGCTCTGAACTGAGATGTTAACAATTTCAAAGAAGCTTCAGGTAACGAATTCAAAACATTAGTAATTTGATATCTGGAACATCTTTTGAAAAATTAGCGGAGAAAGCGCAGAAAAGAAGGAAAGGAGGTTATGAAGACGGAACTGACCGAAAAGAGAAGAAAATTAAAAATTAAGCAGAGAAATGCAGGAAGCTAGAAAAGAAATGAGGAAGAAAGAAACGTAGTTAGAATAAGGTTTCAAAAGTGTAAATGACGCGGAGCTATGTAAGTTAAACTGGAGGAAATAAACAATTAAGTGACTGAAGTGAAGGAGGATGGGAAAGAAAGGAAGTAGTTTTAAAATGGGGCTTCGGGAAACAAAGGATTAAGCTATGAGTTGCTAAAGGCTGCGAAAGAAAACTAGGAGGTTAAATGGGGTAAAGTGAAGATGTAAATGTATAATTTGTGTATAAGGGCTGGAGAAAACAAAGAATTAAGCAATGACACAGAAGCCTACAAGAGAAAGGAATGATGTTGAAATGGTATATCAGAAGCCGGAGATAGAAGTTAAGATGTAAAGGTGATCCGAAGAAGGGCCGGCAAACCGACATGAGACAAAGATTTAAATTGAGAAAAGAAAAGTTATAGGATTATGTAGGAATGTATAGAATATAAAAGGATAGGAGAAGGAACTTGTAAATTAATTTGACAAAGCAAATTGAAGTAAACGTCAATAAGGCGAAAAGGAAGGAAGAAAGATGTTGGAGAGAACAAAGAATTAAGCAATAAGGGGCAGAAAGCTGCAAAATAATGAAATGACGTTTGATGAGATTTCAGAAGTTGGAAATAGAAGTAAAGATGTAAAGAAAGAACTGGTTTAAAGAAGGGCTGGAGGAAACATAAATTAAGCAATAAATTAGAGAGCCAATATTAGACTGAGAAAAGAAACATTATAGGATTATGGAATGTGTAGAACATAAAAGGGTAGAAGAAGGGAGTTGTAAATGAATTTGAGACAAGAAAGCGAAATAACTAAGCGTTAGTAAGGCGAAAAGAAAGGAAGAAGAAGAAAACAAATAATTAAGCAATGAGGAGCTGCAAGAGAAAGAAATTACGTTAAAACGGGTTTCAAAAGCTAGATATGGAAAGTGAAGATGTAAATATAGAATTAATTCAAAGAAGAGCTGGAGGAAACTAAAAATGAAGCAATTAGTTAGAGTGAATGGAAAAAGCGGTTGGAAAACCGACATTAGATAAACATAAGTGAGAAAAGAAAAAATATGGAATATGTAAAATATAAAAGCGTAAGAGAAGGAGCTTGTAAATTAATTTGATCAAGGAAACTGAAGTAACTAAGCGTTACTAAGACAAAAAAGAAGGAAGAAAGATGCTGTATAAAGATGAGAATAAATAATTTCTTGTGGAGTACATAACATTGAGTGAAGAAAATAAAGAAGAAAAGAATAAAGACTGAAAATTTAAATCAAAAAGACTATTAAGATAGAAGAGTATCAATTTCGTATATCCATATACAGGGTGAATTAAAAGCGTGAGTGTTTAAAACCCTCCAAATAGCAGACTAATTCTAATCGGAGTTGCAAGTTACGACATGGTATGAACCTACTTCCGAGAATTATCGAGACTGTACAACGTTGTATCTTGTTACCACCGAACATTGCCGATATTGAAGCTTCTTACCAGTTGATAAGGAGGTGCCACCGTTGCTAGGTTGCAAATCCGATTAGAATGACCTCCTTAGGGGGATTAGAATGACCCCCTAAGGAGGTCATTCTAATCGGGGTTGCAAGTTACAACTTGTTACGATCCTACTTCCGACCATTATCGAGACTGCACAACTTTCTATCTTGTTACCACCGAACATTGCCGAGATTGAAGCTTCTTACCAGTTGCTAAGGAGGTACCACCGTTGCTAGGTTGCAAATCCGATTAGAATGACCCCCTTAGAGCTGTTTTTCTTACATAACCTATCGATATAGGATTAATTTTTTAATGCTTTTTTATATGGTCGTAAAGAGAAGGAAATGCGTTATGAATTTTGTCAGAAAAAGTGTAAGTTTTCAGAGTTGTCAATTTTTCCTTGTGTAAGTTCATATATACCGGCTGTTTCAGAAAAATTCGTAAAAATTTGTGACGGAATAGAAAGTAATAAGGTAAGCTTCGCATGGTAGGTTTTATCTTTTGGATAAAATGTTGTCATATCCAAATCTAAATGAATCAAACCGTATATGTACTAAATGCATTTCATGATGTGATTCATAAATTGTTGCTGATTTATTTATGGTTAGACGGGCGTAGATCTATGAAAATACATAGATTCTTATCAAAAGTTAGACAGGTGCCATGTTTATTAAATGTAATTGCCGCTTATAAGGAACAGATTATGCGTAGGCATATTTTTAACACAGTGCAAATTATTAACACATAAAATTTATGACGCATAATGCAAAACGCCTGCGTTATTATGGTAAATGTTTGAGTAACACTGCTATAATGTATATCATGGTAACGTATCGTAATATGTGGTAAATGAGCACTTACAGTATGTGCGCTGCACAAAAAAAAATTGTATTGAAGGCTCCACATACCAATCGATATTAAATCGTCGGAATGCACGATAGAGGCAGAAATTAATATGAAGTCGGCGGTAAAGAGCGTATTAACTACCGGCATTTCAGCTATCTGCAAAAATCGTATTATTAACAGGTGTACGTGGACGAGAGAGTTTCGTATTCGCTGTATGGATTCTAAGGAATGATAATGATATCTAATAATTAATGCCGCATCTTTTGTTTTGTGTCTGTATAATCTCAGATTTTAATTAATACCGATTCCGATCATTCTGAGATGTGACCTCGCATATAATAATTAACGCGGTGTTAAATTTTTAATAAGAAGTTGCAGAGATTTTTATTGTACAAATTGGGTTTGCTTATCGTTAAAAGTCCATGTAATTTCCGGTTGAATACTTTTTTGCAAATAATATATTTTGCTTTATACAAGTTTAAACATCAGCTAGATGAATCCTTAGACACATGATTGCAAATCGTTTTTTAATTTCTACTTGCAGTCACAATTTGATAGTTATCGTTGACGATCATCGCACTTTTTGGTACAATACGAAAATTTGTTAAAAATACATCAAAATTTTTGTAAAGCAAAAATGTAATTATTCAATATAATAACAAGTGCAATAACAAGAGTGAACGATAGCAATTTAAAAGTAATTATGAATGCAACAGCTTCAATTTATAGTTTTTTTAATGAAACGCCCTCATATGTTATTACACGTAAATTGTAAATCACAAAGGATTTAAGATAGAACCTTGAGGGACGCCTATCAATATTGTACGTGAAGCGGAAACTGTCATTGAACAGAACTGACTGATTGTGAGTTCTCTCACCCCATGTAATTAGTCATCATCATCTCTGTAGAATTATTATTATGATGACTGTCCCCAAAATGTTATTATTATTTGCGGTTAGATTGCGAATTAGTATTTCACCGAAAAAGTAATTAATTACATTATGATATACCGAAACAGGTAATACAAAAAAAAAAACAAATCCGGTTTCATTACGTTGCGATTCCAAACGAATATAATGGGCTTCTATCTCGCATTGCATAAAAGCAGGAATTTTTATTAATTTGAATAATGAAATTAAATATGCGCATACGGTATGAGCATTTAGACCCTGGACGTTCCAGCCCATGATTCTAGAATTTCATTAAAACAATTCCGTTCAGAGTACAGACGACCATTTTTCATCGCCCGTGTTCTTTCCTTTCATTCATTTTTGTAAACCGTTGTTAAAAATAAGACGATGGATAAATGGGTCAAGTCCTTCTTTTGTAACTCATTCTGTACAGTCCGTAAATAAAATCGGTCGTTATTTTATATTAATTTAGAAGAATTCGAAATTGTTTATAAATATAATGCAACACCACTTTCACATATTCATGAAGATTTCTACTAAATTATTTCTCTTTGTTTTAATCAGCGCGGCGAGCGGCGCAATTTATATAACAACGGTAATTAATTACAAAGATAAGATGTACTTAACAGAGCAAAAAATCAGAAAGTTTTAATTCCGCGTTTGCCAACGTACACACGCGCGGTTACTGTTTGCTATCTGAGCCATAATTTACATGCAATTGTGTTGTGAGTTAGCAAAGAATATTAAAATTATAACTGATGATAAAAAATTTAATCAATGCGAATTTACAGAAAAGAATATTGTGGATGAGGTTCAGCTTTTTCTGGCTCTCGTCAGCGAGGTTACACACTGCCAGTGAGGTTACATACACTCATTTCAATCAGTTGGATTCATAGTTGATAGATAAGTCAAATAAAATCTAATCCGGGAGCATTTTCATTTCGTATTGCGGAATCCCCGGAGTTTCTGAACGATTCTTTTCAATTTCAATGTTATTCATTTACTTGTAAATGCGCAATCATTCTACTGATGATGAATTCGAGTCAAACTCAAAATCATTTTAATTTCGTGTCGGGGAACCCACGGAGTTTTTGAACGATTTTTGATTGTTCCTAGAATCTTGTGAGAGGGTGTTCAGTTTTACTATCATCCGTTTTTTTGTAAATACGCAATAAATCGAGTTCACAGATGATAGATAAGAGTCAAACAAGATCGAAACGGCTGGTCCGAGAGTATTTTAATGTTATGTCGGGGAATTCCCATATTTTTGATTGCTGCGAAATATAGACTGGACGTTTTTATGTAAAAAAAGGAAGAATGTGGATTCTAAAATAATTCTACATGAATCTATTATCTAGCAATAAAAGTAATCATTTGTCAGTAACATAAGAGCCTAATGTAATAACACCACGGCAAATGTATAACAATAAAATAGATAAAGCCATAGCAAAGAGATTTCCTTGGAGATCGACTTGGATGACTCTGCAGGACCGTTCACAATGCGAGCAAAACTTCGCACAGTTTCCATACGATGGCCGTCGTTTGTCATTCGAGTCGTTAACGGAGCTTCATTTTTTCGTCATGAAGAGTGATATCTGTAGATAATCTGGAGCACGTAAAGAAGTGACAAATAGACTTAGAATAGTATGAATAGTTCCAATTTATAAAGAGCGGAGACAGCGATGGATGCGGACGTCACTTGTTAGCTCCCAATCAGCCGTTCGATCAGCGACGCGTTGTAGTCGCGCACGAACCTCATTTGTCTAACTTTGCTATTCAAAAATCAGCATACCTGCGCTCGTGAGATATTCTTAATTGTACGACGGCTGCGTTCCGTTATTCAAAAAGACTGGCAGAAAATAACTTTCTGACTTTTGATTTCAATAAAAATATTATTCAATAATAAATTCAATTTTTCACGTTTTGGTGCAACAAAACAACAACTTTATAATTAAAACCCGAATTCCTACAATTAACTCAAAATTTGGAATGTTAAAAATGTGTCAAAAAAGAACGATTTGTTTTTATGAATTCGATTTGAATTCTATTTTAAAATTTTTCTGCCTGAAATACGTACTCATATTTTAATTTTGCAAAATACAGTAAATTATCAACGTAATATACATTTAGAATAAAGTAACAAAGGGAGGCGAGTTAAATTAATCACGTATGTAAATGAGAGTTTGTATGAAAGGGCGCGATCAAATAATCTAAATTCTTTTATCTTGAAAATCACATATCCTGTGAGCAACAATTACATCCCTTCGCATAAAGTAAAAATATTCCTTCCTCCACGCTATGTCAGTCTGGGCTGGCCAGTTCCGGTGGAGATTGGACATCCATTGAGAAGAGTCGCGCACTGTAACGACACTTCCGGTGCTGGACAGGTGCTCTTCCTCTCTCCAGACTTTAGATACGTTAAGCTCTGTCACTAATTATGGAGAATAATAGAGGATGAACTTTTAAACCTCACGCAATTAACATTCTAAATTAAACAACGCACGCCATTAGTTACCAGAAGATTTTCAAATATAAAAAGCTCGGATGTTATTAAACTGATAAAACCAAACAATAAGTTAAAAAAGTCAATCGAATTTTTTCTTTTGAAAATGGCGTCTATTGTGTTTGCGCCGTCATCTTGTCAAGAAGAAACTTCTCTTTAAAGCAGCATATAATCATCAAGTGCAAGAGCATAAAGCGAACGGTTATACAACGCAGTTAATAATAAATATTATTAATTTATAGTATTACCCACGCCTGTTTAACGAATCAAATCAAACTCGCGTTATATATTATACACACGGAATCAGTTAAATCCTGAGAACATCCTGAATAATTAACACACTTTAATTTAGGCGAGGGAATTCGCGCCTTCGGGCGTTACGTGAACGCGTAAACAAAGTCTGGACGTTAAGCCTGCAATGTGTGTGCGCTTCGATTTAGATTTAAGGCCGCAAACCTGAGCGTATAAGGTATATTAGTTGAGAATTTACTGGTCAGGATTGCACGCACGAGCATTAACTGGAGGCATTTTTACTCCTTTGCGATTCTTTTTAACCTATGCTCGCGAGTTATTACGGAGAGATAACCGCCTGTTAAGTATAGGAAATAGAATGTGGCGTATATAATTCGAGTCCTGAATACTTTAGATTGTACAAGATATTAAAAATCTGTTATAAATCTGTCACATGCATGCACTTTCGTTGACAGGCCAGTGTCTTCTCAAATTTTTGGGGTTCGTAACAATATCTATACAAGATGAGTTAAAAATCTTTTAAAAATGAAAAATTCTATTCAATTTGTTAAGAATCTTATACATTGTTCACGATCTTTTTAGACTCTAGAGGGCCATGCTTTTTTTTCGTTAAGTTACGTACATGGATTTTGATGGAACTCACAATGTGACAAATGTAAAATTCTGACACTTTAACGTCAGTCCCATCGACTATATTGCTTCTTATACTCTACGTTGGCATGAAGAAAGTAAAATAATAGCATTAAAACAAATAAATTACTTGTGACTTTGTAATACTATGTCAAAATGCTCAAAATCATCAATATTTTTTGGTGTCAGTTTTCAAAAATATAACCATCAAATTAAAATGGAACATATTCACTTGGAGGTACCAACAAAAGTGTCACCCTAACATGGCCTACTCTGAGTCTAAAAAGATCGTGAATGGATTATAGTAGTAAGAAGTAATGTTTGAATTATGAATGGATGCAAGTGGTTGTAATAATTCTAATAACTTATATTTGTGATGAAGAGACAGTAAAAGAATATCATTGTTAAGACAGCGTTTTATGCCTATTTTGCTATAAAGCTTTTAGTGACCAGGATAATTAGTTCTATTTTCGTCAGGGATCTAGAATTTAAAAAAAAATTGAAGAAAGACTTTTTTGTCCGAATTTCCCAAAGCTAATGTATCCTCTTATGTTTTAGTCCAGATATATCTCATAGTTTTACCTAAATAAAACAAATTAGGAGACCTATCTGAAGATTGAAGAAAAGGCGCAGGATATTGATGACGATTGATTAACGAAAATGAAGTAAAACTTTTAGCTTCTAGGTTAAAAATATTCTATACGTTTTTCTCTTGGTGGTATCGACGATATTTACAATCGTTTCATGTGTATATGAATAACGTTTGGACAAATAATCGAAAAACAAACTACATACATGAAGAATCAACTTGTGTTGATTAAATAAAAATTGGTCAAAGGAAAAAAACTTCAATTTAGTAAATAGTAAAATTAAACTAAATAAAGTCGGACCGATAATCGACTCTTGTGTCATCCTTGTAGGCGTTGGAAGCATACTGAATTGTGGATTTTTTAAAACCATCTGCTGCAGATGATCCTGTAGACGATAAATTAAAAGTGGTGTCGTCGGCGTATATACATATGTAATCATTTCATGTGGAGATAAACAATATAATCGGATTAACCGGATTATTCGAAGCTCCGGATTATGCGAAACAAATGCCGAAACTTATTTCTCCGCTTTATCCGAAATGGCATGAAACTTCCGATTATCCGAAATGACATCTATGTCGCCTAGGTTTGTGAAAAAACTGCTCGGAATTTGTGCCGATCACTCGGCTCATGACTCCATAACTCAGTCGTAGTATTTTGGAATTAACAACACTAGATTTGTTTGACGATTCTAGTTAAATAGAACCTTTATTAGGTACAGGTTCTATTTAACTAGAATCGAGTAAAATATAAAGTGTATGGAAGTGTACAATTACGCTAATAAAAACAGAAATTTTGTTTATCCAGGTCCGGTCCCCCATACTTCGGATAATCAAGAGTCTGCTATAATTGAATAAATTGTTGATAAACAAATTAAATAATATCGGACTGACAATGGACCCTGCAGTTGTTGAAGGAGCATTGGACTGTTGATATTTTAAAATAACCTGCTGCTTAAGAACATGTAAATATGATCTTATTCAATCATTCATATAATGGATTTCCGTCAACAAAAAGTTGGAATTTTGATCAATTCTTTAGTATTTAGTCTTTCTTTAGTGCTGTGTCTTAGATTATAGTTTATATTTGTAGTTGGGCCATTAAATATTATAAGTAAAGGAGAAGATTATGTTTCACATGTTTTTAATGAAAGTTACCTGGTTTACTGTAGTGATAACCATGGACTAATGAACAGGTTTAATATACAGGATTGGTACGAATGGGTTGATAACTACTTCGGCGATTCGATAAAAAAATTATGGACGAATAAATAAGCGATAATTGTTGTGTTAATGTTTGCTAACTGTCAGAGCCGCTCTATTGTAATCCGACTACAACAATGACCTAACAAAAAATGCGGGATTTTAATGAAAATTTGAGTTGAATGACTTATTGTTAGTTAGAAATTTGGGTTTTGTAATTCTATTCAGTCGAACAGTCTTAACATTCCTATAACAACCTCCATCTTAAGGAACTAAACAGATTTTTGTTTCGAATGTGTGTCGACAAAAAATAAATATACACGATGTTGATTAGTTTTTCAGACATAGGGAAATAGCATGTAAAATTAAATATTTGCAATTATTGGCTCTCCTGTAAATTTTAGAGCAAAACGCATATTCTCAAAAATAGTAAAAGTTTTCAGGAAAATTGACATTTTATTAGCAGTTAGCCATGACTATGACAACACAACACAACACAACATTTTTAAATAATGTGTTCAAACAGGTATCCATATGTAGCTAAACAATATCCTTATTATCGGTAAGTTGCTCCATATTGATATTAGTAACCAAATAATTAATAATAATTATTAATTTACGATATGTCAAAGGTTACTAAGAAGAATGGTGTTCTGTTCAGGCCCGACATGTTTCGATCACATGGGTGACATCTTCAAAAAGGGCGAGGCGACTACAAAGTAGAGGGCGAAAGTCAAAAATATTGTAAAATAGAAAAATTGTAATAAAATAATAATGGATTGTCCACGATGTTTGTGACTTGTTTAAAATAAATTTAGGAAACGACGTGACAAGGTCACAAAAAACTTCATTGGAAATTTTGTCTTATATTTGCTTCATTAGTACAAGGCTAAACTTGATGACATGTTTCGGTTTAAAAATCAACCATTCTCAAATCTGAATTTACAGGCACGTAGCCAATTTAACTTAAATTGAAAGACAGACAGTCAAAGTTTTTTGTGACCTTTTGTGACCAATTTAAAATTGTAATAACCTACTTTAATTAAAACATAGTAGATAATAAAGTGAATATAACGAGGTTACACGAGTCAAAAATTGTTTAAATTTATGAAATGGTTAAAATGAATGTAAACGGGGACAAAACAAACATTAAGTAGCCAAAGTGCACCGATGAAAATTCTTAATTAAGAAATAAGATAGAAATTGTTTGAACACAACGTGAATGTCTGAATACTGATAGCAACTGATAACAGAACGGCGGTAAATTTAAAATGTTAGTTGGCAAAATAAAGGAAAGAAAATCTGGAAGAATTATAAGTTAATGTCAATTTATAATCTTAAAAAAGTCATCCTGTTGTCCCATTAACTGATCATTCAATATGTTAAATTTGTTGTTAGTTTTATGGAGATATTTTTCTAAGTTTTCAGCAATATTCAATCAATTACCTTTGTTTAATTTATGTATTAAAGTAACATTATCCTGGAGGTAAAAGTTGTGTGAAGAGTCAATAAGATGATTAGCGAAATTAGAATCAGTTTTATGTTTATTAAAGGATCTGATGTGTTCTTTTACATGTGTTCTCAGGCTCCGGCCTGTTTGGCCAATAAATGTAGATGGAATTACAAGAATTGCAGGAAAGTCCACTCTGATCCAAAAAATCATGTTCATCTTTTGTATGTAAAATTTGAGTTTTGTGATTATTTTTATTGGAGAATGATATTTCTAAGTTGTTATTTTTAGAAAGATATTGTTTAATTTTGTATGAAATTTGACGAAGATAAGGAATGCTAAAGAATTGTGGTTTTTGAGTAGAAACAATGGAAAGATAGGGATTATAAATCAGATTATTTCTGATTTTTTAAAAGATGTGTTTGTTGTTATCAAGAGGGAATTTATTATTATAAGCAATTTGAAAAATAATGTTTAGTTCATTTCTGAAATCTGAAGGTGACATTGGAACCGAAAACATTCTATGGAATAAAGAGTTAAAGTTAAAAATAGCTAATTTATGTTGTAAAGTGGATGCAAATATCACTATGTGTGGGTTTTCTATAGATTTTGAAAGTTAATTTGTCGTCTTTTTTGATAATGGAAAGATCTAAAAAGATAATGGAGGTATTGATTTCTTTTTCACAAGTGAATTTGATGTTTGAATGTAAGTCATTGAAGATACTGAGGAGAGAATCAATGAGATCGTTGGGATCATTGAAGATGAAAAGAATGTCATCAACATAACATAATAAAAGGAGACATATTGTGATAAATGATTGTTAGAATTGACAAATTTATTCTCTAGTTTATTCATAAATAAGTCAGCTAAGAGAGGGGATAAGCCACAGCACATTTTAATTACTTTTTAACATGTTTGTTTTGTCCCAGTTTATATTCATTTTAACCATTTCATCAATTTAAACAATTTTTTGACTCGTATAACCCCGTTATTATCTAAGGTACTATGTTTTAATTAAGGTAGGTTATTACTATTTTCCTATTTTACAATATTTTCAACCTTCGCCCTCTACTTTGTAATCGCCTCGCCCTTTTTGAAGATGATCACCCATGTGATCGAAACATATCGGCCTAAATAAAAGTCTCTCGAACAGAACACCGTTCTTCTTAGTAACCTTTGACATATCCTAAATTAATTATTATTAACATCCTTATTGATCACAACATTCATGTTTCATATTCGTCAATTGATATTGAGATACTCTGTTGCATTCGGCTTCTTTTAGCGGCTCTACATTTACAAGGGAATTCTCTCAACTAACCAATTTTTTTTTAAATTATGCCAGAAGAAAAAGTCATTTGGTGTGGGTCAGTTAATGGTGCCCTCTCTTCCTAGCAGTGATTAGGAAATGTCTCATTTAAAGAGTTTCGCATAACTGCATTGTTTGTGCGTAAGGCAACCATCATACGGTAGCCAAATTTCATGGTCTATGCCAAGATTTCCTAAAATGGAGCCTACTGAATTCTACAGCAATTGGTGATACTTGTTACCGGTGAAGGATCTTTCGTTAAAAAAGGGACCAATGATTCCATGTTAATTTGACGGTGTTGATTTTGGTTTGGGAGAGTTAATGTAAATTTTGAGTCGATACTCCAATATAGAAAATTTTGAGAACTTGGAGTACCATGTGTACCTCATCACTAAAGAGTATTCGCTGTAAAAGATTTCTAACATTATCCATATATCCTAGATAGTTTCAGAAAACATCGTTCTTTGAAATTTGTCCCCTTCAAAGATTTCTCGATTTATATTTTCGTTTGTCTCTTTAACGCGCGAAAAGCTGTAATATGATGAATTCCCAAATTCTGATTAATGTGTCTTAAACTTAAATTATAATTTTTATTGACCATTGCTAGATACATTAAAGTGATATTCATTTTCTATTTCAACGATATTTTTTTACATTCGCATAATTCGTTTATGCTTGTTGTTTCAAGATGTTAATATTTCTACTAATGGTATCCGCATAAGGTATTTTTCCCTCCGTATAAATCCCCGCAAAGAGTTTCCCGAATAATGGGATTTTAAAAGTAATATTTTTTACGGTAGTATAATAGTCCTTTACAATAATTATGAAACGGAAAGAGAAATCGAACTTTTCTAAAAAGTACAAAACTTCCAATTTTTTCAAGTTGTCACTTTCAACAATTACAATTACATAAATATTTATCAGTCATAGTTAACTTAAGTGTATTTCCAGAAGATTTTTGCCATTTTAAAAGAAAATGGCTGCGAGATTTAAAATTTTTAAATAATGTTTAAGTAAGTGCATTTTAGAATTCTGAACAATATTTTCCTTTACCGTTTTACTCTAAAATTTACGAGAAAGCCAATAATTGCATATATGTATTTAGTTTTACATGCTATTTTGTTATGTCTGAAAAACACGTTATATAAGAAAAAGATTGTTCAGGCGATGGCTTCATTTGGATGATCTAATCAAAGATTGAGACGCTGCCAATCAAGCTTAACTCTTTTATAATTTCCGTAACACAAAAAGCGGAGAGACAGCTTTCATTTTTAGTTTCTTGGTTTGTTGCTTCGAGTATACATATTTGAAATTCTTGTCGATAAAATAAATTTGTCAATCCTACTGCAATATCAGGTCAACAAGCGATCGAAAGAAGTTAAATGTCGATAAAATAAAGATTGGTAAGGAAAGATTGTTGAGGTCATGGCTACAATCGATTGTCCTAATTAGTGACTTAGCTATCTTCTGTAACTTCCGGAAATCAAAAATGAAAAAAAAAAACATTTGGGGTTTACCATTCTTAATTTAACTTGAAGGCTTCCGCGGCCGTCGTCCATGTTTGAATTGGCTTCCGGTTGGAACCGCGTCACGTTGACTTCTACTGCCGACGTTTCGTTCTTCATTGCAGAAGAACTTCTTCAGGGCTGCTGCTGCTGGTGGTGTTGCTGCTGCTTCGGGTTAGTCGTTGAGACGCCAATTCAAACAAAAACGTTTACCATTCTATTCAGTTATCTTAAACCGTCTAAAATTTTTGGAAACAAACATTGAATGGGGTACGGCGTCTATTTTTTAGTAGAAGAAAATCATTGAGCTATTCTTAAGTAGCTTCTTACTTCGAGTAGGTATCGAATTCTTGATGAATAAGAGGAAGATTGTTGAGGCGATGGCATTATATGGTTAGTTTAATTTAGACTCTGCCAATGCATTTTGTCTTTTAGACTCTTCTGCCTCTTTCGAAAATCAAAAAGGAGTAAGACAGCTTCCATTTTTATGTGAAGGAAAAACTGAGAGCCATTTTTGGGTAGTTTCTTGCTTTGAGTATATAGAAATTCTTGTCGATAAAATAATGATTGATAAGAGGAAGATTGTTGAAGCGATGGCTTGAATCGGTTGAACTTAAACGCTGTCAACTTATTTAGCCATTTTAACTCTTCTGTATATCCCGGAAACTTAAAACCAAAAGTGGTAGCTCCAATTTTTAGGAGAAGAAAATAATTGAGAGAGAGCTTTTCGTTTCGACTACATACGACATGTTTGTCGATAAAATAGCGGGTGGTAAGAGAAAGATTGTTGGGGCGATGGCTTGAATGGTTTGACTTAATCAGAGACTTGGACGCTGCTAATCTATAACTTCCGGAAATCAAAAATGAAGAGAAGCCACTCTCATTTTTAAAACAAAGGAAGAATTGAGAATATAAAAATTTGTTGCAAGTCGGTTTTGATTGCAATCGAACAACCTCTGGACAGCTGTTTCCCTATTTGAGGCTTATTCAGAAGAAGAGTGGCTTCTGATCTCCAATGTAATCTCACCGACTTGCAGCTAACTTCTTAGGAGAAGGGAAAAATTCAGAGCTCTCTGTTTAAAATTATTGTCGACAAAATAATGATTGATAAACAGATGATTATAGCGACCAACTGTTTTTGATGAATCTTTTAAATACAGCTTAAGCCAAAGATACAAGAACTGCAAAAAATTCAACACAAGTTTGGTTTTAGTTTAAGCAAAAAAAATTGCTTCCCCCTCGATACTATTTTTAGATATAGTGAAGGAGAATATATATGAGTGGCTTTTAATTGATCACTAAAGACTTTGCTCTATTTTCCTGTTCAGGAAGCACATCGAAGATTTTCTACTACAATATGTGGGATAGGATCCTTTATACATTTCATATTCATGGTTCATTTTGCTCTATCTTACAAAATGAGAAAGATATTTTAAAAACACAGAACCGTTAATCACTCTGTATATGTATATGTATAATTGCTTCAAGGAAATTTATTAAAATGTTAAGTATTATTAAAGCGTGATACCTTCTGGAACCTTTCTTTTGTCTCTGAAAGTATTGGCAGAAGAAAAAGGATTAACGTGATTAAAGCTCAGAAACCAAGGACGACCAATGAACAAAGATCATGAAAGTCAATAAGGTGTATACGACAGATATAGTTTTTATCTTAACTGCTGATGAGGCATCAAGTAGGGTTGAAATAACCATGCAGAAGATTTCGCCAGTAAGTTATTTTAGTTAAATTAAGTCAATGAAAAATAATTTAATGCGTTTATGGTATACTCTAATGATTTATATAGTTTCATGATCTTCTGTAGGCTATCGTAATTCATGATTAATTAAAGGAGAAAATCGGTACACGGAACCAAGCCGCAGATAATCGCGGCAGTGAATTATCCAGTTTCTATGTTATACAGTAAACACATTGCGACAGGAGGTTAAGCGATGTCCAGCAAGGCAAATATGCAACTGTATCGGTGCATTCGCTGGAATGCATTCGCATATGTGTCGGGTTAAAGGCCACCGCTAACGGTCTTACGCCATCTTGCGGTCGCTAATCACGCGCATTACTACATCTGCCACATCCATCATATTTTTGCCTCATTCTCGAAGTCCTTCACGAGTCCTTGCACGGTATTGTGCAAGGCAACGGAGACACACGTAGAAAGTATGAAACAGTCTGTTGCGAAAATTTAATTAACAATTAATTGATTGTTGGGTAGTTAATTGTACTTTTGCAAAATTAACTTAATACAGGACAAAAGTTTATTACCACAGGGACTCAATTATTATACAGGGGTTTAACCGTAATTAATTGTCTAAAAGTATTAATTCTTACACCCGTTCAAAGTATACCAATTGTAAACACTAAAGGATTTATAACAAATTGCTTTGTTTTCTTGGTATTCAGGCGTTTCGATTTAAATGTCGCACCCTGTATATGGTTTTTCTAAAAATGTTTTACATTTTCTTGTGTTCTATTTTAACAAAAAAATATACTCTTCAGAGGAATGTCTTGAGATTCTATATGATATACTCTGTTGTATCTCAGGACTCAAATTGAGACCCAAACGGTTTACTTAACGCGATGGCTTTGAAATATATACAAAATTATTTTGTTTGTTACAGAATTATTGAAACAATTTAAACAAGTAGTAAGAGATATAGCAATGGTGACATTGTAATCGTGTAGAGGCTTCCGGAAACTTCCGAAAATGTTAAGAATCGCTTGCTTCAAGCGGCGGGCGATAAAAGTGAAATAAAACTGACGAAATTGAGAGTTCAGTGGGTTGCGTAATCGGCTGAAATCAGAAACCAAAACCGAAACTCACTGGATCAGATAATGGCATTGACTCTGACTTCTCTTCACACATCAGCAGCATCGATAGCGACCACACACACCACCCTTGATCGCTCTACAGTGACCACACACAAAACTGTTAGTTTACACCAGTAGTTCACACTCCGCGGATGGCCGGTGATCCGAACTACCCTCGACCCTGACCTACCCGAGCTGACTTTACGCTAAGAACCACCCGTGTGCTTCCATACGCGAAACGGAACTCCTCGTCTGCTTCCTAAACTTCTTCCTTAACATTGTTATGCAGTTTCTGCATCAGCTGATTGATGGATACCGTCAACGCAAGAGAAGATTTCATCTTATACTGCGATTAACTAACAGAGGTTTTCATTTTTAATAAAAAAGAATTAAAATAGAATGGATGATATTTAAAGCTTTCCAAGTAAAAGATTTAAACACAGAAAGTAAAGCCGTCATCTTGTTACGATTGTAATCTATATTTGGGCTGTAGATTCATTAAAAAAAAAACTGTATGCCATGCCAATAGCAAATATAGAAAAAGCTTTTTCCAGGTTGTTAAAAATTTTGCGTTAAAAAGCGATTTTAAATCGTTTCTAAGAAATAATTTGTGGCTTGTTGTAGTGGCGTTATTATTATTATTTTTTTGTGAAGGAGCACAATGGATTTACTCGTAAAATAACAAAATGAGTCTCCTATTGTGCGCCACATCCTTTCACCGTGGTAGCTCGTGCTGTTAAATAATTAAATACTAATTTATTTAAAACAAGCATGATTCATAAGACTCATGGTGTGGCACTTATGTAGTACATATTTGTGACTTCCTGTTATGCTAAGACTTGCTTTAATTACTCCTGCCATTTTTTATTTTTATGTTCGGCAGTATCAAATTTTGACAGAAAAATATTCACATTTTATTCAGAATTGCAAAAAAGAAATTATTTGATTTCGATAGTGATTTAAACCAACCTTATTGCGCTAGTACCAAGAGTATTTTAAAAAGTGTACTTTTCGTAACGGTAGCAGAAAATTAAAATTTCTTTTTTTTTAAATAACTCTCAAGCAGTAAAAAGAAAGGCCTCAAAGACTCGAAAGTCCTCTTGGTAATCACCTATCTATGAGTAACTAACTGAAGAGTTCTACTTTATGAATGACTTGATGAAACAACTCCTAGACTCGGAGCTAATTAATTCTGTATTCAATGGGACTACGTAATCACGACGTAAAAAAGAATGTGTATGAGCGCAACAGAGATATGTTGTGTGGTATATGAAGGTGGCACGTGCTACAGGATGTGCGTGGTGATTGGTTCCGGAGTCTGCTCGTGCCGGTGGTTACACACACCTCCGGGACTATGAAGAGTTTATGAACCTCTTACGGAATATATGACTACGGTTTAAACTTCCATGTATAATTTATTCTGCTCGTATAGAATGAATTGTAATTAAACTTGAAGCAGGTGAGGTACTGCTGATTCTCTTTTTATAGATGCCTTCCAAATTATGGTAACAATTTCGTAAAGGCAAAACCATAAACGACTTGGTAAATTGTCTATTGATAAAGTAATGTGCCGGATGTATTTAATTTCTTTCGAATGTGTATAATAATACACTTCTAATCTTTTAATGCGCTAAAGTAAGCGTTTCTTGTTTACGACTTAGATATGTACGTAATGAAGAATTAAAGACATTGACTGGGATTTTGTGTTATCATATACCAGTTTCATTAGGTTTAGTGCTGCCTGCATGTTAAACACAGGTATATATATAGAATCGATTGAGATACGGTATGTTAAAGAATAAGTTCTTCAACATGAAGTTCTTCCTGGTAGTTTTGCTCTGTTTGGGTAAATCTATTTATTTTATTTTATTGAATTTAGAAACGTGTACACAAAATTCGATTTGCATTAAGTTATTTGGGTTCTTCCCTTTATTTATGTTAACAGTTTGGTTTTGCTCCTAACGTGCATTAGCTTTACTGATTCGAGTGTTTTGCCTACACTGTTTCATTGTATGTTATCCAAAATAAAGCTGCGATGTCCTTTCTACACTTTTCAAATTTTCGTCAAAAAAATGTAAGAAGGACATCGCAGTTTAATTTTCGATAATATATGTATAAACTACAAAAATAGTAATGTCATGTCATGTCCGACAATGTTTCTTTCAGGCGCAGTTCTTTTAGGCTTTACAGCTGCTGAAGAATGCAGAAGAATATGTCCGGCAATCTATTCCCCATTATGCGGCGAAGATAAACACGGTGGTAAAAGGACGTTCGCTAGTAATTGTGAATTCGAGTTAGAAAATTGTTTGAAACCTGACAGTGAGTAAACGTAAAAAAGTATTTTTCGCATTTCATGCAGTAACGTATCATATTAATATCAAAAGCATGTTCTTGTCCGATGAAAATTGTATTACAAATTCTTTAAAACGAACCTGTCAAATGATAGAGAAACGTTAAGTGGTAGTGCGCATTTTCACTGTCCGTTTTAAAAAATTTGTAATACATATTAATATCCTCAAATTCATACAGTAACGGATTACTTTATAACAAAGCAACTATTACTGTAGAGCAACGTATTTAACTACTACTATTATTTTTCGTCCATTAACTGTGACAGTTATTAATGTGGCAATGATTAATGTCACTTATATTAAACATTAATAAAATAAATTTTCGCATGAAATGCGAAAAAACAGTATAATATGTATACCTGGTGATTTAAAGAAAAAATTTTATCAACTCTTGCAATGAAATCTGGACGGTGTCTTATCTTAAGTTAAAAGTACGTCATTGCACTCCTTGATGCTGTTTTACAGTAAAGCTAAGACATGCCGTCCAAATTCCGTGGCAAGAGTTGATAAAAAATTTAAAAAATCACTCGGTACTATTAATTATTGCAATATTTCTTTACGAACTATTTTTGTTGCAGGTTATAAACTCCTTCATCCCGGTCCATGTTAAGAGTTAACTTTTGATTTGTTAATGGTATATGTATGTAACGCATTTGCAATAAATGTATTTAGCATAAGAGTCTATTCTATTTTATCGACATTTTTTATAATTTTTTTCTTATTATACAGGGTGATGGAAAAATGGCGCACTGCGATACTTGGTGCTTAAAATTAATAATAAAACAATTTAAGAAATCTTCCTATCGTATGTACACGGAGAAACCGATTTTGTTAAATGAAACAAGATTGTGTCAACTCAACTAAAGTATTTGTTTAAATAGCAGCAAAGAAATCTTCATTCATATCAAATAAATATTTCAGTTACAAGAATTTAGTCAAATCAACAAAACTTTACTTCAAGCTTCATTTTTGTTATTGTAAATATAGAACTTCATTGAAAAATCATTCAAAAAAGTAAATTTGTTGCTTTAAAAAAATATTCTAACCAAATTTCTTGCTTCGTTGAAAACATGATTTTTCGACGAATTTTTTGAATGAACTAAATTATTGTTTGAATGAAATAAATTAAGTTAAAGATATTAATTTATTTACGGTAAACAACTGGGTTTCTCCGTGTAGTTACAGAACTATAGAAATCCCTAAAGTTAAATTGAAATTCGCATTACGACAACATTACTGATCCTGTACATGATTTTATTTTAAAAATGGTGCACTACACCATTGTAGAATAGAATAGTTTATTTATCTAGTGAATCTATACATAGATATCAGATTCGTCATCTTACGTACTAAATTATACTAAAGTAAAATTAAGGATAATCTCGGATTCACAGGAACCGCAAGAACTTGTTACAGCCACTACAATTTGGCATCATCAAAGTATTCTTTTACTGTACTGGGTGATCTATGACGTCGGGGAAAAACTTCACTGGTTGATTCCTATGAGTAATTCAAACAAAAAATTTCTAATAAACATGTGTCCGATAATGCTTTTTAACGGAAGTGTAACCCTTCAAAGTTTATTACTTGTTGAATGTTTACAACTTCAAGACGATGTTAAGATACTAATTTTTGTTTTCATAGGTAACAAATGAAATACGAAATAAGCCTACTGCTATTGCTCTGATCGATTGACGTTACATGTTATAAAATTTGAAGGGTTACACTTCCGTTAAAAAGCATTATCGGACACATGTTTATTAGAAGTTTTTTGTTTGAATTACTCATAGGAATCAACCGGTGATATCCCTTAGTGGAAAGAATAGATTTGAATATTCCTTTGAAAGTCATGGTATTTTGTATGTCTTTAATAAATACTACTGGGTAATTTGTTAAATACTTTACGCAAGCATATACAGCGTGTAATCGAATAAGTTTCACATATTGTAACTACAACTAATACAAAAGAAAAGAAGCGAAGTTACAACATACGTTTGAAAAAAATGTCAATAATAACTCCGGAAAATATATGTTTAGTTTTTGCATAAAACGTTTGAGAACCGCTGGCTTTGATTTAAAGCCCCGGACGGCCCGAACGGCTGAGCGAAATTTACTATTATACGCAATAAATGATACTTACGTAAATAATGATACGTACTTTCGTACGAAAGAATACGGGGATTCTCAGCTGATTTTTAAATTAATATTTAAGTAATAGATATGATGCAGATTTTTCACAAAATAATGTTTACATAATAATTTTATTTCCTTAATTAAAAATAAAACAGTAATTTAATTAATTTATGATTCTTTATTACGTTCAGACTAAGCAAAAAAAAATTCCGCAAGATCGCGGAGGTACTGTGTGTACGCCTGTTCACAGTGTTAGCTGATTACGATAGTTGCAAGTGTTGTGTTGAAATTTGCCTTTTTAATTATTAGACGTTCTTTATCATTTAATATTCTGAAAGCAAATAGTAATTTATATGTGAATTAAACAATAAATGATCGTACTGTTAAACTCGAGCGATAAAATCGCACCTAATTACTTTATTACAGTAATTGATTTAAGAATGTTCTCAAAACTTAGGGAAAGCGTTAAACTAAACATTTGTATTTAGTGCAGTCAATGCATTTATTTATTTGACGGAACCGAAAAAAATGTTCGCATTCGGAAAATTCTCCTGTCACCAATTTGTTTCTTATCAATATACTTATAACTTACATTCATTATTTTAACATAAGAAACTAACAAATTATATCACATAGCGTGTTATTTGTTTACAAAGTGTGAAATATGACGATGTAATTATTGTGGATTATTTAATGAAACATTTTACGATGCGTCTATAAAAATCGCAGACGCACTGACGAACGAGCAGAGGTTTTCAAAGAAAAGGCGATGCACTCTTGTGGTTGGTCAGTTTTTTATTTTCGAGCAAGAACATTGATATTTGCAGAATCAATTTCTTATGTGATGAAGAAGTATTAATATGTGAAACTTATTCGATTACACGCTGTATAGGCGATTTCTCGTACCTAGTCGTTCTATGTAGAATAGTCCTAATTTGAGTATAATTTCTGGTGGAATAACTGTGATAATAAGAATTTATGTCTATTTTGCACAACATACAATGTGTCCCCAGATGGACTGAAAAAGAGGAAAAACCTTTTTTATTTTCCACTTTAGAAAAAAAATTTATTCTTTATAAAAGTTTTTGCGCTTATTTTTATTTTATTGTGATTATAAATCCGCTCTCTAATAATAAGCAACATATTGATAGAAATTTCAAAATTCCGGATACTTTCTAGACGGTCTATATATTATGTTACTTTATTTATCTAAATAAACAGACAACTTAACAACGATTCCAATAGTTTGAACGAGTGTAACAAAAGAAATGCAACAAAAATGAAAAGTTTAAGTAGCGACATCCTGCGATCGCTTTTTAACTTTACATTTTTGACATTACATTAGGATTGACAAATTGAAGCCAGTTCGCTACGTAATAAGTAATCCCATACAAGGCGGCCATGCGTGCTTCAAAAATTTTATTACAAGTCAGTTTTGATTGCAGTAGATCCCTCCAGCATCCTCTGTACAGGTTTTTCGGCCCTATTTGGGACCTCGTCAGCAGAAGGTTGTATGGAATGACTTATTATGGGTGAGTTTTTTTATTCAGCATTTTGCTATGCTGGATATAGACAGCGATTTAAAAGATTGAATAGAAATCTATCTCTGTTAGATTACACACACAAAAATTTTACGGAGCTTAAGGAGTAAGTAGTTAAACGTTATACCAAAAGAGTGAAAATTTCATCTGAAATACTGAAAACCATTCTTTTATTTTGTCAAAGTAACTTTTTTGATGTTTATTTAACTATTTGTATAGTAATTAAAAATTTTGAATATTCAAAACGGAGAAATATTACACTTTTACGGTGTTGAAGATAAATTTAACATATTTGTGTGTTGAAATGTTTCCGAACCGGTGAACATGTAACTCATTTTAGGAGAAAAATATTATTTCAACAACAAAGAAAGAAATATAGTGCACTCGCGCTAACGTGAATTAATTAAAACCAGCTGTGTTCATGTTTGCGCGATTGTTCATGTTTCCGAGATGCAGTCTTCATCTCTTAAAAACAATTAAAACATGAAACACCACTTTCAACCTTTATTTATGTACTACATATTATGTATTTTTGGAAAAAAAATAAGTAAAAAGTGATTCTTTGGACTTATGTTGTAAATTTCTATAGTAAATAAAATAGCTGTTCATGTTATCCAGGTGCACTGTTTATGTTAGACAGTGGCCAATACTAAAATTTAGGTGTTCACGTTATACGTTCATGTTAAGCTGTGTTACGTTAGCGCGAGTGCACTGTAATTTCAAAGAATAATTTCAACAACTTTGTGTAGTCAAACTAACACCTTTATTTCCTTTTCGATGTTATTTTCACTCCTTGAAATTTTAACATTTTCTTGTTTAACTACTTGTGCAATTGGACGCGAGGGAACACCCAAAAAGAATTAAAACGGTGTTAAATCTAACACCGCATTTTTATCTATGTATAATCGATTTAGGCGATGTAAAATTGTAGTGATAAGTTGCCACCAGTGATGTGCATTTATGCGTAAAGAAATATTCCTTTAGGTTTCTTGTAAAAAATACGTTAAAATGTAAAGAATGTAAAGAATTAAAAGTGAGGTTAGTTTTTGAGTTGTGTTCTTGACTTGACAGAACTCACTGGAATTCTGAATGAACTGAACACAAAATGTTCAATTAATGTGATATTAATTCGCCAATTTTTCGCACTCCACTTATATCGATCAAAAATATATTATTTACGTTCTTTACATTTTTTATATTCTTGACGTAAACAATAAAGCGAGTAAAGTATTAATAATTTACATGTAAAAAATTAGGTAAAGAATGTAAACGTATATTATACGGTACATCACTGGTTGTCACTAAATTCCTACACAACATAAATCGATTATAATCTAACAGAGATGCATTTCTATTCAATTTTTTAAATCTCTGTGTACATCCACCACAGCAAAATGGTGAATAAAAAAAAACACGCCCTATGTAGCGAACTGGCTTCAATTTGTCAACTCTACAAACCGACTTGCAGCAACATTTTTAAAACTTTCAATATGCTTTGACAGCACGCTTGGCCGCCTTGTATGGGATGACTTATTAAGTAGCGAACTAGCTGCAATTTGTCAATCCTAACGCAATGTTAGGTCACAAAGTGACTGCAAGATATCGCTATTTAGACTTTTCATTACTATTACATCGCTTTTACGAATAAACTCGAACAGGTCGATTTGGTTTACTCGAGCTACGCTTCTGTTAATGAGGCCCCAAATAGGGCCGAGACAGCTATACGAGGGATCCACTTCATCCACTGCAAGAAAAATCGACTTGCAACAAAACTTTTTGTAACAAAAATGCTTGTTAATTAATAAAACAAGAAACGTATCATTATTTTTAATAACATAATTAGTTTGATAAATTAAATAAATCGATACTTTACAACACATCCTGTGTTCATCAAATGGGAGATACACACATGTTGAATGATGAAAATTAATGTAAAACTATTTGTTTTATTTTAGTGAAAATGCTATCAAACGTCCAAAGCGTTTTCAAATTTAATTAAAAAGGACTCGAAAGTCGTAAGGGCCAACTTCACAGGGAGCCGCATTTTTATATATTTTTTTTAAATTTAGCTCTTTCTGTTGATAACATTTTTTCTTATTTATAAAAATCTAAAAAAAGTTAAGCAACGGCTCCTTGCGGAATTTATTAAAAAAATGATGAAAGTCATAAAAGCAAACTCCCTAGGGCGCTGCGATTTTTTTAGTTCATAAAAAAAATAATAATAAAGTGAATGCTGTAAACAAAAACAAACAAGTTTCAAATTTATTGAAAAAAAAAAAAAAATGAAAGTCGTAAGGGGTGAATCCTACAGGTCACTTTCGTTTTTTTTTATTTTTAAAGATTCAAAAAGAAGAAAACATTTAATTTATAAAAAAAGTTAAAGTCGTAGGAGCAAACCTTTTTCACAAGACGCTGCAATTTTTTTATTTTACAACATTCAGAAAAAATCAATACCATGTATTTGAAATTATAAAAAATTGTGAAAGTCGTAAAGGAAAACTCCATTAAAATTAAAAAGAGCATTTTCAAATTTATTTAAAATTTCGAATTTATTTAAAATTTATTTATTTTTATTTTAAAAAGTTAATGATGTAGAGGCAAAGGTCGCAATTTCTTAATTTTAAAAGGTATCCAAAGAAAAGCAGGTAAGAGTATGTTTTCGAATGTATTTAAAAAGAAAAAATTGTAAGGGCGAACACTACAGGACGCTACGATTTCTTTTTGAATTTTTAAACATTCAGAAAAACAAACGGTAGTTTAAGTCGTATTTGTTTTTCTACTGAAAATGTTATCAAACGACTAAAACGTTTTCAAATTTAATTAAAAAAGACCCGAAAGTCGTAAGGGCGAACTTCATAGGGAGCCGCATTTTTATAATTTTTTTAAAATTTAGTAGCTGCTAAGTAAAAAAGGCCCAGTTCGGTATATGTTAACAGAGCTTTTCGATTTATAACATTTTTTCTTATTTATAAAAATCTAAAAAAAAATGTTAAGTAACAGCTTTGTGCGGAATTCATTAAAAAAAATTATGAAAGTTGTAAAAGCAAACTCCCTAGGGCGCAGTGATTTTTTTAGTTAATAAAAAACATAATAATAATAAAGTGAATGCTGTAAACAAAAACAAACAAGTTTTAAATTTATTGAAAAAAATAAAAATAAAATGAAAGTTGTAAGGGGCGTATCCTCCAGGACACTTTCGATTTTTTTTATTTTTAAAAATTCGAAAAGAAAAATAACTAAAAGTCGAACGTGTTTTTAATTTTTTTTTTAATTCGACAGTTACTAAGTAAAAATTGAGCTTTTCTGTTTACAAAACTTTATCTACCGATAAAAAATAAATGTAAACGAGGACAATACAAATATAGAACATGAGTAATAGATTCAGTATTTTTGTTTCGTATTAAATGGGATTATCATTAGAATGAGGGTAATGAGAAAATAAAGACGTTTTGATTGAGACACTTTCACATTCTTGTATTCGTACGACACATATATTTAGGTAATTACCCAAAGAATCGGTTCTATTTTTAAATGAACTTTTCACTATGAAGCTTCTACTAACAATTATTCTGTGCTTCGGTAAGCTCCTTTTTTTATAATAAATAATTAGTTCTTTGTTTGTTTACTTGCTATTATTGGAATTTGTTAAAAACTGCTTCAAACCAAAAGTAAGTACAAAGCTTGTGTTGTTTCAGGCGTTGCTGCTTTGGCTGTAAAGGCTGAAGAATGCGTTCCAATTTGCACTGAAATCTACGCGCCGTTATGTGGCGAAGACAAATCCGGCGGTAAAAAAGTTTTCGCCAGCAAATGTACGTTTGATTTGGAAAACTGCGTGAATCCAGGAAGTAAGTTGAGATTTTAGGGGGGGGGGGGTGTAAACACCTTAGTGTTTTAATATTTTATAATTACTCGTGTTCCAGGTTACAAATTTCTTCATTTGGGAGAGTGCTGATTTTCTAACATAAAGTGCTTCAATATTGGATACATAACATAAAATATTAATAACAATAACAATGTCTTTGTTAGTTCCAAATATTACATTCAAAAACGACAAACAATAAAAATTTTAATTTTAATAAATTAGAAACCAAAAGATGAAGTTTAGTTTCGCCTAATGCGCCATTCTTCCATCTTCTTTTAACGAGGATGATTATGTGTATGTTAAAATAAAGGGCCACAGCAAAAATAGTAGACAGATAAATCGAATAGAAAGAACGTCTGTAACTAAAATATAACAAGAACGATTCTCAAGGGTACAAAGTCGCATCTTTTAGATGAGCCAAACATGGCTCTATTTTTTGCCATAAATTAGTGATACTTTAAATTATTAAGCATTGACGTATTTCAATCAACTTAAGACTTGAAGACGACATAAATAAAATTGCAGTATTAAATTGAAAAGAGTGCTTCTGTTTTACAGGGTGGAGTTACTATTTAAAATTCCAAAGAAACTGTTGAATGATAACATTGAATGAAATCAAAGCAAATACTCGAGTTTGATATTTTCTAGAAAGAAAAGGATTATGCATGATTCATCATAATTATAACATACGTGTGTTTTTACATCAAAGCTCCTCTATGTTATCTATTTCTCATATCAGAGCCGCAACGTCTTAATAATTAAATGGTATTATGAGTATCAAAAATGTGCCTCGCACTTCCGCGTAAATGCAATATCTTATTTCATTGGATTGTTGATGTATTAAGAAGGCAATATATCATTTATATCTGCTTCGATTTGATCTGAAACGGAGAGCGGTGTAATTATTGCTTTATACACTCGTACACTATCCCACCGATTATATCTGTGCTTGCGATCTATACTAATTGTGTTTAGTAAAGAAACGTTTCCGAGGAAACTATTGAAAATTTGCCGTGTGCGGCGGTGAAGTATCGCGTGGAATATTTCCTGTAAACATAGTTATAAAGTGTGGGGCTCGTGCTGAGTAAATCTAAGGTAGCTATGAAGGAGTCAGCCACCCGTGCGATATTTGGTTCGCTCGGTGGCACCCGTTACTTACCCGGGACGATGACTTCTTAACAATATATTACATCAAATATAATGATAACGATAGTGTAACTGCCGTGTGCGTCATAATTTACTGGTCGCCTGATATGGTATACGTTTTTTTAACGTCCACCTATGAAGGATAGAACTAAGATAATACCTTGTAATGCAACTGACAGAAGCATTGCTACCGTATGCAATTAATTATTTTAGGAACATTTACCGTTTCTACTTGTCACAGGTCCTGTTAACCTGAAGAAATCAAAATGTGTATGTAAATAGAACTGATATAAAGTAAGAAAAACGTCAACTTGAGGTTCTTGTGGTCAATAGAAAACAAAATGAACGCAAATAGAACCAGAAAGGATGAATGCAAAGTAATTTCTGAATTTTGGCAGAATTATTAAAAATGGTGACTTAGATGGATTCAAGAACCAAAAAAGAACAATAGTCAAAGTTGGTTTTCACAAACAAGAATGATTCTGGGGAAGTTGAAGGCACAACATTGAAGGTGTAATAAGGAGCAATAGAAAAAAATTATATATTATATACTTCAAAAAAGGTAATTTGATCAATGAGTTTGTTACTCTTGCTTTTGGTAGTCACTTCAAAAAATTATAATAAATTCAAGGATAAAATTAGGATCTATCAATTAAAATAAGATCTCACAAATTGCCATCCTATGTTAATAATCGAGGCATGCCCCTAAGAAACCTAAGCTAATTTATTCCCTCGTTCTTTCTAATTAGACCTCCGGATCACGTGACGCGCAGATTAATTTTTAATTCGACGCCTCGTAAGATGTTACTTCATCACCTGGAGTACAACAATCGCGGGCACACGCCACGATGCGCAGGTCGCTAATTAGCGGAGAAATCCGCGTTATTTTTAGTATTGTTGTTCACGGCTGTTGAGTCCGGATTGAGGAGCAGGAAAAAACAGTCCGAGTCATAGAAGTTTTTAATTGAGATTAAATGTTCTTGGAAGACGTAGAATAAGTGATGTAATAAAAAAAATGCCCTCGTAACTCAGAACAATGTATTCACAAACACGTTTTGACTTTTAAAATCTGATTTTTCACTGCAAAATTGACCATCGACTAAGTTTGTCGGTATTATACATCATAAACAATAAAAGATAAAGTACTGGTCCCAACTCACCACTCTGTGGTACTCCCCCGTAAATTTTTGTTGTCTCAGAGTATTTCTTCTCCTCTTTGTTTTTGAAGACTCCATTCTTAAGATACGTAAGATACAAATAACTTTACATATCGTTTAGAAGATTCGCATATTACAAAAACTAGAGGAAGATATTGGAAAGAAGACAAAGCAGCACAGGGTGAAATGGCTGGGACATGTATTGATAGCAAATCAGCAGGAGGCAATAACCTTTATAACGAAATGGATACCACTAAAGAAGAGAAGAAGGGGTAGGCCAAAGTAAACCAGATAAGCAGAGAAGTTGGAAAAAGCATGATGCATCTCTAAAAATGGATCTAGAAAGCTTCAAAAGCGGTGCAACCTCATTGGGGTGTTAAGCAATACATACCTAAAATTAGAAATTTCACATTAAATCCTGTTGTCAAATATTTCCAAGCTTTCGTCCTTTGAACAGGGTTGTACTTGCTCTTTTTTGTATTGAGGAACTTCCTTAGGAATTTCTCAGTTTCTTTCTCAAATTCTTTTCTTCTTCCCTTTTTTGTCAAATCATTAATTGTAGTCGCCTTAATTAAAGTCTTATCCAAATGTTTGGTATTTAACTAAAATGATACCATTTGCTACTTTGGCGATGTTAAAATCCACCAGGATTTTATATACCTAAGCTACGAAAAGGGCAATAAGACGTCGACAGTTGAAGAAACGGGACTTTTCTAGGCAATAGGAAAGACAACCTTTTCACTGTTGAATATGTATTCACAATTGAAAGGTCCTGCGATTATGAAAATGGATTTTATACAAATTCCTTTTTAGAGGGAACCGCTTCTCCAGCTTATTTGAAGCAAGAAGAGTCAACGAGATTCCTGAAGCTCGCAAAGTAGAGGGCGACGATTATCAAGACACGTATAAGATCGCCAGTAACGTGCAGATGAATTTAATAGGTCATCCAGAATAGGACAAGAAGATTTAAGGAATATTAAAGGGAAATCTGGTGAACATCCGGAAATGTCTCATATGTTTATCTCTCATCCGATTCTCTTTGACCAAAACCCAAGAACCAAACTTTCTATAAAGGACACAAAGATGTGCAAACCAACTCTATTCGGTCTTTTGCTTAGTCGCAGAAACATTTTGGAAGCCTAGCCAATTGGAAGACGCTTTCTTTACTGGTGAAAAACATGTTCACAAGTGAGACGGTTAAACGGTAAAAGCAATCTTGCAATCATCCAGGACTGGCATATGTCTTCTATGATGGTAGGGTGGGACTTTCTTCGAAAGCCAAATATTCTACATATATGGTATCGAAAGGGCGCAAAATCATTTAAAATGAACAAAGGCAACATTCGGTTACCTTGTTTGGTCTCACAAACATTTTGGAGGTCTAAACAACGCCAGATCGGCAAAGGAATAGTACAGAGAAAGAAAATTTTCTTAATTTCATTGGGGTCAAGGAATTGACTTAATACTGGCCTGATATGAACCTAATGATAAACAGCGTTTGGCCAATTTTGAAGGGCCAAGACTTTGCAAATTTTTAGTCACTGCTTGAGTTTCAGTTAATAGGCTGCTAGATATACTTAGCGTATATGGGTTGAAGAGTGTATCAAATCCTTTTACATCGTTTGTTATGCATATCGGTTTCAAGAGAGGATCTTCAGAGAGCTGCTGATGCAGTTTCAAGTCATAATGAGACATCAATATCTTTTCTAATCAAGGGACCTTTGGAAATAAAATCGTATGTCTTTGATTAGTTCATTATTTCAAGTGCCATTTGAATTATTTATGTTACAATCCTATACAAAATCTAACTGCTGTTTTAATGTACATATTACATGTTTTTTTTTTAATATAAATTTGCATATCAAATTCTAAGTTCACTTTTCTCCACTTAAAAAAAGGAAGCACGGGCCAAGAGCAACGAAAAACTGGTTCATAGAAGGTGCGTAAATGTCCGCCGTTCTCTTGTAAACACAAGCGAATTCTGTGTTTTAAATTGTTAATAACATTCGCTAAGATCACTGGATTGTTACTTAACTGTTCGCATTGTAACATTAAACTTTTATGAACAAAGATTTCTGTTAATCAATTAAACTTGCTGACAGTTATGAATAATTGAATTGAGAATGACATTTGAAAAAATGAATTAATCAAAGACATACAATTTTCTATCCAAAGGTCACTTGATTAGAAATGATACTGATCACGCGTTATGTTGTCTTCACGAAACTGTAACAGCGAGAAGTCTAACAACAAGAAGAACACCAGCCTGAAGAAGTTCTTCCATAATGAAAAATAAAACATCAGCAAAAGAACAACTTAGTGGTCGTATGTTGTCTCCACGATGCTGCTTCAGTCTCAGTGAGTAGGTTGTAATATACTTACTGTAGATGGATTGAGTGGTGTATCGTTTGTTATGCATATCGATTTCAAGAGAGGATGTTCAAAAAGTTGTTGATGAAGTTTCAAATTGTATGTTGCCTTCACGAAACTGTACCAACGAGAAGGTTACCAACAGCGAGAAGAACAGCAACAAGAGGAACACCGGCCTGAAGGAGTTCTCCTATTACGAAAAATCTTAGTGAACGCATTCATTGCAAGACACTGAGAAAATATGAAGGGGTAACTTTACTTACAATTAGTTTGGAATACAGTGAATAAATCGAGGAATATCTGATATTTTGTCAAAACTTTTGAAGAGTGTATCAGCCATTCTATGCACATTATTAAAGAGTTAGTTAGATTATTGGAAAAGTTGCTTACTTTCCGCAGAAATTGAAGGGAATTGGAAGCTATTGTCATGTGACTTCTCAATTCGTGATTGAAATTTGGTTCTAATTTTGAGACTAAAATTCTTAAAAAGTCTTAGCTGAATCATCATCAAAGGAAACACTTATTCACCAAAAAATCAATGGCATTCGGATATGTATTTAACAATTTTAAAGTTTTTCTTTAAAGATAATGCCCTCCAGTGCTTTCTGTACAATTTGTAACAATTTCAGAAGATTCGTTTATCTTATACATCTTGTCATATAACGGGTGTCCAACAATTATTGTAGTCCTGGGTGGCTGTAGAGTCAAACATTTTTAACTAATTATTGTTTCAAATGGCATTAAAACATTAAATACGTAAAGAAACATTTATTTGTTGTCTGACAGTCAATATTTGAGACTTCAATTCAACGATACGAAGTAAAAATCGTCATTTATGTGTGATACCACAGCCACCCAGGACTACAATAATTGTTAGATGCATGATAGTTTCTCAAATCGTAATTCAAATTGGATTTGTATTTTGAGGTCAAAATTTAGAAAACTTTTATGATTTTGAAAACCAAAATCTAAGCTGAATCATCACCAAAGGAACTACTTATCCACAAAAAAAAGGCAATGACATTCGGGTATGTATTTACCAATTTTAAGAGTTTTCTTTAAGGTAATGTCCTCTAATACTTCCTGTACAATTGTAACAATACCAAAGAAATTGTAGCACGTTGACAATGAAATTTGGATATGTATTCACCACTTCTTATAGGATTTCTTGAAGATGTTCCCTGCAGTTATAACATCGTCACCAAAGTGTGACCAAAGAGACACTTGAATATGTACTTGGTAATTCTTGGGATTTCTTAAGGATGATATCCTTTGGTATTTCCCATAGAGTTAAAAATGTAGTTAATCATCGTTAAAGGAATCACTTATTGCCTTAAAGACTTATGTGCTCGTACTTCAACATTTACACGTAACAATTTGAAAACAGCAGACGTGAAACTGGTTCGTGTAAATTGAAACGTGCTTATCCTTGCTTCGATGGTGGAGCGGGTTTCCGCAGTGACACGAGATGAATGACGTCACGGAATGGCTGCGTGGGCGGGACCGTGACTTCCGTTCTTGTCAATTCGAACGTTTAGTTAATTTAAGCTCGATTCTCTATTGCGCCAACGTCGTAATTTATTAGTAGCAGCAATAAACCGTCCGTGTGCATTTCTTTAATAACGCAGCCGGTTAATTGCGTGCACAATAATAATGGGGTAAAATTAATTACCTGCGCGCAAATTATTTTCTTTTACTTGCAGATTTTATGTGGTGCACTATAAGCATCTAGAATAATTGGTAACGTTTCTTACACTTATGTGTACAATTCACGTTGTGTATGTAGATTTTCTTTTATTTAATTTGATAAATGAGTTACTGGTTCTGAATGCTATACGATGACCAAATGTTGTTTCATAATGTCGTAATTATTTTTATGACGAGTTTCTTGTTATAAGTTAAATGCAACAAAGCAGTATTGTACCATGCCATCATTATTGCAATTTCTTTAAATATTCTGTCACCAGGTTGCAGTCACAATCACAGTTGCAGATGTCACTGCAAAGGAGCAGGATGCTTTCTTGAATAGGCCGCCTATGTATGGGACACACATTCACTCTGTGTCAGGATCAGTCCTGGATAGTAGGTAGATCCATAATTTGCTCCAAATTCAATAATTATAAATCAAATTAATTAATATAATAATAAGGGGCGAAAAGTTAAAAAAAAGAAAATGTCTAATAGGTACCTAATAATAAATAAATAAATGTTAGGAGTTATTATGAACGAAAAAAAAAAGAATTAGATTTTAATTCTAGACTGTGTATAATTAAAACCTGAATAGTTAATTTGGAACTAATTATAACGTTTTCGTCAGGAAGCCACAGATTTGAACAATTCCAGTAATTATTGTAATTCACCCGAACAATATAATTCCTGTATAAGAATTACTTTTAAATGAGGGGGCAGGAGTGACTGACTCATTTGAAAAACGTAGCTTCACAAAAATAACTCACATCCTGCGTCTCGTTCAAGGCCCTCCCCAATTGTCACTTCTAGACACATTTGACAGCGTCCATGGCCGGTAATGATTTATTAATGCAAATGCATGTGGCACGGTGTTTGACCCACTTATTTGCATTAACATTGATTAAACAATGAAAATTTTTTCTCTCTCGACTAGGTGATAGTAATCGCCGCTTCGTCATAAACGTATTTACTGGCGGTTATGCATAAATAATATGTTTAATGCTTTGTTTAACAGTTTCCGTTAGGGCGCCACAGATTCCACCGGAAACGCAGTAATTAAAAGGACTTTAAAATTGATTATGGTTTTGGATGAAAACTCAATGACATCGATTATGAACATACATACATACAATTCTGCGACCTTACAGTTTGAAAGCAGGCTCGTTCATTTCAAATTTGTAATTTTTTATTGGGTGATTAGTTCGTTAAATAAAGTGTAAAACCTGTTAAAATTCAGAAAGGGTGTGTGGGTTTTGTATTTTCAACCACCCCTTTGTCGATACGGTATTTTAACTTTAACAGGTACGACGCGACGTTGAGGTGGTCATGCATATCATTTATTATTTAAAATATTAAACGCAGGTTGCTGTGAGAAATTAGCTTAAACTTCCCCACGTTTAATTTTCAAACAAGATACTTTGTGAATGGCTTTTATATTTTAATGTCATCATCAGTTATACTTACCATAAGTTGCAATTAAAGACTTTTTAACTTAAATATTTTCTTATCGGATACCTGCATCATTAACACTAAGAACCATATGAGTCATACGTACAAGTATAAATTTGAGGAGCAAATTAGTTTCGAATACATTTACATCATGAAGGTATTCGTGATAATTATTGTGCTCTTTTGTAAGTTATTTTATTTGCAACGTTTAGATTAGGAATTTACACGAAAGATGGGATATTGACTCAAAATATGGGAAATTTTTTTCAGGTGTAGTTGTTCTGGGGGTTAAAACAGCCGAAGACTGTAAAAGGGGTTGCCCTTTTAATTTCGCACCGCTCTGTGCTGTAGATAAGGCGGGGAACACGAAGACGTTTGCTAACGATTGTGTATTCAAAGAGGAAAATTGTTTAAATCCGGATAGTAAGTATTTCGATAGGAAGAGAAAAATTGTTTGTTCAAAAAATGTTAAATTGATGTGTTTTCAGGCTATAAGTTCCTTCGTCCAGGATCGTGTTGAAAAATACAATAGAGTATAGTAAACTGAAAGCTATGTTGAATATAAATAAATAATTAATCAAGAATTTGTTGTTTTATTTCGGGATCATGAATGCGATAAATATTTCATTAAAAAATAAATAACATGTGTCCAACAATTATTGTAGTCCTGGGTGGCTGTGAAGTCAAACATTTTTAACTAATTATTGTTTCAAATGGCAATAAAACATTAAATACATAAAGAAATATTTATTTGTTGTTTAACAGTCAATATTTGAGACGACAATTCAACGATACGAAGTAAAAGTCGACATTTATGTTTGATTCCACAGCCACCCAGGACTACAATAATTGTTGGACACATGTTATATCAGCAGTGATTGTAATGCCATTGCAAAATCAACATACGAGGTTCTATCGTAAGTAATACCCCAAAATGAAGAAGTACCTAAAAGAAAACTTGTACAATATTTATTTAAACAAGCTACAAAACACTATTTTTCAATCTAATATCCTTCCCTTCCTAAACATCCGTGCCCTCTTTGAACCCACTGCTCAAATCTTTTAAACTTTTTTTCATTGGGCCAAGCAAGTGGAAATCCGATGGAACTAAATCAGAACTAAAATCGGGATGGGACATAACTGACCATCCGAATTTGTGGATTGTCTCAACTGTGACAAACGCAGTAAGGGGTTTTGCATTGTCATGGTATAAACACAATGTTATGCAATTTTTTTTGGGCTTTTCTTTCTGATAGCTTCCTTAAGTTATTTTAACGTTACTATGTACCACTGACTGTTTATGGTAGTGTCCGGTTCAAGAATAACATCCTGACGATCCCAAGACACAGTTTCCATAATTTTCTTCGCAGATGTTTGCATTAAAATTTGCGTCATGTGTGACGCAATTGCATTGAATGATTTTTAGTTTCTTGATTATACGTAGATACCCATGTCTTATCTCCAGTTATTACATTGTCGAGAAAAGGTGTTGAAGATGTTTACTTCAAGCTGTACCCGGGACCGAGTAGCCATATACCTCGATAATTGATAAATATGAAACATTTCAGTTGTTATAAATAATGATACATGTTTTTATAAAACTCAGTCATATCATTTTTCAATATAATTATTATCTTACGTGTTGTATCCACTGTGTTTGGAAATCCTACACCTTTGAACAGGTTATGGGCCCAGAAAACTATTAGAGTACCAGAAGATAACCAGTGTACTATCGGAAGACTACCTACTGAAAGGTTATTGAAACATCAGAAACGCTCAAATGGCTGCATCAAGTGTGGTTCGAATTGAATCTCTATCAAGGATAATTTTGATACGTGGAAGATCCACATGAAGGCTCTTTTGGTGACAAATCGCACATGGGGTTACGTGGCTGGAACTAAACTCAAACCCGAAACGGTGGAGGGGAATGTCGCGTCAGGAGCTGCTGTTGCAGAATGGGAAGAACGAGATAATGAGGCAATGTCTGATATTATTTTGGCGATTCAACCCTCCGAATTAAAACAAATCAAAAAATGTGCTACTTCGCGCGAGTTATGGCAGAGATTGGAATCTATTTACCAATCAAAGGGACCAGCGCGTAAAGCTACACTTCTGAAACAGATCGTACTTCAACGAATGAATGAAGGTGAACAAAAGGTGGTCCATGTTTCTCGAGAGTGTTTACGAGATCAGCGCAAATCTGTGTTTACGAGATCAGCGCAAATCTCCATTCTCTTTTCCTTGAGTTCATTGGTTAACTGACATGGACCCCATCTAGCACGTACCTTAGAATATCAAAGATCGTGTATAATCTTCTTCAAAACATTGTGTCCACATCCCACAAAGCATTAACCATATTCCGTGGGTGTGGCATTCACACTTCAAAAGTCCAGAAGACTGAATGATTTCAAGACTTTCAAGCAGATAAATCAAAGAAGACAAATGGTGATGTAGAAGAGGTTAGGTGGAAGTAAGGAATATGAGAAAAATAACAAAATGAGCAAAGGGGGATAAATGTAATAAGAAATTACTAAGGCTTACCCTTAAAAGTCTAAAAAACTCTTAATTTTTTTAAACATTATCATTTATAATTTATTGGAATTAAATTAAAAGAATGCATTCTCGCGAGGCATATTCTTTGAAAATGTTTTTTTTTTGTTCACAAATTATAGGCATTAAAAATGATTTATTTTAGCATCTTTTCTGTTATTTATTATTATTATTTTTTTTTGGAATTTAGCAACACTTAAAAATGTGTTATTAAGATTGTGCTTTATGTAAAACGTTGGGTATTTGATCATCGACATCAATACTAAATTGATTTCTTTAGTCAATTGCGAAGTTAACACAGAAGAAGTAGATTCAAAGTAATCGAATGTCCTTTAAATATATCAATACCTAATTATCAAGAGATCAGTACTGAATTGATTTCTCTTGACAATTGAAAAGTTAAAAAAGGGAATCTAATCCTAACAGTAAACATTGCACTATTATGTATATGTAGAATTATTTACAAAAAAATATTTATTTATAATATTTCCACCCGTAGTTTTATTTCGTATTAAACTTAATGGTCATAAGGAAAATTTTAAGTTTAAAATTTAAATGCCATCACATCCGGTTATGTGTTGAAGAAAAAATCCCAGTTCAGTAAAAATCGGAAATTTAAAACAACTTTGCGCGGTGATAACATAATGACATAAACACCTGCGATAATTTTAAATAAATTATTAGATACGTTAATGTAAAATTAAATGCAGTGCGTCCGGGATATTTACCTAACATTAACACCAAGAATATAAATAGAACAGTTTCAGAAGGATGTAAACATTAGTAAACAAAATCGGGCGTTATGAAGCTCATCGTTTCGATTCTTCTAATTTTTTGTAAGTTGCACGAAATTTATTTATTTACACCAAGTTGGGTGTGCGCATTATTTTCAGGTTTAGTTGTTTTGGGGGTTGTAGCAGCTGAAGAATGTGCAACTGCGTGTCCGTACAGTTTTCGTCCCTTGTGTGGCATCGATAAACTGGGAGGCACAAGAACGTTTGCCAACGATTGCGAATTTAACAAAGAAAATTGTCTTAATCCAGACAGTAAAAATTTAACATAATATTTTATATTTTACATCAATGTTTGGTTTTTAGGTTACAAGTTACTTCGCCCCGGAACTTGCTAAGTTAAGGTATTGTTCAAAATCGCATCGTACCAAATTAATTCCAAGTTGTGTGCTCATTCACAATTTTATTATTTGATGAAACAAAAAAATCGATTTAAACTTTTGGTTTGTGAAACTCTGTGCTTTGATTAATTAAAATATCATTTTATATTTTCCGTTTTATTTATAAACATATTCATTTTTTTGGTATCACTGTTGGTGATCGTAATTACAGCGGTAGGAATTCCGCTTAAATCTTTCGTGGTCTCATTTGCTATGAAAAGTAATATAAGGGACAGACCGGAAGCCGTAGGGGAAGTGAGGTAATTTCATTGTTTGTTGGTAGAAGGTGGAGTCATTCATTCATATATAGAATACACGTCATCTCATCTTCACGCTTTTGTGTTGGTTATTGTTCAATTTGATTGATGAAAGTACGCAAAATTAAATATTGTGCCTTTGCAATTGTTAAACATTTAATTATTTTATTTTTCTATTTAATAACAGAATATGGTTAAAACTTTTCAAGTGATAGATAATTGAAAGACAATCGCCGATAAAAATCTAAATGACTTTCTAATTCTTTTTCCATTCTTTCAATAAACTCCCAAATTAATGAAACTTCTAATCAGATTTTTGCTTTTGCTTTAGTTTTTCTTTTAGTTTCTTTCTGAATTTAAATATGCAATGATTCTGTTAAGTAAACTGCACGCAATTTTGAAGTAAAACTCTTTGAATTTGGCACCCATTACACTCGATTTCCATGCGAGAAACGTTGAGAAAAATTTCTGGACACGGGTAGACTATTCTAGACAGTTCATCGACCTTTGTTATGAGGGTGGCCTATGCAGTAGTGTTTATAATAATCAAAGAAATAAAATTTGTGACTTCCAATTAATGTCAGTTGAGGTTTGTTCTTTTTTTTTGAATTCTTTCATAACTAAAGTCTACAGAATTGTATCCCTAATAATTTCTTAATAAAGTTACTTGTGTTATGACCGTAATGAAATATGTATGAGAAGCTCAAACACGTTTGTAGGCTTTAATCAATTTATTCATTTCCTTTTAATGCGTCTTCAGATAGATTCTATATTATGACTTGCGTGTGACGGTAAAAGCAATTGCAATGATATTGATTGTGCGAAATGACTGATTACAACGACACCGTGATTAAGTGCGGTTATTTCAACAGAACACACGTACGTACACACACGCACTTAATAGCTGGTAATGTTGATGTAACGCATTATTAATTTGAAGTCCGCGAATGAATAACTGCGACATGGAATGGCGAATTTTTCCGATACGACGCCGCCGGTCCTGTAATCGTGCTAACTTTATGATGTAAGAGCTGAAAGAACGGCGATATAAACAAGGGAACTCGTTTCAATTATATTTATTTATGACTAGATACGATTTTATTTGTATCTTCTCTTTCGTGCGGACTGGAACGAGAACACCTGTGCGACTTAAAAGCGTGACTCTTGAAAATTCCTCTACGATATTCAGCGCCCCTTCCGATCACTCCACAGACAATGCGAAATACATGTACATAATATCACGTAACTTTTTTCTTTCTTCGCGTCCGTTCAATACGTATTGAATATTATGAACATAATGGCGGGACGATATGCAAAAAAGAATTTGTATCATACAAAAAAATCGTGTTTTTTTTTAATTCAAATCAATTTTCTGATTTTACTAAATTTTTAATGATGAAAATTCCCCTTTTTACTTTTAACTAGTGCATTCTGGAGAAAGAGTTTTCTGTCTTTCCCAACCTATCTTTGTGCCTTAAACGTTAATGAAGTTTCAGGATAGAAACATTTCCAAAATATTTTGGAAAATTAATTAAAGCCAACACAAAATATGAAAATATAAATGTAACTCTACTTTTGACATTCATACAGGATGATTCCCGGAAATCATTACCTATTGGTGTGATCGGTTTTAATAAATGTTTTTCTCTGTACACGCCCATAACCATATGGGATTTTTCTAACTAAAATATTTAAACATTAATTGTACAGATTATACTTACGGTTAAACCAGAAGATTTGGAAATTCTTTCACTATGCAAGAGAGGTTCGTCCATGAAAGCTAACTCTGGGAAAGCAGAGGATTCCGCTGCTTCACTTCGAATTAAAATAAAGTTATTTTCAAATAATTTCTAGATATATTAGGTCGATATCATACTATAAAAGCAAGAGCAGGAAGGAATTATTACGAGGGCTGCCACACCAATGGTACAAGAAAGTGGAGGGAATCGAAATCTTTGATAAAGATCTTTTATAAAATGTTTTTCAAAGTTTGGTTGATCATTTAAAAAGTTGTAAGTATTATAAAAGATATTTGACAAATATATATTTAATACTTGTGAAATTTTAATGCAAAAGTAGTTGATGAAATTGACGACCAGCATTTATTTTGGTTGGTGAAACTGACGTAACGTTTGTTAATTGCTAAAAAGGGAGAAAAACCACGATGACTTTAGGTAAAATAAGGGTTGTAAGGCGTGATCATAAAAGAATCCATCAAAACTCACTTTAGGAAATATGTATAATGTGAAAGTACTAGGAGTTATAAAAACTATTTGAGCAGTTTTCGTTTACATTATCCCGGAAAGATAATAAATATGTAATACGAGTATTACTTTCATTTTTCCGTCAAATATGAACTTATCAACCCATTCAACTTCTTTTGTACGTACCGTATGTTTCATTTCAACTTGAAAACGTATGCGCATATTTTGATATGTAGCTGTCGCCTTAAATCCTTTAGTTTGTTTGCGAATGACAAGTATAATACAGCGAAGTAGACGTGACGTAGTGATCAAGCCAATGGTTTCGATTTATATCTTTTAATTTGTAACAAAGCCTGTTTGAAGATGACATGGTACTAATCGCAGAAATAGAAAATAACTTATAAAACAACATAAACATTTTGAATGAAGAACTAAAACGCGAAGACACGAAGATAAATCAAAGACAAAAACCATGATTATTGCAGGTAGGGTTACCATATGTCCGGCAAAAGGAGGACATGCCGTACTTTTGTACTCACAATTAAAACAGTCCAGCTTTTAGGAGAGACATGTTTACCTTTGTAGGAGAGACATGTCCAAATACTAAATGATATAAACATATCATAAAACATAAACATAAACATAAAAAATGATAGTAGGACCGAATTTTAATAATTTCAAAAATGTCCTTTTCTTTCTTGCAAAGTCCTCCTTTTTCCCATGAAAAGTTCTCCTTTGTCAGCAAAGCCAGTTGCGCTAATTGCAGGGGAAGAAAGAAAACACAACATTAAAATAGATGGGCAAATGATAGAACAGGTTCAAAATTATTTATTTAGGAATAATTATAGAAAACAATAGGCGACTGGATATGGAAATAAACGAGAGAACTGCCAAGGTGGGAAAGACTTTTAATAATCTAAAGATTTCATTTTTTGGGGAAAAAACATACCGAGAGAAATAAAAAGTGAAATGGTTAGGAAGGTAGTGACGCCGACACTATTACATGGAAGTGAGTCATGGATACTATTAAAGAAACATTGGAGACGAATAAATGCAACAGAGAAAAATCGAAGGGAAAGGAGATTAGACAAGTTAAAGAACTTAACGAGGGAAGTTAAAATTCAGAAAAGACTTACCGGAAAAGTATTCGAAGCCAGAATGAGACGGAAAAACAGAAGAGGATGATCGAGGAAAGGATGACAGGAAGACGTGAGAAAGGCAGCTGAAGGCAGAGTGATCAAGTGGGAATATTCAGACCTTGGCACAAGACAGAAAAATCAATTGCACCCGTTGCTATTTTTTTTGCATTGCTAATTTTTTTTTGGTACGTGTCCATTTTTATAATCTGAGTATTGACATTTCATACCTCTCATTTTTCAAAATTAACAATTTCGTTGCAAAAACGCACTACAGAAACTTACCCTCCGCCATATTGGTTTAAAAGTGTCATCTCATTCGTAAAAGATAACCATTCTTTATAAAAGACTGCTTATAAAAGATCTTCATGAAAGAATCTTTCAAAGAGTAATCATAATAAAGATGATAGAAATAACTCAGCCGCAGTAGAATAGAGAGAAAGGCCGAAAACGATATTTTGACGGGAGAAAATAGCATTAGCACAAGACAAAAAGGAGTGGATTTATAAATAATTATGATCGATTTCGATACACATCCTGACATCTTCAGAAAGAAAAACTTTTTCGTTATTTAGACACCACTGCGATTCGATTTTCTGTTTTCTACGAGACTGAACATCGTATCTTCAGTTCAGAGAATTAATAAAAAGTACAGAACTACTGACTTTTGTGTATTTTTAAAACATCCCGCTTGAAAGGGAAACAGCATTGTATAATAAAGCAAATCAAAATAACCCTTAAGCCTTTTTTGAAAAACGTGGTTTCAGAACTGTTTCGATACCTTTCGGTTCACCTTTGTAGAAGAAACGTTTTTTCTAATACTTTCGAGAATTATGTCCTCTTGGATGTTCATTTTAAAAAAGTGTTCGACCTTTTCTGAAACAAGGAACAGGAAGATTTGGTTCAACTTCTAAAGGGAAAAGAGTCCACACAAGAGTCTTAACATTGAAAATTTTATATTAAATTTCAAGTTATACCTAAAAATTTGTGAAGTCTACGGCCTAGGACTTTTAGGCCCGATTTTACAATCGTCGGATAAGCACTATTATTGGTATAACCTTGGTGACGTAGGTGTGACGTAGATATGGAGAAACATTAAAGGATGTTTGGCGCACAGTTACTCCGTTCTTATTCCACGATTGTAAAATTGGGCCTTATTCAAGTTTGTTGATCTTCATGGAATTGATTAAAGATAGATAAACGAAAGGTGTTTGAATTCTTTCTGAAAACGTAAATAATGGCAAAATGTTGATTTTTATCCTGACAGGACATTTATCACATACATAAGCAGTCAGTAAGCAGTAAGGATATCATATTTAGGTTAACATAATCCAATCAGAATTTATTATTATAAAAAGCGATGCACGAATCTGAAGAGATGAAAAATAACTGTTAAAAAGAAACGGTTAAAATTTGGAAGGCGTTTAAAGTGTAATGCGATACAATCTGAACTTGTGCAGGTCTTTGTAATTCGAGGACGACTTATCACACGTATTCTAACATTTATCTGAATTGGGAAGGCAATGTCGGCCATGTCAAAGAGCGCCGTGCATTTTGGTAATCGCCTCGCGTGAGAAATATTCCCAAATAAAAAATTTCACGCACGTTTTTACGATGTAACAGTAATAGCGAAAATATTTTTATCGGTACGCTCTGTTTTCAAGCAGTTGCAGCTCTTATTTTATTAAAGTCGAGTAAATAAATATTATTGTACGCGGACACTGACATGCGCTAATTAATATCATTAACATTTTTCCAACAATAATCAATAATATTATTGCTAATTAATTTCATTCAACGCGGCAATTAATAATGATAATTAGTACCGTGGTATTTCTTTAAGTTACGCACTTTTGCCTTTGATAATTATTTATAAATTACGCGCGTTTTCCGAACTTTTTGTTCGCGATAAATTATATTACGGCCGATAAGAAAAATTTCGTCAGCCGTTAGCCATTCGTTACGAGAGCACATCTAATAAGTCCGTATTAATTACCGACTAAATTCAAAGCGATTAGTCGTAAGAACAGATATTTATTTCATCACGAATCAAAATCTCTGGCTTTAAAAGCGCCGAAAACCTTGATTTATGAGCTTTCCATGCACTTGCAGCGCCTCGTCGGTTCATTTCTGGAACGCGGGCCACGGATATCTTTCGTTATCTGTACGTACTCGGATAGTACCCGCTGCGTTTTATTCAACTGAGATGTTGATTAATTACTCTATTAAACAATTAACCTGTGATTAGGGATAATTAAATATTTTCTCAGTGTAATGTGAGCTTAGGTTTGCTGATTAATGATCCGGGCGAAGATTAAAGTTAACGGATTTAAAGTTACAGTAAGTAGGCATTTAAGTATATAAATAAAACTGTACTGTAATTAAATTCACATTAACGATTAAAAAAAATTATAAATTTCCCTTATATAATCCAAGTACTTAGAAAAAACTGCCTTTAGTTCTTAACGTTTATTTGAAATGAGTTGGAAAAGAAATTGAGTTTTTCTTTAAGAAACTTTGCCAAAAAGATATTGTGGTATAGTTACTCGATTATTGATGTTTGGCGGCAAAGCTGCAATCGAATTTTAAAGAACTCGCCGTGATTCCAAATGACATTTTAAGCTCAAAATGGCGCGCCGACGCTATTTTGTTTGTGACTTATTATTAACAGTTCCTGGATTTCGTTTCTTTGATGAAAAAATTCAGTATAGTAGTAATAGAAATTAAAAAAAAAGTATATTTCCGAGAGAGAAGAAACGGGATTCTGTACATCAGCTTTGTTATAGTTACAAATAATTATCGTTTATATATTTATATATCATAATATATTAACGTTTCATTTTCGACTTCCTTATAAAAACTGAGTTTTTTTCATGAAACTTGAAATATGAGGTAATAGGTTTTTATGTCAGAATATTTCCAGTGAGATAATTCAATTGTATCAGCAACCAGTAAGTGATAGGGTGGAAGGCTCGTAATGAAAAAGAACAACGTCGGGCAGTAATTTCAAGTAATCTATTTTTCAAAATGAACCTTAAACGTCGGAGAGAAAACACAAGTCGATGGGGGATCAGATCTCATAATAACAATGTAACCACGGCCACCTACAATCTCACGCTTTGAAACTGGTTATTATGTCTTGTAGCGTCGTATAATCCAACTAACTTGTGTGTGTTAGTGAATATATCAAAGACATCGACGGAGGAACATGTGAAATGGGGCTATTAAAGGGACGTTCATCATGCGGCATTGATATCAAGGTGTCATAATTTTCCCATAAATTTTCCCAAAGAAATTTATCAATAAGAAAAGAACTGACCATGGGTAGATTACTTTTTGTTTCAATTTTCCAACATACAATTATTATCGTTTCTTTTTCAGTTATAACTTGAATCAAAAGTAGTTCTCTGAGTGTGAGTCACTCCTGTATAAAATTTTAAGTGAAATCAGGAAATCCAACAGTTTTAAAAGAAGTAACAAAATATCAATTACTTGTTCTTTGTCGATCTATTTCAAGTCCCGGCTATTGCTGTAACAATAAAGCTTCCATAAAATTCTACAAACAAAACATCTCGAACCGGTCGTTCTTTTCTCTCAAGGAGAGAAGCGCATTCGAAAAAACCGGCACAGACGAGCGTCCCGTAACGTAAAATAATAACGAAATCACAGTAGTTTGCTGCTTGAATGATGTCCAATGAAGTGTTAGACAATGAGGCGGCGCCATCTTTGATCTTGACAAAAAACAATCGGCAATCGCGTACAAATTAACCGTGTCCGAGTAGTGGTCGCCGACAGGTGAGAATATATTGCTCAGTTGGCCGGGTAAATAGCGACCACTGGCGTAGAACTAATGCGGGGGAAATAATCAAAAATAAACTAGCTGTAAATAAATATTTAATGGCCGCGTTATTATATCTTACTTGGCTTTGGAACCTTTTTTTCAGTGTTTGATGACATAATAATGTCAACCTGGAGACTTACGATAATTACGAGCAAATAAAATAAATCCTTTTAAAAAATAACTATATTGGAATATTCATTCATTCTGAGAACGTAAGTCAACCACTCCATCCCTAATATTCCCACTTCTCCATCTATCCTTTCTAGTTTTCCCAAAAGATTTTCTTGGGAATTCCATTTTTGTTGTTAGGTGTTCATAAAGAGTTGCTATTTGTGGAATCTTCATATTGCAGTTCAAGTTGATTTTAGAGCTATTACCACCATTTTTTAGATTATTACAATCCGACGTTTCGGTAACTAAAGCTGGGTGGGCACGATCCAAGTGTACTTTGATCCAATACACTTTGATGTTGCGCACGCATTAAAAAGCTAGGTTGACATGATCCAAGTACGATCCAAGTAATACGTGCGCAGCATCAAAATGCATTGGATCAAAGTACACTTGGATCGTGTCCACCCAGCTTAAGGAATTCACTTTGCTTATTATTGTTTTAATCTAATGGCAAACTCACTGGTTCGACCGATCGTCTTATAAAATAGGAGCATAAAAGTGCTTTGCATTGTTTGTTTCTTCCTTTGACATTATTTTCGGTTACAATATTGTATACCTTAAGGTACTCCTGGATTTTTAGAGAACACCCTTCTTCTTAAATCACCAAGTGACAACAAACAATTATAAAAATGGACCTTTTTTTCTGCGAGTTTCCATTTGCAGTAAAATGTTTAAACACACTGAGTTCCACAAAAAACGAATCACTACAATAATCGTCTGTTTTCTGCTTATCATTGATTTTTTTAGACGATTTCCTTTCGACTTGTAATGGACATCATTATTTTACGTTATCTGAAGTAACTTTTTTTAATTTTTGTTTTTGCAAAGTTGCCCTAATGCATTTTAAAATTTTTTGCGAAAACTTGACCAAGTCATTTTTGACTTTATTTGCATTGCTTTGTGCTGTCAAACTTGATGTTTCTGAATTTTTAAAGGCCTTGTTATGCATCTTTCACCAACTGATGTAGTACGAGCTGTGGCTCTTGTGCAAGATGGGCGAAGTCAGCGTTATGTAGCAAATCGCCTTGGGGTGTCACAAGCCAACATCTACAGGATCATTAGACGATACAACGAGACCCAATCTTACTCCTGACGACCAAGAACGCGTTTTAAGAGGTCGACATCTGCTCAAGCTGATCGATTTTTGACTTTGAGTATTCTCCGAATTAAGAGAAACATATTTGAAGAAGTTCGGGGAATTAGAGTACCTGCAAATATTGTCAGAAGACGTTTAAAGGATGTTGGCTTGCTTGCTCGAAGACCTGCTAATGGTCCAGAACTTCACCGACACCATAGAGTAGAGTGATTTCAGTTTGCACGAACTCACACTGAATGGCATTTCGAGAACTGTAGCCAGACTCTCTTCAGTGATTAACCCCGGATGTGTCTCAGATCGCCTCATGATCGACACAGGGTATGGAGAAGAGCTGGAGAACGATATGCTCAGTGTAACATAGTGCCACGACTAAGTTATAATGGTGGATCTGTTATGGTATGGGGTGGGATCTCTGCCGAAGCTCGTACAGACTTGGTAGCGGTGCAAGGAGGTTCAATGAACAGCGATAGGTACATAAGACATTTTACAAGAACATGTGCCTTTTGCACCGTTTATTGGAGATGATTTCATTTTAAATGGATGATAATGCACGAACGCACCGCCCTAGGATTGTGTCTGAATGTAGTCGGCATTTAAAGGATGGACTAGCCAGCAAGGAGCCCTGATCTTAACCCACTGGAGCACATTTGGGACATACTGGGACGTCAAATTAGAGCTCATATGTCTGCTCCGTTGGAAGAGTTGTCAGATGCCCTGATACAAGAATGGGGGCAACTGGATCAAAATGCCACTGAACATTTGATAGAAGGGATGCCACAACGTATCCAGGCTGTTATTCGAATCCAATACTCGTTACTAATTTTTCTTCGTTCATCATTATTTTCAATTTTATAGACCAAGGAATTGAATCAACTGTTACTTTTTTAAAATTTCATTAAATACTTACTTTCTTCAAAAAAAAATCAACTTTTCTCATGCAATATTCCCTAAATAGTCTAACTCTGACTTATACATCCGAATACAAAAAGCAAATGTTTTTAAGACCATGAAATGTGTAAAAATATCAGTGATTCGCTTTTTGTGGAACTCAGTGTACTTGTTCTCTGGGTTAGCAAACATCAAAGTGTCGAAAGAAACTGGAATTCTGTACAGAAAAATTTATTATTTAAATTTAAAAAATAAACTAAATTTCAGATGCAAAGAATTAAAACGTAGTTTTAGTCACAGGAGTCTGAGTCTTAGTGTAAAGAAAGGGACCAATTTTTCCGTTCAGCACGGAAAGAAAATATTGACTTCAGATAAATTCGAACAGCGACTTGTTCTAGCACAAATGTTTTCATCCTTATCCCGGCTGGCACCATTCTGACTAGTCTTAAATCCGCAAGTTAAGAAAATTCTGCTTCTTCAGCAAGTGGAGGCGAGTTATGAAGCCACTATGTGGGCGATGGCTACTGCTCAATTAGAACCTTCGCGCGGGATAAAAATATTCAAATTTGATTGGTTCACTATGATGTCAGCAATCCACTTACAAGACCCGATTACTAAGTTTTAAATAGTGCAGCTCTAGGGAGAAAAATTAGTTCCAGTTCACGTCGGTCTTCTTGAGCCTAACCACTCTGCGTGTTCTCAAGTTCGATTTTCGTAAAAAATCAATTAATTTTCCTCACAGTTTGTTTTTGGTAATAAAGAAAAGAATTATTTCTGCTGTGAGTGTTTTTTTTAAGTTTTGTTATGAAATTTAAGTAAGTCGCAAACGAAACGTAAACTGAAATATAGGTACCAAAAATTTGGATTACTTGAAGGTAAACAGATTCCACGTTTGGAGTTAAAAAATCAATTTATCTGCTTAGAATTCTGAAATTAACAAGAGCTATAAATGTGGTACAGAATACCGTTTCTTCTCTCTTCGAATTAATTTTTAATTATGTATATTTTTTGTATTTTCACGGAAAGAAAACTCTTGAAAAACAAAAAGTTCCTTACCTATTAATAATAATAATAATAATAAGCTTTATTGAACTACAAATACATAGTTAAGTCAAAGCATACACGTGTAAAACACAAATGAGAAATTATTGTAAAAAGTATAAATTAGAAATATTACTAAAAAGAATGTACAAACAGAGTAAATTCAAATTAAAATGATGCTTGTAAGAATTCACCCATAGAGTAATAGGGATTTACCGTTAGTTGAAGCTTAAGGGTTTTTTCAAGGAATTTCAAACTGCCTTCTTGCCACTTCTTCGGTATTTTATTGAAGAGAGACGCTCCTAAGGAGATTGGGTCAGATGTTTTCAATCTGTGATATGGGACCGTTAGATCCGAACCTGATCGGACTGGATAAGAATGCTCCTCAGAACGGGTTTTGTACTGATGCCTGTTTTTTTTTACATGGAGTATTTGCTGTAATATGTATACAGCGGGTAGTGTAAGGATTTTATGCTTCGTGAATAAGGGCCTACAGGACTCAGTGTTCGGGATTCCTTCAATCGCGCGCACCGCCTTCTTTTGTAGTCTTAAAACGTCTTTTACATTTGGAGCGTGTCCCCATACCAGAATGCCATATGTCATTTTTGAGTGAAAAAGCGCGTAATAGGCGATTTTTGCCGCTTCAGTATTAGTTATTTGTTTAATTCGCCGAATTGCATAGATCGTTTTAGGTAATTCTTTAAGTAACTGAAGTATGTGACAGTTCCACGTAAGCTTCGAATCTAGGTGCAGGCCCAGGAATGTTGCCGTTTCATTATTGTTCTTTTTCCTGCTAGTGGAAAAATGAACAGTTGCTGTTTTGGATTTGTTGAGCTGTAGCTTATTTGCGGAGAACCAGATTTCAGCTTCATTTCTTACACTATCGAAGTCTTGCTGCAGGAATATTTCTCTCTCATTCGACGTTATTATTGTTGTGTCGTCTGCATATAAAACTGATTTACAAGTTAAATTGGAAGGCAAATCGTTAATAAAGATTAAGAAGAATAGCGGACCAAGTAAAGATCCTTGGGCTATTCCATGTGTAACAGTTATCGGTTTGCTGTAATTACCATTATGATGTACAATTTGTTGCCTGCCACTGAGATAGGAGCTCAATAGATTCAACGCCACACCACGAATTCCATAAAAATCGGCTTTATGTAAAAAAAGTTTGTGATGCATACAGTCGAAAGCCTTAGTAAGGTCGCAAAACTGGGCTTTGCAGTCCTTATGGTTTTCATAAGCTTCATAGATATATGAAGTAAGTGACAATGCTGCATCGACTGTATTTCTCCCTTTACGGAAACCAAATTGTTCTTCGGAAAGGTAGTTATGTTTTTGTAAGAACGCTGTTAGTTGGTGAAGCATTACGGTCTCCAGAAGCTTGGAAAAGATTGGTAGGATAGAAATGGGCCTGAAGTTGTTTGGGTCGGTTTCGTCTCCTTTTTTGTGTACCATGATTATTTTTGCTAACTTCATGTTGTATGGAAATATGCCGTCTTGCAGACAAGAGTTTACGATATCCGTTAAGGGGTTACTTATGGCTTCTGCAACGTATTTTATGATTTTTGCGTCTAATCCGAAAATATCTTTGCTGGTTTTTGATTTAAAAGATTTTATGTAATCCTTAATATCCGAAGTACATACAGGGGAGAAGTAAAAGGACGAACCATTCACCGGTACTTTCTTTAGAAGGGTTTCTGGCGATGTTGCAGGTTGGGGGGTGTTTCTTATTGAGTCATCCATTACGTTGCTTAGAAATAATTCGAACTGATTCGCTGAAGGTGAGTTATTTCCAGATTTTTATTCCTGGCCGTTTCATTATTGATTATCTGCCAAATGGTTTTTTGTTTGTTATCTGATATACTAATGTTTTTTTATATTTGATTGTTGTTTTGCAGATTCAGCCGATTTTAGATAGAACTGTTTGTATCTTAGGTAGATGGGATAGATATTTTCATCTCCGGTAACTTTGTAAGAATCAAGAATAAGACCCAGTGTTTCTTTGATTTGCCTAATTTCGTATGAAGTGTATTTCATTTTGTTGTTTTCCTTATGTTGTTGTGGGAGCTGCAGTGGTATACAATCGTCGTATATGTTTATAAACTTATTCAGAAATATATCAAATTTTTCATTTGGGTCAAGATTGATATAAATTTCAGACCAGTCCTCGGCAAGAAGTTTAAGCAAGAAGGTTTCCCTGTTTTTTTTGTTAAATTTTCTTACTGGTTGTAATGGAACTTGAACTTCATTTAGTATGTTTATTTTTATCAGTTGAGCATTGTGATCAGATAGACAAGGATCAAATGTTTCCTTTTGACATACATCGGCATCTGTAAAGATGTTATCTATACAGCTGTTACTACTACCGAGACATCTTGTAGAATCTGATATCATAAATTTTAGGTTAAAACTGGCGAATAAATCAATTAAAGCTCTTTTTGCTGGGGATGCTTCCTGTAAGTTTATATTGAAGTCACCGCCGACTATAACTTTGGTTTGACTGTTGTATGTACTGAATATGTAGATTAGCGCGTTTTCCATTGAGTTTATGAAAGCAGTTACGCATTGACCTGGACTTCTGTACACTGACATGACAATAATGTTGTATTGTTTTAAGAACACTGCTGACAGTTCGCAGACTTTTTCCTGGGATAAACTTTTTATTTGCTGGAGTTCATTAATGATGATGTTATGTTTGGAGTAAATACAGACCCCGCCATGAGTATATTCAGTTCTGTAAAAACAGCTTGAGAGTGTGAAATTTCTTAGATTATACAGATTATAATTATCGGCATTTAACCAATGCTCTGAAATGCATAAAATGTCCAGGTTTAGGTCGTCAGCTAATAGATCTAGCGCGTGAATTTTATTTGTAATGCATTGGATATTTAACTGCATTATTGTTAGTTTTTTGACCGGTTGAAGATTATGATCATGCTGGTGTGGATGGTGGTAAAGCTGTTTCGGTATAATTTTAGATGCGGTACTCATATTGGAGGATCTTTCATTACCAGCCGGAATAAAAAACGATTAAACCTTACCCCGACTGGCCATAGATCAGGAGACTTTAGTAAATTAGCTTGAGTCATACGTACCGATATTTTAAACGAAGGATATTCCTCAGGTCGTTTAGATTTGATTTGTTCGCTTTTGGCAGTATGGATGTCTTTACTTCGAAGATATTGTTCCAATTCTTCAGCTGTCGTGCAAGTATCAAACCCGAAAAAGTGATAATGTTCAAGTCTCGTTGCACCACGTATTGAAATGTTTTCGGCTGTTCCCTCCAAAGCTGCATTTTGTTTCTTGTAACTGGTTTTCCTATTTTTACGATTGACTACTAAAGTAAAGTCATCCGGATTTGCTTCTTTATCTTGTTTTGGATGTTGAATTTGCATATTTGGATTTATAGCCGGTGTATCAGTTAATTGTAGGATATTGTTCATGGTATTTCTTTGCGCTGATTCCATTTCTTTAATGCTGGAGGCTGAGTTGGTTTTCGCCCTAGCAATTTTCTTCTTGGGAATATTGTGATTTAATTTTTGTTCTAGCACATTATTTCCTGAGCATGTTTCGTCAGCATCCGTATCTAATTCCGCATTTTGCAAAGAAGAAACGGCTTGTTGGTAGGATTTAGGCACGATATTTTGCGCGGCAGAAATATTTTTATATGGTTTTAATAAATTCGGCAATTCATTAATTTTATTTTTGAGTGAAAGTACTTCACTGTGAAGTATTTGGTTTTCTTTACGTAATTCTTTATTTTCCTTCTCTAGAATGTCAAGAATTTCAAGAATTTCAAGAATTTTTAAGGTATTCAGTGACATTATTTCATAATTATTAGTTAGTTTACTCAAATCAGTTTGACATTTAACTTGGGCTTCAAGATCTTCTGTCAATGCCAATTTCCGACGATTGTTGATCACTACGATGATACTACGATACTATGACACGACTATGACACTACGATAATGGGAGTCTCGCTGAGACCGAGTTGGGGAGAGAGACTGTGCCATGAAGCACGTTAATATTCTGATAAAACCTGTCAAGAAAAACGAAGAATTAAACAAGTTTGTATTTTCCTTATTCATTTTATGTTATTTCATATTTTAATTTTTGAATCTTATTTCTAGTACTATTTCACCGTTAAAAATTTATCTTTATAAATTATATTTATCTTTTTAAAGAAATTCTAGTGTTTTATTGACTAAGCTAAATTTGATTCCTATAAAATAAAAGAGAAATTAAAAATATCAGTGCTCAGATAAGCACTTGGACAAGAGAGAAGAATAGGTGAACAATTCCGAAATTATAAACGAGTAGTAGCGGTTAAAGAAACAAATTCATTTCATAAATAAAGGTCGTTGACAGTGATTTCTGAATGCCTAAAAAAAAAAAAAAAAAACTAAATCCAGAAACACTAAAACCAAGGAATTGCGATTTGGGTCAATGGATTATGGTTTGTCAAAAATTTGGTAAAATCCAAAAATTTGGTTTACAGAGAAGTTTAGAAAAGGTAATTACTGTATAGAGTTTTGTTTGAAGTCGGAGATTCTTAACTTCTATTTCTTGGATCCTTTTGATCATTTCTCCTCTACACAGACCGACCATTACAAAGTAAAACCAATAGTAATGACGATCGTCCATGAATAACCACGTACTACACTGTTCGCCTGGACACTCCCTCCCTCCCTCTGATTTTGTAAAATTTTAAGACAGTCAACTTGACCTTCTTGTGCTTATTTTTTTAGGAGGGAAGCAAGTCTTTTTTTTTGTATTTTTAGCTGCACCCGAAATTTCAAACGTTGTTGAGTATGGGAAGTCCCTTCTTATCCTTTTTTTCTTTCATATTTTCGATGGTATCTGAAGGTTACTCGTCTTAAGGTCTTTACAGAGATTTGCATTTTTAGAAATAACTATCTCCCATTCCACCATGACGTACAATGATTAAGTTCCCTATGGCGCTTCCACATTTAAACAAAAAAATACATTTCTTGTATGGCGTGGTAAGAACTTATTTGATTGTTGATTTTTTGGGATAGGTTTTCTGTATTTTTTATCCTAAATGTTTGTTTTTACATTTTTAATGGTGTCTGAAGGCTCAAGTCAATAGTCTTATTCGTCAAAATCTTCACTAAGATTTGCATTTTTAGAAATAGCTGTTCCCCGCTCTACCATGGGCAAGTTCGTGTTTATGCTCGGAGTACGCTCTGATCAAAAGTGTGAGGGAGAGCGACTGCGTTTCACTGCATGTAAGAACGAGAAAAAGAAACACTCCGATCCATCCGAGCGTAAATGCGAACTCACCCTATGACGTACAATTACAGAGTTTCCCATGACTTTTCCATGTTTAAAAGTGCAGCGTAAAACAATTTTTTTTTTGGGTGTGGTTTTAAGTTATTTGATTGTTAGTATTTGGAATACTTTTTCTGGGCTGGTTCGAGAGCCATATTTTCTTACTTGCTATTGTGCTTCCATTGTACTGATATTTCCTTACTGTACTTTTACCTTTCTTTTTCCTTGCTTTAAATGTCTTGCACTTTGTTACTTTTCGTTTGACCTTTTGGATGTTTGTCCTTAATTTTGTTCTTTTCATCTTTCTTTTTATAGGGAGTTATCTTTTCCATTCAAGTTTATAAACTTCTTTGTTTGATCCTGATGCCATATTTTATGTTGCTTTTCAATTATTGTTACTTTTTTTTGAATAATCTTCCATTCTGCTGATATTTTCTTATCGTGCTTTTACCTTTCGTTTTCTGTTATTCAAATGCCTTTTTATCTGGTGTGGCATGAAATTATTTGATTATTATTTCAAACCAAATGGAAAATTCCTATTATAAAACGTCAATCCTCAAGTTGTTTGCCACCAAAGATCAAACGCTATTGGTCAGGTCGGCCTCACATCTGAAGGCTCAAGATAATAGTCTTACCCGTCAAGGTCATTACAACGATCTGCATATTTTTATAAATAGTTCTCCTCCATGCAACCATGTCGTTCCTCAAGGCGTTTTCATATTTAAAAGTCAAGTGTAAAATAAAATATGTTATTTTGATCTTGCGTGATATGAAGTTATTTGATTATTTATCCACAATCACATTATAATTGGACTTTTATCCACACTTATGAAGCATATAAAGTGACCTATTATCCACTAGTGGAATAAAGTAACTTTATTCCACTAGTGGATTAATGAAAAAATATAGTCTTAAACCAATCAAATTTAATTTACTTATTATCATTAACATTTACATTTATATTAACAGACATTTCGTTCTTCGCTTTTTCATATATCATTTCGTTTTCGTTAATAGCAAGCTTGTAGTTGCAATCATTTTCGGAACAAGTTATGGATGTCTTCTCTTGTAAAGAACGACTTGAACTAGAAGAACCTTGGATTTTTCTTGTATCCTTTCGATTCACTCTTCAGATAACCAATGCGTTTACTAGGTATATTTTCCAATATCTATGTTTCTATAGACCTTTATAGCAGCCTTCTGCATTGAATACTTCGACCTCACGGATGAAATCGCATACTTTTCTTCAAATTTAAGAAATACGATAGCATGACTTCTTCATTTATTGTCATTACCCGCCGTTTTTCTCTCCATTCATTAAATTCGGCAAACACTGGAGAGTTACTTCTTGAGCTTCCTCAAGAATTACAGAAGGAACACAATCACTTTCTTGCATTTTTCAAAACTTCTCAATTTTTTATTATAAACCATAAACAACGTACCATAGCAACCAGTAGGTATGCCAAAGCCTGCCACGTTTCATTTTACGAATACGAATATTTTTTAATTAAATTTCCCTCATTCTGATTCCATAAATGTGGTGATTGTGGATAAAACATTGTATTGCATGCGTGTTTTAGATGCATTTTATCCACTTAAGAAAATGCTATCTAAAACACTTATACAATAAATAACTATTATTACATTTGGGGTAGTTCATCTTGCATTTCTAGCTCCAGCAGGGAATTTCAAACTAGAAGGTAAATGGGTATATAATTCGTTAAAGTGAAGTTGTTTGCCACCAAAGATCAAACTCAAGATCAGGGGGGTTCTATTCTATTCAAAATTTTTGGTTACATATTTTCAATGCTATCTAAAGGCTGAAGCTAAGGTGTTCACAGAGATCTACATTTTTAGAAATAGCTGTCCTCCGCTGGACTATGACGTGCAATTACTGAGTTCCCCATGGTGTTTTCATATTTGAAGTGAAGTATAAAACAAAATCATTTTTAAATGAAATTCTTCGATTATTGATATATGGGGTAGTTCTTGCGTTCTTCACCAAATCAAAGTTTTTGATCAGGAGGATGTCTTTCTTGTTTTCGATTTTAGCTGAAGGCTCGAGATAATAGTCTCATCCGTCAAGGTTTTTACAAAGATCTGCATTTATTGAATAGCCATCCCTTTCTTGCGTTCTTCACCAAATCAAAGTTTTTGATCAGGAGGATTTCTTTCTTGTTTTCGATTTTAGCTGAAGGCTCGAGATAATAGTCTCATCCGTCAAGGTTTTTACAAAGATCTGCATTTATTGAATAGCCATCCCTTAATCGACAATGACGTACAAGGGGGTTGAGGTTGTAAAACGTTTTTTTTTATTTGGCGTGGTATGAAGTTATTTGATTATTGATATTTGGGATACTTCTTTTTGCACAGTTTAGCTTCACCCCAGTGTTTCACAACAACTGGTAAATCATGACATCGACTAGAGTCATTCGTTGTTTGTTACCACAGATCTAACGGTATCTATCAAGGGTAATGTCATCCCCATGAAGATATTTTCAAAGGTTTGCATTTTTTATTCTATACCACCATGGCACATATTGATTGATGTCTTCCTTGCGATTTCATATTTGAAAGTGAAGCAAAAAGAAGAATCTTTTTTGTTCATGATTCGTCGTGACATGAAGTTGTTGATTATTGATATCTGGATGGGACTAGAAAGAGAAATGAAATTAACTTTATATTTTATTATAGCGAGAGAGATAACTCGTTTTTTACGTGAAAGAAATCAATGCAAAGCCGTCTTGTTTCATCGCTTTCGATTACTAGAATTAAAGCAATTTCAAACTGCGGTCCGCATCATCCGACGCAGGTGCTCCCACACTTGCTCATTGATTCCAAACAAATTTAGGATAATAAGTGAATCTTCAGTGAACTATGGAACCCTCACGTCTGCCGCAGGTGAGCGGTCAAGTCCTACTTGATTAAAGATGAATTGCCGAAGCAATATTAACCCCAAATTGTTTATTTTGGTCAGTTGATCAGTGCTGGCGCTTTTTTCGTTTGCTTTTTTCCGCCCTGCGATCATTACGCTTCGATATAATACGGGGCAGCGCTTAGTAATTGGATTGATATTTTTCTTTTGGGCTGCTCATGTGTCTTATATCGTTATGTACCGTAGTTTTGAGACGTATAATTTAGTTAATGCGAACACGATTTTGTGTCTTTATTATTTTATCGGGGTGTATAATTGAGAATCACTTTACATCCATGAAGCTCAGTTACAATCAGTTATGGTTCCCGAAGAAACGCAGTTACTCATATTGTACCTACTTGTGCAACTTCTTTAATTCAGTAGCAATTATTAATAGCTTTTTATGTGATTAAATGACGGGGGGGTCATAGAGGTCTATGGGATTGATTGTATGTTGTGCCTTAAGCTGCACCTAAATACTAAATACGAGATACGTGCATCTATTAGATGCCACCGTTTCAAGGGGATGTTAATTTTAACAAGTTCTTTTAATTATTCTACTATTTTGAATTCGATTGAATAAAATATAGGAAAAAAGGTGTGAGTTTTTATGTATAGAAACATTTCTAGCGGTCAGTCACGACAAATACATATTATTTTCTGCCTCCGTTCTCGATTTTTAATTCACCGAACACATTGTTTATATCACCATTGTTCGCGCTCTTTTATTCTGACTGTGTGGCATCTAATATATTCATTGTTTTCTTGTATTAAATATGTCTGCTTCTCGCCGTGCGCCTTCCCGTAAAAACCCGGGGGAAAAAATCTCCACAATGTGACGACGTATATTTACCTGAAAGAAAATGATATACCATTTTACGAAGCTGCGCGCTTACATTTTATCCCCGAGTTATAAAATAAATATAATGGCGGAATAATAATAATATTTACGAGCAATAAGTTCACTGATCCAGATACTTTTTGTCGCCCGTTCGCAAACGAGCATGGATGCTAAAGTATGAAATTAATTTCTGCAGTGCTTTATCTCATTAATGGACTTTCTCATTTTGTTTCGTTACCGGTCGCCTTAATTTCTTCTGGTGACAAAAGCGAACGTGTTAAATGATGCAAATAATTATATCACTCGTTTTTACGGAAACTCAATCTAAACAGTTTTTTTCTCCTCTAGTTTTCGTTCCGTTATTATTCATTTTTGTATTTTATTTGCAATTAGCTGTATAATTTCGTGATATTGTACTTTTTTGCGGTTTCAGAGCTTTATTTACTATTGCATTGTCAATGTTTCCTCATTTTTACGCTTTACAATTTCCTAAACGTGTTTATTAATTTGTCTTATAACTTTAAATGATATCGAATGAAAGGTGAAGACATGCTTTTAGTTCTAACTCGTTAGTCTTTAGCTAGAACTCGTTTTTCATTTAGAAAGACATGATTTTGATAATGTTTTCATTCAGTCGTTAAAATTACGAAATTCTCAAAGTTGATGAATGTTTTGTAACTTATTTCTCTTTCTGTAATTTTTTGCCTTGGGTAAATATTTTCTTTACTTTTTCTTTGTCACATAATTTGCCAAACAAAGACGATGGAATTAATCTTTATATATAGTTTAGCACTCAAGGCCTAGAAGGCCCATGGCTTGGTTCACTATCCTTCACCAGGCTTCTTTATCTTGAGTTTTCTCTTTCCACTTCTTAATTTTACACTGTTCTATGTACCCTATCACTTCATCCTTACATCTAGATTTAGGTCTTCCACGTTTCTTCTTTCCTCCTATACTACTTTCTAGTAGTTTCCTTGATATTCTTTCTTTATTTATCCTCTTAACATGACCTAACCACCTTATTCTCTGCCCTTTCACCACTCCTACTATAGCTGCTTCTTTATACAGCTCTTGGAGTTCTTTGTTTGTCCTTCTTTCCCATTTATTTTATATTATTTTTCCACCGTAGATTTTTCTAAGTATTTTTCTCTCCCATATTCTTAGCAATTTACATTCTGTTTTACCTAATGTCCACGTTTCACTAGCGAATATCACTACCGGTCTTATAATGGATCTATAAATTCTTAATTTAAGTTTTCTTGATATATTCTTATTATGAAGTAATCTTCTAAGTGCCTAACTGTATAAAAAGATCTACTTCTTCAAAGTTATAAACTTTTCCTTTGTTTGTTGTTATTTGCAGATGTCCTCTTCCATCATTCTCCCTTTCCGTCCATGACATACATTTTGTAGTCCTATAATTTGTGCCGCTCTCTCTAATTTAATTAGTGTTTCTTGTAATTCTTTTTTGCTTCTTGTTATTACATACTCTAGTGCACAGTTAAAAAGTATTGGTGACAGCCGATCACCTTGCCTCAAGTCTTCGTTTACCTTTTACCTCGAATTTTTGTGACATTTTGTTGTTTATTTTCACTCTAAATATTAACGGTATTCTTTACGATTAGTTTTATTAAGTTTAGTAGTTTGCCATTCACTCCTAGCTCTATTAGCGCTTTGTATAATTCTTTTCTCTTTATTCTGTCATACGCCTGTCTAAAGTCTATGAATGCTACAAACGTTTATTTTTTATGCTCGTAATTCTCTGGTTGTATTTCTCTCAGAGCAAATATTTTATCAACTACGATCTCCCTCTCCTAAATCTTGTTCTGGTATTCACCTATTTTCTCCTCTATTTTCTTTGTTAGTCTATTTTTTAAAAGTGTAATTGAAATTTTATATATTACATTTAGAACTGTTATCACATTCCATTCTGTCTCCTTTCTTATAAATGGGGAATATTACTGCTTCAGTCCAATTTTGGGATACCTTTTCCTGTACCCATAACTCATGGATCTATTCAGCTAACTGGTCTCCACCATATTTATTGATCATTCTCCGGATTCTGATTGTTCTTAAACTTCTTTATTATTTGTACTATTTCCTTTACTCTTGGTGGTTCCTCTCTATCTTGCCCTTCAATAAATGTTCTTTCTATATTGTCTTCTGTTTTCTCATTTTGATTTATCATTCCTTTTAATAAAACTTCAAAATGTTCTTTCCACCGTTCCAAGATGTCTTCATCTTCTTCAATTAGTTCTCTATTACTTTCTTGTTTTGAAATATTGGTTTTTGTTGCTATCCTTTTCTTTCTCTTTTTAGAGCTTGGTATAGATTTCTTATTTCCTTATTTTTATAATTTTCTTCTATTTCCGTGATTAGTCCCTCATTGTACTTTCTTTTCTTTTCCCTAAGAACTTTCTTACATTTGCTCCTTTGTTCTTTGTATGCCTCCTTATCACATTCATTTTCACTTTTTAGCATTTGTAATCTGGCATTTCTTCTCCTATCTATCTCCTCTTCGCACTGCAGATCAAACCATTTTCGCGTTTTATTATTTTTTGCTTTTCTACAACTTTCTGCTGCCTGTCTTACTCTGGAACTTATGTCAATCCACAAGCTCTCTATGTCATTATTGTCTTGTATTTCTTCCAATTGATCAGTTAATTTCTCTTTGTATTCACGTATGTCTCCTTCTTTTAATAATCTGATATTTGTCTTTTCAATCCTTTTCCCTTGTCTTTGGTTTCTTTTGGCTGGAATTTCTAGTTTCATTTACTCCTACCAAGAAATGATCGGAATCTGTATCTGGGGCGCGGTAACTCCTAACATCCTTTATACATCTCTCTTGGTATCTGGTATCTTCCACGTACCTTTGTATGTATCTTTCTTCTGAAAGTAGGTACTCTTTATTATCAATCCTTTCTCTTTAGCGAAATCTATTAGAAATTGTCCATTTTCGTTTGTGTTTTTATGTTTGCTATATTTGCCTATTGTAGGTCTAAACATTTCCTCTTATCCTATCATCGCATTGGCATCCCCTACAACTATTTTAAGATCGTATTTTGGTATTTTTTCGTATTCTCTGTCCAGCATGCTATAGAACAATTCCTTCATTTCTATATCCGCATCTTCATAAGGAGCGTGTATATTCACTATGTTAATTTTCTGAAATTTTTCTCTCAACCTTATGCTGCATAACCTACCGAGAAGGTAGAAGGTAGAAGGTAGCTAAGATAACGAACAAAGCAAAGAAAAGGAATATAAGAAGAAATATAAGTATAAAGAATATATAAATATAAGAAAATAATAAATTAAAGCAGGTTTTTGTCCGATGAAAATAAAGTTAAGGAAGAAAAAGGAAAAAGCACTAATAAAATAGAGGGAGGAATAAAAATAGGAACATGGAATGTCAGAGACACATATGAGGAAGGTGCACTGAAGCAGCTGATAAGAGAAATTAAAAAATTTAACTACGACATAGTAGCAATTCAGGAAACAAAACAAAGAGGCCATGGAATCACAGAATTAGAAGATTATATGTTCTTTAATAGTGAAGAAGAAAAGAGAATACTAGGGACAGGCTTCATTATAAGCGAGAAACTCAAAGCAGCAGTAATACAATTCAAACCGGTATCGGAGAGGAATTAATTTTTATTGAAACATAAATGTAGTAATTGGCGAATAAGTGCATACAAAAGCAAAATATTTTTGTGTTCAGTTGGTTTATAAATTTAATCACGTTGAGAATTGTTATTAATTTATTGCTTTATCCGAATTTATAATTGAAAAAAATTTAGCTAATTTTACAATACACACTACATTAGGAAATACTGGTGGAATTAAAGTGACCGCCAAAACAATATAAACAGGAAAACACGAAATTTGTTCTTATTTTTCAATTATTTTATCGTATTTGATTCTGAGTGATTATTTCGATGCGTTTCGAAACTTGTGCTTTCTTGTAGCACACTTTTTGAAAGACATGTATAATTATTTAAAAAAGGACTGCAATTGTGAAAATCTAAAGAAGTAAGTTATTAAAATTTTATAGGTATTTTTATATAAGAGAATAGTGTGAAAGCTCCTTTTTATATTTTTAATTTGAGTATGTGTGTTTATTATTTCATTTTTTAAAATTCTTTTGTAATATTTATAACATCGTATTCATCTGATTTTGTGTTTACATCAAGTACATTATCTAGGTCTAAAAATGTCAATTACATACACAGAAATAACGCTAGGTTTTAAATGAAGAATTTCAGCGTAATAGCAGACATAACAGTATTAGGACCCCTTGAAATACAATTTTATTATTGCATTTATTATATGACAAAATTAACCAACAGCAGTTTAAGCGGGGAGAACTTAACAGCAATCGAACGGAGAATACCCCGTTCACAACCACTTAACGTAACGTAAATTAACCATTTGAATGCATCGTCTGTTAATGTAAACGAAGTAATTCTAAATTTAAATAATTTACTGTTCATTATTAAACACAATAATTAGTTTCAGTTTAGAATTTTAAGTATTTAATGTAAATACTTAAAATACTTCAAACCTGTATTTAGTGATTAATTTTGTTACGTTAAGTCATTGTGAACGGGCTTTAAGAAACCTACTTGATAAGAAACTTTTAGGTAATGCTGCATGTGATAGAAATGTAATCTAGTTAGTAGAAATATTTGGTGTAATAGATTGTTCAAATATGGTAAATATTGTAATAAAAGAGGAACAGTTTGCTCTGATTTAAGGATCTAAGGAAGCAAAAAACTTTTCTTTTTTTTCGAGATTTAAGTGTAATTGAAAAAACAAAAAAGAACATTGATGTATAGTCCGTCTAGAAAGTATTCGGAAAAAAGAAAATAAGACTGAAACTTCCAGTTTTTGAATTTATAAGCGAAACAGTTACAATAGAGGAAAACAATTCTAGTTATTTGTTTATGTAATTTTAGTTTAATCCTGAAAGTTATATTAAACGTCCAGGGAACCTGAAACCAAATCAATTGCATCTTGAGTAGATTTGGTGTTTCATGCGTGTAAAATTTATGATGTTATTTTATCTTTTCTTACTTTTTTCGGTAGAAACAATTTTACAAATCTCTTTTCTTTAATCATGAACCTCTTTGTTGTTCTATTAGTTTTCGCTTTTCTCAGATTTGATACAATTACTCAAATTTTTCTGTTTGTTTAAAAACGTTAACATTCAACATCAGTGGTCACTTTTTTCGTTAGATTCTTTGGAAAATATTAAGTATTTTGACAAAATACTGCGCTACTGCAAATGTTGTAAATATAATACAGTATTTATAATAAGTAATATATTGACAGAAATTCCAAAATTTCGGATACTTTCTAAACGGTCTATAATTTTATTGAAAACAAAAATTACATCGAATCTTGAAGAATTAAATAACAAAACAAAAGACGAACGAAAAGCAATTCAAACAGAAAACTAGAAGGTGAAAAGAAAACTTAATGTGATACGACATGTCAATTCAACCAAAATCAACGAGAGTCAAATGTAGCAAAGCAGTAAAATATTATATACTACTAAAAAATAAGATCAGTCAAAGAAAAGAGAAAACAAAAAAAGAAAATCGAAGATTCTTCCATTCCGGAGAAGAACATAAATAGAAAACAAAACAAACAAGTCTGTAAATACAAAAAAATACACAAGGTACTCAAGGTACTGAAATACGACGAAAAAGACGAAACGAAAAATAAAAGAAGATCCATGCCTCTCCAGCAGCGAATTATTCGAAAGTCAACCAAAGGAACATCATTGTAATGAGAAAATTAATTCGATAGGAAGAAACCAAGAACAAGCAAGAACGAAATACACAATTAAATGAATGTAAAACAAAAGAAGCTCGACTGTACTCCACTGGCGGAAAATGATTGAATGTGACTGAAGTATGTAAAAAAAAAATGAATAAAAGAAATCGACGATTTCCCGACAGAGAATTAAAAAAAATCAAGAAATTTAAGATGAAGTAAATACGAAAAAATAATTCAATAGGAAGAAACAAAAGAGAACTGAGACAAACAAAAACAAAAAATCTATTCTGTTCTTTCGTTTTTTTTTTTTATTTCTTGACGCTTATTAAAAATTTCTTTTGTTTTCTGTAAGTCCTATAACACTGCGCGGAAGAATCATCGTCCTTTTGTGTTTTTTTTGATATCTTGTTGTAATTTAATTAAAAAAATGTGAAATTGCATAAAATATAAATAAAAAAAAATGAATAAATAATGATCAAGCGTGTGATAAAAAAACGAATAAATCCTCCTTCAAGGCCATTTTAGTTTAACTACATATAAAGCAGATAAAGCAGATGAAGTATACTTGTTACTAATTTAATTAACGAGCTAAAAATTTTATTTTAACTTGTTATTTAATACATGAAGATAAATATAATTTAATTCATTAAAAAAAACATTCAATGATTGAATCGAAAATTTGCGTACTGTTGTAAGTTACGACATACGTTTCCTTTTCCATGGTCTGCTTTTAGGACATTGAATTGAAATCCATATTTTTTCTTTTGCGTTTCAGTTCTTCCTTTTTTTTTATCTATCTTCATCTTCATTTGGAAATCATCTTCGGTAGAACGATATCTTGTAGTTATAAATTTCTTTGTTTGGTCCTAATGCCATATTTTATATTTGCTTTCCATTTGTTATTTTCTTTTGAATAGACTTCCGTTGTGCTAATATTTTTTTGCAGTGTTTTTAACTTTTCTTTAAATGCCTTTGCACTTTGCCACTATGTTTTTTTTTCGTTTGTCTGCAGATACGTCCTTGAACTTGTTCTAATCGTTTTTCTTTGCAAACTTTCTTTTCTAGAGTATTATCTCATCGTTTGGTTCAAATGCCATGTCTTTTATTTGCTCTCCATTTGTTATTTTCTTTAAACAATCTTCTATTTCAATGATATTTTCTTGTTGCGCAAGCACAAGAAGAAGATGGTTAAGTTGTTTATGTTTATCTTTTACTTTTTTCCCACTTAATTTTTTCCAAGCTTAGAGGTTATCGGCGAAGGGTGTTCTCGTTCGACATTCACCTTACAAACTGGGGAAATGCAGAAAACCTAGTTCAGAAGAGCCGGTATGAATTCAAATCACAATTCGACACATATCTCTGACATAGAATCCATGTGCACCAGGAGGGAATACAAACACACACCTAATAGTTGCTCGGCCAAGCGCCAAGTGGACTCAACCAACTCGGTTAACAACTACTTGATTTTTAATTTGAGGATGAACTACTTTGTTGGATTATAATATACAAAAGAAATTCAATCGGTATTTCGTGTTTAAACTCCGGGGTAGTAAACGAAATACAAGAAAAATAACTACTCTACTACTAAGAAAAAAAAAGAAGGTCAATTGGCTACCGTAGAAATATATAACAGTGGAGGATGGAAGGTGTGTCCAAATGAGCAGTGTGTGGAAGAATGTGGAAGATTGCCAATATCATGAAAAGCTTGAGAGTACTTTTTGGCTTTTTCCTTTCACCTTTTGTTTCTTAAATGCCTTCCACTTTGTCTTCGTTCCTTTTCATGGGACTCAGATATTCTTTTTGTCTTATCTTTTCTTTTCTTCTGAAAATCCTCTCTAGAGCGGCGTCATCTTTTCCATTTTTGCAGTGCGGCAAACTTTTTCGTTTGCTTTGCTTTTTCCCTTTCATTCTTTGATCTCTAAATGTTTCTTCCTTTTTTTTCGTTCGATCGCAGATGTTCGTTGATGACTTTGTTTTTTCATCTTGTTTTGAAACCTTTTTAGAGTCTTATCGTTCAATTTTAGAGTGTGACAGACCCCTTTGTTTAATTCGAATGTCTCGTTTAATTTTTTTTTTTTTTGGACAAACTTTCATTCCGTGAATATTTTTTTCTACTTTCCTCTTTCATTATCTATTATCTAAATACGTTTTCGTTTGCCTTTCTTTTTTCGTTCGATCTTATAAATTATTCCTGTATTTCTTTTTTCTTGTTCAAAACTTCCATTTCCTCTCTAGTGGTGTGCTCGTCTTATAAATAAATTCCCTCTATTTTTTTCGATCGATTTTCGTTCTTTTTCCTTTTGTCATTCTTGTTTGAAGCTTCACTTATTACATTTTAAAATAGAAATTAATTACTTATTGAGATTGATGGTAATATTTTCTTCAAACTAGTAATTTGAAAGTATTTAGAAATATGAGGTATAGGATAAAGCAAACTGTAGTTTATATTCATGTGTCTACGTGTGGCACTCATATCTTAATACGTCTTAAGTTTATGGTGTCTATAAAACTTTAATACACAATCAATTTAGAAGTGCAGGTAATTTTATACCATTCAATAATCTTGAAATAACTTAATAATGGCAGGTTTGCATATTGTAGTTGAGCTACCTGAAAAAATAAAATAAAATAAAATAAAAAAAAGGTGCAGCAGCGTGCGGCATGAATAAAATCAATTTAATTACAATTTCATAAGAAAAGTACGAATTAAGCACTTAAGGAAATTGAAACGTACATTTTTCGCCGCTTTTAATTGTATTATTAAATTAGTTAAAACGCCGATACAAATTTATAACTATAATTTAACTTATTAAAATTATTCAATAATTATAGTTTTTCATCGACGTGCCGTTTATTTTTCTAGAAAAAATTTGATTGATTTACGTGACGCAACGCCACAACTTGAACCGCAATCGTCCGAGAGAACTAAACGTGTTAAAATCATAGTCGGCTAATTGCACGTTCAATAATATTTATTAAGTATTAAATATGTTTGCTAATTAATATTTAGTTAAGTAAATAAATAAATTGTCAACTGTCTCGGAGTAAATTGACATTTCTGATTTATTTCGTGCGCAATTATGATAAGAGTATTTAATTTATTATGATCGCTTCTTACAGGAGATTTCACAATTTTAAAGTTATTTTAATGGACGTCAAAGATTTCAGTTTTTGCTTCTTTTACATATCAAAGATTTTTTTCAAGTTCATGAAAATTACGTAACCCCAAAATATTGTAAAAATAATGTGTGATACATGAATTTAAAATTTAATGAAAACTTTACCGAACAATCATTTACGAAACATTTCAGCTTCTTATCGCGTTAAATTTTATAAACGTTATCGAAGTACCAATCTCAGCGGTCGATAAAAAATGAAGAAATATCAGAACATTGATTTCATTGTAGCCGTGCATTTTTTCATCGATTCAAAACTGGAAAATTGAATGCGATTTACAATTTAACGGGCTGCGAGTTTTTTCCCCCCGACAATTTTAATCATATAGTTTGAAGGCGACTTATTTATTGACGGCTCTAAGAGGACGACGTCGCGAATAGAAATTGCTCCATTTGAGAGTGTAGCGCGTGTGTTCTCGAAGAAGGCAAGGTGACCATCACTTATTTTTCAATTTTGCTCTTAAAAACCGCAATTAGTACATTCTCCTGGCGATTGAGACGATAACGATTTAAGAGAGCAACTAAACGAAGCTAATTGAAATTCCGCATTAAAATTTTAATACGCGAGTGTCACTTTCGTAAATAAGAACGCAGAGACATTTATGTCAACGTCTATTAAAAACTAGCACAGAGATAATATTTTCCTTTTAATAAAGCATAAAATCTTGAAGAACTTTCGATATTTTATTATATGTATATAAAATAAATATTTTTTGCGAATTAAATATTAATGAAGGATTCAAGAAAATATTGATGATATTAAAGACTGACAGAATTATAAATGCGCAGATCAAATTTATTATTTTTCTTTTTGGAATTTTACCTTCGTATTTATAATGGAACACACATCATTTTTTTTTTTATTATTAAATGGAAGTATTAAAAAATATGAACAATTAAATATAGATACTACATTAACGCGATTTATTCTTAACTTTTACTTAATAATACCATGCGATCGAATAAAATGTGATGCAGAGCAGAATTCAGAGTTGAAGTATTGATGTCATGAGTCATAAGTGAGGCAACAAAAACTAGATGGCGCTATGGTGCAGCCTATTACAGTTGCATCTGTCAGGAATTGCAATTCCTAATATTACACCAAATGTTCAACATCCCTTTTTCGCTCTATCTTCCTTCATCAAAAAATCAAAACCAACTTGATGAACTTTTCAATTGAACAAGCGTTAGTTCTTAAGTATAAACAATTTTACGTATCAGTATGTATTTTAAGTAAACAAAAAAAATTCCCAATAGCACATGTAAGCAGCGCTTTGTTTACCTACCAGGTAAATAGCTCATTACAAAGATCGGTGGTAGGGAGATGGCAGTTAGCTATTCTAGTTTTTATTCTATGATTAATAACTCTGTTGTTAACTTTGAAATCGAATCCATGCCCTACTACCTACAAATGAGATTTTCTTTACTCGCACGGTATCATAATTTGCAAAAAATCTATAAAACTAAAAATTCAAATTAAACAGAATAAAATTAGAACGAAAATAATCAGCTCTCGCTTAATTTTGTATAATCTATTCTTGCATAAAGATAATGAATTAAGTAATTAAAATTTTATTTGGTCGCATGGTATTGTAATTTGAAAAACAATCTGAAAACAAAACTAAAAGTTAAATGAAATAGAATAAAAATGGAACCGATTTCGTTTAATACTGTATAAATAATTTTTGTACGAAAATAAAATTAATCTATGGCTACTCTAAATCAAATTTTATTCGATTGAATGGTTTTTGTAATTAAAATAGAAAATTCTGCAAAGTTTTGAAAAGAAAACTAAAAAAATAAATGAAATAGAATAAAAATAGAACCAAAGTAATCAGATTTTGTTTAATATTGCATAATTTATTCTTGCATGACAATGAATCTGTAGCCTACTTAAATCAAATTTTATTCGGTCGCATGGTATTGAACTAGAAAAGAAAATTCAGCAAAATTCTGAGAAGGAAAGTAGTAAAGTAGAATCAAAATAATCAAATTTCCTCTATTACTGCATAATCTATTTATGAATGGAGATGATGAATCTTTGGCCTACTCTAAATCAAATTTTATTCGATCGCATGGTATTTTTATTAGAAAAGAAAATTCTACAAAATTCTGGAAAGAAAAAAGTAGAACCGAAATAATCAAATTGCGTTTATTCCATAATCTATTCTTGAATGGAGATAATGAATTTGTAATTTGAAAATTCTGTAAAATTCTGAAAGGAAAAGAAGGCTAAAAAGATAATGAAATAGAAGAAATATAGAACCAAAATAATTAGATTTCGTTTAATATTGTATACTCGATTCTTACATGAAGATAAAATGACTCTTGGGTCTACTCTAAATAATATTTTATTCGATCCGGTGGTATTTAATTTGTAAAGGAAGATTTTGTAATTGTGGTATGACTGAGTTAGGTTGGGTTGGTGACACTGTGTGCATGTAGTGCACAAGTGCAAGTGACAATTTGTTTATGTTCAATTTTGAGTTTAATTTTGAGAGTTTATACTAAAGCAAATAAAGAGTAATATTTCTAACCACTTTTTGCCTTATCACTCGATTATACCACATATTTGGCGACGAGATAAAAGTGCTACTGTAAATAAATAGACAATTACGTGATACATTGAAGAAAAAAGTGCTGACGAAGTACAGGTGCTCCGTATGTGAAAGAAATGGCGACCGACGTAAGGAATTTCAAATTTGACAAATTTGAACAAGATAAGGAGGAATGGGAATACTACATACAACGTTTCGAGATGGAATTAGCAATACATGGATTAGACACACTGGAGACAGGTACTATGAGACGCAATTTTCTGCTGTCAAAGGTAGGCCCACAACCATTTAAAATGCTTATTGATTATTACAAACCCAGCAATATTATCGATAAGACTTATGCAGAGATCGTAACCGTACTACAGAGAAATTACGGGAAACAAACATACATTCTTTCAGAAAGAGTCGCTTTTGCTGCTCGTTGGAAACAAGACAACGAAACAGTTACGCAGTTTTTAACGGCTTTAGCAGGAGGATGCGATTTCGGTAATAATTTAAATGAACGACTTAGAGATCAACTAGTCATTGGTTTAGGTAACACAAGCTGGCAAAAAGAACTTATTCGGTTACATCAAACAAACGCTACAACATTAGAAGATGTGAAAGCATCAGCCTTGGTCTTAGAACAAACAGACTTAGCGACACAACGTTTATCGACATATAAGCCACACCCACACATCCAAATACAAACGCAATTCAAAGGAAACCGAAACTAACCAAAAATTCGCCCAATTTAATTTACAAATCCGCAACACGACAATTGGATCCAAACAAAGTTTGTTTAAATTGCGGAAATCAGTCACATAAAAACCAAAACGATTGTCCGGCGAAAGGTAAATCCTGTTCTGCATGTAAGCAATTGAATCATTTTGCGAAAGTTTACATTACAACCGGGAAAGCACAAATTCGAAAAGGGAACGAACGGACCAAGCAAATAAAAGCATGTAACGTTCAGGAAGGCGAAAACCTAAGCGATAACGATACGGATGGTTATTCGTCCACTAACACAACAAACATTCGGGAAATTAAATCCGAAAGTAGAGTTATGATTACTGCTGACATAAACAACATCAAAATAGATATGTTATATGATCTAGGAGCCGCACATTCCGTAGTAGGGAAAACTATTTGGCGAAAATTGGGAAAACCCCCTATTCAAAAGACAACAAATTTAATAGCATACACTGACGTAGAAATTGAAACGTCAGATATTGCTGAAGTACAAGTACGGGTTTTCAATAAACAATTGAAACTACCTCTTTACATTGTTAAGTCAGACGACATACCATTATTTGGATTAGACTGGTGTCTAAAATTCAAGGTACCCCTACCACCAGGCGCAAGATTATGTAACATTAAAAAAAGCTATTCCGACTAAAACAGTACGAGCAGACGTGAACACACCAGATATCGACAATTTGATAAAATTACTTGAAGAATACAAAGAATTATTTCAGGGAAATATTGGAAGTATAAGCGGACACGTGGCAAAATTTCTTATACCCGCCTTAGTAACAACCAAAAGCTTGCAGGTCCAGAAATGTTCCATTAGCGCTACAGGATCAAGTGACAGCGGAACTAAACAGACTTGTATCTGAAAATGTTCTTGAACCTGTAAACACCACTGATACACCAATTGAATGGGCTTCACCCATAGTTGTAGCCATAAAATCAAACGGAAGCATTCGAATTTGCGGTGATTTTCGTGTTACAATTAACTCATACGTTCAAACGGATAATTATCCTCTTCCGCGTTTTGAAGATATTACGGCAAAACTAAGTGGGGGAAAATATTTTTCAAAAATCGATTTGAAAGATGCATACTTACAGCTGCAAGTACACCCCGATTCGCGAAAATATTTTGTAATTGCAACACATCGCGGTTACTTTACTTACAAAAGATTGCCTTTTGGAGTATCTTTCGCACCTGCCCTATTCCAAAGGACAATGGACCATATTTCCATCTGGACTTGACGGAGTAGTTTGCTATCTAGACGACATTTTAATAACAGCTCCAAACAAAGAAACACATCTACAACGTGTCAAAGAAGTTCTGAATCGTCTACAAGAATCAGGATTACGAACACAAGAAAAAAAAATGCAAATGGTTTCAAAATAGTATCACTTTTTAGGTCATGTTATAGACAACGAAGGATTACATCCGACACAAGAACACATAAAAGCTTTAAAAGAAATGCCTTCACCTAAAAATGTAACAGAAGTAAGATCATTTTTAGGATCTATTACATATTATGGACGATTTATTCAAAACCTACATGTGAAATGTGTACCTTTATATCAACATCTGTAAAAAGGAATAAAATGGAATTGGTCGAAAGAAGACGAACATATCTTTACGACATTGAAGAATATGTTAACGTCATCTGATACCCTTGCCCATTATGACCCAAATTTACCGATAATAGTATCAAGCAAGCGATAAAGGTGCAGGAGCAGTCCTTTTCCATGAGTTACCTAATGGAGAAAGAAGACCGCTTTGCTATGCAACAAGAACTTTTAACGAAATAGGAACGAGGTATTCGACTATTGACAAGGAAGCATTGGGAATTGTTTTCGCAGTAACGAAGTTCCATCAATACCTCTATGGTCGACATTTTACCTTATTAACAGACCATAAACCGTTAGAAAGAATTTTCGGACAACACAGAGAAACGCCTAAAATTGCAAGTAATAGACTTATTCGATGGGCAATGACTTTGAACAGTTACTCATACACGATCGAATATCAACCAGGAAAAGAAAATATTCCAGCAGATGTTTTGTCTATATTACCTCTAAAAAACACCGGAACATCATCACACGAAGAAATTGGATTACCACATCGAGGTCAATTATTGCATTTACGACTACACCATTTGCCAATAAGGAAAAGAAAATTAAAAGAAGAAACCCTCTCTGATAAAAATTTTCGGACTGTTATTTATCAAACACATCAACACCTATTGGCCAGAGAAAAAGGAAATACCAGAACAAATGTTGTAATTATATGAAAAACGAGAAGAGCTCTCAGTCGAGGAGAATATTCTATTATGGAAAGGAAGATTGTGCATACCATCAACATTACGTCAAGATATTCTGATGATGCTGCATGATGGTCACCCAGGAATTACAGCAATGCAATCCATGGCACGGATTCATGTATATTGGCCAAATATCGACGCTGACATAGTGGACCATGTCAAGACATGTTCATTTTAACCAAGAATCGAAGCAAAATGATAGAAACATGCAATTTTATTCATGGTGTGCACCGCCAGAACCGTGGTCGCGTCTACATATAGACATTGCGGGACCTTTCGAAGGAAGAATGTGGTTAATAATCATTGACGGGTACAGCCGTTGGTTAGAAGTTATTCCTATGAAAAACATTACATCCGATACAACTATAACTGCATTACGTGAAGTGTTCGCGCGATTCGGACTTCCAAAATTCATAATGTCTGACAACGGACCGCAGTTAACGTCTAACGAATTTAAACAGTTCTGTGAACGAAATGGCATTACACACATTAAAATTACACCGTATCACCCAAAAAGTAATGGACTTGCGGAACGCGCTGTAAAGATTTTTAAAGAGAGAATGTGCGCGAGTGACTCTAAATTAAATCAAGAACATCGATTGCAAAAATTCTAGTTCTCTTACAGAAATACAATTCAAAGATCAACAGGACGTACACCAGCCGAGCTCATTTTTGGCAGACCATTACATTCCATATTTGACTAGTTAAAACCCGATTTATTCCGAAACATTGAAAAAGCTCAACTAAATCAAAAGCGAATTCGTGACAAAGGAAGCAGAGACATCACCTATACTAAAGGCGATCCAGTTTGGGTAAATAATCCCTTACAAAAAGGCTCATCTCTGCACCTACGTCATCCATTGTGGATGTAAATGGAACACCCAAGCGGAAACACGCTGATCAAATGAGACCTCGCAAGATCACGACAGAGCGTTTCATCACACCAGAGGCAGAAACTCCAATTTTACATCAAACCCCACGTGCAATAACCATACCAGACGAATCCCCAACAGACATTCGATCAACTTCAACTTCATCCACGCCGATGCCAGAAGGACAAGATGAAAGATTGTTGCAGAGTCCTAGTACTTCTAAAACACCTACTCCTGAAGTTAGAAGAAATCCACCAAGGACTAGAAGACCATCTATCAGGCTAAGAGACGAAGTTTTCCTTAGGCGAGGGGGAAATGAGGTATGACTGAGTTAGGTTGGTTTGGCGGCACTGTGTGCATGTACAAAAACAAGTGACAATTTGTTTATGTTCAATTTTTGAGTTTAATTTTGAGAGTTTATACTAAAGCAAATAAAGACTAATATTTCTAACCACTTTGTGCCTTATCACTCGACCATACCACAGTAATAGTTTCAAATTTTTTCCAATTCAAATTAACTTTATTTTCTTTAGACATGTAATACATGTATGAAGGGCATTATTAGGAGATTATAGCCTGAGAGTATATTTAAAGCTCGAGCTTCTAAATAGTAGAGGGCTATTATCTATTATGCCAGTGGTACATACAATGTTTTATTTTATTTTGATCAAAATTTATGAATTCAATATTTTTATATCGTATGCGAGTGATGTGCACGTTGTTTTCATATAGATTGTTGGCGTTACTGTGCCCGCAATTGAATGCCAATAAACAACATTATGGTTCCAAAATGAAATAAAAGTTTTGAAAGGATAAGAAAACTAAAATTATAAACGAAAGAGAATAAACACAGAATAAGCAGATTTCCTTCAGTATTTTTGTACAATTTGCTCTAAAATTAATTAATTTTTAAATGAAGATGATTCCTTAATCTAAATAATTTAATTATTAGACTTTTTCCAAGCTTTGTGGGATATGTTCTGCTCCGAAATTACTAGACGACCAAGTTCTGATTTTGTTTAATTTCACTGAATAAGTTTTCTTGACTTAAGTCGCTGCATTTGCCAGTGGAATAAATTAACGGCCACCATAAAAGTCGAAGACAAAACACGAGGTGATTCAAACAACAACTCAGAAGTGGATCATCTTAGATTTTCCAAGATAACAGGTGAACTATAGTAGTAGTTGTCTGTGGCTCGTGGCGTCATGCTTGGAAACAAATGACTGGCAGAGCGAGGATAATGCCGAGCGTTACCAACTACCATTAAAATAATTATGATTGGTCTTTGCTTGTTCCTTCTGCTAATAATTCCGCTGTTTTGACAGTGCATTGTTTCATTTTTACAGTTACGCAGTAAATTCATTTTTTTTGCAATTATAGAAAGTCGTTAGGATTCACGAGAAAGGTGAATTAATTATGTTAAATCATACGTACTTTATCATATATTCTCTGTACAATGTGTAAACCGCTAGGGGCAAGCAAAAAAGAAAATGCACTACAATGATAAAATCAAAGACGTGAGCCGACTTCATCTATCGTTGTCGGACGCTCAATATAATGTTTCGTCTTTGTTTTACTCATCAAAAACTGCAATGTCGCACAAATCGATTTACATATTGTATACTAGCGTAAAGTATTAAACAGTATTTGATGGATGATTGAAAACTTTGATTTCTTCACAGCAAACAAATTTTATTGAGAATTGTCTGTTAGTGTTCGTGAAGACATGATCCAGAAAAAAACATGCACAGTTACTGATTGATTCTTTTTTTTTATTACAATTTTTGATTCAAAAACCCTAAGAAAGGAAAGTCGCAAGACAAGAAACTTATTTATTTAGTATGTACAGTCATGGACAGCTAAAGGAGATCGAACTGTTCATGTATTATGCATTGAACAAATTTCGGGGTGTTCTCTTTTAATTGCCCACGACTGTACGTACGTTTCTTTCCAGTAAGGATGTGGATTCTGAACGTACGTAGATCATGACGAATATACTTCTGACATAAATAAAAAACCACGAGCAAAGGAAATAATCCAAAAATATTTTGCAATTGCAATTATTTAAGACCCGTAGTCCGCCTCCATATCCAACACAAACCGCTGGAGGTAACATATTATTAATCTCTCCAACTTGTCTTCCGCATCACACAAATATTAGAACTTGAAGTCGTACATCGCTGGAAAGCATGAAAAACGCTTTGACCCATTTAGCAAAGTTAATACAGTCGAGGGCACGTCCGATTTTCTTGTAGGCCTCGAGAGGGCGGGCATGCGGGTGAATATTGTAATTGCACGTTTCTTGCGCGAAATTTTTCCGAATTGCCCCCCATTAATAACTTCCTACTTGGTTTATAGGTCGTAAATTTCATACGGTTTGTCGAACAATCAGGTTATTTAAAAGTATCTACAGTTTACATGGCGGATTCATACAACTTAAGAGATAAAACAAAAGTAAGTATATACAATCAAGTTTTACCAAAATACAATAATCCTAAACTAGATGCAGAAGAACTGAAGAAGATTATCTAGTTTATGGTTGAACCCATTTGTGGTTTATGGTTGGACCCATAGGACCCATGTTGGTAAGAAACTTTGCATTCATAGAAACTTTGGAATTTGAAGCTTGAAGAAAGCACAGGGGAGGACTGTGTCTAAAAGTACTGTTTAAGAGTTTAAGGGAGGGCACTTGCCATCAGGCAAGCTGATCAACTTTAATCAATCTGCCACTGGGAAATAGCCTGTACAACGTTTATGTCCGTATTCATAGTGCTTCCTCGAGGCTTCCTTAAGTAAGGAACCCCTTAGAATGTGAGTTGTTTAATGCAACTGCCGTATTGCAATCCCTTTCTAAGGGGTTTCTCATTCAAGGAAGCCTCGAGGAAACACTATGAATACGGACATTATTCTCAATTTTTTTGTTTAGGAAAGAATGAATATATGTAGAAAATTAATTATTTATGTAGATATAAAGGGTGTATGATAATTAATTTAGCATCTTGCCAGTATTCTTCAAGAGGTGTAAACTTTACAATGTAATATTAGCCAGTCCTGATATGCAAATTTTAATTTAAATTTTCCATATGTTAATAAACTCATTTCAAGTTCGCGTCCGTATAGATCGTAGGTATAGCAATTATAGTTATAATACGTCAGTTCCAACCGAGCTCATAGCTAATATCGCTCGTTTCAGCGGCGTAATGTGCCGGTTCTGCGCCATAATGTATGCACAGAGGAGCAGCCTGGTGTGTGCTTGAGTGATGTTAATTGCTTTCCCAGCGAGATCGCACCTCTGCGAACTTGTCCCGCACTTTTATGGCTCCCAGTAATGATTTCTGTACCCATAGACCCCAATTATGAAATACTTCCATTCCATATGCCGCTAGAAGCTTAGAATTACGTGAAATTGCAAAATACTACTTACTCTCACTCTATGGGTTCATGTGTGTGTGGTTTACTGCTGGAAAGCATGGGGAAAAATTTACAACACCTTAGGCACCTATACGTATATAAATATTTACAGGCACAGCAGGTAGTTCTATATTATTAATATATAAAAAGAATTCTTGAAGATTCTAAATATCTTTAACATCTCCTAGAAGATAGATAACAAATTGTAGCCACATAACTTCATACAATCTGTTTAGAATAAGTTGCCCCCATTTAATTTACTAATGTTATAAATTAATTTTATATTGTGTGATGAAATAGTCATAATGATTTTAAGTTCTTTAGAACTCGTCGATCCTTTACAGAACATAATTTACAACAAAGAGAACTTGTACAAACACGTCGCCTCTAAACAATGCCCCTGCGTTAGCTTCGCCGTTGTCCACGTACGACTGTGGTTGCTTCAGCTACCTGAATCCGCATCCGGTCTAGCACCTCCGACCACATCCTTTGCGTCTTATCCTTACGCTGAATAAGATCCAAGTTGCCGTCGTGGCTGAGGAATGGTTCTCACAGGTAGTAGCAATGTGATTAGTTTTTTAGGCGATCCCGGAGAATGGTAGTTAAATTGTGTGAAATTGTACTTTGCGATATCTACCGCAGAGTTTATTTATCTTGCTCGTGAACGGAGTGAAATCGCCACCTTCATGTGCCTTCTGTTTGAATTTGTCCGTAATTGAAATGTAATATTGTTTTTTGTAAGTTTATCTCGTGGTTTACAAACGCAATAAAATCTAAAGCAAAATATAAGTGACACCACATGTATCCCTTTGTCTTACATCTCTTCATCTGTAAAATGTTTCTATGCATTCTACATTTCCGATTGATTTGGGTTTGCATTAAGAAACCTACAGATTGTTTCATTGAAACATGAAAAAAGATGGAGACGGGACAGAAATCGCTATATTATAAAACGAAGCTCCATTCTTATTCTTTTTTAAATGATTTCTGCATCTCTTCAATATTGAAATTGCTTATTATCATTAATCATTATTGCCGTCTCAAATGTTAACAGATGAAGTAAAATTCTTCACTAATTGTTGATGAGGACCGTAGTTTGTATGCAGAAGTATCGTTTTATGTGTGCACCATTGTACATAAAATTAAAACATTAAGCGACGACAATCATTAAGTTTAATATCAGACTACCAAAGATGGAGTGCCGATTATAAACCGCGAAATGACTGAAAAGGAATTTAATATTCAATTCGAACTTTCTCTCAATTTCTAGGCGTTACACATTCATTCTAATGTGGATCACATGCAATCCCGGAACATGCGAGGAAGACCGTTAATTACAGACATCATAATTAACTGTTGATATAAAAGCGCTCTCCATCAAAATTGATTGCACCATCCGCGGTCTTCCTGCTTCGGTTTCTTCTTTTCTAATTCATTTCGCTTAACACCGAAAGTCATGCGATCTGATAATTTAACTGGTTTATACAAAATGCGGGAGTTTATTTGTTAATGAAAATATGAATGAGCGGTGAGGAAGCGAGCCTCTTTTGCGTGCACTTGGTCATTTAATAGTCGTGTCCACTGGTAGTAAGTACAGCCCACGCAGGCCATGCGAATCTCTTGGCCGAGATTTTCTCATGTGCTTTACTTTTACTGAAATTATGTTACAAATTCGTGTTATTAAATTTGTTCTTAAACTGGATTAAATTACAACCGCTACTGTTAGATGGTCGTTTTAATAGAGGCCAAACATGAAACGTATCGTTTTACCGGAGCAAGTTAATTCCAAACGAAATCAATAAAATAAATGATAATTAAATCGTGGAATTCACCGGAAAAGGGCCGGGCTTAGAAAAAGTTCAACCCTTTGACGAGGATCGTCGCGTCACGGGTATAATTTGCTTCCGAGCCCATCAATAAACTCCATGAATCACTGATAATTACGGTGCGCTGAGTAAATAAAATTATCTTACATGTAGACGTTTGCTTCGGCGGCAATTAAATTCTCAAACTTTGAAGTGCGGATGCGGTCAAGAGTTTAATGCATCCTGTGTTTTCCTTGTATTCACGGCGATGTTGTCCTTAATCTTACGTCTTATGCAATTTTTTAATTGCCGCTTTGTTTGTTCGCGGTAATATAACGAAAGAAGAAAAAAGCTTGAAACTCATGCGAAAGGTATTTGTTTCATTAATTTCTGAAGGTATCTGCTAACAGACCGGTTTAATTTAAGGGTAATTAAATTCAGTTCGAAAAAAAGAATGCCGTTATGGACACTTTTGTTCTTATGTTCTTGTTTATAGTACCTAACATTAATAATAATTTAATTCTTGTAATTAAGCACACTTGCTGTTAGTGATAACCAAAGAACCACAGCATTTAAGTTGCCTCTTTCAAATGCAAAACTAAGGAAAAGATGCGTTTACATCCAAACATCTATGCATTTCTCTCTCGTCTTAGAATTTGAACAAAGACAAAGTTTTAGTTTTTATGATTCTTCGAGCATCACGACGACCGTATTTGAGCGTGTGGAGATGCTTTACTTTGCATTATTCTATTAAATTACTGAATTAATTTGTGATTTGCTTTCGTCGTGTGATTTTAATATCTCTTCATCCTTCTTTAGAGGAGTCACTAGTTTGTCTGGAATTATGAATTTTTCCAGAATTCTGCACAATTTCTACCGTGCAGTTAAAATAAATTCCTAATTAAAGTAAGCTTATGTAAACATGAAGCGCAGGGTATGTTTGTGCATTCAAGCTGAAGGACAGCATTTTCAACATCTGCTTTAAGCTTTAGTATTGTTTAAATAGAAATGAACTAATTATATTTTTTAACAATTTTAACAATTTTCGTATTAACCATAGCATCAACCCACACTAGTTACTGGGATCATGATCTGATCATACAACGCGATTTTGAGACGTGATTGCTCTCTTTATTTTTCTGTCTTTAACGTTCGCCATAGAAAAAAATAGAATGTTACACACGACGGAAAAATTTAATTATGGGCTCGTGCAAATTAAACGTTTTGACTCATCGATAAAGAATAATTTTACCGTCTTGTATAACAAATAACTATTTTTAAAGTAATGTCATGATCAGATAATATGATACTGTCCTCTCCTCATATATTGCGTATCGCCAAATTTATAAAATAATCACAGCTTATTTTAATCAAGAATTCATTGAAGTACATACACTACTTTATATTCTTTTAATCTTCCAATTATTTGCCGTCTTAGCTTTTACTGGAGATTTGGTGAGGAGAATATCCTCAGGTTACCATTCAAAAATTCCATGAAATCTTTATTTGTAAACAGATGTTGACATCTTAGTTGACATCTTCGCTGTCTAAGGATGGTTAGCAAGCATTTTGATGATGGACTCTGAAGGTGGTGCTCTTTCTAATTCCTCAAAACTCTAGCTTAATTCAAGATGTCTTCAGAAGTCATGGCCATCTAATAGTATGCTGCTATTATGCTACTGTTATACAGTGCGAGTCTCTAACTTGGAATAAATTCAGTAAAGCAAAGACAGTATTATTTTCGGAAATATGCTCGGACACGTCGATTAGTATTTTAAATTGCGCTCTTTTTTATCTAAGAACATTTTATATAGCGTGTCCCAAATTTGAGATAAGACGTCATCGACTATTTTTTTAAATTCTTAAAGTGTATAATCAAGTTACACATGCGTACCAAATTTCAAATTTTTATTCCTTGTCATTTGAAAGATATTTAACAAATATCAACTAATTTTTTGTCAAACTGGGTTGACGTCTTATCACAATGTTATAAAAACAAGTAAAAAAAGCAGCATCGCATTCGACTCGTATTGAGTGAGGAGATTATTAGTTTGTTTCACCGTTTGTTGAAAAATCGGCCAAAATGCCTTACTTAACTGAAACCCACAAGATTGAAATTTTAATGATGATTGGCTACGGAGATAGGACAAGAACACAAAATGAAGTTATTCACTTATTCAGAGAGAAATATCCTGATTTACCACCCATATCGCAAAGTACCGTAAGCAATATTGAAAAACAGTTTCGGGAAAACGGGCATTTAAGAAAAACCAATAATCATCGTCAGAGTGCGCTCTTAATGTACTTCTCTCTGTTCAAGAAAATTGTCATGTTCCCACTAGGCAGATAGCTAGGGAAGTCGAAATTAGCCAGTCGTCAGTGGCAAGAATTTTTAAAGCGCAAAAATTGCATCCTTATAAAATGGCAATGCTCCAGGAACTCACCGAAGATGATCCGGATAGAAGACTCCAGTTTTGCGATCAAATGATGGATCTACTAAACAGAAATTTTCTAAACATAGAAAACGTCCTGTTTTCTGATGAATCAACGTTTATGTTAAATGGTCAGGTAAATCGTCAAAATTGTCGTTATTGGGCAGACAACAACCCACACTGGATGAGGGAAGGCCACACTCAACATCCAGAAAAAGTCAATGTTTGGGCAGGGATTGTTGGTGATCGAGTAATAAGACCAATTTTCTTCCAAGAAAATCTCAATGGAGCGAGATATTTAGAATTCTTACAGGAAGAACTGGTTCCGAATTTGGTTACTCTGTTTCCTGATCCGGTCGAAGCTGATGTCCCAAATAGAAACATCTGGTTTCAACAAGACGGTGCTCCTCCTCATTTGGTAAGACCTGTCCGTGAGTATCTGGATGATGTATTTCCAGGAAGATGGATTGGTAGAAGAGGACCCTTTGAATGGCCACCCAGGTCTCCGGATCTAACACCGCTGGACTATTTCTTATGGGGGTACTTGAAAAGCAAAGTTTTTAAGACCAAGCCAGAAAATATTGAGGTGTTGATAGAACGAATAAGACAGGAAGTATAGGCTAATTTCCGCCGAAGTAATTAGAAATGTTCAAAACGAGTTTAAGTTCCGTTTAGGGTATTGTCAGTTAGTACATGGACAACATTTTGAGCATTTAGTGAAGTGAATTTATGACTATTGAGTTTCAGATTTCTTCATTTTTTGAATTAGTTAATGTTGATGTCGATTACGTCATATCTCAAATTTGGGACACGCTGTATAAAATGTTCTTAGATGAAAAAGACCGCAATTTAAAATACTAATCGACGTGTCCGAGCATATTTCCGAAAAAAAAACTGTCTGCTTTACCGAATTTATTTCAAGTTAGAGACTCGCACTGTATGTAATGGTTCCACTTTTCGAAATTAATTCCATTTTCCTGTATATCTACCAATTGTTCGTACCCTCAGTTTTTCCTTTTTCTTTTTGGTGTGTTCTACTTTAATAGATGTTTTTTCAGTTAAATCAGTTTCTCTAGATTCAGTACAACAACAGTTTTAAATCGTAAAGTTACGATCCTTCATCATATTTGAGAACTTCTTTTGCGTCGACCTTAAAAAAGTGCATACATTTTTCTACATTCAGGAATTTATATTAAATTCGAAATTCTTGTTGAGTTCGTGCTTCCTTTATAGCAGCATTAATAGCACTTTCTTTGGCACGACAATTCAAATCAATTTTCATTGATTTTCTTAATTCTTCACATTTTATAGGTTTTCAAAGAAAAACCAGGCATCCGTATAAATGTAGTTTGATAGCTATTCATGACATTAACTCTCGACTATCCATGAGTAAGATCTCCCTTGATATTCACCTATTGTTGCCTTTCAATATCTTTCTAGCCTGTTCCTCAACTTATTAGCAAACAGCTTTTATTCATTTTCCAGTTCTTCACGCTTCTATGTAGTTACTTGAAGCAGCTGGTTTGGTAAGGCTAATTCTCTTGGGATTAAGTCAACATCTAAAGGTGCAGATAGACATGCGAGAAAACTTGCGCGAGTTCTGTCCGACACTAATGTCGCTAATGTAAATAGGGTTTCAAAGTCGACTCGCTGGAATGTCTGCAAGATCTCGCGCGAGATTCTTTCTTGCCGGTCTAAATAGGCATAATTGTAGCTTCGCGATTTATTACTGAACTTCCAGTTTGTTTCGATATTTCGGCAACAACAGTGCGAGTTTAACAAGCCGGACGAGAAGAAGGTGTGACACATGCGAAAATAAAAATTTTAATTTTACTCTATGAAGAAAACCCTGCCCTGTGAAATATTCAGTCAGTAAATTACAGAATCTACAATCATGTGTGTTTAGACGGGCAAGGAAGAATCTAGCGCGAGATCTTCCAGACATTCCAGCGACTCGACTCGCAACCCTAATTACATTAGCGACATTAGTGTTGGACAGAACTCGCGCAAGTTTTCTCGCATATCTATCTGCACCTTAAGAATCTATTGTTGTGTAATGTTCTAAACTTATTCATCGTGTTCATTCATCCTGGATTACAAAGGCTATCTAATTATTTTCGATTTTAAAACCTTCTTTAGGCTATCACCGAAAATAATAAATTATAAAATCTTCGACCATTGGAGAGAAGAAGGAGGAACAATGCCTAAAATACCTTTTCAGTGAATTGTTTCTCTTGCTAATCTCGACTCTATTTCTCTGGAGTTGATTATCCAATCTTCCATAAGTTTATTTAGACGACCAAAGTTTGTTGATGTGAAGTTAATAGCCAGTATTTCAAAGAGAAGGCCGAGGCTTCTACATTTTCAATTCAAACCCAATTTCAACTATGTATTTTTTCATATCTTAATAATTGCAACTTTTAGGTGCTGAGTAAATTACTTTCCATTAATCCATTCTGGATTCCTAGGTTTTACTTAAGATTTCTCAAATATGTGGTGGAAAACTAATTCAAAGCCTATTCTTTTTCGGACAACTATTTCTCTTCCTCTGACTAGATTATAATGTGCAGTCAATAAAAAAACGACCAAGAGGGGCTATAACATGCTTTTGCGTTGTTAGGAACGTATGTCGTGATTAACTTTATCTGTATTTCATCTTTGAAAAGGTGACGCCGATTAGTCGTGTCGACAATACTCGAAAGCCGCTTCAAAGTTTGTTTTTTTTTGGAATATTTTGGGACCCAAATATTTTGTAAATTTCTGTGCAAAATTGTTAATTGCGGAATCCTGACAAGAGGGGCTACATTGTTTTATGTACTGATTGGGATTGTTTCGTAAAAATGGTTTATACGTTAGAACAAAAACCGTTTATTATCCAGTTCTATTTTTGCAATGGAACAAAAATAGATGGAAATTAGACAATTCTGTGGAATGGTGTTTTGAAGAGATATAGTAACTCCTTGTGTGCAACTTTTTCCTAAAACTGGAAGTTTAACAAGAAAAAAGGGCAGTGGAAGACCAGCAAAGCGTACCTTGGAAAATGTTAAAGCCGTTAGTAAAATAATGAAAATGAATTTAGTACCTCAATTCGTCGTTTATTCCAACAAGTGGATCTTTCAGTAGGGATTTGTCATAAAATGTTACGAAAAGATATAAACCTATATCCCTATTATATTTCTGTAAAAAGTTTTATATGTTAGTAATTAACGTTTATTTTTGAAATGTTTTCTTTGAGTTAAAGTGAGGGTAGCACCCTACGCCTATATGTTCAGAACAAATTCATAACTATCTAGACCATTTCTTTTTTAATTGAATATTATTTTTCATTAGGTTATCCGATTTTCCGCAAGATTGCATACGTTATTCAAGTTCACGAACATGTAGGTAGTGTTCAGAATTTCTAATTTTTTTTCCTATAGAGATTCTAGGGTAGTATAACTGAAAGCTCCAAACACACGAAGACCCGAGCAAACAGCCAAAGTACGAAGAAAAGTTATTTTTTTTTCAGAAAAATTCTAATAGTTTACCCTCAAGCTTGCAACCAATCTTCATTGTTCCTAATTCTCACTTGTTATTCCTCATTATTACTCCCTACTTAAATATCTCTCGCGCTTGTGTCTCTTCCGGTTAGCTGATCCTATTTTCTTTCTCTATCTTCATGATTTGGTGGTTAATCAATTTGTTTCCCTGTTCCTTATTTTCGCTTTCCATCTCTCTCCATTCCTCATTGTTACTCCTCATCCAAATGTCTATACTTCCTATATCTTTCCTTTTGTAGATCATCAATTTACTTCCCTGTTCATTATTCCTCATTTTCGTGTTCCTCCCTATTCCTCATTGTTACTCCTCATTCAATTATCTTTAACTTTTGCAACTCCTAGTTACCTGATCCTCCTCCTCTCCGGTCTCAATCTTGCGCCAGTTACTACCTAAATCTTTTCAACTGCTCAACAACACAAGAGATTCACGAATATAATTTTGACCTTAGAACTGTGCAATAAAGTAGGGCAAAAAGAAGACATGCAAAAGATAGCAAAGAGGGACTCCAGACGAGATCTTTTAGGGTAAAATATTAAAATAAAATGTATGGTTTCTTGTTTGACTTCTTTATGTATCTCTAGCTTTCGGATACGTTGAATTTTTTTTGTAAGCTTTATTATTACTTTTAAATTTGCCTTTTTGTATATAACGCGGAAATTTTTTAATCAATTTCGATGCTTTCAGTGAAAATAAAGTGAGTGAAAAATAATAAGTAATTCCAATTTAAAAAATCGAAAGATAAGGACGAATGTTACGTATTTACTTCTCAAATAATGTTTTGTTCATAAATTATTATTTTTCGTCATTATTTTACAGCGAAAGTGCCGAGTCACGAAAGTAAATTATTTCGATTTCTGTGATTCGTCCTTAAATGAACAAAGGCCTCACAATGTGCATAATTGAATAAATATTGAGTCTTGAATTTTCAAGACGAACGAAAAACATGGTAATTTCAATTTAAATTTGCACGCAGATGCGTACCTCATTATCGAATTTTTGTTTTATATTTTATTGAACGTGTTTTAATCAAATTCAATGAACTTGAAACTTCTAGTGTTGAACTTACCTTTACGAATTTATTTTGCTTGTTACATAATGTATACAAATAAACAAAATATTGAAGAAAATGTATATTTAGAGTGTTTTTGAACCTTCCAGATGATCTGTGCTTGTAGTATGTATTTAGAAGACTCACATCCTTTCACTGATATTTATTAATCTGTTTCTGTTTTACTAGCTACGTACGTGTGCTATTTTTTCGCATTAAATTGATTTACTGCAACTATGTTGCGCTAAAAGCAAAGGAAAACTCATTACCACGCTCATATATGTTAACAACTAAAAGAACAAAAGGAATGAGCGCATTTGTGAATTAATAGGAGCGAATTCAATTAAAAATATTAATTGAAACAATAAACAGAGGAATCCTTGCAGGATTCAACGCAAAATTTGTCGTCACTCTCCAATACTTAGTATTCATTACAAGACCTGACTCAGCTACATAGTACGTATTGCGCCTTTTCTATAATACAAGCTCGCCGCACGAACGTTTGTTGCGATAACTTAATGATTCTTCATCTTTGAAACTCAATTATCGTTATTTATAGGCGCAATATTCGAACATTTACCTGCCTTAATTCCATCTTGTTTACTTATTACCTCGTACATTGTAACATCAATTTAATCACCCGCGCCGATTCGATTCTATTTTGATTCTTATTCCTTCGGGCAACTTCCTCTCTCTGCTTCGCCGCATCACGTGATATTATTCCTTACTTTCGTTTGCGCTGTTTGATAAATAAATATATGTATAGGAAGTGCTTTGTGTATAATCTTCTTTTTATTTAGAGATATAATTGACGGATCATTTGCAGGAAATGTTATCTGCATCGTTTTAATTAGTACCATTTCAAGAGCAAAATAAATAAATCATCAAATCGGCAATGCAGGCATCAAGATCGAAGAATAATATAATTAAAAGACGTTGGACTTATGTGCGTACAATGCAGATCTATCATGAAATAACATTCAAACAATCTGCTGTCGGTCTGCTATCGTCCATCTATGAGTTAACAAGTATTTAACAACTCTAACTAGCCATCACACTTGTAATTGTTCGATAACACATAAATTGACAGCTACATATAAAGATATCGGTGTAAAAATTGACCAGTATATGATTGCAGCGCGGACACGTACAGTTTAATGCTCAGCCTGATCGTTTCTATAGCGCCCATAGAGCAATGATAAACTGTAATATTATGTTGGTACGCCCTCCGCGTGGTGTTTGATCAGATAAATTAGTTGCTAGTTGGGTTTTTGACCGTGTGAATCGATAAATGGATTATGGATGTATTATTGCGAGTAGAATGTGCTTTGTGTTATTAAAAAATTTCACCGAGGTTCCTAAGGTCAGATTGAGATTATCCCGGCGTTTATGCCTCTTTTTATACGTGCGAGTTAGAATTACGGGGAATTATTGTACTTATCGAGATTTATAACGAAAATATGGAATACGAAGCACTAGATGAACGCTCAGATTAATTCGAGGAAACATTTCATAAAGCGGACTACACAGAAATTACCGCACCTACTTTCGATATTTGGGTAGAGGAAATCTACTACATTCACGAGATCGAATTTAGATTGAAAGATGTCTCTTCTGAATACAATGTAAAAACGGAATCTTTACATTTAAAATCCAACAGAATAGCAACTGCGATGTTGTGTTGAGGGAGCCCCATGTTGGGCGGCATTTTTTACTACTATAAGTTGAGGGAGACCCATGTTTGGCACCATTTTTTGTTATGATATATTGAAGGAGGTCTTCGTTGGAAGCCACTTTTGTAGTAGTGTTTTTATTGAGAGAGGTGTTAACTTAACTCACTCTATGGAAGAGGTCTTTAGTTGGACGTTATTTTGTTTTGTGTTAATGGTAATATTGTCGGATTCATGCTGTATTGGATTTTATCTTCTTTTCTCTCACGGATATGTGACGTACGTCGACAGTCAGGAATAAGTGCCGTTATTATGGGTAATATCTGTTCACGTGCGTACTTTTATTTCCATCAACTTTGGCAACAATCCTAAGCACACTCGCACGTTGACCAGATTTGCTGCCCTTCGAATTTGAAGAAAATAAACCTTGTGGTAAATTTTAGGTGCTGTTTATATGCATATAATTTATAGCATGAATTTTGCTGTGATAACAATCCTAATTGAGCTCGTACGCTCTTAAACCTTCTATTGACGTTTGTCTATTTTGACGTCACACTACCTCCACCCAAGCTGCTTCCCTCGAGAATCTTTCGATCCACTCCACCATTTCGTCTGAAATATAGATTTTGACGTCATCACTACCCCTCCTTAATGATGAAAATAGTTGAAACGTCGTAAGTTTTGCGAATAAACCCTTTAAATATCTCTTGGTGTAGCGTTAGTCGTAGGGAATTAACGGCCTCTCTACGTTGAATGGTTTCTTCTCTTCTGTACCTACCAGAACAGAACCATCTTTTCTGTACCTATCAGAGGACAACATTTAATAGAACTTTGCTGGATGTTGGTACTGACAGAAACTATGTGTCGACGTTATGCTTATTGAAGATCTCACAGAACTTGATTCAAACGTGTGCTCTCTTCTCTGCTACTTTATTGTATCATCATCCATCGAGGATAGTTGAAGATGGACATGTGCTCTGCACGCCCATTACACTCTACAATTTCGGTGATATCACAGCAATACGTCGTTCTATATTCCTTACTGTAACAAGTAACCAAGTGGCAAGATGTATGAAGGTGAAGATAATATAAAAAAGATCATAAAGAGGGAGTCGAATCAAGCAAATTTGAGGAGTGTGTTAGCTTCAGAAAGGAGGTATCAGTTTATCAGTGATAAAAGTTTGTTTGGAACGAAAGGAGAAGAAAGGGGAAAGTGGTGCGGATTTAGAGATGAGCAAGAGAGGAAATTGATGAACCAGAATGTAGTAATCGAATAACATGATACACGTATCACGTTTGAGGTATATGAAAGTATCAGTAAGGGCAATTGGAAACAATTAGAAAAGACTTGTATAAGATCAAGGGGGAGATCGAGAATTAGATAAAAAAAGACCAAATGATAGAAGAATTGCAACGGCTATAAATACCCGGATGTAAAGTAAAAATTAAGTACAAGAAGGGATGGAGAGCAAGGAATTAAGAACTCTGAAGTATGAAAAATAAATAATAAGCAAGGAGAGAACACACAATAAATTATAAAAGAAATAGGTTGGATGCACCCTTCGAAAATAAGCAAATGAAATATATACAATCTGTTATGGCACAAAGTTCAATAACTCTATTGCTATATCAAATATGCAAAAAAGTTTCATATAAAAGTTGTAAAAATATAATCAAGGATGGAAGATGTAAAAGTCAAAAAAAAGTGATTGCAAATCTTGTACACTAAAAAGAAAACTTAGTGCCGCAGAAATCGCACAGAAAAGAGAATAATAAATTAACCGTTATCGAATTCATATGAGCAATAAGTATTGACCACCTACTATAATAAACCAATCTCTAATCACCCACATTCCGCTATAAATCTAGATATCTCACCAGTCGCTTGCATAAATATAAATGGGATCGGTTTATATTTATACATATACAACCGACTACATACTAACTTATGTGCTTACAGCTTACATAAGCTGCTACTATATTCTAAATAAGTTATTTATTTGGTGCAACTTACAATTAGTAAAAAAGTTTCTTCATTTATTTTTCTACTTTTTAAATGTATGTTAACTCACAGTGAGAATGTGTAATCTAATTATCGGTATACTATTGAGAAGTGTAAGCAAAGAAAGTTACAATATAACAACATCAACCACGCTCTTCGAGTGGTATAATGAAGTCTCTTGACCGAAGTCAGGCATAGATTTTCTCATTACATTGTTCACACGTATTTACATCTAACATCCGATCGTTGTCATTATAAATTTTCTAAGGCTATAAAGTGATACAAATAATTCCTAAAAAAGTAATTATTGCTTAAATCCAAACACAATACACTTTTTCGATCGCCGCCAAAGTAACATTACGCAATTTTTCTTTGAAACAGCTCCACTTTCTATTGGATGAAGTTGTTCGCTGTTCCACATAATTTAATGCATAAATTAGGATGTTCAATCCGATCTGTTCGGCGTTATCGCAGAAGAAACGGCGTAAAGAATTCATCAACAGCTTAAAACTGAATCTGGAAGCATGCGCGATTATTTTATGCGAAATTTTCCGCTTCAAAGCATTCGTCAAAAACCAAAAAGAACTCGTTTCCTTTTCTGTGAGAATTTCAGTGTTTACTATTCGGTCAGTGAACAATGCTTTTAATATTTTTTCCGGGGTAATTAAAATATTGTAAGGTGCAATTGAAAAAATAAATTGGCCATGGTTATTTCACCAAACAAATAAATTATAGCGCATTGAAAATAGTACAGTCGTGCATTATCAATAAAACATTCGTAGATAGATAGTCGGTCATTTGTACATAAAGGCGTCTTGTTTTTGCTCGCGGTTGCGGCGCATTTATATCCACTTTTAGTTTTAGATATATCACTGTCACAAATCTTTTGAACTTATATAGAAATACAAGTTTAGTAACACTGTTACATTCTCACATTTATATAAAGATGACACAGTTTTTGTTGCGAGACCATAAAAATTCTTTGTACGTTATCATCGACTGCTGAATTCGTAATGATTCGAGTGGAAGTTTCACTTGCAAGAGAAAATAAAATTACATGACAGTTTCTTTTTTAACAAAAAAAGAACTTCAAGATTGATAGTAAACATAAATAAATATAATTGTAGTATTTCTATTATTTCAGCATTTGAAATTATTTTCCTTTTGATAACTTTAATAACAGGCAAGAATATTTATTATTATTGCATTATTTTTGATATTTCTCGTAAAGTTAAAGAAATTAAACCAGTGATTCCGAAACTATTTTTATTAATTTTATTCTCTTCTTATTTTCTTGGCATTTAACTTTCCTTATTGCTTTATTTATTGTAAAACAGTGTCTGAACAGCTTCGCTTTGGCACATTACAACAAAAACAAAAAAATAATTGAAAACTTCTGGTACATTCGCGAATTATCTGAAATTAATTGTACTTTACATATAACAAATCGAATACTGATATATACACTATCGCTGTAAAGTTTATGACCACGGAAAGTAAAACGCGTTTTAATTAATTTATTGCTTACTATCAACTCAAAACAGAAGCTCAAATAATAAACACCACGAAGTAAGGCTGTACTTACAAAGATAAGAGCAGAGAGAGCATATATTGAAAAAGCACACAGGAGGTAAGTTGTCAAGATTTTAGACGAGCATCGTTAACTACTTTTTTCTTTTCTTTGGGTAAGCTTACAAACAACAAAAATAATTGAAATATATTTTAGAAGACTCCCTTGAATTTATAAATAACCTCACCACGTGCACCATCTATTTCCATAATAATGTATATGTAAATTCTATCAATCACGTTATACAAGGTTACATTTTCTGTATTCTGCTAATTTAATCTTTACTCTGTCTTTGTATACATTGGTGAGTTTGTACCTCCTTTCTCTCTGTTTGAGTTATTAATCCTTCATTTGATTCGTCGCAGTTTTCCATTTTCGATGTTTTCTTTTTGTAAATATTCCATTTTGTTCTTGGTCATTCCATTTTGTGTCTTCCTCTTCCATTTTTGCACGTCCTTTCGGCTAATGTTCCATATTTCCTCATGGCGTATTCTAATAGATCTGCATCTTCTCGTTATAACTTGCATTCGTACATTTTTTCCAATGAGAACTCTTCTCACTCTTATTTGTCAATCCATTCTTTATTCTAAACTATGTTTTATTTATCTTTGTATGTCATAGAAGGCCATTTAATACGATTAATTTTAATTTTAATTCTTTTAAAAAGAATTGTCAATTTTTGGTGAATTAATTCATATAGACGTCATGTGGTTTCAAACCTTTGAACGGTAGTGTAGTTAAATCAATCGACGCTCTTGTCGTTTTCATAATGAATTTGAATTTTTTTATCATTGCAGATATGAAATTCATTGTAGACATTACGAAATTTTTAAAAGTTGATTTTTGATATATTGTTTTGATTTGGAAGAAATTATTTTGGATAGGTAGTTGTTAACCGAGTGGTTGAGTCTGTTGGCAACGGGCTTGACGCTTGGACGGGCAACTATTAGGTGTGGGTTCGAATCTCCTTCTGGTACATATGGGCTCTAAGTGAGAGATAGAGTACTTATGTGTTGGATTGTGTTTCGGATTCATACCGGCTCCTTCGAACTGTTTTTTTTTGCGTTTCCCGAGTTTGTAAGGCGAATGCCGAGGGAGAAATTAATATCTAAGTCGCAGCCGCCACTCCTCCCGACAAGCTCTGAGCTTTTTTTTTTTTTTTTTTTTAGTTTTATATAAGCTTTATTCACTCAATGGGAAACAGAGATGTCCTAATAACAGAGTGACTCTAAATCTAAATTTAAGATGACTATCACAGCGATCTGTGAGCGTCCAACATATAATTTTTAACATATAATATATTTTTTTTTACACAAACATTGTATATGCTTATGTTATGTACCAAAATCATATAATATAATTGAGGACAGGAACATCAGGTCCTACTGCCCCGTATTGCCTTGCAGAAGGACTGATAGTTCAAGTGATAAATATCTACATCAGAATATATTTTGTTGTGAGTGTCACACATAACATAGATTGGCGACCTCTTTAAACCATTTGTTTTGGGAGTTTGCAAGCAGAAATTATTTTGGCAGCGAGTACGAGATGCGGGTACTCTAAAGTTTATTTTACCCAAAAAATCGATGTCGTCGACCAAATTATTAACAATTTTGTACAGATATTGTTGTTGTAAATATTGACGCCTTATCTTTAACGACTCATATTGGTAAGTTGACAAAAGTTCACGATAAGATAAGTAAGTGGGGTAGGTCTTCTTATCTAGCAAATATCTCAGTTTCAGAAATCGAAATTGTACTCTTTCAAGCATAAGTTCATATTTTACGTAATAAGGTTCCCAGATCAGTGAAGCATACTCTAATTTCGAGCGAATTAGGGAAATAAATAGTGTATCCAAAGCATTGCTGGAATTGAAGTCTTTAGTTTGTCGGTAGATAAAACCAACCAATTTTAAACATTCTGAAACTGTGCTACTTATATGTACATCAAAGCAAAGTTTTACATCAAACTTAATTCCCAGGTCACGATGAATTGAGATTCTCTCTAATGGAAGATTCATCATTGTGTAATTAAACTTTATAGGATTAAAAACTCTGTGGTATGTCATAACCTTACATTTATTGATATTAAATAATAAATTAGATTTAATAGACCAGTTTACCAAATTTAGTAAATCAGCTTGCAATAAGTCACAATTTCGTTTTGAGCTCACTTTTAGAAATATTTTTAAATCGTCTGCATATAGCAATATTTTACTATTTTTAATAACGTCCACTATATCATTTATGAATAGTAGAAAAAGGAGTGGACCAAGGTTACTTCCCTGCGGCACACCTGAAGTGGGAGTAAACGGTTTAGAGTTAAAACCCATACAAGATACATATGAGGTCCGTGATGATAAGTAACTTGAAAAAAACGCTAACAATTTTGTACAAAAACCAACATTTTGAAGTTTATTTAAGAGGATAGTATGATCTAACGTATCAAAAGCCTTAGAGAAGTCAGTGTAAATAATCAATTTGGGATCTTTCTTCCAAGGCTTCCGATACATATTGGGAGAAGTTGCATAAATTACTCACAGCAGACCTTTTCGGCATGAAACCGTGTTGGTAAGGGGATATAGTGTTTCTAACTTTACTAAATATGCGGTTGTATATTATTGTTTCAAATATTTTGGCAGGTGTGGATAATATAGCAATTGGACGATAATTACTGATTTGATTTTTATCACCTGATTTATATACGGGATAAATTTTTGTTTTTTTCCATACATCTGGAAATTTATTTTGGGTGAGACTCAAATTGAAAAGTGCACACAACGGTTGAGCTAAATAGTTCTTACAGCCTTTTATTATATAACCTGGAATGCCATCCGGGCCAAGTGCAAAATTATTAAGACGCTGTAAGGCATTATCAACCTCGCTTTCTTTTATTTCATCTATACTTATGTCATATGTATTTAAATTACTGAGGAGTGTGTCGGTGTTATTACTAGGTTGATTGTATACACTGCTAAAAAAGTTGCCAAATGCGTCTACAATATCCTTACTAGATGAGTATACCGAGTCATTAAGAATCATATTTGAGGGAATTCCAGAGTTAGATTTTTTCGATTTAATATAATTCCAAAAATATTTAGGATTGTTGGAAATAGTAATTTCACACTCCCGCAGGTAAGCAGAGTATGCATGTTTAATTTCTTGCTTTACAGAAGCCCGAAGTTCATTAAAACGTTTTCTCGTAGAAGGGTGTAAGTTTTTGCTTTTTAGCTGTTTGTGCAAATTCGCTTTTTTCCGTAGTTTATTGATGATATTTTTAGTAAACCAAACAGGATAATTTTGTGTTGTAGAATTTATCGGGACAGTGGCTGATATTATATTATTCAGTTTCACGTAAAAAGATTCAACAGCAGTATTTACATTCTCACAGTCTTTTATTTTCCAGTTTTCATTGCTAACTAGTTCGTACATTCTTTCGAAATTTGCTTTTCTGTAATTATACTTTAATGCAGAGTTTACTGGAGAAAATTTATCATTAACAACACTTATAAAAACTGAGAGGGCTGGATGATGCGCATCCTCAGCAACGAGTAAGTTAGATGCTTTCTCTACAGTGTAGGTTTCAAGATTAGAAAGAATTAAATCTAGGATGTAGTTATTTTTGTTACAGACATTGTTTAGTTGAGTTAAGTTGAAGAAGTCTGAAAATTGCTCTATTTCGTTTACAGCTGGACCTGGTGTTGTTGTCCTCAAAGGATAATAATCCTTAATATTAAAATCACCTAACAGTAAAATGTTACTTTTATATAATAAAATGACAGATATACATCACTGGACAGATTAGGCGGAATATAAACAAGAAGTATATGGACCTGGAAGAAATGTTCACAACATACATGTAAAAACAGATAATCAATTCTACAATCTATGTCGTTAATATATATTCGGGTAACGCTGTATTTGTTTGATATGGCTACTAAAACACCACCTCCAGTCTTTTTATCACATAGAACATTGTCTCGATCCTTTCTTAGAACTATATAACTATCACTAAAAAGTTCCGCATCATAGACATTCGACTGCAACCAAGTTTCCGTGAGCAAAAACATGTCAAAGTCTTCTGAAAAGGAGTTGAGATAAACATTTTTTATTTTAGAATTAAGACCTCTAACATTTTGATAATATAGTTTCAGCTCACGAATACTGGCGCAATCATCTGTATTAAAGAGACTGCAATCCGTCAGTTTTTGTGCACTCACGCAGGTTGAAATCTACATTTTTTCCATCATTAGCTTCCTTGCGGATCGGTGACGATCTATCATGATCGATAACGACTGCTTCAGAAGATTCCATGTTGATGGTATCCTGCAGGCCAATTTTTTTAACCGCACGCTGATACACCACTATGTCGATCACTAACTGCAAGAGTTTATGTTTTCCTGATCTTCTCATGTGTAGGCCATGACGAGTAAAGTAGTTTGTAGACAGTACTTCATTGATATCAATATAGTGTATATCATTCTGGTTTTCTATAATCTGCTTAAATATGTACATATTCTGTTTATAAATAATGTTGTTTATGTTATGTTTGTTTCTCCAGTATGGGGTTGTCACAAATATTATATTGGTTTTTTTGCAAACTTGCGTTATACTCAGCAGAGCATTTTGTGAGATCTTTTTCTGCTGTAAGGCATTATTAGACCCGCCTAGAACCATGACAAAATCTTCCTTCGTAAACGAATGGGTAAGCGGTACAATGTCACAAATCACTTCTTTTAGAGTAGCATTGGGCTTACATATATTAGTCATACTGCATTGACTGTAGCCTTTCATTGATGCAAAGAGGTCACTGAAACCTTTTGTTTGACTATCTCCTAAGATAAGAATTTTACTCTTATTTTTATTTTTACTCCCCTTTCCAGGTTCGAGTTTAATATTTGAATCAGTAATGAAAGTTTCCTTATTTGGAGAGATAACAAGCTGTTGACTATTGATTTTGTTATGCTGCTGTAAATTCGGATTGTCTAAGGTAGCCTGTGTTGACTTAGAACAGTTTATGTTAGAGGATTTATTCTGCTTCTTTTTATTTTTCTTTGCCAATGATTTCACCATTTTAGTTCTCTGAACTAAAATAAGTTGAAAACTGTTTTATTTTTATTTTTAGCATTAGTTTGTTCTTGTCCATTAAAAACAACAGTATCTGTGCTTGAACAACTGCCGGCAGAGTCATTGAGATCAGCATTTTGTGGGTGATCTTTGTCAAGGATGAATTTTAGCCTTTCTATTAGGGCCTGTTTTTTACCGGCACAAGATGCACCATGTTTTTTTAATTCCGCTTTAAGTTCGGTAACGTTATAGTTCATGATTTCTTTTTGTGTCACACTCATTTTATTAACTTGTTTTATTTTTTCTATGTTAAGCAAGTCAATTTGTTATAATTTGTGCACCGTTAAAACAATAACATCGAATTTACGTCTTTAACCGGTTGAAAGCATGCGAAAAACTCGTCCGGCCAAGCAAGCGCACACAGAAATTATTTGGATCTTACCATAAAGTGTCCAGATCATTAAAATACATAATCCTTTTTGTCTAAAACTTTCACAGTCATTAATAGAAATGTATTGTTCACACTAAACAGAGAGTTGGGTATTAATCATGAGGTAAAAATCGGGTGAATTTGATTAAAATTATGGAGCGCGATAGATACGTTCATCCACACGCACAATCGGGCTTGGGGTAAAAGAGGGTGAAAGAAAAAAAAACATAAATAACTGTGATAGTAAACTATTATTGTTTTATAGCGCAAACATTAACGAGCGCATTGCAATACTCAAAAGTTTTCAGTTGGCACATCGAGCATCTAAGGCACTTAATTTTCACTGTACATCCAACAGTATTTTAACTTTGTTTTACAATGTTTCTTTTTTGCTCCTAGTGGTGATTCGATTATTTTTCTTGTTCTTTTGTGTATATAATTGAATGACGTTGTTCTTTCATCTTCTGGTGATGATTCGGTTACTCTTCTGCTTGTGAATAGGTCAATAACACTGTCTCTTCTAATAGTGGTTAGATTCGAATTCAATTTTTCCTCTTGTTCTTGTTTGAGTGAATAGTTCAATGACATTGTTAACGAGAGACCAATTTTGCAAGACAATAGGAAAAGGCTTGACCAATCTGTTAGAGCTGCACTATTTTTAACAACGTGCACCAAATCCACCAACTAATCCCAATATAAGGTTTGGCTATTGTTCACTTTTCGGTTTTTTCTTAATTTAAACTCAGATCTTTGATCTTCATTCTCCTTTTCTATCCTTTCATCCTTGTATTGTTATTCCTTCCTTTTTTTGGCGCATGTTGAATTAGCTTCTAAATCTCTTCCAGTTTTTGCCTTTCTTGTTTGATTTTCTAAGTTGTCCTTGCAGGACTGATTTTTCATTCTAATTTCTTGTTCTGCTTCAATTTTGCAGAAAAAAAGGACAACACTTGATCACTTCGTACAGCTGCATGATTTTTAACAAAGTGCATCAAGCCGTGCGAAATGTATTCGCTTATTCAATTTTTCTATCTTTTTCCAACTCAGATAAGTGAGCTTGAGTTTCATTTCTTCTTGTTATGCCTCGAAAACCTTAGCTTTCATCCTTGCTACGTTATATCTTCCTTTTATTGATACATTTTTAATTAGTTCATAATTCTTTTTTGGTTTCGATTTTCTATCTTGCTCTGAAGCTTCTTCGTTTTGCTTCTACATTCTAACACTCATTGTGTGTTATTTCATTAATGCAAGCGATTTTCCACATTTTCATGTTCTTCTGTTTTTCGTTTTTACTTTTTCATTTAATTTTCGTGTCTACGTTTCTTTGCTGCTTTTCATTCAATTTCCGCTTTGCTCACGATTTTCCTTTTTTGTCTTATTTCTGAAGACCTTCTGTTGGTAATTTATATTTCTGAAATAAATTAAAAGTTGAGGTACAAATGCTAAAGCCTCACCACATAAGTAGTTGCACAGCAAGCCAATACTGTATTGAAAGTGTCCTCGTGACGTTATGCACAATACTTCAACGTTCCACTGGAAAATTATTACAAGGCACATTCATTAAGTACAGAACTTTCGGGTATGGTTTACAAAAACTTATTATTTGACCTTCGTATGTTAAATCCTTAAAATGCACTAACTCTAACACAGATTATAATTTTTCTGTACATTGTTAATCTTCATCTTTTCGTAAAAGTTTTTCGCTCAGAAACGAACAGATTCATAAAAGCTGGAAGTAAATGCGCTGTGACACAGAATGTAAATTCATTTCGTTCCATTAGACAGTAAATTTAAGAAATAATTAAAACTCGAAGTCATAAGTCAATAAAAGCATAGCCGTTAGTTTTGTTAACAGTTTCCTTTTGATGAAGCATTAAATACAAATGCCTTAACAGACCGTTCGAAATGGACTTTGTGTGAAGGGATATTTAATTCAATTACCGGCGACGGCTAAGTTTACCGTAGCCTTTTACGGGTCGATTCAACTTTTCAGAAAAAAAAATCATCATTCTTAAATGTAGGCGAATTAGTTTCACTTTCTGTTAAAACAACTGTGAAATAGTGTTTCGTATTTCAGGACACCCACGTTTTATTTAGGAATTGGTGGTGTAAAACGCCGGCATGACTTGGGAGAAATAATTTGATTGATAAAACTTCATCACGAGCCCTTTTTACCGGCATTGTCTCGCTCCGAGTTACGGTCTGTGGGAACACAAAGGACGCTGCTTCCCGATTTTTTCCGCCGGTCAAGATTTTCATTCGCCTTGTATCGGTTACACTTAAACAAAGGGTCTGTCGTATCACGTTAACTTTGAAATTTTATTCGCAATTGTCTTAGGCGAACAAAGAACGCAATACTACACGGCCAACTTGAATTACTTCATAGCCTTGGCTTTTGAAGATGTTCAATTTGTAGCCTGTTTTCGAGAGACGTATTTATTACCATATAAATACATAAATTGACGAGTGGATGTTTATTAACGATTAGATCGTAAATTTATTAATATAACTTCATTTCATTTATTCGATATGAATTATTTACATATCATTACAAACTAAGAACCACTTAATATCCGTTGCTGCTTCATTAAACCATTTGGATTGAAAATATTCTTTTATGTAACAACCGCCGAGTCACTTTGATTTATTCTTTTTTCTAATTAATTACAATTTATGCATTAAGTAATCATATTTTCAGTAGTTTTTTCAATGTAGGATGATTACATTTCAGGTATTTATAAAATACAAAATAAAAGTGAAAAAGGGTAAGTAAACGTTGTAGGTAACGTTTAACTCTTGCTAGACAAGCTTCAAGTAACAAATAACTCGGCAGTAATATTAACTTATGTTATCATTTGTTCAAACTACTCCTTCAAAGAAGCCCTCGTATAAATAATAAAAGAAATTAAAGTATAAATTGAGGAAATCAAAAAAATTAAAATTGCTGTTTCTTCTTATTAAGAAAAAAATCAAAGATATTTGCTGGATTAATAAGAAACAATATAGAAAAGAGTTTTGACTAGGAACGTCGGTTACAATTTAAGATCGTCCACCATCATAAAGCGTACTCAATTACATAGCAAGAGCCTTTCGAGTCTCATATAAGATTTATATGGTCGTGGACATAATCTACGATGTCAATCTAAAGATGGTCTTTATTGAGAAATGAAATCCGGCACGTGAGTAACAATATCATCGTGACTGAGGACAACACAATGCTATATAAAACTTATGTACATATGAACACGGTGTTCATGGGTGGCTCTTCCAACCAAAAATAAAGCTCGCTCATTCTTTTGATTAAGTTCGTTCAAAACTGACTCTATTATTATTAATTAAATAAATAAAATGGATTTTCCCGGAAATATTATAAAGATGTCACAACAACGTTCGTCCATAATGAAGAAATACGATTTAATACAGCTAACTCATTCAAATTAAATACGCACCCAGACTTACGTTTGTAATTGTCCGAGTACGACTTGGACAATTTCATTTAATCCGAATCTGCATATTCATTAGTCTAATGGCGAGATCAGATCTGGAAGATAGCGGGCGCGCGGTTTATTACTTAAATTATGTAACTGTTGATATAATTATTATCATTATCACTTATAAAACGCAAAAGCGCAATAAGGAACTCGGGTGTATGAGCGCGCCTAATGAAAATAATACATAACTAATACAATATATAAACAGTAATCATTGTAATCGAGGCTGTGATCGAAGTGCTGATGGGCCATCGACAGGACAACATCGGTTGAACATTCCGATATCATGACTGCAATGAAAGCATGATCTGCCCAGATCATCTACAGTCGCTACAAGCAGCGATCAAAGAGTTTATGGCTCTTCTGCGACCACATTGTAGATTGTCATCGGCCAGTTCGCCTACTGTAAGTGGATTTCAGCAGCAAGATGTCTTAATGCATTAGATACAATTCTTAAAAGTAATCATTAATAAATCAGAATAGTCTTAAAATAATTCTTTTTTAATTCCCGCATTTCACTTGGTCACTTTCAGTTTAAAGAATACATATTGTATGTTCAAAAATATTTGAAGGTGCTCTTACACGAGCAATTTTTAAGGCATTTAGTTGCTTGCCGACTTAGTCACACCTAGTGGAGCAATTAATGGAGCTATAACGATCAACATCATGCGATTTTTAGCAATTATTTCGACAACGTATGGCAATATTGCTCCATACTGTCACATGTTGCTTATGTCACCGCTACGAGTTGCCGAATATCCATCGGGTTTGGAAAACACTGAGTAATTTTTCTTCCTACCACACTCGTTTATATACCTGTGTCTCTTTCTGTGATCGATGAGTTTTACTATCATAGGAATCGGATCTCTCATGTTGGTAATTTTTTGTAATTATTTATTGGAAGCAGTTTATTCACGATTAGTTCAAAATCACCTCGGGACATTCTTCTGAGGTTTCAAATAAGAAGTCATCAAACTTAATTCATAATGCCGAAGATAATTTGTTCTCGACTAGCTAGAAATGTTGGCATCCAAATTCGTCTACCTATTTCTTCTTTTCTTTCTTCTTTTTATTATTTTTATTATTTAGCGACAGCGAAAAGATAAACGATGTTTATTGTTGGCAACAGTACCCCACTGAATTTATTGCCCAATTGCCGGAAATTAATCCACATTGCTGGGCAATATTAAGCAATTAATTGACAAAGAGTTGCTTCGCACAATATGTTGCCGTATGATGTTTCCATGATGCAAAAATTGACTGAAGTTGCCGTCAATTGGGCAATTTTGATTGCTCGTGTAGGCGCACCTTTAATAAGATACCTATAATAGGTAGGGGATGGAAATTATTTAGAAGGGAGGCATTTTCTAGAAGATTGATCTGAATACTTCGGATTAATAATATAAATTCGATAAATAATTCAAATATAATTCGTTATATGTTTATTAAAGGGATGATCAAGATTGAATCGATCCAGTTCAATCGATTCCATCTGAATCGATTCAACTTGAACATGTGAAATCGATTAATTTTTTTTTAAATACATGTTTTATTTCCATTCCTTCTAATTTTTTAAAATATTTGTTATACTTTTATTACCTAAGTATGCCACACATTACATGCAAATATTAATTTTGCTAAGTATTTAAAAGAAATCATCGGTGTCGTTTTATCCGAGACTTTACCAACACCAACTGTGAAATTTTTGTATCAAAATGTGAACAAAAAAGTTTTTCATTACATCTTTAGGTTTTTTTTTTTGATGATTCCTTTTCACTACAGTCAAAGCTGCTTCTGTAATTTGAAACTTTCCAGTTTTATCGTTTTGTGTTATTAATTAGCTGTCAATGGTGTACAGATGACACAGAAATCAAAAATCGGTTGTATGTTGGTAGCTACATAGTCTATATTGGTAACTCTCTGAATAGATTCACACCAATCGAATCGATTCGATTTTTTCTGTTTCAACTATAAATCGAATTGATTTTGAACATCCCTCTTATAGAGTATTTAGGCGTTAATAAATAAAAAAAATTACTGGAGTTTATAATTCACCAACAACGAGAATATACGGGTAATTGTTTGAAAATGAGAACATAGACAATGTAACAGACAGAATACAGTATAGGCATATAAAGAAGATGAAAGAGGCCTTTGTACGTTATAGTTCTTTTTGATTTACTATAATCTCAGTTTCAATCAATTAATTATTTATTAATCTGTATGCGATTACAACAATTTTTATTAGATTACAAAATAACTCAGATTTTTACACTTTTTTTTAATCTAAGAGCCCTATTACACTATGATATTTTTCATGTAAAATTTGTTACGAAGTGAGTGAGAAGTGCCAATTCAACTAATTAGCATTCACTGTGGTAGCCTATTTCTCTCACTTTGTAACAAAATTGTTATCAAATTTATCAAGTGTAAAATGGCTCTAAGAAGCAAAATAAAAATATTATAAATTACCTACATTTTTCCTAAGACAATTTAGCGCCTTACGGCTCGTTTTCTAAACATGGATGCGTGCGCTGAAATCTTGTCTTATGAAACTTGTTTTATAATATAGAATTTTACAAAGTGGGAATACTTTATGTTACAGTGTGCTGTGATAAAGGATGAATCCGGAACAGTTTCGAACCTGCACATACGCAGAAGTGCTTTGCATTCATTAAATAAAGTACCTTTTTGTCTGTTGAAAATTATCACATTTGTATTTATAATTGTTTGGACAAGTTGTAAAATTAGTGCGTTTCGATATACGTTGACAACATTTTCAGGATACACAACAAATGTTGTTTAACTGAAGAAGCAGTCAACGAACAGCGAAACGTCGACTTTTCAATTGATTTTGTAACATGTCCGATATTACAATTACAAATTTCGTGGTTAATTATTATTTCGGATATAAACGAGAATATTTCCAGTTATATTCATTTTTTTTTATAATGTAATCAATCGAAGAAATTATTTAATTTTTATTTCAACACATACTGTTAAGTTATCGTGGGTAAAGAAAATATGACTAATAAATAGCATGTTTTATGTTTGTGAAACAATCAAACAAAGAAAAAAATTGAAATCAGTTCTTCAAGCATTTTTAAAATTGTTTGCTTATCGGTGTCTCACTGTATCAACTAGTGTTTTGTATTAATTAAAATAAAATACAGTTGTACAGATTGAAACAAAATTTCTTTGCTTGACACATCCTAGTTATCTCCGCAAATGTATCAAGGGCGTAAATATGTAAGGGCGCAATTGTTCCGACACTGACAAATGATTAGCGACATTAGAGAAATTGCTTTAACAATTAAAACAACTTCTCCTTTTCTTTATTTAAAACTTCTCCCTTTGCATTATCTGTTTCATTAGTTTTACTCTTTCCAGGTTTTTTTTTTTAATAAATAAACTCTATGTATATACCTTAATCCAAATTAAATCTAAAATTTTTAAAAATGTGAGAAAGTTGTCACCTTTCACCATCATTACAAATTAATTATTATTTCATGCTTCTTGACATTCACTGTTGTAATTGTTAGCACTGATATTTTTTTCTACAAAAAATTCGTGGTCGAATTCAAATTAACTTAGAATGGAGACAAGGCAAATTATAAAAGTGTAAGAATTTAAAATAAATACAGGAGACCCAATACCTCCATCCCTATTCGATATAGTATCGGAAGTCATTATGAGAAGAGCAAGCTTGAACGAAACAACAATAACAAACCAGGTAATAAGTGGGCACAGATGGTTATGACAATAGCGAATTCAAAAGGAGAAATAATAAAAATAACAGAGAAAACAGATAAAGGAACAAAGAGTTTGAAATGGAAATAAACTAAGCTAAAGCAAAACTTATGAAAGTGCGAAGAGAAAATGAGGAAACACACACAATCAATTCATAACAGGATGGTACAAGTTTGAGTTTCCCTCCTCCAATTATTTAGCGACTGCCTTAGGAAAAACAGAGCAAGAGAAAAAATTCAAAAAAGAAATTCAAGCACGTGGCACAAACGAAACACTATTGAAGAGTAAAAAAATTGTAAAAGAAACAAAATAAACATATAAGACTTTGATAAGACCCGATCATCACTTACGTGATGGAGACAATAATAAATAGAAATGAGGAAGAAGACCTAAACAGTATGAAGAGGAAAATACTGGAAACAACACTAATATCAAATATAACAGAGGATAGAGAAAGAAACAAAGGAAGATCAAGAAAAATATGGTGAGTCGAAATTGAAGAGTAACTGACCGGAAAGCGAAGTGTAGAAATAGAAAGAAATGGAAAAAATAATGAACGCAGCAACCCTTAAGAATCTGTAATAGCAACTCAAAAAGAATGAAAACGGGGAGTAATCCACCTAAGCAAATGGATTAAATGTCTAAGCGTTAGCTAAAATTCCAAGGACCGAACGTCTTAACGATGATGATTTAAAGTAATTTGCAATTTAGAAAGATGCTGATCAACAAAAAGTTTTCTTAAAATATTACAATTATAACAGTCCATGTCAAGATATTACAGCAAAATCAAGAAAGAAAGTGTCTCCCTCGATCAGTAAAGGCTTTTCTTCAAATGAAAAAAGCTCAATGACTATATGATGCAAACAAAATAACTGTTTGAGAAGTAGCAAAATGATTGTGCCTAAGAATACAACTTTTTTTCTTTCATCTATTGCTACTTTCTTTTTTAATTTGAATAATATTAAAATATTTATTACAAATAATGAGTCATCAATAAAAATTGTTGCTCGGTGAACTTGTCTGTCGTATGTTGGACATACCTGCTGCAAGGATTAGTAGTAGTTCTCAGTTCTACTTCACAATTGGCTCTACTGACCAAACAATAAATACACCAATGCATACATTAACATAAATTATCTGACTATAATCGCAACGAAACCGAGAGTATGCCCGATTCCGATTGAGTTATGATGAAGCAAGTTCCGGTTGCCCGATGATACCGGTCTCCTTCATCTCCTTTGAGTAAATCACGCGACGCATGCGCTCGGACAAGTCAATATGTCATCGACAATCGTTTTTGATTTATGTGTTCGTACAACATATCCTACCTCCAGTACATGAGAACCGCATTTTCTTTTCATATAATAAATAAATAATTTAATCTGCGCAGAGGCATTAACTAACCGGAAGATTTTTTTCATTCGACTTATTACTTCTTTTATTTTATCTAACGATAGCTGTTTCTTTGCATATTTTATGTTTGTCTTCTTTGATGATGATACCTATTAATTTGTTCCTGTTTTTGATTGGTAGAAAACGTCTTGGGAATTAATGTTAACATCACGTATATTCTTCCACCACTCACTTTAAAAGTTTCATGCCCATGCATTCGCAATTTCAAGTGCAGTTCTTAAGGATAATGTTATTTATTGAAAACATCATCCACATTATAAATGAGATACTATAAGCCGCATATTAACGCCACCATGCAGATTTCCGCTTTTGCCATAAATCAGTAATAACGATAATTATCGATAATTTTCATAAACACGAGAATTACAATCTTCAGGAACAAATCCTCCACGCAAGTTATGATTGCTCGTCGGGTTCTTGTCGGTAAGTGTTAAGTGTCGTGTTGACCGGAGGCTCCGTTCGACCCCCGACACGAGCTGCGCCCAACCCAGTCAATGCCACCTACATGTTGCATTTGTGGCTTCAGCTGAAGTATATAATCCACAATTAATATAAAATTCAATGAAATTGCTGTAAAAACTACAACTCAAACAGAATCACGTACCAAATATTTATGGGCCTTTTCTAACCCGGAGTCATTCATTAATCTTGTTTAAATGACATTAATGTGTTGAAGTTTTTATTTACAGACCGAACGTGGCCAAATCGGACCCATACATCGGTCGTGCGGCCCCAGCAACACCTCTACACTACTAATTATATGTTGCCGCACTAGTTAGCGATCATATTTATGATTCTCCATCCCATATTAGTGCGTTAATGCTCGTCAGATATTAATAGCTTTACCATTTTAAATACCGGTCCATTATCTTTAACCCTCTTGGCGTTCAACTTTATTGCTGTTGTAATGGAGCAATGATATCGAAAGCCATCTGTAGTCTTCTATGTTTTATATTTACTCTCGCCAACATGAAATGATTTGCAGAAAGTATTATGTTGTAAAAATGAAATCAATTCCAAAGAAAATAATTTGGTTACGTTTGGAGTATTCTTGTTCTCGTGACGTTTTTTGAAAAAGTAAGCCATTTTTTGATTGATCGCACGGTATATATGAAATCATCTTAAAGGTATACAACTCTCTCTAATATATATGTATGTATGTTTAAAATTAATCAATGACGTCAGTCATTTTTTAAATGATTGCACGGTATATATGAAGTCATCTTATTATAAGTGTATAACTCTCTCTAAAATATGTATAAATGTTTGCTTCGAAGCAATCACAATTATTAGAGTATAGTAAAATATTGGAACAATCATTTGAAACAATTTTTAAATTAGTTTATACATTTGTGCGCGTTTCATAATATTTCAAAGACTGTCTCATTAAGTAGTTATAAATTGTACGTCATGTCATGATTAATCGTTGATTTGTTGTGATGCTACGACTACATTAATGGTGATTGTTTCTGAATCTGAAATGGGATAAGTATGCCGGCACTTATTAAATAAAAGCAATTAATTGTTTACTGTAAGAACGTTTGTAATTGTAATTGATTTGGTAAAAGCTGACGCAATTAGTTATTCACTATTTCAATTTTTACTATTTAATTAGTTTATAAGTATTTACACCTTTTCTCATTTCATACAATATGTAGACATACTTTTTACGTAACAATAAATAAATTACTCGGCACAATTAAAAATAACATCAACGTTTCGCTAATGTTTGACAGCTTCGTCGGGAATAAAAATAAAATAATTTTTTGCTCCTGACGAAGTTGTCAAACGATAGTGAATTAATTAATTAATTAATTAATAGTTTTAATTAATTTTAATTAATAATTTTATGTCTCATTCCCGGCGAAACTGTGTTTAGTGTTATTTTTAAGTTGTTCGTTGACGAGTTATAAAGAAATTGTTATAAAAAAGAAAATCTACTAAAATTACACAGGGACACATTCTCTTATGGGACGCCTACATAAGCATTGTATAGACAGAAGAGCTGTAACGTTATTGATGACAAAATATTAAGTTGTTTGGAAAAAAATGTAGTTTTCTTTTTAATTCAGAATGTTTATGCCATCTTTTTGCTAGCAGATGATATCACCCAACTTTTCTAGAATCAAAAAATTCTGGACACAATACGACAATTTTTCCGAACAATCTAATATGAATAAATCATTAAGATTTTCTCTGTTTATCTTAGGAATTTATGAAGCTGTTAATCAAGTAACATTTTATTCAAGAAATAATTATTTAAAGTAACTTTATCATATACAGTGTGTACCGCGAGTAATTGTATTTGCCGAATCAAGTTCTCAAAGTTCGTTTGGAGTCAGTGAATCAAATTTAATTTTATTTAATAGTTTTAATTTCCCAGATTTTATTGACTTTTTTTGACCGGGAATAAGAAGATAAATTTCTTTCATTTTTTCGACGGTAAAATATGTCAGTTTGAAATAAGCTTTAGCTATGAATCCTCACATTTATTTAATTACTACTATTTATAAAAAAAATTCTACTGAAATTGTTCCCAGGACATATTCTTTGTTAGTAATTTCTTTCCTGGGACATCCTATATATGTATATACATAACGTTATTAATGACTTTTCAGCTTATCTTAAAATTTTAACCCAAGAGGAAATTATTTAATGCAACTTTGTTATATGCAGAGTGTTCTTCGATTAGGCAAAGATATTTCCGAGATGAAATTGAGCAAATTAATTTTCTTAACATGATTCAAGTTTACAGTAATCAAATCTTCGAAAATCTTTAGAAAATTTGTGAACATCTTAATTGCTAATATTTTAACCCAAGAGGTACTTGTTTAAAGTATATTGTTATATACAGGGTGTTCTCCGCTTAGATTAAAATATTTCCGAGATGTAATTGAGCAAATTCATTTTCTTTACGTACCTAATTGAAGTTTACAGTAATCAAGATGCCTTTGCTTATCTTAAAAACTGGTGAAGTTGTTAAATGTTAACATTTTAACCCAAGAGGTTATTAAAAGTTGCAGTGGAATCTCGAGCTAGGCTTCTGCTGACGAGACCCCAAATAGGGCCGAAACAGCTGTACAGAGCTTGGTCGAGGAATACACTCCAATTAAAAGCATCTTGCAACAAAATTTTTAAGAGGTTATTGTTTACTGTAACTTTATTACATACAGAGTGTTCTCAGTTTAGGCTAAGATTTTTCCAAGATGAAATTAAGCAAACTCATTTTCTTAACGTGATTCAAGTTTACAATAAGTAATCAAGATTCTTCTGCTTAACTTGGAAATTTGTGAAATTGTTAATATTTTAACCCAAGAGGTAATTGTTTATTGTAAATTTGTTATATACTGAGTGTTCTCCGCTTAGACAAACATATTTTCGAGATTAAATTGTACAAATTCGTTTTCTTAACGTGAATTAAATTTACGATAATCAAAATCCTCCTACTTATCTTAAAAATTGGTGCAGTTGTTAGTTGTTAACATTTTACCCAAGAGAAATTATTTATTTAATGCAACTTTGTTATATACAGAGTGTTCTTTGGGTATCTGTCTACTCAGATAAAGGTATTTCCGGAGAAATTGAGCAAGAAATTCTTTTTAACATGAATCAAATTCACAATAATCATTTGGGTACAGATATTCAAGACATTATAGTGTTTTCATTAGTGATGCGATGAGTTGACGTTTTTAAGAATCGAGTCAACTCGAGTACTTTTATAAAAGAATCGTGTCAAGAGACTCGAGTCCAGATCAGAAGACTCGAGTACTTGACTATACTCGAATTTTGAAAGTGGGGAGTTTGAGTATTCAACACAACTTGTTTTACTTACAGTAGAGTCTATAGTTAAAGTTATAAGCTTTTTAAATCACTTGTTTAAAACTTAAATGTAACTTACATAATTTACATGTTTAGAGTGAACGAAAATTATTTTCTTTACGAGAAAACAATTTAGAGTCACATATTATTTATAATCTTTTTGTTTAAATAAACAAAAACAAAATCAGTTCACATGAGTCACCAGTCTTTAATTAAAAATAGTTAATAGTCTTTTCAATTTCAATTTCATTTGGTGAAATATAAAAAGTGTACTCCTTTTGAAGTTTTAGGTCTTATTCAATATGTTGTCATATTGCTCGAAATTATACTGGAAGCTGTCGTGTGTAGTTTTTAGTCACATTCGTTTGTCCTCGAAGTTTTTTTTTGCGTGAGATAAACGGACGTGACTGACAACTAGATTTGACAGCTTTCAGAAAAACTCCTAGCAATACAAACGAACAAAACTTAAATAACATTAAAATGGACGAGTTGAAACTTGTCAGGTGCTGATTGCGCATAACATCAATTCTAAAGTCAGTACTCAAGTAGAATAGAACTCGAGTTTACTCGCTATCCACTGACTCGAGTTCACTGCGTTACTCGAGTAGGTACCTATGAGAATCGAGTCTGATAGCGAGTCTACTCGTCGCATCACTAGTTTTCATGTATTATGGAAAATTACAAGACCTGAAGCAATGAAATCCACAAAAATGAGCATTAAAACACTGAAAGGAAAAACTGAAAAAGTAAATAAAGGCGTAAGGAGGAAGATGCATTATCTGCAACTTTGTTTAATATAGCGCTTGAGTACATGACAAGGGAAATAAATAAAGGATCGCTAAGAACAAAAGCTATACAGATAATAGCATACGCAGACGACATAGTGATAATAACAAAGAGAAGAGAAATGCTAATGCTAAAATACTGAAGATAATAATAGAAGGAAAGAAAATTGGATTAAAGCTAAATGAAGGAAAATAAAAATGTTAAAAATAATGAAATTTGGAGAAAACCTGAAGGAAATGGAAACATCGAGGTAGGAGAACTTACATTTCAACAAGTGGATAGGTTTGAATACCTAGGAATTATGATAACTGGCGATGGAAATAGACAGGGAGAAATTAGAGAAAAATAATGACGGCAAACAGAGCTTTTCATGCAAACAAGACACTGTTGTCAAATAAAAATATAACGAAAAAAAAAACAAAGTTAAATATACATAAGACTATCATAAGACCGGTAATGACATATGCAGCGGAAACATTAAATATGAGGAAAAAAGATGTGGAGGATCTGACAATAGTAGAAAGGAGATTATTAAGAACAACATTAGGAGCAGTAAAGATATCAGAAAAGGAATATAGAACAAAAACGAATCAAGAAGTAAATACTGAGATAGAAGAAGACATAATAGAAAGGATTAAACGACAAAGGGTCCAGTGGTTTGGACATGTATGGAGGACAGAAACAGAAGCAACAACCAGGTTATTACTCACATGGTAACCCAGTGGGAAGAGGAAGCGCGGCAGGCCTAGAACAACGTGGATGGATGGAGTAGAAGAAGATCTGAACAGAGCAGGCATTAATGGATGAAAACAGAAGTCAGTCGGTGTGAAGACTGATCCACCCAGAAATGGGATTTAGGGAGCTGCTGCAGAAGCGGCACAGCACCAAATGTTTGAAATTATCACTCAGAACCAAATTAAATAATCGGAAAATAAGAACAAATTTCGTGTTTTCCTATTCATATAATTTTGGCGGACACTTTAATCCCACCAGTATTTCCTAATGTAGTGTGTCTAAAGAGTGATTCACAATAAATTGTGATTTTTTATTTTTGAGATAGGAGGCTGTAATTTCATATTTAGCTTTAGCTTTTAATTCTGAACGACTTATTCATATGACATTTTCTTGTACCTTGTAAAATAAAGGCACTTTGCTTTTAAACCATCTTCATTTCTCGGTGTCCACGCTATATACCATTCAAAATAAATTTCATCTGACATTTCCCAATTTGATTTTAAGGGATGTAAAATAATTCTGAGTCAATAAACTTTTATAAAAATCGATAATAGTGCACTTTTTGAAGGACCTGAAACACTACAAAAATGAAAAAAAAAAAGATAAAATTTCATAAACTTTCAAGTTAGGTATTATTCTATTCGAGTAAAATAGATTAATTTAGGTTTCTATTTAATAGTTTTAATATCATTTATTGTTTTGATAATAATAATTTTTGTTACAATTTTTCATGGGAGATCTTTACATAACAGGTAGAAACAAATTATGTGTAAAATTTAATCAATCTGTTTTCTTTGTTACTTTTTTACGCTTTGTTTTCTTTTTGTTTTGCATTTGATACCTTCAAACCGTTCATTCACAGTATCTGCATGAAATAAATTTTATTATTTTATTTCGATTCAATAAAGTATTTAAGAATGGTTCCTGTTGCATATAAATTAGGGCATTATGCTAAGCAGCCGAGATAAGTACTACTTATAAATAAAACAAGTTTAAGTACAAAAACAACAAGAAAAAATATACTTAATTACAAGCACCTTTAATAATACTCAGATAAGTACAAATACAAGTCCATGAATAGTACAGTTTGCAATTAATTGCCATTATCAAGTACAATAAGTACAAATACTTTATAAGTATGAGTACTAAAATAATGGCAACTGGAAAAGTTCAACATGAACATTTTTATATTGTACTACAAAAATACAAACGGTTTGTTGGAATTGCCTCAATTAGAGTGCTGCGATATTCCAGAAATAGAAATTTCAGAAATATGAGTTAAACAAAGAACTTGACGATCTATTATGTCAACGTGTTGGTTCTAAAACTAATTGCAAGTACCCAAATATAGAAAAACAATCTAATTTTCACTTACTTTTGCATTATTTTATAAAGGTTAACAGTCAACAGTACTTATACATGTATTTATTTTACAAGTACAAGTACTTTAGGCCTTTGAATATTTAAATACAAGTACAAGTACTGTCGTCTGTTGCATGTACTTAAATAAAAGCATAAGTCCTAAAACAAGTACAAGTATTTTAGGCATTTCAGTATTTAAATACAAGTACAAGTACTGTCGCCTGTTGCATGTACGGTACTTAAATACAAGTATAAGTCCTAAAAAAGTACTTATTACTTATACCTGTACTTATAACCGTACACGCACAGCACTGATTTGCAGTAGAAGGGGCGGTTGAAGACTAAACACTGTTTTATGAAATGAATTTAAGAAAAACAGTAATTAATTAATGAAAATAAAACAATAAGGAGGAATAAAAATTGAAAAAGAAACAAAAAAAATTGAATTTTTATTTTCGAAGCTTTCAAAATTTGAGTTTAGTTAAAGATGCAAAAAGTATTGCAACCGTTCCCTAAACGTGTTGTAGTTGCTTGTTGAGTGTAACGCAAAGTAGAAGTCTCCGTATCTGTATAGGTATATACACCCGCGCTGTAGCAGCAACTCTAACAGATATTAATGGTATTAGATTGAACTTCCGATAAAATATGCCTTACAGATTGCTTTGTTCATAAGTTTATACACCCTATGCATGCCTGCTCGCAATTCGCTAATATAAATCGTCGCCGCTCCGCAAAAAAGGCCACCGTATCCGCGCAAGAATAATTGCAATTTTATTTGATTAATAATTTGTGCTTTCCGCGTAAATAGATTGCGCAATTAATTTTTCTGCGCGGCCGCAGATAATAAATCAGTGTTGCAATTGATTAAAAGTAGCAAGTGCGTTTTATTTTCCGCAGCCGCAATTAGTATTAATAGGGCAGGGTTGAGGAGTTTTTAAAACAGGCGGATACCTGCGAAATCTGATTGGATCGATCTATCTGGGTGCGAATTTGTAAAAAACACCCCATATTTGCATACTATAATGAGTAACTGATACAATTTTCGATTTTTTTAAATCTCGTGTGTGTAACTAATTGAACTGTTTAGAAGTAAATTACTCCGTAAGTAAGACGTAAGTAGATTACTTAGTGTAATGAAATTAATAACGTGAGGGTTGACAAGCGGATATTTTCTACATCATTATTTTCTGTTAATTAATTACTTTATCTTTTTTTAAAAAAGGAAAATTTAGATTAAGCTTTAGAAGAGCTTTAGGTTTAAAACTGAATCTATAAAGGAATTAATTGGTAATCGAAACAAAGTTCTTTGCGTTTATACAAGGCGTGTCGAGTCAATAATAATATAATAAATCTGTTTTTCATTACGCGCGCCATTTTATGAATTTTGCGCCCACTTCATCGCGATTCCGCGCAATTTCTATTCCCATTCTATTTCCATTGTGATTGATTTTTACGTGTTTTATGATCGCCGTTGTTGCTGTTGTTTGCGAGTTGTCATTGTAGCCGTCGCTGCATTCGCTGTAGGTCTGGAATGGTGAATTATTGCGTTCTATTGTCGAAGAATGTTGACCAGCATGTGCCGAGACTTTCAATCTGGCATAGATAAGACATGTGCAATTTATATTTGAGCATGCTTAATCGTAAATGATTCGGTTTATTACGTTCGCATAGCATCAAGCTGAAAATTACAATTGTTATAGGAAATTCACAATGGAAGCATTCCTGAAACTTAAATACGCCATAAACATTCGATTTGAGGATACAGTTTAGCGTTTGACGTTGGAATTTCCGTGTCTGGCGAAATTTTTTGAATCTACGCCCACAATTGATTACGCACCATTGTCACAAATATTTTAAGGTGGGTTTATTTAATTTATACCCTAATAGTGCATTAACCTCTATGGAAACTCGTATTTTTAATATTGGCTTTCTCTAAAATTGCTTTAACAGTTGCTTGATATTTCTACTTTTCTAATTTAAAAGTTTAAATGCATATCTAGATTGGCACTTTAGAAAAACGATCCTTATTCAACTTCCGGCTATAAAATGTGTATGATTGAATGTAAATGCCTAGGCTTTAAATTGAAACATAGAATTAGAAATTTCCCAACACAATGTTACATTTAGTTAAAAAAGAATAGCGGAGATTGAAAACCTATTAATCTATATCCATAAGCGTAATCGTGATAAATCCTAGGGCACGATCGTTTATATGTGAGCACACTCTGAATTGCTTTATAAAATCTGGTTAATCAAAATTTTTCTGTTGCTTTGAAGTTGTGCGATGGTACTTTTCGTTTTTATTAATCAAAAGTGAAACCAGACGCGGCTTAATAAATCATTCTTAATTTAGTAACTTGGCCGATTCCATTTTAAACACAAAATTTATACAATAATGCGGCCAGCACACGCTATATACGCTTAAATTTTCTTTAACAAATATAAAGCAGTTTTGCGCAGACGGCCCATAAAAAGCGCGAAAATTTCGTATTTGGTACCTGAGCAGCCCTTATGAGTTAAGCAAAAACGCCGGCATCGCGCACAAGAACTCGTTAGAGCAACACATTATGCTCTTAGTACCTTATAAGAGCGAGTTATTAATATTTATGTATATCTTTCTTAATGGTCAGTTAATTTTTTTAATCCGCGTGCGAGTGATTTATTATTTATGAAATTTTTAATGTTGCGCGGCTAATAAATACTACTTACGTGCATTCATGCATGATACTATCGTTAAAATATCTATATTGTTTTAATTGTATCGAATTCTAAATATGTTGTACGTAATAAATAATAAATTGAATTAAACGGTTGCGACAAAATCAATTTCTCATACCACGTTGAAGAACTTTTTTTTATCACTAATCTGTTCTGAATAAATTATACATCACTCAAACCTGCAACTTTAAGATTGCAGAGATTAAAGATACGCAAGGGTTTTAAATTCAAACAAAAATCCTTCCACCTTAAGGTACTGATACAATCAGCTTTTATGAAACAATTCTTTAAAAGTTTTCAATGCGTTACCGTCGAACATTAAAAACACAAACTTTAAACATTTTAAAATCTTACTTAAAACATACTTACATACCATGAACTTTTATCATATTAATGAATTGATTAACCAATCCTAATGATTAGTGCCCTCTCGAACTCATATGATACTCTCTATGTTATAAGTGATAATTTGTGTACCTTTTGTGATATACTTGTTATATTTTTATGTTTTAGTACTATTCACTAATCTATTATTATATTGTGTGCTTGACAATGTCCATATTTAAGGACTAATTTTAATTTTAATTTAATTTAATTCTTAACTGCATTTCAACCTGACAATGTCCAGTGATCAGTGACAATAAACATATTATTATTATTATTATTATTATTAAAAAAGACCTTGATTTTTGAGGAGTTTCAACATGTTCTTTAAAAAGGCCTCTCAACCAGTATATGTGTATAATATTTTTAATAAAAAAAAATTCCTTCCTCCTTAAGGTACTGATACAATCAGCTTTTACGAAACATTTCTTTAATAAAAACTTTGATTTTCGAGGAACTTCAACCTATTGTTTAAAAAGGCCTCTCACCCTGTATATGCGTATATTTTGTGCAGTGTGAAAAAATCAGTCTATTGATAAAACATAAAAAATAAAACACGGAAGTACATTCATATAACATATTTCACAGAAAACTAATTTGCTAGATAACTACACTACAAGAAATTGATGATACACTTTAGGAACTGTTGATGAAGTTTTATCATAAAAGAGTGTACCAGGTCTAAATCTTGTTTATAATATAGGGAATGGCTTGACCCTCAAAGGACTTAAAAACTAAACTGGTGCCTAACACTTCACGTGCCCCTTAAAACTATATGAAACAATTTTTGCTAAAAGCGTTGGTTTTCGAGTGTCCTTTAAAAAGGTCACAACTTATATACAGGCTGTGCCGGAAGGAAAGATTGTCCTTTACTTTCAACTTAATCAATTTTACAAGGCCTCGTCGAAACACTATATTCTTCTAAAAGTCTCGAGGACAGTGAGAGAGAAGTTCTATCGTTATGCCCGAACTAGGTCTTAATTCCCAGAATTAATTTCACCACAATAATCATCAATTTCTACTTCTTCTCCTCATTCTTTTACTGAAATTTTTAATCAGACCGTAAAGGACCTAAGTAGCAATTTATTTGTTGGTAGGTTTCAGGTTTGAGCCTTTGCGCCAGATATTGTTATTAGCGCCCTCTTTATACGGAATGGGATTTACCCGTCACTACATATATTTTTCGAGATTGACGAAAAATACGTTGTTTCTTTTAAAGTGATACTAAAAAAAAAGGATAAAAATTTATATAAAAGTATATATTCAGAATGAGCAGAAACAATTACAAATGGAATTAAAGAATTTAGCATGAAACGAGATTCTAAACAGTAAACGATAACTCAGTAATGAATTATTATTAAATAGCATTTGAGACAATTTAAACAATATACAACATTAATTGCATATAATAATATAACCAAATTATTAAAGGACATCTTTTAGACAAATGCAAAATTACGATTACTTCAAAACAACATTATACAACACATTGCAAACAAATTCAAAATGGTTTTAAAACGAGAGAAGAGATAGCATTTCATAAATCAATTAAAGCAATTTGTTAGTTTTTAATAACATTAAAAAATTCAAAATTAAATCAATATTTTTCTTACTCTAACCATCGATAGACGAACGGATTTTTCTGGGTTTGTTTATTTATTTATTTATTAATTAATTTATTTATTTATTAGGGATGTAAACAGGACAAACCCATAAACAACATCCTCGGTGTAAATTATTCTACACATTTCCTACAAATATTCTTTAAAATTAATTAGACTTTTCTTTAGGCATTTTCCTTAATGCTACATACTACACACTATAACATTCTGTGAATGTTAATTTTGCCTTCGGACTCTGGGAGCGATGTGCACCAGGCGAGGTTGTATTGAATTTAATTTTACGTATTTGGCTTACTGATTTACGAAATTACCGATCTCTTACAAAAAGAGGCAAGCGGTCGATCTAGAGAATGCCTTGTCGACTCATGGAAAATTGTGAAACTTGATCCAACAGGGCTTTTGTAATCGGAATTTTCGGTATGAACAATATAAACGAAGGTTGGTTGTCATGAAACGACATCATACAGTTAGATGACGTATGGCCGTAAGGTCATCGGCAGAAGTGACAATGTCTTATTGTGATCGTGACCAGTTCCGTCTGTCTCTCTGTATCCGTAAGCAAAACATTAGTTTGGTGAGCAAACATTAACTATTGATTTATTTATAACTGCTTTATTTGATGTGCAAATTGCTGTTTCTTCTCTTTATAAAATTATTTTGAATTTGATTTGCATTGTTTCGTATGATGCCGTTTTGAATTTGTATGATATCATATTAAACTAATCTGTAATTACAATTAAATTTTGTATTTGCATAAAATTATTTTCATTATAAACAAATTTCTAAATCATTAATATTATATTCATTTTGTAAATTTCTTATCTGAATTTGTAATTGTTTCTATTTATTTTGAATATTACAGCAAGTTTCCCATTTTGATTAATTTGTTTTTATTTAAAGGTGAGAAGATTGTATTTCCTTGCAAGTTGAAATATAAGGCATATTCCATATTGACACGTAAAATATTGAACTGAAAAATCTCAAATTCCAGAATGTGTCCGCTTCCTAAAATCTTCAAGCAGATTGTGACTTTTCGGATGCGTTTTTGAATTCTGACGATGTGAATAATTCTTTCACTACGTATACGCAGCTGAATATATATTTCCTACTGTAATAAAAAAAGTAAATTCTAAAGCAATGAAGAAGAATAAATGGATCAACAACAAAATTTCAAAAGGGTGACGAACTCAGAAATTTGTTTTGGTTGACTAAAGTTATAAATAATGCAGATCTAAGAGCATAATACAAGCATCCAAAAAAAGAGTCATAATGAAGCAGTTGACAAAGCCTAGAAGGTCTCTCTGTCTGAAATAATTAATACGTTGTCAAATATTGAGAAAATGACCTGGGAAATGGTAAATAAACAGCTATGACGTACAAGGAAAACTTCTGAATTGGCTTTGGAGCACAATGGAATCGGTACAGGTAAGTTAGCTAATTTGTTTTTCTCTTAAACCTTTTCCTCTTCCTTTTCAGGTGGATATCACAGCTGTATGAAATTAAAACGCAGAAAAATATTCATAATACACATTTAAAATATAAACGGTTAGAGATAATAAAAGCAGAAAAAGTTGAAAATTGTAAATCACTAGAATATTCTAAAAAAATGTTATTGATTGTAATTAATATTTTCTTATGTAAATGCAGTTAAAATTGAATATTGTTTGATATTATCAAATCGAAGTCTCATTTCTAATGATGTCCCCAAAGGAGAATACTTGTCTGGCTTTACTTTGTATTTACATAAAGATCGCCTGAGGAAAATATTGATAAATGTGTTTTATAAGTTGGCGATATCGTGAGGATAATTTATACAATAACGAAGCCACAGTCTAGCGATACCCCCCTAATGCAATCGATTTGTTTTTAAAATTAAAAAAAAAGACAACAACAATAAAGAGATGGGGCTTATTAAAAATTATGTTAAACTTTTTTTCTTCCACGAAAATAATTTAGATGATTTTTGTAGCATGATTTCGCAAAAAAAAGATACTTTTTGGCATTCATCTTAGTTTCAAAATGATATTGTTTAGCACTTGTACAACTCAGCAAATATCTCTAAAACTGAACACTTTTCTAGATTCACTTTTTATTTGTATAATTGATACCCAAAATTAAAAAAGAAATCGTACTCAAATTATAGTTAACTATAGTTAATCTTAATATCGTTTGCATGAAGATCGCATGAGAAAAATACACAAAAATAATTAATTTCAATAACAAAGTGATATCATGATTTCAAACAGCATAACGAAGCAATTTTTCTAATTTTTCTTCAATTAACTATTAATTTCTTTTTTCTCGGTGTCGTTACTCTATAAAAACAGAACGATTTACTACAACACTGTAAGCCAAAGTATTTAACTTTATTCCATCCTGTTCAGGTTATTGTTTCAATAATTACCCACCGCAGTTAATAATTTTCTTTCATTTGCTTAATTGCTGCCTTAACGACCAATAAAACAGCGGTATCATAGTATTGTACTTATAACAAAATTATAATTACTTCGAACAGACTTTTTGCTTTAAATTATTTAAGTACAGTTACTATTAATTGGCAGTGGAGATTATTGAGGAGAATATTTAAATAGGACGCATCCTTTCTACTTCATGATTACACTGGATTTGTATTTATAATAATTATTACTTTATTTATAGTGAGTGATCAATTTTTACTTTCCAAAAAATGAATTTACTTCCTAGTAACTTTTGCTGGAAAAGTTAAGTTAATTAAACGCTGCACTTACATGATATTAATTGAATAGGCATTTAAGTGCGTGAGGGGAAAAATGCTGGGTAACATATAGACGCCCTAATTACCAATATCTTTCTTGCATCATTTCCATTGCATTAATATTTATCTCAAATTAAATCTACCATGCCAGAAAATCAACTTCACTGAAAAAGTAATGAAATTCTCTACGTAATAGCGCTGCAGCAAGGTTGTCTGGTTCGGACTTAGCGGTTTTATATTAGAGACTCACGGTCAAAATTGATTTGGTTTTTCATACGGAATCTCATTCATTTGTTCAGAGTCACAGCTTTTTGTCCGGGGACGATTTTTATTTAATTTAATATGACTGTACAGGAATTGTGTTTACATTACATAGTTGCGGGTTGGATTTTGTGTAAGTTTACCCAAACTGCCGCCCGAGACAAATTCTGTGGTATGTTTACACACCAAAAATTTTCTGCAACACTTCTTTTTATTAAGACAACTTTTTCAAGCTTCTTTAAAATGAAAAATATTTGGAGACAAACTTGAAGTACATCCAATCATTGTGGAGCCAATGTATCCCGAAAGTTTGATTGCAATCGATTTTTTGTTAATATCCCAATGGAAAGCGTCATCATGTACAGGATGTTGCTAAATGAGGCGGACAAATCTCAACCATTATTAAGGTATATTTTACTTCCTATTCTGAAATTCAAAACGGCGTTCTCCTTCCTCATTTATGAGGAAGTTACATGTAAAAGAAAAGAAGCTGTATTTTTGTATGTCGACGGATTTCTTCTAGGTCGATTTTCTAATAAATAATAAAAGCTTTGCTTTAATTTATCGTCATCGTCCAGCTCCAAACGCTGTCATGCTAGAGTTGCCCAAAAGTCGCACGCACTGTAAAATCTGAAGAAGAAATCGTTGAACGTATAAAGTTAGCATTTTCTACAAGAGTAAATCAATGAAAATTTCAAAGATGCGCTCCTCATGATTAGCAGCTCCAAAGTAGATCCTGTAGATTGTCATCCTTGAGTGGTTTTCCATCACTGTTAGCAGTTGACAGATAAAAACAAAAAGAAAAGAATGGGGTGGGGAATGTGAGAGAGTGATAAAGTGGCTAAAATAAAGTATCATAGGAAAATGGGAATAGGTAAGCGAGGAGGAAAGAGGGTTTTCCTCAAACATAATTTACCCTAATCATAAATTTTAAAAATAATTTTATCGACCAAAGCCAGGAACAAAGAGGAGAGGAGAACGTTTATTATAGTCGAGGAAGGAAATTCAATCGGGGGAAAAAGCATAAAGTTCGAGGTAATTATTTTAAATGGGAAGGAGAAAGAGACAGAAACGGTGACGAAAAGTTCAAAGGTTCACCTTGGAAGATATTGGAAGAGTAATAAGTTGACTTCCATGTTACGCGCTCCTTCGGGGATTCGAATTTGAGGACCTCTCAGAAAGCAGTACTATTCTAGCTTGAGGTACCTAGTGTTAGATAGAGATAGATAAATTAGTACTTACCTAGCACCCTCTCTTTAATGGCTGCAGGGGAATCGAGCGTAGAAAAGAAACACTACCTTCTTCTTAAGCACCCTCTTTATTTATCCCATTTCGTCTTGAAGGTATATTAGTACCTTCTGTTATCAAGTGCCTCACTTGTCTCTTTTAGCCTACCTGGTACGTCTCCCCTTTATCAACTTATAGGCACCATGGGCTGTGTTCATATTCTTTTATGACTGAGACCTGCTTCACTGCTGATGATTTTTAAGGAGCAAACCTCTGAGACGGCGAAGGTCCTGGTGATCTCTCGCAGAAAGTTTGGAATTGTGGGGAACATATGACTGGTACGTATGCGTTGCCACATCTTTCTAATCGTATACATCGCCAGAAACTCTCCTGAACCGATACATTGAAAGAGGGGATCTTGTCTCTTGGCCTGAAAGATCTTCAGATCTAACCCCAGTATATTTTTACCAGTGGTTGTCAATATGCGAAACTCTTCTAGTACACAACTAATTCTTTTAACATGCTCCTTGAATTGCAATGCCATATTTCTATTGGGGCTAATGGAAGACACTTCGAAGAACTGAAGCACGCAAACTGTTTCGCATCATGGATTGGAAGAGGGTATTTTGCCTCTTGGCAAGTCCCTCATAAAGTTTTTACCTTTTTATTTACCCCAACTCGTCTTGGAGGCTTATCAGTACCTCCTGCTATTAACTGTCTCTCCTGTCCCCTTGAGCTTACTTATTACTCCTCCCCTTTACCCCGACTGATAGCCATTAACAGGTAGCATCTGGGCCATATTCATGGCAATATTCTTTTGTAGCTGAGACCTCCTTTACTGATGACGATTTTTTTAAGGAGCAAATCTCTGAGATGACGAAGGCCCTCGTGATTTCTCGAAGAAAGATTTGGAATTGTGGGGAGCATGTGAGCACGTATGTGTTGCCATTTCATTTTAATCATAAACATTGCCAGAAACTTTTCTGAACCGATGCATTCGAAGAGGGGATCTTGCCTCTTGGCCTGAAAGATCTTTAGATCTAACGCCAGTAGATTTTTGCTAGTGACTGTCAGTACGCGAAACTCTTTTAGTACACACTAGATATTCTAGCATCCTAGAATTGCCAATGCCATATTTCTATTGGGGCTATCGGAAGGTAACTTCGAAGAACTGAAGTGCGCAAACTTTTTCGAACCGATGGATAGCAAGAGGAATCTTGTTAATTGGCCTGAAGATCTCAGTAGATTTTTACTAGTGACTGTCAGTGTGCGAAATTATTTTAGTTATACAATAAGGACTTGTAGCGTCTATGAACCGCAATAATTATATTGGGGCTAATGGAAGACAACTTCGAAGAACTGAAACGCGCACACTTTTCCGAATCGATGGATTGGAAGAGGAGATCTTGTTCATTGGCTTCGATCACTACAAACGATCTCTGAGGTAAGGTTGGCTTAGACCTTATCTCAGAGATCGTTTGTAGTGACCGTTAGTGTGCGAGATTCTTGTACGTAGGTACATAACAAGATTTATAGCATCCATGAACCGCCAATGCCTTATTTATATTGGGTTTAATAAGAGACACTCCGAAAACGACTGTAAAGCCCAAATTCTATCGAAGCAGTTGTTTTGCACACATCGGTTTATTAACTTATTTTTTTTGGAAATTTGCTTGTTGCTCTAAACGGGGGAGAATCCGCTGACTTTGCGAATAGTCTTTTATATACGAACACCTTTTATATATATATGAACACCTGGTATTGACACAAAGCAACAATAAATAAAAGTAATTGTAATTATTGAAATAAAACCACTCGGTATTGAATGAAAATGGTTTTGTTGTACCGTATCATATAAATTGGAAAAGATAATATAATAATTACATGTCTTATTAGCAGCAAAGTTAATGAAGCGAGTATAATGCATTAAGATCAACATAAATTCAATATTGATATTTAATAACCCTAACTCAAACAATAGTGACAGTTGTAGAATTAATAAACGGTTTTTCCGTCGGTTTTAAACCTCTCTCCGTGCGCCTGCGCAATCGCTCCGAACAATAAACGTAAAGAGCCTACATAGTTCCATTAATTAAAGGTTCCAGTGGATAAACAAATTAAAAGCGAGGAAATGAGTGAAATGCAAGTCTTGTAATTGAAAGTCGATTTATTCGCTACAGTTTATCTATCTGCATACGTATGACGTACGCGATGCAACAACGGTTAATAGGAAATTTCAAACGAGCTGACTGCGTTTGGATCTTTCACCTCGCAAATCCACCTACAATCTAATTGTACAGCTTTCTAGCGTTCCATTCATCTTCTAGAATGATCTCCTGTTTGATCTAGCCTTTATAAGTGAGTACAAACGTGCGCGTGTTGAAAATTAAGTGATAAATCGTTCTAAAAAGTAAAACCACCGCCTTGCTTGTTGTTTATATATCATTGTACCATTTTACATCCAAAACATTTAACTGATATTAAAAATTGTTGGATTCACTTCAAGCGAAAAAAAACTGTTCCTTATCAAAAATTAAATCACAGTTCAAAGAAAGAAAGACGTAAACAAATAGTCCTTGCAAAGAAAAATCTCCTTGGAAAACAATTACTTACACCACTGTCACAATCAATTACGAATTTATCGCGCGGTAAACAACAGGAGGAAAAATTCGAACGCAATCCTACGGTGATTCTCGGGATTCGTTCGAGTCCTGTTCCTGAAGTGGAACTGTCAAGCAAATGATCCTATCTGAAGCTGACCTTTCCTTCTCATTAATTAGCCTCGTGGGCGTACTGTGGACCTGTATTGTAAGTGAATTACGTTGCGCTTGTTATGTGCCATAATTCAAATAACGGTGTACATAATAGATATACTTGTCGCGCGCCTTGTAACGTTCTTTCTGAGGGAAAACACAAAGATATAACTAATTAGAGGACGTGTAATCATTTATTTAAAAGATTTACTCGCGGCCCGCTGTTTAAATTTTCCATTAGGTATGGTTACAATTAAAGATTAATGAATTTTTCATGGAGTTTAATTAATTTTTTTAACCTCTGCAATTACAAGGTAATCAATTGTATTTGAAAACCTTTATGGATAAAATATATTTTCAGTTTTTACTGAAGAGATGGAATTTTATAAAGGACATTTGAATCAAATTAGTATCCTGGTTGTAAATAAATAAAGTTATATTTTACATTTTTTCAAGTATAAAAAAAATTGCAGGGTCAGGGAAGTACGCAGCGATTAAATTAATTATATTTGGTCCTCTAAATACCCGGGCTAATTAAATAATAGGGTACATGTAGTTCGAACTAGGTAAGTAAATTTGATTGTCAATAGATTGGAATAATATTCGCTGTTGATTGTTTTTCCCTTTTCAAGGTAATCGATGTTGGTTAAGTAATGTGCATCCCAAAAAATGTGGTGGCCCATAAAGTTACCTTAACCCCCTTTCGGTATAGCTTCGCCAGTAGAAATCAACTGTTTCGACTGTTTTTGGTCTCCGTTGTATAATAGTATATCCACGTTTCGTCCACAGTTAAGAAACGACGCAAAAACTCCTTTTTTATTGCGACCTGAACATCGTTAAATCTTGCTCTGAAGATGTCACACGTGTGCGTTTTTGGTTGATTGTAAGCACAACGAAAACCTGTGAATCCTTTGAATCGATGGTGAAGAGACCCCATAGAACTTCAAATTTTTGTTTTGATATGCATGGTTTTTCAATAAAAAAATAATAATCAGTTGTTTAGTTTGCGACATCCTACGACCGTTTTTTGACCAAAATAGGGTCGAAACAGCTGTCCAGTGGATGCTCGAATTGCAATCAAAACTGACTTGCAACAAATAATTTTACAGACAATGGTCAGACAATATCCATGATATTCACAAATACGAGAGGTAGTCTCCTTTCAATGGCTGTCAAAACTGAACTAAAAGATAAATCTGCCCGAAAATTTTAATGAGGCCTAATGAAAGATGGCGTTTCTAATATGGAAATCTATAGATATTATTTTTTATATTCGACCGATGTAGAACATTGATGGTCTATTGCAAGTCCCGTTCGTGTTTTATTTCGGGAAAATCTACATGATCAGCGTAGTTACAACCCAGGTTACTACTCTTAGGTATACCCGAGGTTGGTGTAAATGAATTGCATTATATGTTACGAATTGTGCACTTTCCTTCAGGTAAGACGCAGTCAAGATCACCAAGTTAACAAATAGTTCAAACGCATATAATGCATAATTTTCTTAATATCTCATAATCGATAACGTCAAAATTTTTTGACAGGTCAATCCTCGATTTTAAGTACATGAGAAAAGCACTTTGAGAAAGAGTTTCAAGATTTTTACAGACTCAAAAAACTACTGGTTTTAGAATTAAAAAATACATAAATTATAGTATAAGTTAAAGTTGGTCGGGTTAAGGACGAGAAAAAAACTAATTCATTCAGCTGACGTTTCGGCTATATTTTGTAGCCTTCTTCGGAGCCTAAACCGAAGGAGAGTGTTAGTGGTACAAAGATCTTAATGTAACATAAGAGAGTTATTACCTCTGAATATGACAAAACTAATATACTAGCTACCACAGGTACACCTGGTTAAGTAATCACAATGAGACCTGGAACAAGCGTAAGATTCAGCACGTGGCTGGTAGGTATAAAAAAAACAATTGACTTACAGTTGCTATCAGACAAGGCAGCACTAAAGTTAAAATACATTTGAGCAAATTCTATAACGTTATTAATCATAGAACTGATGCAGACAACCTTAGTAACATTTATCAAAATTTAATTGCTTTTCACCGTAGTACGACCTCTAAGTTGCGCCTGTCTAGCTGGTGTACTGTCATTGTCTTAATTTTAAGTTGGTAACTTACCGTTTCCCGCCTTGTCACTTTCCGATTGTGGTTTTTGACATGCACGTTTTAGATTTTACTTTTGTTTGTTTCTTGTTCGTTTTGTGCTTGTAAATCGCGTTATAGAATTTGCTCAAATGTATTTTAACCTTAGTGCTGCCTTGTCTGATAGCAACTGTCAATTGTTTTTTTTTAAACCTACCAGCCACGTGCTGAATCTTACGCTTGTTCCAGGTCTCATTGTGATTACTTAACTAGGTGTACCTATGGTAGCTAGTATATTAGTTTTGTCATATTCAGAGGTAATAACTCTCTTATGTTACATTAAGATCTTTGTACCACTAACACTCTCCTTCGGTTTAGGCTCCGAAGAAAGCTACAAAATATGGCCGAAACGTCAGCTGAATGAATTAGTTTTTTTCTCGTTCTTAACCCGACCAACTTTAACTTATACTTCACTTCATCAGGACGCTTAAACACTTTTCTTTATAAATTATCTTTGATATTAATGAACATTTCAGATTGGAAAATTCTCTAAGCTTTTAATTTTTTTTTTGTAATTTACTTAAATTTGAATTAAAATAAGCCACTCAACTGTTTTTTTACTAATTCGTAAAAATTAAAATAAAAACATAAATGACTAAGTCAATAGTAATTTGATTGCATGGTCAGGATTCCCAACTCTTATAATATATTTTTTTAAGATTGAAGCAGGATATGAGTAACGCAGCAAAAACTCTAAGAGTTTGAAATGCAGTTGAAATGAAACATTATAGGAGACTCGAGTAATAACTACAGTGAATAAAATGAAAAGTGAAAATATTTAATTCGAATACTTGTGTGATCGTTCTATGTGCATTTACAATAATCAGTGATGACATATATCCTTTACAGAGAAAACCTCATCGTGGAAATTTTATTTGTGTTTCTAAGCAATTTACGACAACCCGGATTTACTTTTAAGTAGTAAAATTCGACGTTCATAGTTTTTAAGGAGATGGATACGATATCCTGTAAGCGTCATGGTTAATTGTTGCGATTGTACAGTGGTGGCTATTAAAATCGTCACCCCTGCATGCTAACCTGGACCTTATTCACCTCCATTGCGAACAAGGGCTGTCGTACTCTATCATATGGCTATCGTCTTAACTCAAGTTATGCTATACAATTTCTTATAATTACAAATCCTATTATGAAGAATATAGAAGAAACGACATGTTGTTTTGTGACTTAACAAAATTCTTCGACTGTGTATCACATAAAATTTTGTTAGAAAAGTTGAATTCTACGGATTTAGAAGGGTTGCAGTTAAATTGGTGAAGTCACGCTTAATAAATCGAAGGCAATTATTCGTCTGCTGTAAGACGAAAACAGCTTTTCTGTTTATCATTTGTTTTAATGAACTTAAGTCTCCATTAAAAGAATTTGTTATACAATTTTCATTCGACAAGAATCTACTTTAATTATAAATGATTTGTTTATTCATGTTTGGATCACAAGGATGGACGACAACAGAAGGACAAAGAAACAAAATACAAAGTGCCGAAATGAGATTCCTCAGGAAGATAGAAGAAGAAATATACAATTGGAAGTACCTACGGATATAACCAATTCAATCCACAAATGAGGGAGGTTAATTGAGATAACTTGGGCATGTAAAGAGGATGGGAGCGGACAAAGTGGTAAGAAGAATGTACGAAGCTAGAACGAAACAGAAAACAGAAAAATATGGAGGAAAGAAGTAAGGAAGACATCGGAAAAGAGAGAAATGAGGCAAAGGATACAGGAAAGGAGATGAAAATAAGAGACCAAGGTATGTCTTGTCATATGCTCTTGGGTCTGAAATGATAAATAAACTTATTATTATTATTAATAACGCCTTACACCCGCAGAGGTAGGAAGGCGATAAGGATTAATTAAGTAAATATATATGATATGTCAATTGCCTATAATGTTATACGACCTTGTATGATGACGACATTACACTCGCCATGAAAATTGACTCTGCTACAAGGAAGTAAACAGATCAAGAATAGAGTTCCCTAAGATTCTTTCCTGAGACCTTTATTATTTATTATCCCGGTGAATAATTTTACATATTGTCATTTCATACCACTTTGTGGTAATTTTTCGTCCATCAACTTAAATAAAATTGTCGCTACTTACCAAAATAAATACTCACATATACAGACACATCTAATCTTCCTCTTACATCCTCCTTTGCGAGTCTTTAGATGCATTGAATTTACATTTTAATTTATAACTTCAATCATTAACTTCGTCAGAAAGAGATCTTGCTCCTTTTGCAACAACACATGATGTATGTATTCGCAGGTCGTCTGCGCGTGTTACCTGACTACCATCATCGGCAAGAAATTGTGAAACTAAAAGACTTATCGGTAGACGTTGATAAACGGCCATTTCCTTAACGAAGGTGGATATACCTAAGTAGTTCAAAATAGTAAAACATCACACCACATTAATTACCACTGGTTATGCCTCGGAACACCGTTTATCACTTAGCCTGCGAGATTTTTGGAATTTCTCTGTGACCGTAATAGGTTTCTTAAAGTGACAGCCTACAAATACGTGCTCAGACGCTAATACATGCGGATAAATAAATAATTTGCACTAACTAAGAGCAGCGCCACTGATAAAATTTCGACTTAAAATCGAAAAAGGTGAAAGCAAACAATTAGCATTTATTTAGTAAAAGTAAGAATCTTAAGAGCTATTAAAATTACAAATTTGTATGGTTTTTGGTAAAGTGAAAATACTTTCTTTCACATACTATAAATTAACGTAATCAACGTAATTACAATTAGTTTAACTTTCATTAAAATTACTCAAACGTTCTTTGAATTGTTTTTTTAAATTTCTTCCATTCTTTTTCCCAAGCATGGAACATGGACCAAATTATATATAAATCATTTCTGAACTTATTCTGGATTGCTTGTTGAGTGTTACTGATTTCTTAACATTATAATTTTTTTATCAGTTCCCTTTTCTTCTCTTCTTCTTCTCTGACTAAGTAGTTACGACTGGGGAATATCTTTCAATAAGGTTTTCCTTTTCGATTCGATTCGTGTTATGTGTACACAACACTTTTATGTGTCTTATTATAACCCAGTTTTAGTGAACGGTTCAATTTATAACAGCTAAATCTGTATATCGTGTTTCAGTACTTATGTTAGAAATTTTATCTGCGTATATTATTTAAGTAGTCTGTTAAAAATCACTCTTGTTTTACGGCACAAAAATCCGCAGCTAAACTGGAGCAACTCCCACGCACCGAAGGAAAGGTCCGCGCACTTACTTCTTGCACCGGTGTCAGTCCAACACGCGAAATTGATTATTACCAGCGCGGTGCATGCAGAAAAACACAATCTCGTTACGATTTTAATTGCCTTGTTGCTAAATAATTTGACTTCGGCGGCAAATTCTTGTGCAAACAAATCATAAAGACAAGCTATTAAAATATTTTCCGCGTATGCTTGTTCGCAGACATGTATTTACCTAGAGAATATTAATATCTATATGTAACTTGTTAAAGCATGTTGTTGTTGTTGCATACCAACCCTTATATTACCCGAAAGTGCTACTATTTTTTATATGAGCGGAGTAATTTCTGTTACTTGTCACTTCAGATAACCAGTTTTTATTTTTAATAAAATTATTCTGCAGAAACTTTTTAAGTGTGTGTTAAAGTAAAGAATATTTTTGAACTCTCATTAGAAGGAGTATTTAGTCGAAGATATACAACCAGAAGAAGCGACACACCTTCGCCGATGTCCTACTTACTAAAAAGTCCACGAATGCATGTCTTGCTTTAGATAAAGAAACCATTGGATAGATTGTACTTTTCCTAATTGAAGATGATTGGAATCATCTTCCTAACTTTGGACATCTTTCTCATTTTTTCAATTCCATTCCTCTTGTTTGAATTGGCTTGGTTGGAACCGCGTCACGTTGACTTCTTCTACTGGCGACGTTTCGTTCTCCACTGCAGAAGAATTTCCTCAGGACTGCTGCTGCATTCTTCTTTATCTCGTCCGTTCATTTTTATTCTAGGTCTTTCACTTCTGATTTTCCTCCTCGATTTTGAGTTTCAATAATTTTTTTAGTAACCCTGTATAACTGACTCAATTTGATTGTGTTTTTTCTATCTTTTTAATACGTTGGTCTTGTTACGAGTGACGTCCATTCAGTATTATTAGGCCTACTAACTCAAACAGAATTTTGACTTTCGTAGCGTAATCATCTTCACGTACTTTAGCCTTTTCTCAATACTTTAGGGCGCCGGAGATTGTTTATTCCCTAATTGGATCTATCTTTCCCACGTTAACTTCCTACTTTCAACTTTCTACCTCTTATCCCGTCTGTTCGTTTTTTCCCCTTGATCTTTCACTTTTGATTTTCCTCTTCGATTTTGCTTCAATTATTTTTTTAAATTGCCATTTCTTATAACGTAATTGAATCCATTTAACTGCATTTTTTGTATTCTCTTTTTAGTATTTCTTCTTACGAGTGACGCATCATAGGCGACATTAAAAATGAGGACACTATAATGCTATAATGTAAACGGGCGTTTCAGAAAACTGTTGCTTTGGCACCGGAATTAGTTTGACAAACAAATTTATTTACTATGCTCACATTGTTTTGGAATTGACTTGAATCTAAAATCTCTGCTAACACTGGTCCTAATTTTTTCTGTTGTCAGTGTAATTAAATCTAATGACTTACGTTTTTTGCCTTAGTTAAAAGAAGCTTTTAGTACGGTTTGGACTTCCATAGTGTTATCATATCACAAAATATTTTACCGGACACTAAATAGTGCACAAACACTTTACACTAAAAGATTAAAAGATTTTGTGATACAATTTTCATCGGACAAGAACCAACTTTAAACATAGTGTCATCATCTTCACTGTTTCTTTTTTTAAATCTTTTAGGGTGTTGGATTTTGGATGGATTGTATTTTTCCTCATTGGATATTTTTTTTTATCGAAATCATCTTCCTACCTTTGCACATCTTATTCTTTACCATCTAGATCACCCCTCTTTCTTTCGCCTATTGGTCTCTCACTTTTATTTTTCCCTTCGGTTTTGTGTCGGCTTTTTGAACAGCCTCATTTCTTTCGCCTCCTATGTTTTTAAATATTTCTTCTTATTGGGTTGATTCTAATAAATAAAAATCAGCTCGAGTATAGAGGGATACTGTGACCTTGAAGAAATAGCTGATGACGCAACCATCTGACGCTATCAACTAAAAGGAGGGTGTTCTGGGCATTTCAATAGGTGTCAACAAGGACCAGGAGATCTTCAGGGAACCCATCGTTCAAAGTCAACACCTTTAGTTCTTCAGAAGAAGTGTCGGCATCTTAGCGGAGGTGGTCGTTGTCAGATTTTTTTCATTGCTTTAAGTCTTGGGTGCATAAACAATGACGTCATCATCATCTTACTAGAGGCTAGAGGATTGTCGCGTATAATACCAACTATCGTGTCTCTTGTACTTCTTGTGCGTCCCCCTCTAGGTGGTCACTTGCGATGGGGCATCTGTCATCTGCAACCTTTCCAAGGCTAACTATGCTACTAGTGTTTTGTCTTCAAGGAGGCAAAACAATAAAAAAATTAGAAATATTACGTATAGTTCATTTTTTATTTATATGCCGATCGTATTGATTTGGGTTAAGAAAATATACGACGAAACGACGTGACATGACAAAAGCCGCAAGGCCGTTTCACGAAAGTTAGAAGGAGATAGCTATATAAAAGTACTTTGACTTATCGATCGGCATATGGTAAAAAAATGATCTGTAAACAACATATTTTAGTTCTGTGTCGAAAACTAGTTTCATGCATTTTATTTTAAGCCATCCCGTACAATTTCCTTGATCTGTCTAACCCGCATTTGGGCGTAATTTCAATTAGGTATTTAAAATTATCCTTCACTTTGATTTCTAGATGAGACTTTCTTGGTTTTTAATTTTGAAGAAAATTTTAAAAATGTTAATTTATTTTTTATAAATATTAACTATAATAATTTAATAAAATATTTTTTTTTAATAATTAATTAGGCACACCATAAAAATAACAAACAGAAGACAAAGTTTAGATTTCGAAAAGAATTCTATGTACATTTAAACATATCTGCATCTTTCTGTTAGTTTCTGTTAGATTAACATTTTAAGAAGCATTCGAATATACAGGATGAGTTAATAATCTTCGACAACTCTTGTGCAGAAAAAAATTTACTACATATTACAGAATATTCCACTAGATAGCGGCTGCATGCAATCCAACTTTTTAAATAGAAGACTCTGTATATTCTGATAGAGAAAGATGTAATATTTGGTACTTTGTTTATTATTGTTGTAAAAAAAATATATCAATAATAATTTTTCAACTTCACAAGTAAATTAAAATCCGTCGACTTCTTTAGCTTCAGAGCATCCAAATTCCTTGAACATCTTTTGAATAACAGTGCTTTAAGTTATCTATCAATGTTAACAAAATATTGTAACAATTTAAGTCAAGCATTGCATTATTCACCCGTGTTATAAAATAGAGGGTGTTGCGTCAAAATATTACATAAATATCAACTCTGCGAGTCCAGTTGGCCTATGGCTTTTTAAATGATTTTCTTCTTTTTTCTTTTCTTTTCCATTTCTTCTTTCCACCTTTCCACATTTTCAGTGTACATCCTAACCATCGTAATCTTTAAGACTTTATAATTCTTGTTATGTTTGTTTATTTATAAAGATTCTACAGTTTTTTATTTGTTCTCCTTATTTGTACATGTTTATATCCCTCCAAATATTTTCCTAAGTATTTTTCTTTCCCAAACTTCCAATCTTGTGCGTTCTAAAACAGACAACATTAGAGTTCTCCGTGGTTCTACTTATTTAATGTCCCTTTTAGAGTGACTTTGAGTCTTTTAACTGTTGTATACAATCTTAAGTGTCCCTATACAATACAATTCTTGTTTGTATTTGAGTATCAATATTTAGTTTTCTTATTAATACAACTTCTGTAAACTTTTGTTATCTCTCTCTTTTCGTAAGAAGGGAAAGTACCCAAAAGTAACTTTAGTATTTTTGCTTTTTAAAGTCTTTAACCATTTAATCGTTCACTCTTCGTTTAAGTACCATTTTCTTTACCTTTTCCGACAGTCGCTTGGTCGCGTATATTAATCATACTTTATGCCTTGTTATGAACACAAGGTCATCTACGAATGCTAAGCGTTGATGTCTTTTTTGATATATGTAAAAGTCCAGTTCTGTTGATGTTTGTGTCTCTTAGGCCCGATTTTACAATCGTCGGATAAGCACTATTATTGGTATAACTGTGGTATAACGTGACGTAGGTGTGACGTAGATATGGAGGAACATTAAAGGATATTTGGCGCACAGTTATTCCGTTCTTATTCCACGATTGTAAAATTGGGCCTTAAAGTCCTTCTCCGTACTATACTGAACAGCATGGCCTTCTAAATGAAAAGCGAGTTCTAACTGGCCTGGGCGTTTGGAAAAATTTACATTGAATTTTTGTGCTCGAGAAAACGCCAAAAGTCGACACTTTGGCGCTGGTTATGGGGCACTGACGGCACTGAGTGAAGTGCACTGTCATTACTGTCAATCAAAGTGAGTTCACAAAAAATTAATTAATATTGTAATTACCGTAATACAACATAATTTATTTATATGGTATAAACTTTATAGATTCATGCACAAATCATTTGATCACGTCGGAGTGAAGTACGCTTGCGCAATAGAGAAAGATTGTCATTTGAAAAAGCTTTCGTGTTGTGAATAATTACAACAAGTCACATAAAAGAGTTTTGACTTTTGATAATGTAAAACATGATAAAAAGGGCGTTGATAATTACGCACAATGAGAAAAGAAGCTTTATTATACATATTGTAACTTACCACAGAAATTCTGAGTATATGCAGGTAAGATTTTACTCTAAAACCGTGATAGTTTAATGCTAAATTAAGTTGTTGAAATTGGACATAAATACTTCACCTTATTCCAACGTAAACATTATCCAGTATGATCAAATTTTTACAACAATAACATTATTAATTGTTAATTGTTCTTACACGAACTCATCCACCATTCACATGTGACAGAACTGTCAAGATTTTAGGTTAAGAAAGCGCCCTGTAAGCAGTTCTTGGCGGAGCACGCCTGAACTGCACTTTTGCCCAGGCCAGATAGAACTCGCTGTTCATTTAGAAGGCCATGCTGAACAGAATTGATGAGAGAGGATCTCTTTGCCTAACTCGTTCTTAATTTCTAATGTTTAAATTAATTTCAACTTGTTGCTAACTTTGAGCTCTTCTAGCTCTTTATAAATATCCTTTCTTTTTTCTTGTTTTACTTTGGCTTGCTTGAAGTCTATAGCTCTGTTCCAACCGCGCTTTGTGACGGTTTCGAAACCGTCATAATCAGTTGCCCACCGAAATACCGATCGATTTTGACAACTTTGTCAAGTGTAAAACTTTGATGAGTGCATGCTTGTGACGGTTTCGAAACCGTCACAAAGCGTGGTTGGAACAGACCTTATAAAAGGAAAAAATTAAATTAGGACAAATTAGGTAACTATGTAATTGTTAGTTATGAATAGAAAATTGTAATAATTAAAAATTTCAAGATTATGAAAATTTTGCGTGAAACTTGAGTGTCCTAGTTTTATTTGTTCCACCTGTAAGTATATTATTTTTGTTTATTTCTCGGTACTTCAGTACTGAAGTATTGTAATAGTCAGATTTTTTTCTGTATTTTTCCAACAATTATTTAATTGCTGAAATTACTTGAAAGTTGCACATAAAATAAATAAATATATAAAAAATATAGCATTTCACTCAGAACTTGAACTCGATCGCGTTTTTTTAATCAGAAAAAGATGGTAATTCAGTTGTATATCTATAGTAGTATCTAGATCCATGAATTTTTCATTTATTTCACATTGAGCAACTTTCGAATATAACGGTCGAGGAACAGGAGTGATAGTCGACGCGCTTTTAACAGAAAATTTATTTAAATTAGTCAATGATCGTACGAATCGATTTACTGTGGCATTTACGAGAATTCACACAAGTCAGGAAACAATCCTTTCCGAGAATCAACAGTTACTTTTCAGTTTTTATAAATTCGGTAAAACAAGAATGCATTAAGCAGCAGATCCGTTAATAATCACCATATCAAATTATCTGGGTACACTTTAAATTCTAAACGAGACTTCGCGCCGCATAATCAAACCTCCGCGTCATTGTTTGACGCGTTTCAAAAATTAATAAAGAAAAATAGGGAAGACTCTTGCAAAATGTTCATAATTTAGATATCGATTTCAATTTATGCGGAAAATCATGTAGAACATGTTCTAGTTGAATTCCCTTAAAGTTTGGAATCCTTTCCGGGTGTACCACGAGTCGCAGCGTAATTCCTAGGCAACGTTAGTGAGCTCGGCGAAAATTTATGTTTCTGGTAAAATAACACAAAACGAAACTGTGTAACGCAAACGATAATAATATATGCTGCAACCGTAAGTGTGTATACCTCGATTATCTGGGCAGCAACGATCTTGAATACTTCTACGTAATTATTGGGATGCACACGCAATATGCTCCGTCTTATTAACACGTAACTGTAACATACGGAACTCTGCAGTAGGAAGCGATAATTTTCTTCGTTTTCTTTTTTATTTGCATTCCATAGTTTTCGAAAACTCGTACATGCAAAAATTATTTAGAAAAAACGACGAGTTTCATAAAGAATATTCACCTCCTGCCCCAAATATAAATATTAATAATAATAAACTTTTTTGTCCGAAGTCACGTGTGGGGGATTGGTGCAAAACTCTCGAAAATGACATTAACCGAAGAACCAACTTTGTAGACTGTTTGATCTGTGCGTTGAGAAAGGAGGAGTTGATGTAGAGATCCCAAATTTACATTATTCCTTGAACATCCCTCGTACATAAACTAGATTTTTTTTTCAAAAAAAAAGTTCGAAGCCAGGGGCAGAATACGACGTAAAGAAAAATGTTTGATATCTAAAGTCTTTATTTACAGCGAGCTTCAAGGGTGTAAAATATTAATATGTATCTGATTTGCTAAGGGCTATTCCTCTCACATCAAATCGTTTTTCTCAATATTTATGCAAGTACTATAGGAAGGCAAAATAAAACTGCGTACTGTATACGATAATAACAGGTATATGGCAGTACCCTAAGTGTTTTCTTGGCCGGATCAATCTTGAATATATTTATGTAATTACTGGACACGCAATATATTTCACTTTGCTAACTGTAACGTAAGGCAACTCGATTTCGTGTTTCAATGGTATAAAATGCGCTCGAAAAATTGAATTATGAGAACTTCTCCTGAGCAAAATTATTGGCTTCCTGTAAATTTAATAGCTCCGCTTATAATACCTCGAATAATCAATGAAGCACATCACTTTCTTTTCGAAGTGTACCACACTTGAATAACTGCCAGTTATGAGTGCGGATCCTATATATTAATTAGGGGGGGACACAAACTTTGTCACCGGGATTTAATTGCAAGCCTGAACTTTTCTAACAACTCTTAATTACAAAATCAAATTAATTATTATTAATTGGTGCGCTTGAAAAATTTTCTTGTCTCAACTTTCTTGTAATAATTACGAACATACTGTTTGAAAGTCAATTATGGCAAGAACATAAATATGGACGTGTGATTTATATTAGGTATTCACGCATGTTACGTGCCTTAGTTATGAGCTACTCTTGTATGTATCTGTGCGCTCTTTCTTAATATTGTTAATCATTTTGCATATCGTGTTACATAATTAATACATTTTTGCTTGTCCCCAGCAGAAGTTATTAGCTACAAGATTTCAACTATTTACACTCCTAAGTTAATGTTTGAAAATATTTCCTCGATTATTCCTTAAAATTCTGGAAAGTGGCACTTCCGGTCTTCATTACATACATACAAGGGATGCTCAAGCTTTAATAGATACCTACACACAAGGGATGTTCAAAGTTTAGCAGATGCTTACCAGGGATGGTCAAGTTCCAAACGTCTTCTAAATTGTTAATAGTAAAATAAATTGGAACAACCCCCGTATTATTAGGAGATTAAAATTATATAATAAATTTCGAATAAAATGTTGCATTTTACGGTTGATTGCGCAAATTTAACACAAAACGCATTGTCTGTAAATATTACGCAGTCGTACAGAGAAACACAGAGTAAATTAGTTCAGCCTGCTTTGTACTAAATCAACAAGACCTCCGACGTATTCGTCCAGTTGATTACTCCGGTTAAATGCGCGGTCCTCGTCGGTGACAACTTGCATTGTGTGGCCTGCGTTCCTCGTGTATCGGCAAGTCGGCTTTTTTGTCAAACTCACGTAGCCCGTAATTCGATTTTTTGACAATTTTTCTAATTATTTTCAGATTAGCCCTACTTATTGAATGTCGACTCGCCGAAAGGAGCGCTTCGGTTTTTACGGGCCAGCATTGTCGTGCACCGGTCACGCTGAGTTTCGAACATCTTCGTCGCAAAAACTCCTCTTCGATTGTGCTTCTCATTCGTAAGGATTTATTGAAATTTATCTACACCTGTTCTCTCTGTATTCTAAAAAGAAAAAAAAAACCATTCATTCATCGATTCTTTTATGCTCTAAAAATTAATAATAACTACTTCCAAACACTGTACTATTTGTACAATGTATTTTTTTTAAAATGCCATAAAAGTTGGCCATGAAAATTAAAACCTTATGGCATTTTTAAAAAAACACATAATAGTACTATTATTATTTTTGATAACCTTATTCTTGTAAGTGTATGTTTTGCACACGCTGAAGTGCAAATTTGTAAGAAGTACACAAAACGTGTGCGAAACAGCGGACCGAAAGTTTAGTGGTATAACATACCGATTGTTTCATTGAAGCTTGGAAGAAGGTGGAGAAATGTCTATATTATAAAGTAAAGGACGTATACATCCATAGAATCATACGCAGAATCAGAACGATAAGACGATAACAATATTAAAGGGATGTGTCGCATAAATCCATCCTCAAATGAGTTTTAAAATAACATTGATAAAAGCTCGTTATCTTTTAGCTTGTTTTATTGCGTCACTTGCAAAAGATGAAGCAAAAGTCGCGCATCATAGCGATATATGCTCTACTATTGATCCAATGGATCTTTACCATTACGTCATCAATGCATGGTTGAATAAAATGCATACGTTCTTCAACCCATCTCTGTTTAACAGAACAGGATAAAAGCAAATGAGAATGAAAACATTTGTCGATTCGGACGTATAAAATTGATGACGTAATGGTAAAGATCCATTGGATCAATAGTAGGATAATATGTAGGAATGTAAAGCATATTTCATTATTCAAAGTATGTTATATTATTCAAAACGCGATAAGTTATTCATAACTTAGATGGTGATCAAATTGATCGCCTTCAACTTGTAAACACTTTTCAATACTGTAGCGGTACCTACACAGAGAAAAAACAATGGTGTTTGTTAACACAATTGTAGACTTTGTGTCTACAAATTGTGCCTGAAATGAAGACAGGAATAATAAATGTGAAACGTTTACATGCGATTGTAGAGTAATATTTGTGGTAAAATAATACATTTTATTGAAGAAATCGTTTAACACATTTATTTATGAACTTGTAATCCTAAAGTATGTAAATCAAATTCGTAAATGCACTGTAAACGTGTTCTACACGTTTGTTGATTTGAATTCTATTTTATATAGAATTAGTTCCTTTTATTTGGGAAAAAATTGTAATAATATTTGTTAAAACATTAACCGTTGACACATTCAATAGTAATTTTTTCTAGCGGGTTAGTAATATCGATATTTTCAAAATATAGAAAACGTTTTCACACAATATTGGTATATTTTTCCTGCACATTTTCTCTTCACACCTGTAGGAATTTATTGTAGTACAAAAGTCAAATGGCTGTTTACTTCTTTACTCCAATAATTTTACTACACACATATGTAAACATTTATCAAGCAGAGGAAAAAACAAATCTGAATTTTTTGAAAAAAATCTCTATAATTGTGTTAAAAATATCTACAACTCATTTTTACATATAATTGTAGAAAATTTCATTATGTCATTTCTCTCTATGTATGCTTCATGAACATGTTGGAGTATTTGTTTCGAAATGTTTCTGCATTCTTTAAGTTCGTGAATACTTTTTGACACCTTTGATACACAGCAGGTCCCATACAGGAAGAAATCATCTAAGTGAATAACGTCGAGCTATCCAACAGGATTTCGTCGTCCAAGAAATTAATGATTTAAAAACGTTTGCAAGACTACTGAAAAATGTGAATCGCTCCCTTATGTTGAAAAGACAAAACATGTTGCCTCTCCTATCTAATTGAACTTCATCAAGAAAATCCATTTCAAAGAGGTCTGCAGCATATGGAGGTGCGTTTAAGCCGTTATATAAATAAAAGAAATAAATCAGTACGAAAGATCGTACAGTTATAGCTACAACAGTTCATCCTAAATCCATATGGATTTTTGCCTCATTCTGTGTAATGTAGTCAGCTCCAATGACTTTAAAGTCCATAATAATTCATTAACAGCATTGCTCGATTGTGTAAACTTTAAACACTGAACATAAAACGATTCCTTAAGCTCTACCGATACCTAGTACCTACTTTTCATTCTTGTTTTATACATGATCTTTTATTGAATTGAGTAAGTTGTTTGTTTCAAAAAGTTCTCATGAATTGTTCGATACTAGGACTTTAAGTACTCATTTTCCGTATATTTGAACCGCCCCGAATGTACTCAAGACCTAGTGGTACCAACACGACCAATTAATCGAATTTGTGGGAAATTTAAACAGACGGCAATATTTTTGGCTCACCCGGTATTTAGTAACATAACTTAATTAGATTCCCTGCAAGTGACAGGAGTGAATCCCAAAAATTGGCGAGTTATAAATTTTAGAACTGATACTGAAATGGTTAAATTAATATTGATTAGAAATGATAAAAATTAAACCAGCGCTAGTTTGAAGTTAAATGTGTTCAATTTAAGAACTAAAAAGGCGCGCCAGATTTGAAACGGTTAAGTGAAGGTAGTTCTTTTCTATTTTCCTTTTTGCATTAAATAATAATAATAATCATTTGATTTTCTGATCGATTGTGAATTCATAGTTATATGTATACAGATTGTTTCAGTGAAACTTAAAAACGAGAGAGATAGGACAGGCTATATTATAAAATGAAAGATTAGAAACGAAACGTTTGCTTGATCAACAATCTACGTCCACTTCGTTATATAGGCTGATTTATGACGTGTGCCAAATGATAACTGGTGATAGGGCAGATCAGTTTGAATAAAAAAGTGTAGACACATAAACTGTGCATTTCAAAAAGTATGCTACAAGAAAGTACAAAGTCTCGGAACGCATTGAAATAATCACTCAGAACCAAATGAAATAAATGAGAAATAAGAACAAATTTCGTGTTTTCCTATTCATTTTATTTTGGCGGATACTTTAATCCCACCAGTATTTCCTAATGTAGTGTGCAAAACAGTGATTCATAATAAATTGTAATTCTTTTAATTTTCAAATAGGAGACTGTAATTTCATATTTAGCATAACTTTTAATTCTGAACGACATATTCTTTATTCTTAGGAGATTTTCTTGTATCTTGTAAAATAAGGGACTTTACTTGTAAACCATCTTCATTTTTCGGTATCCACGCTGTATACCGTTCGAGATAAATTTCATCTGACATTTCCCAATTTGACTTTAAGGCTGGGTTCGTAAAGTTTCCATGGGTAATGCTAGGAATGAATAAAATGCAAAGCAAAATATACAAAATCATTTATATGAAAGAGAAAGAATGTTACTCGGGAGTACCCGAGAGAGTTTACGAACACACTCTAAGGGATGCAGAAACGTTCTGCGTTAATAAATTTTTGTAAAAATCGATAATTAACAAAATCCCGTTTGTAGCACACTTTTTGAAAAACAATGAATATCCGATTGGCTTTTTTTTTCTGAGTTTACAAGTTTGAACTTTTGAGAAGCAAAAATTAACCCTAGACCATTAACTGTGGAATTATCACGTTACCTATGAAACAAGCTACTGGTATAGTAACAAAAAGAATCCGCAGTTTGACAGATTCAATAATTAGGTGATTGTAGAAGTAGTATTAAGTATAACGGAAGACTTTAGTTCGCAAGAACAATTAATTCAAAGGATTAACAATTCTCTAGCTGACATAATAATAACGTGTTTAGAATTACTGACTCACTTACGTCGTTACCACGTATGCATTTGTGCTAATGCAGGCAGGCCACTTTGAGCGCATCTTGTAAACATATTTTATTCTTTTTTTTAATTAAATAAGGCTAATATTGTTAATCAAATGAGATTTGTGTTATAATTTATGTATGTTTTATTTACTTTCTACTTCTTGTGTTTCTGTAAGTGATAGTATTAGTTGAGCAGCACTAATCTAAACCCAAAAGACTTGCCGTATTACATGTTTTCCAGACTAGTGGCTTACAGAAAAGAAACATGCGGAAACACAAGCGCATAGGACGTATGTTGATATGGACTTTTTTACTCAAAGTGACCCAACCTATCGCTGTTTGCCGTTTGGCACACATGTCATAGATCACCCTATATATTCTAAATGCAAAGTTCATATAAAAATCAAAGGATTTAAAACAAGTGCGCGCAAAATTTGCACGTAAAATGAAATGTATGGTTTCAATATTTCGTTGAATAGTTTCTCGTATAAGTTGTCATCAGTAAACAAGATGTCTACATTGTTTAAATCTATGATATAGCAAAAAATACAATTGATTATAGCATTGAACCTATTATTACACTTTTTGCTTGAATTGTTGTGAAGTTTGTCCAATGTAGACATGTTCACATTGATAGCAACAGCGTTGATAGCGAAACGTTAAGTGATAGTGCGCATTTTCAGTGTCCGTTTAAAGAATTTGTGATAGAAATTTTTCCCTGTAAAAAGTATTATATATAAATATTCTTTTGTTTTATTATTTTCTCTTTTCTTTTCGTTGAAATGTCGTACTAATTTGAATATTCTCAGTATGCACACTATTTTTCTTTAGGCAGCTTTTAAAAATTAATTTAAAAAAAAATATAATTGGTATAGATTTTCTCTTTTATTTTTTTTGGTTCTAGTAAATTCAAGATGCTAAACCAGAAGGATATAGACTAGAAAATGTAAAAGTAAACGTCTATTGCATTTGTTGAGTTTGACGTGTCAGGTAACTTGGAACATTAATATTTTCCTAGCACTCTTAAACCCACGTACGAACGGATCGGCATTTATTCTAATGAGTCTTAACTTAATAAGTCACCTTTTAAAAAAACGAACAAGAAAATTTCTGAAACTAAACATAAATGTTAAAAAGGACCTTCATCCACTGTTACTTCTGGACGTGGTCTAAATCTATTCCTTGTTTAATGATTTAAAATTACAAGTGGAAGTTTGATATTTCTAAGTTAGTAGAATGTTGAACATACCCCGAGTGTTTAAGTAAAAGCCGGAATAAAGCGCAAATTTATAGCCTGAAATAATATACGACACAATATCTCACATATTTTCGCTTTCTACTCAAACAGATTTCAATAGTTTACCATTATCCAGTGAGTCCGGTATCTCCCACATCAGCCGGGGGCGCCACCGCTTTCGCCGGCGTAAATCATTCAGCAGTAAAAGCACCTCTATTAATATCTGTACCTGCTAACTGGAACACACTGCGGACTCTTTAAAAATTAGCAACGACTAACTGTGTATGTGATTGCTGATTGTGTATTTCGATACGTGGGTGCAGCCTCGAGATCTCTCGATAACGGCCGCGTTATTCATCGAATGTTGGAATAATTTATCACCTATGTATGCATAGGATGACCAAAGAGCAAACATATGGAGAGCTTAATATGGACGTTTGAGTTATGGCATTTCCTTGTTTTAAAGGAGAATGCCTCTATCAGAGAATTTATTGTTTTGCCTCATTTGAAGAAAAAAGAAGACGCCATCAGCTTTCACTTTCATATTACTTTTCCAATTTCTATATATTATGGTAGGTACTTCGAGTTTATGAAGAAATTACATTAGAATCGTCAACTCGAATTACTCCATCAAAATCAACTTATTATATTTCCTAAATAATCTTTCGCAGCAAATTGAAGTGAGCTTCACTAAAACGTATGAATTACATGGTTCCTATGAAATACAAAATCGTTCGAAATATGAATTTTCAGAAGACTTGTGAAGACCTCTTGAACAGACCACAAAACCAATGAAGAATTCCTAAAGATAACATTAAAAATCAAACCCCACACTTTGAAGGGTTAAAGATGATTTCTTGATGTATAAAATTGAAATTTCTTCTCGAAAAGAGAAGAAGGTGTGGTAAGAAAAAGAGGAGAAAAAAGAAGTAGGAAAATTATCACTTACTGAATTTATAATTTGATGTTAGAACTTGTCAAGTACACGCAGATGTGATTAGCATCGTGCATATACGGGCTGTACGTAAGTTCCAGTGACAGTATGGGCAGGTATGAGCATAAATACATGTGATTTTAATTAAAGATAAGGAGCTGAGCTGTTCAGGCGGTGTAGAGAATTAGTTCGTGACCAGTTGACCCCGCGGTCTGGTTGCAAGCGAGGGTCGCGGGCTCTCGTGTAGCCCTGCGGCCCTCTGTAATTACTATGTTAATTTACTAATGATGCATAAGTTTATTGTTTATTAGCAAATTCCTAAATGGCACTTGTGTCAACTGTAATCGAGAGCAAATCACTACCAACATGTAAAGTCTCGAGCAAAAAATGTCTTATGTATTACTCCTATTAAAACAGTGCGAAGTGAAATATGTCAATAATAAAAGAAAAAAAAAAGAACGTCTGTTTATTTTCTTCTTATACGCCGATCAATCTATTGATAAGTGTTCTCCTTTTAAGTTTCGTGGAACAGCTCGCAGTCGGAGGTCACTTTTAACTCAGATTAATCCGATCGGCATATAATCAAAAAATAGACTGTAGTATCAAAATCTCTGATTGATGCTACTTCTTCACTTATAAAATATGAAAAAAAAAAACCTTCATAGTTTATGTAACGTTTAAAAAAAACAGTCCTAACAGTCAAAAACCTTCATAGTTTGTGTAACGTTTAAAAAAAACAGTCCTAACAGTCCTAAAAGATGAGTTTGTGGAACAATAAATCCCCTTCAATTCTTGTAGATAACATAACGTATTCATTGGATCTTTAATTTATTTATCTATTAATCTACGCATTAGGTTTTAATGACAACTCATATAGTATGAGCGAAAATGGTTGAATTCTGGTGAATTTTTGGCGTCCCTATCTAGTGATTTTTATTCTTGTGTGTGGGTGGCCATTGTGTAAACTAATGATAGCCAAATATTACACATTTGAAATATCATTTCATTAATTGCATCTTATTATTCACATAATTATTGGTACCTAATTGAATTAGTTTCGTTACACACATTTGCGCATTTTGCAACTTCACAAAAAAAAATTAAAAGGCGGGAAATTTAACTGCCCCCAATCATTTTCTCTCATACTGTATTTTGCATTGGTCGATATGATTTATGAGTCGTAAATACAGGCGTGAAACAAAACTCAATAACTTATAAATAAACTCTGCAAAAAATGTCTCGCAAATGTCTTGCAAAATAGGCAAAGAAAACCTACAATGATTTGGCCAAAAATAATCCTTCAGGAGAATTCATCAGGACGATAGAAACGAGGATGACTCAGGCGATCTTAGAATAAGTGACTAAGGTGGAGAAATGAGTGCAAGAAGAGGACATAATTTATATAGTATGATCATCATGTGCCGACTGCTTGTTCAAAAAATATAGTGCAACAGGCGGAGCTTATCAAGCATGCAAACGTTTGCTTTTTGATCCTTTACTTACAATCACTTCTGTCCTGCCCCACCTTTCTTCGAAGTTCAATGAAACAATAAATATATACATATATATTTGCAGAGGAAGTGGGGGCGTTATTTTTATTATTTTACATTTTAAGGGTTGTAGAGCAGCAAGAGTGAGAAAGCATATAAACCGTCCTTAATAATTTTTGCTCATATTTTACACAGTTTAGTTTTAAAAATAATTCAATAAAATTCAATCGCACAAGGATGTCGGTTAATAGCATCAGTTCAGTAAAATTCCTTTAAATCAATTTAGACGTAAACTGCACCGATTACCAATGTTTTATTTCACTCTGTGTAAGTGAATAACTGTAACAAGCAATTACCATGCAAATTAACACTAAATTAAGCCTTCCACATTTATCTAATAAAAAGTGAGCAAATAAAAATTAGATTAGATTAGGTGCAAAGAAAATGTATGTCTGTGATTAACTGAATTAATTAATGTAATACATTCATGGACTGTCAAATTTATTGACTTTTTATTTAATCACAGACATACATTTTCTTTGCACCGCCTGCTCTAATCTGATTTTTATTTGCTCACAGGTTATATTCTGGAATAAGTGCTACAAAAAAAGTTTTTCTTTCCACCCATTCTAATGTATGGCAGTGAAAGCTGGATCTTAACGAAACAACTCAAAAGCAAACTGCAAGCAATTGAGATGAAGTACCTGCGTGGTATAAAAGGATTTACGAAGGGAGATCGAATTAAAAATTAAGAGGTAAGAGAAGAGCTAAAGTAGAACAGCTTTTAAAAGTATGGAATGATAGCAATTAAGATGGTTTGGGCATTTGATAGGAGTGGACCGATTAAAAAAATATAACAAACTCGAACAATACAAAAAGAAATCAAGGGGAAGACCGGGGAAAACGTGAACAAGAGATATCGTGTTTGCGTAAAAAGGAATCACCAAAATATTTTTCTAGAGAAAAGACATTGAAAACCCGTTCTAAAAGTATTCTGAATCACTTCTACACTAACCTACGTTATTTTTAAATTTATTGCGAGTAACTAAACACCACCCAAAGCTTTCTTTTAGGTGAACATAAAATTTTTATTTAGAATGTACCGCCTCTTGTAGTACCACCAACCAGGAAAGCAGATGCAATAAGTGAAGTGGCGGCAAAATTTGAATTTTTTAATCGTTTTAGTATAGAAATAAATACATTCTTGAATTATTATGCAAGTTTCTTTTTGGCCCGGTTCACTTTACCCCAACTCGCCTTATTCTATTTCTTTTGCTTTTTTGAAATCACCTGGCAATCTTTCCAACGAATTATTATAAAGTATTATTATTATACGTATTATAAAGTATCATACTTTTTTCATATTTGTATATGTTTGAATAAAAAAAATGTGGAAAATTAATGTGTAAAATACATAGATACATCCATCTTCTTCCATCATCTAAATTTTGGTTCATAAAGCCTCTCACTTATTTCTAATCTTTCTAATATTTTATTTCATAATAATTTCTGCGTCTTATTATCCTTTTTTTCTATTCCTCCATTCAATTTTGAAAAATTATTTTAATTATTGAATTATTTTAATTATCCGTTCTCAATTTGTTAATGCTTATCTCTTCTTATTGCATTGGAATGGGAGATAACTCAAGCAATCTAAAGAATTTTAATTAAGCATTAACAATTTTTACAGCAAATAATAAGCGCATCGATTTTAATAAATATCATTAATTTCGCTGTACATGTAAATTAGTTTTGTGGAAAGCTTATCATAACAATCTCAATAATGAAATAGCAGATTACGGTGAAATTTCGTTTCTGAAACTTTATACTTGCGCCATTTGCAACGTTCTAAGAGTAGTAACCCAGTGGCCTATCACCCGGAGAGCGATGGATTTATTTAAATTATATTCCTGACGGTTATATGAGCTATCAGGAAGTGGGCGTTCAATTATGATCGCCCGATTAATAATCCCAATGGTTATCTGTTAGCCTGCATTTTTTCGAGGAACGCTCTGTATTAGCAAATCCTTCCATAGGTCAAACATTATTACTTATTGGCACCGAGTGTTACGAAACTAATAACGCTGCTATGGGAAAAACTGTGATTTATGAATGGACATTTACAGTTAGTTAATTTCGCTTGATAAAGATAAATGTAATTGTTGCAACTTCTTTCGTTTGGGAGCGAGCGCGCAGCATTCCAGTGGGATAACGCTTTTCTGCAAAAAGAAAGCGTTTCTAATTAAAGTTTCTTGAGCAAATATGGATATTTTTTTTTCAAATGGACGACAGGTAATTTGATATTCACCACAAAATTAATAAGCAATTTATGTTCCTAATCTGGAAGAGAAAACTTTAATTAATATTAAAATAATCTATTGCAGTTATACGGCTCTTAATAATGACAAAATCTATTTATTAATAAAATAATTGGTTCAGGAAATTAATGGATGTAGGTACAGAAAAAAGTCAGTAATAATTTAGTTATAATCAAGTTTGGATAATTGCAATATAATATAATGAATGAAATTTAATTGTAAAATACAGAAGCTGCAAATTAATACCGACTACCGAGTCAATTGTAATTTGCTATTTTGAAGAAAAGTAAACACGAAATATTGCAAATGTTTTTAAGTAAATAATTAATTGCGATTTTCGCTGAGTTAACGCCGTAATTAAACTAAATAAGAAGGCTTACTTCTTGCGCAGCGCGTTTTAGAACGCCCCGTGTAATAAAACTTTCTTATTAAATTAAAATAATTGGAAAATATCTGAAAATAACCCTGAAAATAATATCTTAATTAACACTACATGACAGCACAAAATACAGGATAATCCATGTGTTCTCAGAAAACTCATATGCTGGATGAACAAAAAATTAAGAACTACAAATTACTTTACTTCGCACATTTAAAAATCTCTTCTAATTGTAAGACTGTGATTGATTATATGATCCATGAATGTTTGCGTTGTGGAGAACGTATCAAATAAATCAAATTTATTTTCAGTCGCTAATTGACCCTCTTTTGACAGTTGCTACCACAGCCGATAATTTGCATACATTAGCGAATATAAATATTGAAAGGAAAACAAGTAATTGTACGGTAATGATTCATAAGTCTTGAAGCCGATCGCTAAAGCTGAATATGTAAAAGTAAACAAATGCACAAGCGTTAATTTGCATATCAATAAAACAACAACAGAGATACACCTGATTACACAATGCTAAATAAATTCAAATTAACGGCGATCGATCATTTCAGAAGTGGAATCTGCAATAATGAATATCGTCCTTGATTTTTTCTTGCTTCAATTTGCGGTACAGCCGCGTTTCCGGTTGATCTTTTTTTCAGGCTTTTGAGTCATCGCATCCTACAGATATAAATTAAATTGTTATTGCCTGACACCTGGTACAAATAATTTTGCTAATTGGATATATAGTTGCGCATAATGTATTACAGTAATAATTATGTATTTTGCGAACGGGCGTGTCACTCCAATTAAAAGTGATTGTTTATAATCATATATTACAAAGCGTAACAGTTACGAAATTAGTGATTTTGAATATACAGTGTGTCCCAAAAAGTTTTATACAAATGGAGAAAAAGTTTATCTTACATTTCACAAAAAAAACTATTCTTTATAAAAAGCTCTGCATGACTTGTAGATCCATAATCAGGTACAAACTTTTTAAAAATTGGCTGGAATACAGGGAAAATAAAAAATAATGATTTGGACGGAGGGCAAAATACGTTCAAACTGTAGTGGAGAAGCAAAATGTTCATTGAAATTGTAATTAAATAGCAGAAAATTATGCACATTGTAGATTATTGATATTCCCAGATAAAAATTAAAAAATAAACACCTCAGCAATTGTTAGATAATTTATTTTTATAAAACATTGATAACCTTCTTTATCAATTTTTATCTGGGAATATCAATAATCTACAAGTGTGCATAATTTTTTGCTATTTAATCACAATTTCAATGAACATTTTGGTTCTCCACTACAGTGTGAACGTATTTTGCTCTCCGTCCAAATCATTATTTTTTATTTTCCCTGTATTGCAGCCAATTTTTAAAAAAATTTGTACCTGATTATGGATCTACAAGTCATGCAGAGCTTTTTATAAAGAATAGTTTTTTTTTGTGAAATGTAAGATAAACTTTTTCTCCATTTGTATAAAACTTTTTGGGACACACTGTATAGTATGAGCGACAATAGTTGAAGACAGTTTGAATATCCCGCGCCTCTATCTAGTGATTTATATTCTTTGTGTGTGGCTTTTAATGTTTTTAATTAATTACGTCTTATTACCTGATACTTAATTGAGTCATTTTTACATTGTGCGCCTATGCACTTCACCGACTTTACAAAAGAAAAAAATTAAATGGCGGGAAATTTAAAATGTCCTCAATTACTTTCGCTCTGATTAATGAGTCGTTAATTCACACATAAAACGAGACCCTCTGCAAAAACCGCTTTCGAATAAAAAAAGTGAAAATGAAAAGTTTAGGAACAGGATGGACGAAAATACTCCTTCATCAGGACGATAGAAACGAGGATGACTCAGGCGATCCTAGAATAAATGAGTAAGGTGGCAAGAAGAGAACATAGTTTATATAGTATGATTATATACTGTATGTTTCATTTTGAGTTGAAGACGTTCGCGCGCACTTGCCTACCTACTCTGATTACGTACTGAGAAAATATAACGAAACATGCGGGGCTTAGCAAGCTTGCGAACATTTGCTTTTCAGATCCTTTGCTTTATAATACCAATGATTTTTGTCCTGTCCCCATCTTTTTCAAGGTTCAATGAAGCAATGAATATTTGCAGAGGGGATGTGGGAGTCTTATTTTTATTGTTTTATTGTTTAAGGGTTGTGGAACAGCAAGATTGGAAAAGAAAGTTTTAAAAGGAGGAAGCATTTTGTTGACCTGGTTTGTTAAAAAATAAAATAAAAAAATAAGAAAATTTTAACCATTTACGATTTCAGTAAAAATGTCAATAAAAAGACAAAACTCACTTGGAAAGGATTGGTTGATGGCTGACGACTGACGCTATAAAATCCGTAGAATTGGTGCTAGAAAAACAAAAAATATCTACAGTGCGTTAGAAAAGTCTGGAATAAATAAAATTCATTAAATTAGGTGAGGAAATTTTTTTTTTTTTGGAAATGTTCATTTTAGGCAAATATTCTCGGACAGGTCAATTTTATTTTTATCTTGTTCACATTCTGATCTGAAAATTTCGTACATGGCGTTGGTGAAGTAGCGGATACGACGTCATCAATGATTTTTGTAAATAGCAACATTATATATTTTTTCTTTCACGAAATCGGTAGAACTGCTCTTCCTGATTGCGGCTTTACGGCATACTTCTCTGCTACTTCACCAACGCCATCTATGAAATTTTCATATCAAAAATAATGAATTTATTCCAGACTTTTCTAAAGCACCATATATACAGTTTTTTTTTAATTTTTCTTTGTCGTTTGAGTTAATTATTTGATCCTTTTCTATCTTTTCTATCTCTACAGCTGATGAACTTGTTGTATCAGAAAACAATATACTTTTTTTCTAAAAAAAAATCCCACTCAGAGATTGACTGTCACCTAATAAATAACAAAGGACATAAGAGAATTCTTAGTTTGTACTATAATTTTTTGTGTTTGAAAACAATTCTAAATAATCACAGTCTTACGTACAGAGGCGGAGGAATCGGTCCCCATAAAAGGAGGCCACAAATTTTCAACGGTTATTCTTTAAAATTTGACTTCCACAGTTATAAAAAATAAAATGTGGAAAAATGTCTTAAGTCACCATAAAATGTTTTCCTTCACATGCTTTTAAGACTTTGTTGAAAGATTTGAAAATGGTAGTTTATCGAAACATGTCTTTATACCGACTTTAAGTTTAAGATCAGCTGGTGCAAGATTTCTTGCATTGCATCCCTTGCATTTAGTTTTTTATTGCAGTGAAGAATGGATTAGGGATTTTAATGTTATTTTTGATACTGCCAAGATGAAGTTTCAACAATGAAAAACACCATTTTGTCTTTCAAGTTATATTCTAAGTGCACATTATGAGATTGAAATACTTAATTTTTATTTTGTTGACAATACACGTGCAGTGCAACGTAACTTGCAATAAGCAATTTTTTCTTGCCATTTATTGCAGCGATATTCCTTGCATTTGCCACCGTGTAAAGCTTGCTTAAGGAAGACAAAAGGCAATTTCCTTCTTTCAATTATCAACATGTCACTCTTTGGTTTTTTTACTATTGTAACATATACTTAATACTACTGTATGAATATCAGCTGGCACCTTCAAATTTTAAATAAGTCACTGACAATTCTTTTAGTCTTTAATTAATTTGTACATCTACATATTTATTGCCATTTAGGTTTGTACATACAGAATATTTTATTTTGAGTTAAAAATAAACGCGCGCACTTGTCTCTTGTCTGTGTGTTAGAGCTTAGCGAGTAAACGCGATTTACATTCATTCATTTTACAATGTAGCCGTTTCTGACCTGTCTTTTGTTCTTTTTTCAGGTTTCAATGAAACAATCGGTATGTGTCAAACAGGATGTTTCTAACTGTTTGCGCAGATATTCAAGAAATGTTTCTTTGAATATTTCTGGATTTAAAAGTTCATAAGAAAGTTTGAATACAGTCGCTTAGGTTTCTGTTGTAATTAGTAATTACGTTTACTTTTCTTTATAACAAAAGGGTCAACATTAATTTCTTCTCCGACCTTCTTGTACGTCTTCTTAAACTTTAAATTGAAAAATAATTTATAGTTTTCAGTACAATATGCCCCAAATCCCTATTTGATACAACAATTTGTGCAAGATATCAACAAGAAAAGTAAAACAGTAACAGTAGATGAAGGAGTCCTGCAGGGTTCAATCCTGGCACGACATTGGCGATAAGATATGAACCTATTACAGAAAGTCTTATATTTCAAGCTGCAAAATGGTTTGCATCAAATAAACTGTTATTAAGCAAATGAAGCCGTATGTACGTCTGAGAAACTAGCTGAAAAAATCTCTGTTAAATTCCTAGATGTATATTTAGATACTCATCTAACATGGCAACAACACATTGACAATTAATGCGTAGAGTTTTCAAAAACATTATTTGCTATAAAAAGAATAAAATCTATGACAAACAAAACAACGGCGTATACAGTATACTATGCACTGTTTTTCTCAAAAATGTCTTTTGGAATTGAAATTTGGGGGGATTCAAAACACATAAACAAAGTATTGACGGTGCAGAAAAAAGCAGTACAAGCTCTAGAAGGTGTTTCCCAAGATATTCACTGCAAGCCGTCATTTATATGTTTACAGCACCAGGTTTCTACCTACATATATAGGCAAGTTTTACAAGTAAAATGATCTGTACATAACCAGATCTGAAAAGCATGGTCTTAACTTGAGAACAAAATCCGACTTAAAAAAAACTCGAAGACTTCAAGGTACCAGTTCTTTACAAATGGGTTTAGAAATGTACAACAAATTTCCCGGAAACCTAAAAACTTTGAGTGTGCGCCCTTTTGAACCAGAACTCAAAAAATACATAATTAAAAACTGTTACTATAGTTTAAGTGAATATCCGTAATTAATTATTTTAAACTTCTTTTTTATTTCTTTTCCCGAATTATTATTTTATGTATTGACTAATTAAGTTCTGACACAGTTCCTAGCTTAGTGCAACCAATAGGAAGAAATCATTTATGATTGTAACAGCACTCAATTGGTAATTTAGGAAGTAAATTTTTATTCGGTCAAGTTAAAAGAATACTATTTGCATTATACACAAAATAAAATTTCTTGATACCGGACTACGTATAACTTTAAGTTGGTAATACTAGGATATAGTTTTAAACTAAATAAAAGCTGATTTGTGAAAGGAACAAGGAAGTTTAGCAACACCTAAATGCAACGAAAAATAAAAAAAAGACCCAGGAAAATTAAATTGAATACTAAAGTTCGACACAATTTCTTCAATGTTAAAGTGACAGAAATTTAGTTTTTCATATTACTGTGAAAAGAATATTTTTCATAACTAAAAGCTCACTTTTCTAATCTAATCTAAGAAATACTTATACTTATTTGATACTTCCTGAAATTAGTGAAGATTATGTATTTGATTTTAAACAACAATAAAAGAAATATGCCGACATTAATTTACTTTTATAAAAAATATGTTTTTATTCTAAAGAGTTGGCGAAAGCATTAGACATCTTGCGTCGAAGAATTTGTTCTCAATTAAATTATTAATAATAAATTTCCTGCGGCCAAGTAAAACATCTTACTCTTTTCTAATTAAAATATTTAAATGATTGTCTTTTTGCCGCGCATATGTGTAATTGTAGCATAAATACGTGCAGGTCTTGTTCTTGAGCGTGTAGTCATTTGTAATAAATTATTTAACAGGCGAATTCTATTAAGTCGTCAATCATTTTCTGACATATCGAATACGGATACTGACATAATTTAATATAATTTAAACTTTTTGCATCATGAAATATTATATTTCTAGTTTGTGTGTGTGTGTGTGTGCATGCATTTATAATAATACAGATGGATGTCGCCGACATTAGTTGCGGCCGGATAATTAAGAAATAGTGGAATTTTGAAAATCAAGAATTAATTACGAAATGATTGCTCATCCCAAGTGCTGCGAGCGCTGCGTTGTTATCGAGCAATATTTTATCCATTTAAAATAACTTACATGGTCGTTTTAAGTTACGCAGAATGCAAATTCATATTTTAGAATTATTATTACATGATATATCATGCTCGTTAATATTTAATGCCGGGCGAAAAAATTCGATCCAATTGCGCGGTGTACTTTTTGTCTACCGTATTACTAAATTATGATTATCTTGTCTCTTAACCTCCGATAAGAATAAATTATTGTATGAATGTCCCGGCAGAGTGAAACTAATTAAAGAAGATTTTGCAAATGCTGTAACGTAATAATACGTCGTAATAAATCTTGGAGTAATAATGTAGTTTACGTAGATGTTAATTTAAACTTGATATAATTTACACAAATATACGTCTGTCAAGCAGCGGTTTTCTTATGATGTACAAACAAGAGCTACTCTTAATGTGAACGTAATTAATTACCATCATGAATATTATTTTATGCTCATCAAAACATTGGGGGTAAACAATAGATTCGAAATGAATTCGAATCGGATTATATAAATGTGTTAAGGGGCCATTACCACATACACTTTCATTGATGCGACGATTATGTAGATTACAGGAGTGGGTAATCAACGTCGGTTTAATATATGAACGCACGCAGTGATCGAATTCAAGTGAAATAAGAGGACTTCGTATATAATTTATTAAATATATATTGATATACAGAGATATTATACCAATTACCGAGCGCAGGCTATTATTATTAGAAATTGTTACTTTACAGGTTCAACAGACGTAATGCTGGGTTTATAAATTATTTATTTGATGTAAAATTAGAAATGGTAATATACTTATCACCGGAGCGGTTTAATTCTATGCGAATATTTAAATGAGGAATTCCTAAAATTATTAATCATAAAGTACTGTTTCTTTTTCCTTGACGATTTCCTTATTACTTTTGCAAGGATAATTCAAACGTGTGTTCCAAGAATTTCTTTCTTGTGTATCGCTAATAACTGGTGAAAACCAAAATTATTTAGGATGAGTATCACAAAAATAACATTAATTAAATACATAATTCCTTGAGAAACACTTTGATAGAAACGTAAGATAAATGCTTCTTAGATGGATTCGACCTGTACATAAGTATTAGTGATTTGTAACGCACATGAAAATGGATGCTGTTTAACGCTCCATCACCAGCAATCAATGTCAATACGCAGAAGGAAATGAAATTATGCATCTGATTACTCGCAGACATGCCGTAAATGTAACAATTATTGCGCATGTTAATGTCACTGAAGAAGACAGATTTGTTAAACTAGTTTTTTTTTTTTTTAGAAAAGATATTTAATATTTAATGGTTTCTCTTACTGTACATACACAGTGTCACTTTGTGTTACAATAAAATAATTATTATTTTAAATAATTTAACTTCTGTGTTAGATATTTCAAAGAAGGAGTTTTTACTTTCAATCGTGACTTCGACCGACATAAGGAAATTTGCTTTTTCTTTCTCCATTAACTAGAAACTTGCCACTGAAATATTTGAGCTTCCTTCAAAGTGATTTTACACTTTCTGCACATGTTCTGCAAGGATTTAATTAATAAATTACAAACGTCGCGTGCGTGATTTTCAATAAACTTTTACGACGTAGTTGTCAATTAAATTATTTCGCCGTATTAGTAAATCGGATGCTATAACGGGCGTATAAAATAGTAACAGAGAAAGTATACGTCCAGCGAATTACATAAAACAAAATAAAAGCGCTTTAATTGGCAACATATACAACGGCTAGATGTCGCCGTCGCCCGTTCGATTATTACAGAATCGAGCAAGTAATCCCATCTCGAACAATTACATGGTCGACTGAAGCACGACTTCGGCGACCACGCGTCACAAAAACTGGACCAACTTCCGGCCATTGATAACGTCAAATTTTTGTCAGAAGAAATCACGAAGGCCTGCTCATACATGAAAATATGTCGCATTCTTTCAATTATCCGTAACTGGACTAGGAATTCGCTCGCAGGAGACACCTGGGTCGCATCGTCTCCGTCGTGTAGTATGCGAGTTGTTTCTCACTCGTTATCTAAACTCGTTTACAATCTTTTGGAATTTTGATTTGTGATATATCGTTAAGGTGATTGCTGATATCTATCTCATAGGATGAGAAAATCCTATAATCATGAGAATACTTTCCTAGAATGCGATTTCAAATAGAGTAATAAAATAATGAACGAAGAACAAAAAAAAATGTTCAGAGCAGAAGATTTCAATTCATTTACGATGACTTCCGTCAACAATACGAGAACCATCGCAAAGTAAAGAGAAGATTTGACGAAAAAATTCTAATTAACTAAGAATTCCTACTAAGAATAGAAGAAAAAGTACATAGAGATTGAATTAGAAATGTAAAATGAAATGTAAAAGAAGTCTTCGAAGCCAGAGAAATAGGAAAAAAGAAGAGAGAAAGATGCAGAAGAACTTGGTGGGAAGAGATGCAGTAAACAAGTAAAAATAAAGATGAGGATAACAACCAACACAAGAAGAGTAAAGTGGGAAGGCGTAAAGAAATTAACAGGGGATATAGAAAAGAGTTTCAATAGACTCAGTTCTACATCGAAATGTGGAAGGATTGTCTAGGATGTGTCTAGGAGTAAGTAAGAATTTCAAAGGCATAAATGTTTGCAAGGCAATGGATTTAGTAACCTTTCATACATGCAATTCACTCGCTTTGGAGAAAAAATACGACCTCACTTTTCGGATATACGAAAATCGGATATACAAAAAGTGAAATTTTCTTTCAGGATGGCCTTAAAAAAGTGTCGGAAAGACAATATGTAACTTGGGGGTGATTTCAATAAACAGAACATCAAAAACAAATATAATCTCACCTTCATAACTAGTTAAGAAAACTTATTTGTCAGCGATAAAGTTAAACAAAAATGCCTTGATAGTCAGAAAATAGGAATAAATAAATAAATAAAAATTTTGTCGCCAATACTTTATTTTGGGGACATTTAAAAACTTTGAAAATATTTGCATGGAAGTGAATTTAGAGCGGCAGACAACTTTTATAGAATAGAAAGAAAACCTTAATTCCTGCCTTAAAACAAGTATCATCAAATTGGTATGGCTTTATAATCAAAAAGGACAACTACAATGTCACCTTTACAAGTTGATTTATCTACGACAAAGGTTTAAGAAATTTAAAATTAGGAACGGGAGGGTGGTGGCAATGTTAAATAAAAATTTAGGAATTTGTTTAGTTTGGCCAAAATTCTACAAACATTTGAGTTTCGGGTCTTTCAAAACATTGAAAATATTTTCGTGGAAATGGATTTAAAGCCGCAGACAACATTTTACAAAATATAATTCAACTCACCTCGTTTAGGACAAAATATTACGCCCTTAATTTTGCAACTTTAAGAAAAGCGACATTTTTTCATTTTCTATTTTTTCAAAGTCGGAAAGCTGGGAGATATGTTAATTGGGATGGTTTTAATCAAAATATCGAAATGAAAACAATCACCCTCACGACTGCTTAATCGGTGAGAAAAATCATTTATCGGCGAAAAACTGTTCAAGCCAATAGTTAGAAAGCCTAAGAGTAAGCGATTATGGCCGAAGAAGTGAAATCATTTAATAATGTCAAGTATTTTGAGGGAGCAAATATATGTACTCTTTGTTGACTTAACTGGAAGGATGAAGGATAATAAATTGAGGGTGCGGGCAAATCAGTTTCCTCCAAAAACATTGATTTTTGATCTTGTTGAGGCAAAACATAAAAGTCATCCTTAACTTTGGCCTTAAAAGAGTAGCGAAAAAACAGAAATTGTGTAAACTTGGGTGGTTTTTGATCTGATTAGAGGGATGAAGGATAAATTAGAAACTCTAGGACGATTTTGAATGAAAAAGTGGAATCATTTAATAATTACAATTACATATAAATGAAGTATTTTGGGGCAGTGAATATGTTTTTGATGTTTGATTAGAGGATAACAAATTGATTTCTAAGAGACGATGGGGGCAAATCAATTTCTTCCAGAAACTAGAAACTTTTGGTCTTGTTGAGGCAAAAAATAAAAGTAACCCTTAACTGTGGCCTAAAATCAGAAGTCAGAAAATATGTAAACTTGGGTGGTTTTAATATGTCCTTTTACCTGATTAGAGGGATGAAAGATAAATTAGAAACACCAGGAGTAAACGAAATAAACTGAAGAAGTGGAATCATTTCATAATTCCAATTATATGTGCAAACGAATTACGTTATCGGAGATTCAGAATTGAAAATCCTCTTTGATGATCTGATTAGAGCAGGGTTTCCCAACGGAGTCGACGAGAAATTGAAAGGGCTCCATGAAGTGTTAAGGGTCTTTTGGTGGTTGACTGGGGGTCAATGAAATAAGATCTATGCTGTATCTAATTTTTTGTACAATACAGAGGGACAAAGCCTGTTCGTTTCCGTTTTTGAAAATTCTACTCGCACATAGCATCCCCTTCCATTAGAAAGAAATCTAAATTTAACACTGTTCATATAGTACACCTCCATTGTTTTAAAATTACACTAATAATCAAGTATGAAGATAAGGGGTCGATGAAAACTGCTTTTGCTTATTAGTGGTTGATTATTGAAGAACGCTGGGAACCCCTAGATTAGAGAGATGAATTATAATAAATTGATTTCTAGAAGAGGACGGGGCAATTAATTTCCCTCCAAAAACTTTTTAACTTCTGGCCTTGTTGAGACAAAAAATAATCACCTTCGTTGCCTTGAAGAAAGCTCAGTGCTGTTGTTTTGCGCATCAGTGACTTCAATGAATTCACTCATTTCTTCTGACTTTTCTTCCAAAAACTTTGACTTTTAGTCCTGGTGATGCAAAAAATAAGTCTGTAAAACTAAGGTGTACAAGTTTTACGTTCAAATATCAATTACATAAAGTTTTAGTTAACAGCTTTTAATAGCGAGTTAGGGGGAGGAAGTTTCCCCGGGGAAAGAAGACCCTTTGGAAAAATAACAATTTAATCATCAAAATCTTCTCATATGTATACTTTAGCAGAGAACTGAAACGGCCACAAATTATATTTTGTTTAAAGTGTTTCATATCCACTGATTTTTATGCAAAAATAATACACGTGACGTCATACCTCTCACTATAACTACACACCTTGAAGGATATATAAGGTCGGTAAGCACTTGGATGGTTGGACATTGTCGGTGTAAAAGTTTTACATTCAAATATCAATTATATAAAGTTTAATTCTCTTTAAGAGAGAGTCAGGGGGAGGAAAGTTTCCCCGAGGAAAAAAAACCCTTTGGTACAATTTAATCATCAAAATCTTCTCATATGTTTACTTTAGCAACTTTACAGAAACCTGTAAATTCCCTAAAGCTTCGGCTATTAGTTACCAGATGGCACCACTAATTTTCCGCGCGTTGTAATTTTTTCGATTTTGAACCAACATCCCTAACAACTAAAACGGCCAGAAATTTTATTTTTGTCTAAAGGGTTTCATATCCACTGATTTTTAGGTAAAAATAATACACATGACGTCAAACCTCTCACTATAACTACACACCTTAAAGGGTGTATAAGGCCGGTAAGCACTTGGTGATTGGGTGAGGTGGTCGGGGTACAAGTTTTACGTTCATATACCAATTATATAAAATTTTAGTTAACATTCCCTTCCCCTCACTCTCTATGTGCCCCGGAGAAAGAAAACCCTTTGGAAAAATAAAATTTAATCGCCCTTAATCTTCTAATATTTACAGTCAAGCAACCTTACAGTAAGTAACAAATTCCCAGTGGCTCTTTGATGGTTCTTAAAAGAACCGTTCTTGTAGTTGGAGTATTTCTTGATTACTGTTTTTGAATCACTTCAACCTTCTTTCGAGTATTCGTCCTCAGTCAAACGGGCATCTTCAGAGCTGCTGTTGATAGTTCTGTAGCTGCTGTAGCCTCGCATTTGATGAGGATTCTGTTGTAACCCTGCGCAAGGTTAACGAGCTATAATCAATCAAAATCAATGTAGTGCTAAAGAAAAAAGTAACCGTTACGTTACGATGTTTAAGGGTCAAATTCGAAACATCACTCATACTCAACTCACACTCAAACTTGATTGTTTTGACATTATTGGAAATTCGGAAATGTTTTTATATTTACTCGTATAATCAAGTTTATGGTCAGTATAGATATTTTGATCATTAGTAATTTACGATAGAAAGTAAAAAAAATCATTAAAAAGAAAATTAAAGCGTTTCTCTTCCAAAAACTTAGAATTTTGACCTTGTTGAGACAAAAAATAATCCCCTTCGTTGCCCTTAAAGAAAGCTCAGTCCTGTTGATTTGCGTATCAGTAGCCTCTTCAATGACATGCCAATTCTTAAATTTACTCATCTCTTCTGACTTTTCTTCCAAAAACTTTGACTTTTGGCCTTGTTGATGAAAAAATAAGTCATCCTTTCTGCCTTCTTCGGAAGATTCAGTGCTGGTGGTCTGCACATCAATAGCCTTCTGAGCGTCATGAAAATTCTTGAATTCATTCATCTCTTCCGAAAAACTTTTATTTTTGGCCTTGTTGAGACGAAAAATAACAGTTACTGTTACGGTTGAAAAATTCATTTAAGTTATTCATAATATTTTTCCGAACACCCTGTATTAACTTGGGAATCTAACGGCCAAACGGCTTACGTGCCGATCGTCGCATTTCACAATGTCGTGCACTATTGCGTCAGCTGAATTATGCGTTGTTATTTAGGCATGCAGTATATCTCCATTTCACTCGGTTTGCTAGATAAATCTGTTTTCAATCCTAACGACTCCTGTCTAAACTTGTGGTAGGGGAAGAACGCGAAGTCCGCTCGCAGTCAATCTCTCTTTAGAAATCCCAACGTATGGCTCGTGTATCTGTGATTTTTATCTTGGTGCTCCTTTTTCACGAGATTCTGTGAAGGAAGAAGGAATCGGAATTTCTCCGAGATTTGCAAACGTACGTGAGGGAATTACAAGCTTGTTAAAACAAAAAGCTTCTCGACACTAACTTTCGACGCTAACCACCGCGAGAGGGCGCTCCAACACTGTTGACAGCCGAGTGTAATTACGCCGGATCCTGATTACAGGTCAGATTTACTTCAATTATTCTTTTTTTAATTACACATTTAGGTTGGCTCAATATCCGCGGCGTTGCTATTTTTATTCTCCTTTTGCGATGTATAGTTAAATTCGTTTAAGTTAATTGTAAACGAAGAACAGATCTGTTTGACGGAAGATTTCTAACTTGTCAAATTATTTAACTTTCTGCGTGTTCGTGTAACTGGGTCCCGTTTGGGTTCCTTTTTTTTAACTCTGTTTGTTATATTATTTTTACCAAATTTTTGAGCAATTTAAATAAAAGCAAGAGTGCTCAGCTGGTGATTTTTATTTTGTTCACTTTGCCCACCTTTTGCTTTGGGGTAACGTCGAACCTCCCTTCTCCAAGAGCTTTGCCGAGCGGTGCTGGAGAAACGTCAGTCCCTCGCCCTAATTTGCTGGCCTACAGGTAGGTAGCATTATCTTATTTTCCGTAAAGGAGGCTCAGCGCTGTTGATGCTAGTGCTAGTAGCCTCTTCACTGACACTGACATTTCTGAATTTACTCATTTCTACTAAGTCTTCTTCCGAAAACTTTGACTTTTGGCTTTGTTTAGTTAAAAAATAACAGTCATCCTTGTTGCCGTCCGAGAGGAATCGGTGCTTTTGACCTGTGCATCAGTAGCCTCTTCAGTGACATCGAAATTTTTTAATTCACTCATCTCTTGTAAATTTTTCTTCCAAAATATTTGACTTTTTGCCTTGTTGAGAGAAAAAATTAAAGTTGCTCTTGTCTTCCAGGTTGGGTCAGTACCTACTGTTAGTCTTCACATCAATAGCTTTTTCAGTGACACCAAAATTCTCTTCTCCTCTGAATAGATATTACTTTTAAGATCAAATAAAAATGGTGACCTGTTCTCGTTGAGAGCGTTCTCTGCACAGCCTTAACATTGTCGATTCAAAATTGTTTTGTTTTTAATCAAATTTGTATTATAGGTAGTTACTTCTTCGGAACCTTTAACATCACTCACTTAACGGCGTTTCGTTGAAAGACAAGTTAGTTAATTTCTATGGGCTACTCGAATTGAGTTTTTTTTTTTCGATTTACATATTACATAGTGCTGTCAAACAAATGTATTAATGAAAGCTTTTGCGTTGCATTTATCAGTGAATGTAATTAAGGATGTCAGCAGACGTCGGAATAATTGCAGAGTTACGTAATTAAAGCAAATTTGATAAATGGCACCCCATTCATCGCCGGTAAAAACGCGCGCGAATCGATCCCGCAATTTGCATTTTTGATTGTGCGTACCTGTTTGCAAATCGTTAGACTTCTTGTTTTAATGAGGCACAGTAATTACCTACTACAATCCGCGCGCCGCGAAAAATGCCCTGATAAATGGGAATAATAGGTCAATTGGGTGCCTATTTATCACAAATCTCGAATATGAATATTAATGTTAATTTATCGGTGACTGTCAATCACTTAAGACCAACGACATAATTGAATATTATTACACGGCTATTTTCATATTAGAGCTTATTTTTTCGCTTTCGGATTGAGTTTTCATTAATATTCATGTCCGTAATTATGGATAGTTATGTAACTGTCTATGGCGGATATGAAATGAGTTTTTCTTTGGCCAACTTTTAATGATCAGATTAGAATTGCTCTATTAACGTAGGTGGACAGATCGCATCTAAGAAATCTAGGTAATGGCGCCGAGCTTTAACTTTTATCTCCATAAATCCATAATAAGGTGGAAAATTAAAAGATAGTTTCAACTTTCGCTGGTTGCTAAATAAATGAAACCGAGTTTTTCAAGTTTCAACCCGTCAGTACACTAACAAAAAAAAGTCAGATTTCTTTCTCGGCATAAATTCCAAAATTAAAATTAAAAAAAAAATTAAATTAATCCTTCAGTAACTTAAAAGAGAATTGTTAATTACCTTTCGTAAAACTTGAGGCTTCATCATTTGCCAATGTTATTATTAGTAAATTTGCATTCATCATTAATTTACCAGGTGATTTAAGATTGGAATGTGTACGTTGTATTTAAATAATAATTAAAGCAATTAATTAATTCTTAATACTAGGTTTTCGTATAGCACTTCTAATAGTTTGAAAAATCTGTTTTGAAAATTTTATGCGCTAAGAGGGAATACCAACACGAAATGCAGGTACCGTACGATTGATTAAATAGAAAACCTCAACTAGGAGCGTGCCCATAATAAATTAATTAAGATCTGAAGCCCATATGATTAATACAACAACATATTGTGTATGTCCGGAGGCGTTTTATTCTGCTTTTGTCTAGTTTTCGCTTTGTTCTCAGTAACAACAATGACTAACCCGAACGCATATTCCGTTATTGATTTAAACAATAAGTTTGCGGCGTAATTAGTTGGTTGATTATCAACATGATCAATTTATAATAAACAATTTTTTATTGAGATGGGACGTGAGATATGTGAACTAATTTCCTCATAATGGCGATATTTTTATGTATTGGCGTATAACAAGAATCAAAATAGAAAATTCTATACGTTATTAGACGTAGATGCAAGCGGTTCATCGTTACATACCTTTCTCTTTTTTTTACCCAATCAAGACTACGAGTTACTTCAATTAATATTTAGAAGAAAGATGATAGTTAACAGTCACCATTTACTCCCCAAGACATAAATTTAAAATGTGACTATACACAGAATCAAGAAAGTACCTACAGGTCATTTTTTTATTATATGCTGATCGATCAATCGTTAAGTCAAAGAACTTTTATATAACTATCTCCTTCTATCTTTCGTGAAACGGCCATTTCGTCGTATATTTTCTTAACTCAGATCTACAGATCGTATAAATGAAAAATTAAGTTTACGTATAAAATTTTCTAAAAAATATTTCACGTTGTTTTCTAACCGGTTATTAATCTAACCTTGTATATGTGATTATTGTAGATTAGCTTCTATTTTGAATTGAAGAAGACACGTACACTTTTGTAATTCATTTTTGTAATTCATTGAAAGCGGTCATTAAACGAGTTCAAAATATAAATAAATGAAGAGGAATGAGTGAATTCGACTTCCTGGTGCGTGGTGCCCGGAGTCTCCGGTGTTGATGGAGATCTGCAGCTAATGTGTGTATCATTAGAATGCACACGCGCTGCGGGGGGCTCTCGCATGGACACCTGGCCCACTACTCCAGTCCGAACAAAAACCAGATGACCGCTCGGCTACCTGTAAAATGATCAAGTTACTTCGTTCGAGATTTACATTCCGCCTACCGTCAGTTGAAAACGGGAATTTTGTTGCTCGACGACTTGTTCAGGAAGCGGCTTTTTCAACGCAGCCACTTCATTTCATTGCTGAAAACAATTATTACCTTCATTTGTATTTATTGTAAAACAAATTGTATTCACTTTGTAATCACTTGATAATTTGTCATGCTACTTGTTTTTAGTAAGAAGACTCACAATAGTAACAAACTCCTCAATCTGTAGTTGAACTTTATCCTAACAACCGAGGAACCAAAGAAATGGACCAATCAATTATGGGAAGGTTCACACTGATGATATGGTAATAATGGAGAGAACATCGAAAGAGGTAGAAGAGCCTTGAGAGTGGTAGAAAATGCAACTAGAAAGTACTGATCAAAGTTGGAGACGAATAAGGTTTGTACTATAAGTTATAATGTATGTTGGTCTAAAATTCTCTTAAATAAAGAAGTTACTAAGGCCCAGTTGTATAATTCGGGTTTAACGTTAAACCAAAGCTTAAATAACATGGTTGTAATGGGCGTTGCTATGGGTTTAAGCTTCGCTTAAAATTAAACTCGAATTATACAAAGAAACCTGGAGCAACATTTATTCAAACCTTAATCTTTCAAACGGTATTTCTCCTTTTTTAAATACCAGTACCGCCTTTGAACCCATCGCTCAAATCTAGTTTGGAAGAATGATTTATCCGTATTTTTCACTCAATTAACAGCCAGTTTTATGTCCTCCAATGAGTGAAATCTAATCCCTTTTAAACTTTTTTCATTGAACCAAACCAGCGACGGGTCTAAATCGGGATCGAAAGTTGGATGGGGCCCAACTGACCTCAGAGTTTCTGGATTGTCTCAACTGTGGTGGCAGAGAGTTTATGAGAACAACGCAAAACTTCATTTTTTCCTTGAGGTCATTGGTTAACTGATGTGAAACCCATCTACTACATACTTAAGAATATCCAAGATCATGTATATCTTCTCCACAACATTTTGTTCACATCCGAAAGCATTAACAATATTCCGAACCGTCACACGTCGATCTTGACGAATTATTGCATTTATGCGCAACTTAATCAACAGCAATCGGTCCTGATAATTCGTGGTTTATCAAAAAAATGGTTTCAGCGGCCCTAAATTTGTTTACCCGTCTACGTACATTGCTGATATCAATTGTCGAATCACTATACACGTTTAAAAGCTTTCTATGAATTTCTGAAGCTGAACAACCTTCTTTTTGCAAAAGCTCTACCACAGTTCTTCGTTTTAATTTGCTGTCCATATTAAAAATATAGAGACATTAAAAACCTCATCAAAGCAGGCCGAGGAAAAAAAGATGTATATCTTTCCTTAACTGTACAAAGCAACTAAACTATCAAGTATATTTTTGCACCCTAAACTTCTCTAAAGTCCTCCTACACATCTCTTATTAAATATATCCAATTTCCATTGACTTCACAACTATTTCTAAAAAAAATTTCTACTGAAAGCGTTTCTTTTTCTTCAGGAAACGTATGGAATTTACGTTGCGTTTGCGTAACACGTTTTCATGAATTTTGACATCACACAGTTTAGCTTCGACGTGACTCCTATCTTTTTCGTTCATGGCCTGCTTTGATGACCTTTTTTTGAATGTCTTGATAGTTGTAAAGACCTAACAACGTGACAGTTTAATATCCAAATCACACAAGAAAACATGAAGTGAACATCGTCTCTCTAGACTATCTTGCTTGGCTATTACAGACCAACAGGCAAAAATTACAGCACAAGCCTCATATATGGAAATGAAAACAGTGATAGTAAGAGGACCAGAGCAAGACAGTTTTAAAACCAGCAATAACAAAGAGCTTCAAATAGTAACGAAAACAAATAACGATAACGGAAAACAAGGTTGGCGAGAGGTAAACTTAATAGGAGCCTTCCTCAAAGGTTTTCCAATCCAAAGTGTGCAAAATCCAGAATTTATAGAACGAACGAAACTTACTGTAATAATACACGACTTGGAGTTCAAATATACAAGCCAAAGTGCAAACTAGAAAAGAAAATGGAAAATCCTCGAGGGTTAGAAGTAGAAGTGCAAGATTGAAGAAGAAAAAAGAATAAGGAGGTGATGGATTTATAAAAGAATTTTCTAAATGGCTAAAACATATTAGTTAAGATGCTTGGGATATGTATGCCTCATGAAGAAGACCAAAAACGCCAAAATTGTATATAATTGCAAATAGAGAAGGAGACAAACAAAAAAGAGTTTGATCCAAAAAATGGTGGAGTGGGGTAAAACCTAAAAGTTATGAAAGTTAAGGGTTGACTGAGAAAAGCAAAAAGTAGGAAGGAGGGAAATGCCGAAAGCGTTTGAAGTTTGGGGACTTCAAGGTCTTTAGTACTGTACAAGGTAAGGAACCAAAAAGCGGTGAATGGCAGCAGTTCAAATCAAAGAATTTATCTGAAGCAACAAAATTCACAATTTATTATAAAACCAGAGTGGGACTTACTGTAACATGTATACGGCCTGGATTTTAAACATGCAAGCTAAAGTCTACATTAGACGCGTGGGAGCTGGAAATTAAAAAAAAAATCCTCGGAGGTATGGAGATAGAAGGGCAAACTTTGAAACTTTGAGGAGGAAAGTAAATATGGAGGTGGTAGGTAAAACATATGAGTTAAGATTATTGAGGCGTTTAGGACGAATGAACAACAAGTGCCGCAGGAGAAGGAGGAAAATAACAGACTTAAAAATCGGTGGTTGACACCAGTTCAAACACAAAAATCTGTCTCTTTTGAAAACGAGGTCATTTATTACAGTAAATATCACTTTCATTTTATAAATGACCTCGTTTTTAAAAGTACAAGCTAAGGAAAAGGAGAATTCTGAGGAAAATCCTCGAAGATTAGGAGGATAAGATCGAAAGAGGAGAATGAACCATGAATTGAAGGAATTATACAAATGGCTAAGATGGTTAGGAACTCCAAAGCAATACTTGCAGCAAGAAAAGGGTAAGAGAAGTAAACTCAGAAAACGGTGAATGTCAGCAGTTTAAAGCCAAGAGTTTGTCTAGAGAAGCAAAGTTTACAATGTGCAAAACGAGAATGAGATTTGCTGTAATATATGATCTGATAATAAGTGTATAAGTGCAAATTGGTACAGAAATGAAAAATTGCAAGCAAAATCCTTGCAGGTTGGAAGAAGTAGGAGGGAAAGATTGGAAAAGGAGATTGAATAAGAAGGTGATGGAATTACCTAAGAATTTCCAAAATATATAGGTATGTTAAGATAGAATGGAGAACATCAGGAATGCAACCGGAGAAGAAGGAGGAAAATAGTAAAGAAATAGACTCAAGACACAGTGGATGGTAGCAGTGTTGAAAGGAATGGAAGCCGAGGATTAGCAAAGGATCTGAGGGAAATTATGAAAGAGTTTAAGTCTAGGACTTTCGAGCAATAATTTCTTATAACTTTGCTTTATTTGTTATAAAACGTCTATCTTCTTTACTTTTTGGAAAATGAAAAGGTCTTTATTTACATGGGAACTTCCTTTCTTTTGAAGGGTATTTTAACGATATTCTTTAATATTTCCCATTTTTTTTGTAATCTTGTAGATTCAGAGAACAATATTAATGTTCAAGGTGTGGAATTGTCAAAATGATGTTTGACCACCACCATTTCGGCATTGACAATGGTAAGGCCATGTACCATTTATCATCAAAAGAGCTTTCACGTAGATTTTCCACGTGTCAAATTTTTTTTCTTGATAGGGATTCAATACGAACAACGCTTGATGCAGTTATTTGAGTGCTTCTGTTTCTTTAGATGTATGTATTTGCGTCGTATTGTTCTTTAATGTTGATGCTTCTGGTAGGTAGTAATTTCTTCTAATAGTCTACTGATTTTCTTCTGCTAGTTCACTAGTTTTCTTCTGTTACCTTACTAGTTTCTTTTTAGTAGTTTACTGATATTCTTCCGGTAATCTATTGTTTGCTTCTCGTACTCCACTAATTTTCTTTAGTAGGTATACTACTATACTACTATAATTTTCTTCTCGTAGTCTGCCGGCTTTCTTCTGACAGTCTATCGGTTTTCCTCTGTGTTCATAACCTATTCGAGCATCGCCACATTCAGTGAGCACATTACAACATTGAAAAATATTTATATTGAGAAAGGAATGTGACTACTTTACCAAATCGACTTTGCATTTCTGTTTCAATACACGAACAGGGGCTACTCAATCGCGAGTGCAGCCTGAAGTATGAACATTTTCAGCAACGAATAATAAAATAACGTTTAAGAAAATTAATGAAAGAGAAGCTCGCCTTCTCTCTCTCTCTCTTCGTCTCCCTCAATGGATTCATTAATAAAAAATATTGTGCTTACAGTAATATGGCTGGAACTCTGTCATTCATATTTCGAATGTGTAGAGTGTTCGCCTAAGGCTGGAGACTCTGGTTCGGTCGCAATCAACACCAATTATAGCTACCGTGCGCCGCCAGCGGACCAAATAAAACAGCACCTTCATTTCATGACGTAACACGCATGCCGAGAAGATAAAGTTTGTGTGCCCAACGTTCGTGTCAAATGAAATTTAATAAGGTGTATGGCACGCACACCATTCCAAAGTGTGAGGAGAACAGAGAACGGATTTTTATATTTTTGTCTGGAAAAAGTAATTTTCAAAATAAAAAACAAGGTAGATTAACAACAGCAAGAAATAAGCTAACATCAAACTGAGCATTTAATTTCAAGAAAAAGAAAATGATTCCCTTTTTAATATTGTCATGGCAACGTTTTAGAGTATTGATTGATATGACTTGTTACATTGAAAAAGCTTTTTAATTTTTATTATAGTCGATTATATTTTCGTTCTTTGAAAGGAAAAGTTCTTTTCAAACTGTAACTTAACGTTGTTTCGCGTTGCAATTATAAATGGAATCGTGTTTTATTTACTTTGAATACAGGTGGCCGATAACTTAGAAAAAAAAAAAAAACTGAAACATTTTGACTTTTTTTCAGCACTGCACTGGTACGAGAGCTATAATTAAAATCACCTGACTTCGTATTCCGAAGGCAATACAAAACGTTTTGTGAAACAAATAACTATAATCTAACAAATTACAAAACATGCTCAGAAAGAAAGAACTGATTTGAACAAGTGTTCATTTTATTATCCATCGAGGAATGATTAATGATGAATCATCAATAACCAAAGCAGGGATGAGCGGCGAACATATCTAGAGTATAAGTGTTGCAGGAAACGAGTCTCACATGTGAGAGCACGTTATTATCGATTTTCTTATTTTCAACGTCTTTCAACACGGCTCATTCGTAATTATTTCTTCGGGTAGGTACTTCACTGTTCGCTTGTTGCGCAAGCTATAAATTGTTCGATTTTCTCGTTATAGAAACGTAATATCATTGTAATGAACCTTCCACAAAAATGCGTATTGATGACTCGAATTTTATGCTTAGATTCAGTTTCGAAATTAAATCTAATAGGAGTCTTTAACAAGCGCTCGACTTGAAAATCTATTAGCGCTCGACTTCAGCATATTATTGCTTCACTTCGATTATTCTCCTTTATTGAATTTGAAGGTGAGGAACTTCAGGCTAAAATTTTATGTATGTACATATGAAATTTAAATTGCTCATTAAAGAGAAACGAGTTTACTACGCCATATTTACAGATAAGCAAACTCGTAAATTAAATAAACTACTTACTTTGCATTTCCGTTAAAAATTGTTTGTTACACCCATGTAAAGAGATTTTTATACCAAATCTGTTTGATGCTGTTTCGTAGAATTTAAGTCAAGTCATTCAATAGCTTTTAATATAAAAAAATGTTTTAATTGCCGTCGGAATCGACAATAACAATGTAATTATTGGAGATTGTTAATGTCGCTAACGTCAGCAATTCTTTTGTATACTCTTGAAAACATACGATGTCGTAATAATTATTATACGTATGAATTTGTAATAATGGAAAGAAATTATTTCAATGCAAATATTGTGACTCACTGTGATAATTATTTACTTGGTGAGAATTTTTGGTTGACGTCAATAAAAAGTTTCAATTTTAATTATTCTTTAATGTTGAGAATGAGAATAGCTGGGGCATTATTTTAAAGGTGGCAATATTACTCCATATTGTCACGTGTTGCTTATGTAGCCGCTATCAGTTACAGCATACCAATATAAGACAAAAAGACGCGGATATTTGGACGCGGTACAAAAGGACGCGGAAAAAAGGACGCGTGCGACAAAAAGACGCGTGTCAAAAGGACGCAATCGTTTTTTTTTGCGTTTGAACTAATTTAAACATATAGAAGCAATATAAACGTGCCATCACACTTTATCCAGACTTAGGACTGGCAGCGTAAAGCTGGCGTGTTGCCACATTTTTTATTGTTTTTTAATTGTTTTAATTTTTGTTTAGATTAAAATTTTTGTTTTGTTTTTATGTTATTAATAAGTTTTTTGAATATTAAATTTGTATTTGAAAATTGCGAGCAATGCCTCTCAAATATTCTAAATTTGACCTGTTAGCGAAATCCTGTTTGCTGTATGTTTATATATTTTTTACGGGGATATAAATTTCCCGAGATGTATTGTTCCATTTTTAACAGAAACTATCTTCTTTTTTTAATGAATTAATAAATTTCCATATATTAGGGTGTGCAGCGTTGATTACAGATGAAAAGCTATTGTGCCATCCTTCAACAGTATTATTGGTTCGTGGTATATCTTCTTCTACCATGTCATAACAGACACACAACCCACAAGTTCGTAGGAAATAGGGGTTGTCTTCGTTGTCTTCTTCTATCCAATCTCCCTATTCAGGTATCTTCGAAATAATATATCAGTGGTAGCAATTGGTATTACAATTAGTCCTTTTGTCCCGCGTCCTTTTTTCCCGCATCCTTTTATCCCGCGTCCAAATTTCCGCGTCCTTTTGTCGCGACACCCTAATACACCAATATACCCATCAGGTTTGGAAAGCACGGACCAATTTTTGTTCCTATCACACTCGTTTGTATACTTGCATCTCTTTCTGTGATCAATGAGTTTTATTAGCACAGGAATTGGATCTCTCATGTTACTAATTTTTTTTTTTTGTAATTATTGGAACCAGTTTATTCATGTTTGGCTCAAAACACTTCGGGACATTCTCCTGAGGTTTTTAAATAAAAAGTTGTCTAAACTTAATTTATTTCACAATGCTGAAGGTAAGTGTTCTCGACTAGCTATAAATGTTCGGCTTCCAAATTCGTCTACTTCTTTTTCTTTCCTTTTTTTTATTGAATGCATTATAACAAATGCATTTTTAGCGACAGCGAAAACATAGACGATGTTGCCATGACGTAAAAATTGACTAAAGTTGCCGGCAACTGGGTAATTTTAACATAGGCTAGTGTGTGTTAAAAGTAGTAAAATGTTGAAATTTCAAATAGTAGTGATGACATGACATTATCATTACAATGTCTTAAAAAGTGTGTCCCTTTCGTTTTCAAAGAACTTTTTCAGTTAATTTCATCACACTTTACACTATATTTATGGGGAAAATCGGCGTTCTGTTTTCATATCTTTTGCTACAAGTGTTTGGCAGAATTGTTGGAAATTGTTCTCTTTGTTGCACAAAAACGAATGCTACAAACTGAGATGCAGTGTTGCTAGGCCATTGTATAGAAATTTCCCATCACACCAGCTCAAATACCTGAAGGAAACTGTTTCTCTTTCAACTTACAATAATTTCCCACTCACCTTGAGATTTCCCGTTACGATGGGAATTTCTCGCATATCTGACGGCATTGCTGAAATGTAATCACTTCATTGGGGCAAAAGACTTCAGTTTTGACGTTTGCTATAATTTTTTATTGAATGTTAATGCTCCTGGTTCGTAAACAAAGGACATTAAAAAGAAAATTCTACTAAGGTGCGCTCGTCAAAGTTAGTCGAAATGCCGCATGTCGTTTCTTAGGGCCAAATTCTCAACTCATACTTAACTTACACTTAACTTGACAGTTTGATGATAATTTGAAATTCAAAGACGCTTTAATTTACATTTTCTATTCGTAAATCACTGCAGATTAAAGTACCTACACCGACCACAAACTTGATTATACGAGTAAAAGCATATCTGAATTTCAGATAACGTCAAACTGACTAGTTTGAGTGTGAGTTATGTATGAGTGATGGTTCAGAATTTGGCCCTTAGTTCTATAATTGTCAGGGTCACTGACAATTAAAGTCTATTTTAACAGGAAAATGTTCCTGAAATTCTTCATAACAGGCAACATAGGAATATTGTCATTCGTCTTTTTCTATCCATTTCTAAAATAGGATTCTAAAAGAAGAGCTTTGATTTTCTCGTGTCAGTGTAGGTACGTCAGTGGAAATTAAATTAGACGTGCTGCTCTGTATTACAACGCATTTAACTATGTATGTAGAGTGGAGCCACGCTGTATTTACTGGAGCGGTTGGTTCACTGACTGGACTTCGAATTACACTTACTGTATATCGCACCCTGGATCTAAAAGTGATACATTTCGAAACTCGCAAAATTTTAATCAAGAATACCATATTTGTTGCAAAAAATAAAAATTATGAATCCATATTATACATTGTGCCAAAGAACATCATGAAACATTTTAAACTATTAAACAATTTAAACAATTAATACTTTAAAAACTTAAAACTTAAACTTTAAAAGGTTTAAGCCAGGATTAACTTTAATCCTAAGCTAGAATGTGACACTTGTATGACATACAGCATTTTGTGTATCACATTCTAACTTAGGATTAAAGTTAATCCTGGCTTAAACCTTTTATTAGTAGAGCTCTTAGGGTCGAGATATCCATCTCCTATTAAAGTTATTAAACGAATAACTTCATTTTTCTGAATTGTTGATTGATTTTTTATGAATTGTTTCCATGGTAGTTATTCGTGTAATAACTATTAGCCAATTTATTAAAGAGGTGGATATCTCCGCCCTTATTTTAATTTCTCTGTAACTATAAATTTTGAGTTATGTCAATTTGCATCCGGGGTACGATGTGCTTTTATATACATATTTAGTTTTCATCAAAATTATAGAGAAGTAAATTAAGCTGATTTCCACAACTAATAAATGCATTTTCTCTACTTATTCAATTTATATATTTTTTTAAAAAGACTCGTGAAACGCTAAACAGGCGGTTTCAGTGATGATGCACCAAGCTTTTCTAACGTTATTTTGAACAAAATATCTTAATATAATTTTGCAATCTGAGCAAGTTAAAATTTGCATTATTTGTAGTAAAGTATTTTTAGAAATACTGTAGCACTGCGCGATTTAAATTGTTTTATGAATGGCACACAGCCCCAAGAAAGCAAGGAAAGGTTAAGGACTCTGTTCGTCCTCATCTACTGTGCGTTTTAAAAGTACCTATATGCTTCCCCCTTCCCTTCGGTTTTCTCAAAACATATTCGTTAAAAAAAATTATGGGAAACTTTTATTTCTTTTCTTGATATCTATTGGCATACCGCGTTTGGTGTACCTTCATTGAGACAGCTTATACAGGGTGGGCCAACAGTGCGTGGGCGGAAGATTGTGGCTTTATTGTTGAATATTTTTAAAATCTGTGTACGCACTAACATAAATATGGGTTAGATGCACAATCTAAAATTATTTAGACAAATACAGGATGTCCCGTAAGAGTGTGACAACCCTAACTTGTGTTTTTTTAAATGGAACACCCTATATATTATTGCACGATTCGATAGCTCGTCATTAGTGGATGAAAATAATACAGGGTTTTTTTGATCTAAAGTTTATGGTTCTCGAGATATTGATGATTTATCGTTAAAAAATGGCAACATTTGTGACTCTGTAAATTATTTATTTTTAAATATTTGACTTTGAAATTTGGTAAATACATTATCTAACTATTGGGAAATAGGAAGGCATGCACAATCGGAAATTTCTTTTAAAACTTTATACAGGATGATGCATTACGCAAAAGACCATTTTTCTAAAAAAAATTAAATGGAACGCCCTGTATGTAATCACACTATTTTAAACACCTTTTGTTGAAGTTTCTCACGGCATAAGTTTTTTTATGATTGGCTATTAAACTTTAGATGTAGGAATTTTTTAAAATTATAAATTTAAAAAACGAAGCTATGATTGTAATTTAATAACGAAAACCAAAGTTTCTTTGATTCATATTCGTATATTACAGCAACAATAACAACAAACTAAAACTTAACTAACAAAAAAAAACTTAATTAAAACACTTTCTTGAAAATTATTACAGGATTTGTAAATATCAAACTTGCTGCACTTATTTAGAAAGTACTGTCAGTGTACAGCAAAACGTCGACATTTTTCTAATTGTGTAAATGAAAAAAAAAACTAATTTAAAAGATGTTCAAAATGACGCCCATCTTGCTCTGTGCATTTTTGAACTCGGCGACGCAAAGAGTTCCTTACATTTGATAACATTACAGGAGTTATCGATGCAAATGCATTTCTTATTCTAATTTTCATATCCTCTACATTAATAGGACACTCTCTATAAACTTTTTCTTTAATGTGGCCCCAGAAAAAGAAGTCAAGGGGAGTAATATCGGGAGACCTAGCTGGCCAATTCACAGGTCCACCGCGCCCTATCCATTTATTTGGAAATTGTTGGTTCAGCCACTCTCTAACGTTACGATTGTAATGTGGTGGCGCTCCATCTTGTTGAAGCCACATTGTTTCAATTCCGTTATAAGGGATGTTCACCAATAATTGCATGAATTCATTTTCAAGAAAGTGTAGATATAACGGACCAGTGAGAGTGCCATCAAAAAAATAGGGACCAACAATATGTGAATCTATTATTCCTGCCCAAACATTAACGGACCATCTATGTTGGTTATGTACAATTCGTAAAAAATGCGGATTTTCGTTTGAATAATAGTGTAAATTATGTTTGTTTACAGTTCCGTTATTATGGAAATTTTCTCATTAAACCATTGGCAAAATGTCCTACGTCTTTGAAAATCTTCTTGAACTAATTCTTGATGTAATTGAATATGGTACGGATGAAACTTATGTTTTTTTATTATTCTTCTTATTGTTGTCTTACTTAAATCTAAGTCATTACTCAACTGCCGTGTACTACATTGAGGATTTTCTACTAGGGAATATATCACATGAAGTTCATTATCTTTTGTCAAATGAGTATTTTCTCTTTCATGTTTTTCGTAATTAACACTGCCCGTTCGTTCAAATCTTTCAGCAAGATTCATAAAAGATTCTTCACGCGGATGACGTCTCTCTGGATACCGTTCTTTATACACTCGACTTACTAGTAAGGCATTTCTTCGACATTCGCCCAGAATGTAAATCATATCAATCAACTCTTCTTTATTAAAATTCATTTTGAAATTTAAGTTTATAATAGGGTAATATTTATGCTGAACGTTCAAACCGAAGCTTGTCAAACATAATTTGTTTCCATGGACTACTATTTTTACAAGAATTGATATTTCTAAATGTTAAGTTAAATAGAAAATATTTACAAATCCTGTAATAATTTTCAAGAAAGTGTTTTAATTAAGTTTTTTTTGTTAGTTAAGTTTTAGTTTGTTGTTATTGTTGCTGTCATATACGAATATGAATCAAAGAAACTTTAGGTTTTCGTTCTTAAATTACAATCATAGCTTCGTTTTTTAAATTTATAATTTTAAAAAATTCCTACATCTAAAGTTTAATAGTCAATCATAAAAAAACTTATGCCGTGAGAAACTTCAACAAAAGGTGTTTAAAATAGTGTGATTACATACAGGGCGTTCCATTTAATTTTTTTTAGAAAAATGGTCTTTTGCGTAATGCATCATCCTGTATAAAGTTTTAAAAGAAATTTCCGATTGTGCATGCCTTCCTATTTCCCAATAGTTAGATAATGTATTTACCAAATTTCAAAGTCAAATATTTAAAAATAAATAATTTACAGAGTCACAAATGTTGCCATTTTTTAACGATAAATCATCAATATCTCGAGAACCATAAACTTTAGATCAAAAAAATCCTATATTATTTTCATCCACTAATGACGAGCTATCGAATCGTGCAATAATATATAGGGTGTTCCATTAAAAAAAACACAAGTTAGGGTTGCCACACTCTTACGGGACACCCTGTATTTGTCTAAATAATTTTAGATTGTGCATCTAACCCATATGTATGTTAGTGCGTACACAGATTTTAAAAATATTCAACAATAAAGCCACAATCTTCCGCCCACGCACTGTTGGCCCACCCTGTATATGTCAAGAAAATATACTGGAGGTGCAATCGCAGGGACATTTCCTGAACGCAACCCTGTAGAAGTACCAAGTATACAGTATGTCCCCGGATTGTGTTTACAATACGTACAATGGACCAAAAATTTTTGAATTAACATTTCATGTTCTGCAGTTCAGGTCTGCTTGGCGTGAAATGAATTTGTGTCAAATTTGACGTCGAAAGTCTTCAAGGTGGCAGAATTAACACAAGAAAAAGTAAAATCTGTATAGGTAAAATGGTCTTCCTTTTGAATTTAGGAGAAAAACTTAGTAAGATAAAATGATTCTCATTTCAGATTAGGGATTCATACCATATTCCAACATCCTAGAAAAAAAAATTGAATTACGGAATATTAGGATTTCAGTACAGTTGTAAGACATTAACACTGTCAGGTGCTAATATGGATGGAGTGTTATTTGTATAATAATCATATTTTATTTAATAATATAAATAATAATATGAATAATCATATTTTATTTGTTTTTAGTCAATAAATATGTAGATGGCGTTAACATTTTACAACTTTACTGAAATATTTATAATTTAATTAGTAATTTTTCGTAATTCAATTTTTTTTCTAGGATATTGAAATTTGGTATATCTCCCTCATTTGAAATGAGAATCGTTTTATCTTACTAAATTCTTCTCCTAAATTCAAAAGGAAGACCACTTGACCTACACAGATTTTACTTCTTCTTGTGTTCATTCCACCATCTTGAAGCCTTTCGGCACAAATTCATTTCACGCCAAGCGCCTGAACTGCAGAACATGAAATCTTAATTCAAAAATGTTTGGTTCATTATACGTATTGTAAACTCAATCCGGGGACACACTGTATAGTATGAAGCAGCCAACGGATTTTCAATTAAAATTGTTACAAATCTAGTGGTTCATGAAATCTAATCTAATCGAACATATAAATTCATATTATAAAACTGATATCCATAGCACAGTATCCAAAGTAACGAATAAACTCCTTGTATTCCAGCTTCCAGCGTATGTTCTATGTAAAAAAATTCTCACAGTATAGTCGATGGGACTGACGTTAATGTGTCAAAATTTTACATTTGCCAGATTTTGAGTACTATCAAAATACATGCACGTAACTTAACGAGAAAAGAAAGCTTGGCCCTCTAGAATATCAAAAGATGTGAATGGATAGCACAGTACATTATGTCATTTAAATATTTTTTGAAAATTTCGTGCTCGCACTTGGTGTACCTGCCAATTAATTTAATTTGTTTATGAAATCAAAGTATGTACTTGAAAAAGGAATTAAAATTTGTAATTGTTGAATATACACAAATCATAAAAGAGTATAATTTATTAAATCGTTAAAAAAGAAATAAAAAAGACGAAATCAACGTGTAATGATTGATGTGTTCATTTGTAAACTAATATTAAATTAGCTCTTTCGCAAGTATATATTTTCTGTACGTTGAAGTGAGTATTATACTCACACATAAAATTACAGCAACTAGTATAGCCCAGAGCAACTCTATCGTCATTAGCCTTTAAACATTTTTTTCAATTTAATACAGCTTTCGCAATTGATAATTTTCATTACTGGGACAATTTCACATACAAATTCCTGAGCGCCTGCCTGGCTTATAATTTTCATTACAAACATTCGACAAAAACCCCTAGATTGTTTCAAGCGGCAGGTTTTGTTGCGTGCGCGCAGCAAATTTAATATTGGTTCGGAATTAAAACTTCTGTTTTTAATTTCTTTAACCTCAAGTAATATTGGTTGTTTGCAACGGCGTAAAACATACTGCAGTCGGTTTGCGGCTGCAATAAAACTATGCTACCCCCTGCGAACAACGAGTTATGATTAAAGGTGAGGTCGGGCACTAACTTAAATTAATCTCCATGTAATTTAAAGATAGAAAGCTAATGTATTAATGATATTTAGATATCGATATTTAATTACGTCTCCGCTGTTGAGAAATTACTTTGGCAGTATTTCACGTCGTCTAGTTACCAGCCATGAATTTATTACTTCTTCTGATACATTCATATAAAACCATAAAATCGTTTTAATACGAGATAAAACGCGGACATTTGTATTATGCAAATTATCGGGCAGACATTCTAAGTAAACGAATGGGTAATATTAATTGCGATATAATCGGCTCAACTGCAGTGCGCATTTGTGATTCTAAAGTACGTGTGTACGGGGGGTATTTGCTGTAAAATGGATAAAATTTACTAAATATGTCGTAAATTACTTTTTTTTTTATTTTCTTGGATAAGAGCGAATATTGAAAAATGGGGAAAAAGAGAAAATATAAAATTCGAGTTTAATTCTCCTTGAGTAAGCTCTCAAACCGTTCTCTGAAATATCGATTGAGGACGATTTAAAAGATGACGGAAAATGACCCAAGAAACTACTTTCTAACAATAAATCAAAATTTCACAAAAACATAAAAAATTCAATCAAAATGAAAATAGTTTTGGAAATACATACCTAATTAGGATTAATTATAAATTTGCTATAAATTCAGAAGAAGTAAAAAGGACTATGACAAGAAAATAACTTTTTCTACAACCGCGCGTAAAGTAGATACTTTATGGGTTAATTTTAAAAATGCGTACGTGCCCTCCCCCCGCGCCGAAAATACCAATGGAGTGGAAAACGGCAATAATTACACCAATCCATAAAAAAGAAGTTTCGACGACTGCAAAAATTTCAGAGGTATCTCACTATTATGTACAACGCTGATAGAAGAGAAATTAAAAGTAAAATCAATCATACATTAAGTGACACACAGGCAGCATTTAGGGTAAACAGATCAACTCAAAAGTGGATATTTGTCATACGACAAATAGTAGAAAAAATAACGGCAACAAACAATAAGCTTCTCATCGGTGCAATAGATTTGGAAAAAGCTCTTGATAGCTTACGAAGAGATGAAATATGGACTGTTCTAAGAAAAATGGGAGTAAATGAGAAATTAATAAAGTTGACTGAAAGCTTAAAGCCAGTTTACACATTTATATTTAGCCGAGTTTGCAATCGATTTTCAGTGTCTGTCCTCCATATTTTATATTTCAGCTGTTATCACATTTCTGCCTGGACTCTTGTTATTTTTCATTTTCTCAATAACTAAGTTAACTTCTTCTATTGTTGGTTCTGTTACTTCTTCTAACTCTATCAGTTCTTGACTTTCCTCTTCTTCGTCCTCTTCGCCCTCATTTCGTAAAAATATTCCCTCCATCGCTCTTTTACCTGTCTTTCATCTCCAATTAGATTTCTATCTTTGTCTTTAATGAAATGGGCTTCTTTGTTTTTCTGTTTTCCCTTTTTTACTTCTCTGTAGAAATTCCGAATTTCTTTCCTCTTATTTCTTTTATTTGCTTAATTTTCTCCTCACTATTTTTTCTCTTTTTCGTTCTTAACATTGCTTTGGTTTTTTTCTCTGTTCCTTGTACGCTATTTAGTCTTGTTCCTTTTGTGTTTGTAATGCTTTACACCTTAAGCTGCTTCTCTTGTCTATTTCCTTTTTACATACCAGTTATTCTTTTTTCTTGTGTTCTCACCGGAACCACTTTTTTGTTGTTTCTTGAATAATTTTTGTGATTTCCCATTCTTCTTTTACCGATTGTGCCCTTCCTGCTTTCCTTGTTTCATTTAAGCCCTCTTCAATTTCTTTAACATAACTGCTATGTAACAAATTCTATCTGATACTGGTGCGTAATTTCTAATTTTTCCTTTCAGATCTTTATGGACTAAGAGACCTACTCCGTCTCTCCTCGTTGCGCCCCCACTAGTAAACAATATATAATCGTTCACCATCATTATTTTTGTTTTGTTTATATGCGTTTCCTGTATTGCTACTAAGTCGAGCTGATATTTTTTGCTTCATAACTGCTCCTTCCTCAAACATCTTTCTGACATTCCAAGTTTCTCGGAGTTATCTTCTCCATCTCTCCTGTTTATGTTTTTATTCCCCACTTTATCCATGTCTCTTGTTAAAGACATTACTGTCCTATTGTTTCCCTTAGTAACTTCTTCCTTCTCGTTTCTGTCCTTCCTTTTTTCTCTTTTCCTTGTTCTCTTACTTTTAATTTGCAAATTTCCGTTTTCTTCTAACTTGTCCATTTCTTTTGCCAAGTCGATCATATTATTTTCCTCCGCGTTATCTTTATTCCTTGCCTGGTCCCTCACCATATAATCCGTCAGTGTAATATTTCACTCGAGACAAACTCGAATATAAAATCGAACAGAAAAATCAAATACAAAATCGAATAATGTAAACTAGCCTTTATATGAGGATACTGAAAATGTGGTCCGAGTTAGTAGGACTATCTCCAAGGAGGGGTCCTCAGCCCACTATTCTTTATTATAATTATGGACGAGATAGCAAAAGAAGTAAATAAAGATAGCAGAAGGGCACAGTTGGGCTATAGGAAACTAAAACCGGTATTTCTGGAAGAAGTGATGTAGGAAGACGACCTCTTAGTCTTTGTCAATAATAAAAAAGACCTAGAAGATAGAATCGAAAAGTGGACTAACGGCCGGTATTACCAACGTTTTAAGGAGACCTTAATTTAAGTTGTGTTTAGATTGTGACATTTCTGCTTGGTTTGTAAACAATCAATCACATTCTAAACACGAATTAAATTTAAGGTCTCCTTAAAACGTTGGTAATACCGGCCGTAAATGTATGGAAAAATACGAACTACAGTTTCAATTTACAAAAGGCAGAAGAAATGGAAATCTCAAATAACCCGCAAACAGTTCAAATAGCAATAAAAGGAGAAGAAATAAAAGGTGCTGAAAAGGTGACATATTTAGGTACAGTCATAGATGAGCGAGGAAAACTGAAAGAGGAAATTATGAGCAGAATAAGTAAAGTCACAACACTATACAGAATGCTATGCATATAAGACACTTTTTAATAAAAAGGAAATAACTCCCAAAACGAAAACAAGAATCTACGAGTCAGTTCTAGTACCAATTTTAATATATGGCAACGAATCATGGGTGCTGACAACAGAAAAGTTGATGCATGCGAAATGAAAAAACTAAGAAAAATTGCGGAAGTGACTAAATTAGATAAAGTTAGAAGTGATAAAATAAGAAAAGGCCTAAACGTGAAAAATATATGTATTACAAAAGATTGAAACGCATCAATTAAGATGGTTTGATTACCTCGTATGAATGGACGAAAGTAGGATAGTGAAAGCAGTGAGGGAAACCGAAACATGTGCCAAAAGAAGAAAAGGTAGACCAAGGAGGAAGTGGAATACGGAAATTGCAGATGCACTGAAGAAGAAAGGATTGAGCTGGGGTCAGGCGAAAAAGGAGGCAAAAAACAGAAACAACGAAGAATCATCACCTCTTGACCGCAATAGGTACAAGTGGGTACGGATAAGTAAGTAAGTATATTTTAGGTATTTTATTTGCTTTAAGTGATGTGATTTTCTCTTGTGTTTCAATTACCACGGTTTTTGTTTTCTTCTTAATCTTCATATTTATGTCCTTTAGTTCTTTATTAAAAACTTTTAAGTTAAAATGTACGTATAGATAGTTTCTTACCTGTTGCAGCTAATCCAAGCTAATTATAAAAAATATAAAGTATTTTGCGTGAAATATACAGGATAAGTCGCGAGAAAGCAGTAAAACTTTAGCCGGTGATTGGTTAGTAGGGTCCTTTCGCAGGGGTGTTTAGTTTCTGAACTGAAGAGTGCATAAAATTAAAGTTTGAGGAACGGCTGACTACTGTACGAGCCGATGATACTGAAAAGAGAGTACATGCTTAAACTATCACATAATATTTAAACTCAAGGTTCAAATTGTAAAGACTGCGCTTTTATTCTTAAATTTTGTTATGAATTTTTTTAGTTTTGGGTAATTTAGAAATAATATTACGAAATGTAATTGTGTAATTTAGTGTAAATTTGTTATAATACGTTATTTAAGTAAGTGTAATTGAACGCAAAACTCACGGAAATTCCCGTACCAGGTACGACACGCACGGAAATTTCCACGCGGAGCGCCGAAGATGCGTTGTTTACGAACTTTACAGTCGAGATTTGCGAATTTTGGTAACAAAAACTAGTTAACGTTTGCTATATAAACCAGGGAAAATGGCCCAAGAGGCATGAGTATCCGATGAGATCTCATCACGCTTGGTCGATGTACGAGCGAAGCATCTTATTTCAGCCGGTGAGCTTAAATAAGGGAGATCTGGTTGGTGTTTGAAAATCGCGTCCGTTGCGAGCAGTTTTCAAACAGAACTTGTATCTTACTCTGGCCGATGAGCAGGGTAAAGACAGATTTTGTCAATCATTTGGAAATCGTGTCCGATGCGAACGATTATTAATTATTCCTTGTATCTTACTTCGGCCGATGTGCGAAGTAAATGCAAAACTGTTAGTTGTTTGTAAATCGCGACCGTTGAGAGCGATTGGCAAATAACACTTGTGTTTTACTCTGGCCGATGAGCCTGGTAAAGCCGAGCTTTGGGAGATGTTTGATAATCACGTCCGATGAGAGAGATTATCAAATATTAATATTAATATTGTTGTTAGCTTGTTGGTGGGAGTTTCTGTTGCCAATTTTCTGTTAAGTATCGCGTCCGTTGCGAGCGATGTTTAATTGTGTGTTGTTAATTAAAATTTCTGAGATAATTAACTTACAGATTTATTCTAATGTTATTTTTGATGCTATAGGGATCCTCCGCACGTATTTTATTTGGATATTAATTATCAATTCTGTTATGTTTTACGATTTTCATTAAAATAGTGGTGAATGTATTAAATGAAGTTTTCTTTATGAATCTTGGCGTCACGACTAAGTTACCTGGCACTCTTATGTGTAAACGCCATATGCTATTATTGGTGGTGATTGGAAAGAAAGAAATATACGCCAGAGGAGCGTTTACATAATTTGGCGCCCGAGCAGGGACTTGAAAATTCCGAGAGCAGGGACTTGAAAATTCCGAGAGTAGGGACTTGAAAATTCCGAGAGCAGGGACTTGAAAATTCCGAGAGCAGGGACTTGAAAATTCCGAGAGCAGGGACTTGAAAATTCCGAGAGCAGGGACTTGAAAATTAAGAACAGGAATCTCAAATAGCATAACCACCACACGTTATTCTAATTGCATCACAGGAGGAAGACACGGAAACTCCTATGTTAAATGTTTCAATATTGGTGATTGGTTTGTATATTATTTTTAATTTGTGAAAATTTGTGTTAACTGTGAACTTATCGGTGAAAGTAAATATGTCAGATAGCGAAAGCGGAGAGCAGGAAGAAAGTTCCACTCCCTTACAAGACAAGAGAACAGGATGGATTTATCACTTGAAGAAGGAAGAGTTAGCGACAGAATTAAAAAATTTTGGTCTAAACACAGGAGGTACTGTAACGCTGATGCGGGCCAGACTGGTACAATTTCTAAAAGGAGGCTATAAAAGTTTGGTAAGAGAGAAAGATGGAGATCAGAATGAGATAGAGGAAGCTACACCAGTACAAGCAGGTATCTCACAAGATAACAATCCAAACCCTTCGCGAGGAGAAGAGCAAGGTATTTCAACCGCGGCGATGTGTGAGAAGGTGAGGAAATGGAACGTACATTTCAATGGCGAGGGCGATCCATTAACTTTTCTCGAGAGGATCGAAGAATTACGAGAATGTTATACATTTCCTGGAAATAGATTATTGTTAGCAGCACCTGAATTTCTAAGGGGAAAGGCTTTACTGTGGTATAGATGCCGGAAACAAACATGGGTCATATGGGAAGACTTCGTGAAAGATTTCACCACGCAATTTCTGCCTCCACGATTTAAATTGAAGTTAGAAGACGAAATTCGAGTTCGAACTCAAGGCGCGAAGGAACCGGTAAGAGACTTCATTGTAGCGATACAAACTCTTATGAGGAGAAGCGGAAAATGGCATCCGACGAAAAGTCTTGAGAGAATATATGAAAATCTGCTCCCAGAGTATCAATACTATGTGAAGAGAGGAGATTTTAGTACATTAGATGAACTGATGGCATTAGGTGAGGAATATGAAAGTATAAGGTGCGCATCCACCCAATTTAGACCTCCTCCGAATCCAGCTCAAGCTTATGTGTCTGAAACAGCTTATCGTCCACCAAAGTTAGGTAACTCACCAAAGATGGTGATTAACTCAGTAGAAGATGGAAATATCCCGTCACCATCGAGTGGGGAAATTAAATATCCGCGCAGAATGACGCAAAGCAAAATAAACATGCCACGAACAAATATCCCAGCGTCATTACAGAGCCCTACAGGTAACAAGTTCTACCCAAGAGTATGTTGGACTTGTGGGAAGGAAGGCCATTTCAAAGCATCGTGCAAGGAACGCCCAGCAGATTGTCCCAGGTGCAGAAGACGGCAGCAAGATTGTCATTGTCGACGGGCGGAAAACTTCAGGGGGGTCCGAAATTAAAAAGGCCGAGGAGACCCCAAAGTAATTCGGTCATGTCAGAAACGTACAGGGAAAGAATATATAGCAGTAAATCAGAAGATTCTCGCATATGGATTCCAGTAAAAATTTTAGACAGAGAAGTATCAGCACTCATTGATACCGGAGCATCTACATCATATATGAACCATGCGTTAGCTTGCTTTTGTGGACAAAACGGATGTGTATTTAAAGTTAATTCTCAGAACGTTCTCTTAGCGAACAATACAAGGCTGAGTGTAGCAGAAGAATTTCAAGTACCTATCAACATTGGAACTCGGAAGAAAATAATCAAAATATGGGAAATGGAAGAGTTGTCCACCACCTTAATATTAGGAATGGATATGTTAAGTCTTTTGAAAATCATGGTTGATATCCCGCAAAAGTCTATCTTACTTTTACCGGACCTTAAGGAAGAAGAAGTCAGGGCTAGGAAACAGTATATTAATGTTATGTCCAAAGTGACTCAAACGGAACAAGAAGCAATACAAGAATTTCTAGCAGAGGAACTTCCAAAGTTTGATGTTCTCCCAGGGCGGACACATTTGGTGGAACATTGCATACGCCTTAAAGACCCGACGCCAGTTAAACAACGATATTTTCCTCGTAACCCGTATATTCAGAATTTGATTAATGAACAAGTAGATTCAATGTTAGCCGAAGGAGTGATAGAACCTTCAGAAAGTCCATGGAGTTCACCAGTAGTGATGGTAAAGAAAAGCTCAGGACAATACCGCTTTTGTGTTGATTTTCGCAAAGTTAATGAACAAGCACAGAAGGATGCGTACCCCATCCCATATATACAGGCTATACTAGATAAGCTGAAAGAAGCCCGTTATATATCAACATTAGATCTTCGACAGGGATATTGGCAGGTACCTTTAACAAAAGAAAGTAGACCAATCACTGCGTTTACCGTACCAGGACGAGGACTTTTCCAGTTTACCGTAATGCCTTTTGGCCTACATTCAGCTCCAGCCACATTTCAACGTCTGTTGGATAGGATTATCAGTCCGGAATTGGAACCCAATGCGTTTGTATACTTGGACGATATAATAATCTTAGGGAAGACACTTGAAGAACACCTGGAAAATTTGAAGGTGGTATTCGAAAGATTGCGATCCGCAGGGTTAAGATTACAACCAGAGAAGTGTAAATTTGGACGCACGGAGTTGAAATATTTAGGTCACCTGGTTACGAGAAACGGAATACGTACAGATCCTGACAAAGTACAAGCCATACTGAAGTTAAAGCCTCCAACAACAGTAAAAGGTGTTAGACAGTTCTTAGGAATAGCAACTTGGTATCACCGATTCTTGCCGGATTTCGCCACGATAGCAGCACCCTTGCATCAATTATTAAAGAAAGGTTCAAAATGGAAGTGGCAAGAAGATCAACAGTCGTCTTTTGATACAATCAAGCATCTTTTGACACAGGCACCAGTGCTTACGTGCCCAGACTTTAATTTACCATTTGTGGTGCAGACTGACGCCAGTAATAGTGGAATTGGAGCGGTGCTAACTCAGGAAACTCCTGAGGGGGAAAAAGTAATTGCGTATGCTAGTCGAAAGTTTTCAAAGAGCGAAGAGAAGTACTCTACAACGGAGAAGGAATGTTTAGCCGTCGTTTGGGCTGTCCGAAAATGGAAACATTATTTAGAAGGGTATAAATTCTTGGTAATAACGGACCATCAGTGTTTAAGTTGGTTAAACTCACTTAAAAGCATTTCTGGTCGCTTAAGTAAATGGGCTTTGGACCTACAACAGTTTGACTTCGAAGTTCAGTATCGTAGAGGAAGTCTGAATAAGGTAGCTGATGCTTTATCAAGATCACCGGTGACAGAAGAATTAGGCGCATTGCTAACTACTCCAACGGATGAATGGCTACATAAAATAAAGGAAGGTATTAAAAAGAATCCCAGAAAATATCCGGATTACTATGTGGACAAAAGAAATGTGTTCAAACGAATAGTTTCCACACCAGGAGGACCGGCAGAAGATTTAGAATCGCCATGGAAATTATGTGTTCCAAGTCAATTGAAGGAAAGAGTTCTAAAAGAAGCACACGACAATCCAGAAGGAGGTCATTTAGGGATATTAAAAACCGTCAGGAAAATTGAGAGACATTATTTTTGGCCAGGAATGGTGAGAGATATTAAACGTTATGTTAAAAGATGTCAGTCTTGCTTACAACATAAGCATACAACAGGAAAACCCTATGGGTATATGCATTTTTCGCGAGTACAAGGTCCGTGGGAAATCGTGAGTTCAGATCTAATTGGACCTTTTCCAAGGTCAAGTCGAGGCCATGTATATGTATTGGTATTTCAGGATCGTTTCACGAAATGGGTGGAATTAATTCCATTACGCGTGGCTAATGCGAAGGCAGTGTTAAAGGCTCTACAGGAAAGGATTATTTACAAATTCGGAACGCCGAAGAAGCTGGTTTCCGATAATGGTACGCAGTATGCGAATAAATTAATGGCGATTGTAAAAGAGTTCGGTATAGAGCATCAATTTACTTCTCCATATACGCCACAAGCCAATCCAGTGGAAAGAGCCAACAAGGTGATCGGGACAATGATTGCGCAGACAATTAAGAATGATCATCGGAAATGGGATGAGTATCTCTCTGAAATAGCTTTCGCAATAAACACTGCTCAACATAACTCAACAGGATATTCACCAAGCTTTCTCAATTTCGGCAGAGAAATATTACCCCCTAAATCATTAAGAAAAGAAGTGGACCCAAGTGAATCAACGACCTTCACCGCGACAAATACGAATGAATTTGCGGAACGTTTGCGTAAATTACCGGAAATTTACAATTCAGTGAGACAGAATCTCGCCAAGGCATTTTCTACTCAAAGTAAATATTATAATTTACGTCGTAGACCTTTGAGGCCGCAACTTGGACAACAGGTGTATCGAAGGAATCATGTTTTGTCAAATGCTGTTAATAAGTTTTCCGCAAAGTTGGCTCCGAAATATGTGGGTCCTTTTTCAGTGGAAAAGATTGAGTCTCCAGTAATCGTGCAATTAGCCGACGAAGAGGGAAAACCCGTGGGAAGAGCACATGTCAAGGATTTGAAAATCTACCCCGAAAAGCAGCATTCACATGTTTTAATGTTCTTTCAGAATATGGAAGACGTGAGAACACCCCCGAGAGCCCCAACTCCAACTCCGAGTCTGTCAACGGTTAAAGCAGCCCATTTAAAGTCCGTCTTCCAGGATCTATTTGGATCCAGCCCGGAAACGCCTTCTCCGAGGAAACAGTTTTTGTCTCCATTTCCAGTGGCACCTCCAGTGACTCCAGGGAGAGACCTGCCTTGCCTGACCGGGTCTCCTTATGGATTGGTGTCCTCAGCAATCTCCCCCTCCACGTCGGACTTCTTCCTGAGGAAACAGGCGGAGCTGTGTATTCCTGCCGAACCTTGCCCAGGAGATGTGGCTATGTCAGGACCACTAAGATTGCGGTGTTCAATTCCTCTGGAGAAGTTGGGATCCTCGTGGAACAGACCGCAAGTTGAGGCCCCAGTCATTCGGTTATCAGAGCCGGTGTCAAGACCAGCCTGCTTTAATTCGACTACTGCGAGTGTGCCATGGGTCGTTCCCATTCGATCAGTGTCGAGACTGCCTGTTCCTAACCCAGTCACTGTACCTGCACGCGTCACCAGAGCTGCTCAGCAACGAAGGCGTCCCCGAAAGCGGAGACCGGATCAGCAGAACTTTAAAGTATTTCTGCCCGGAGGTGGTTTTTTCCGGATAAAGAAGGCCGATGCAGAAACCCTCGGATTCACCGGGAAGGCCTGAAAGAAGTTCCTAGAAGGAATTCTTTGCGGAAGTGAAGGGGGAATGTAAAGACTGCGCTTTTATTCTTAAATTTTGTTATGAATTTTTTTAGTTTTGGGTAATTTAGAAATAATATTACGAAATGTAATTGTGTAATTTAGTGTAAATTTGTTATAATACGTTATTTAAGTAAGTGTAATTGAACGCAAAACTCACGGAAATTCCCGTACCAGGTACGACACGCACGGAAATTTCCACGCGGAGCGCCGAAGATGCGTTGTTTACGAACTTTACAGTCGAGATTTGCGAATTTTGGTAACAAAAACTAGTTAACGTTTGCTATATAAACCAGGGAAAATGGCCCAAGAGGCATGAGTATCCGATGAGATCTCATCACGCTTGGTCGATGTACGAGCGAAGCATCTTATTTCAGCCGGTGAGCTTAAATAAGGGAGATCTGGTTGGTGTTTGAAAATCGCGTCCGTTGCGAGCAGTTTTCAAACAGAACTTGTATCTTACTCTGGCCGATGAGCAGGGTAAAGACAGATTTTGTCAATCATTTGGAAATCGTGTCCGATGCGAACGATTATTAATTATTCCTTGTATCTTACTTCGGCCGATGTGCGAAGTAAATGCAAAACTGTTAGTTGTTTGTAAATCGCGACCGTTGAGAGCGATTGGCAAATAACACTTGTGTTTTACTCTGGCCGATGAGCCTGGTAAAGCCGAGCTTTGGGAGATGTTTGATAATCACGTCCGATGAGAGAGATTATCAAATATTAATATTAATATTGTTGTTAGCTTGTTGGTGGGAGTTTCTGTTGCCAATTTTCTGTTAAGTATCGCGTCCGTTGCGAGCGATGTTTAATTGTGTGTTGTTAATTAAAATTTCTGAGATAATTAACTTACAGATTTATTCTAATGTTATTTTTGATGCTATAGGGATCCTCCGCACGTATTTTATTTGGATATTAATTATCAATTCTGTTATGTTTTACGATTTTCATTAAAATAGTGGTGAATGTATTAAATGAAGTTTTCTTTATGAATCTTGGCGTCACGACTAAGTTACCTGGCACTCTTATGTGTAAACGCCATATGCTATTATTGGTGGTGATTGGAAAGAAAGAAATATACGCCAGAGGAGCGTTTACAAAATCAATGTTTCTTAGGAGAAATATACAGAGTGATTCAGGCTAAAGCAGTAAAACTTCTGCTTTGATTTTACTCACTAGATAATGGAAAATCTTAAACCATTTTCCACTTGACACTCAGTTTTGATTGTAAATCAAATTTTTAGGAGCGATAAAAAATGCTATTGTATTAAATTTCTCACGTATTATTGCGCCCGAGCCGTAGCATCGTCCTGATCACGCCATCTACCTTCTCGATTATCGTCGAACACTAGATGGTTCCAGACGTTTGCTGGAAAATTCGAGAAAGACCGATCCTGACGTGCTATTTGAATAAGTTATTGTTTCGAGGGTAATAAGTATGAATATAGTAAACGGTAGAATGTTAAATTATAATTACGAAAGTGTTATTTGTCAGAGAAGTGTTGCAACTCGTTATTCTTGTGTTTCTATTGTGTTAAGCGACATGGATATTGAAGTGTTTTTAAATTAAACGACAATTTTTCTGCGAACCTCGATGTCGTAACAGTATTTTGCTAAAGCAATAAATAATTACATGCTAAAACTATCATATGAGGTAAACAAAATTAGAAATTAAACGTTTTTGTGTTTTTCAGCAGGAAATATTAAATGTAATCTTCATCGAAGAGCTAAAGCTGATGAGAGTCCTTCAGAACGATTCGCAGAGGTTTGTAAAGAACTAAGCATCACGTTTATTATAATAGTTTCCTTATCTTAATTTGAAATGGAATTGCTTAATAGACTTCACAATTTTAATCGTTATCATGGTTGTGGGTTGAAACTGACACGGTACATTTCTGCCTATGTTCCAAGTCTTACAGACATGGTCTTACACGTGAATTAATAAGGTGCAAAGAAATTGTGCCTCTCGCAATTACAAAACGAACACGTAATTAAATGAAAAGGTTGTTGATTGGTGAATTCAGTTTCAAAATAATTAATTCATCTAAATGCCGCGCCGTTATAACTATTTTAAACAAACAGTTAGGCCCGATCGTACATACATGGTTTAACTTTAAACTTCGCTTTTTTCCTATAGCATCAATTGCAAAGACAATTGTTTCCATAGAAATAAAACGAAGTTTAAAGTTAAACCATGATTGTACAATCGGGTCGGACTGTATAATCATTCTCGAATAAAGGCCAGCAAATCGTAGTTATTTTTTTGAAAATGAATTTAATGTAAGTCGTGATAATTCCTCAAATTTTATTCTGGGATAAATCAGCAACTTTTAAATGCAAGTTCATGGCAATAATAGTGTATTATACATCGAGGGAGAGTAATGCGTGATTTTTCCTGAGATGTTTGTAGCCTGAGGGCGCAGCCCGAGGGCTACAAAAGCACCAAGCGAAAAATAGCATTCTTTCCTGAGATGTATAATACTATTTTATTCACGACCGAGAATAGAAGAATGATAAGAATCCAAGCTTTTAGGATTAAAAAATTGTAATAAATCCAAATGTCACTTTGAGAATCAATTAATTTCGGAAAATTGGGGTCGCTGACATTCATTATTTGATAACACAAACTTATATGTTTAAAACGAATTTAAAGTGTATTTCTTGATAGAAATATTAGTGAAAAGGGAAGAACAAGTACTGCAAGAAATACTGAATACAGCGAGTAAAGCGATGTTAAATATACTGCTTAAAAAACTATCTAAACGTAAGTGTTAATATAATGAAAACTCCCTTGGGAGAGAAATGATATATCAAGGGAGTAAATATGTTATTTCTATCACGATTTTAGTGTCTACTTCCGGTCGTGAATAAATTTAATTAAAACAGTATTAAGTATTTTCAGAAATTTTTAAAGTTAATGTGGAAGATTATTAATATGTTTAACATTGAGAATTCCAACAATTTAAAAGAAAAATATTTGGTGGCATTTTAATACGTTATTTTTTTATTCACTTATTTAATTTCGCATTTCTAATTCTTTCTTTGTTTTTAAATAGAGATCAACGTTTCACCAAATCTAATCATACAGGTATCAACCTTTTTATAAATAGATCATTACTTCTAAATGGCAAACTTTTTTGCTCATGTAGAAATATGGTTATTGCTGGCAGCTATTTGTCTTGTTAATAATTTGAACGTTATTGTAGGCTCTATTTCTAAGAACAAGACATGTACTATAACATAGACGTGTAAAGATGATTTAAATTTAATTTGTATAATTTTAAAACTTGAACGTGTGAGTATTAAAAAGAGTTGTGCCGGATTTTTCACAGAAATGGAATTACAAAAATCGATTACGGCTAGTTTTTAGCTCTAACCGCAATAAATAATGAGAAACTAAATATAACCGAACAGCCTTGCGAATTATTTCTGCCAATAAAAATAGAAAAAGCCCAGCGCACTCACAAAAACTATAGCCGACCAAGTCGATCTCGAACGCACCGCGTATACAAATTACGAAATCAGCAGGTAGATCACCGAATTGTTTAACATGAAATGTAAGCTGGAGGTGTGTAAAACTTTGTGACCAATCACGACATCGAGCCGGGAATAAGGCGTGACATACCGTCAAAGTCATAATCATAAAATTATTCATACAATGCTAAGATTTCTTCAATAGCAAATGTTGTGTCTTCGTTTTGTTTGAATGTTGAGTTGTCTCTAGAAGGAGATTCACAGTTTACGATTTCACTTCACAATGGCGATTTCTCGGGATACAATGTTGTTTTATGATTACTACTACATAGTTTAGGTTTTTATTAATCAGAATTTAATAAACAGAATATATACGTATTGTATATTTTAAAACCATTCTACAAAGTTCATTCTTGATTGCTCATACGACACATAATTGTTTTGAGTTTTGAGAGTTAGAAATAGATATACAAAATTAAATTATCTTCAAATAAATCTTTACCTTTCAAAATAAAAATATCAACAATAGACAGGGAGAGGTGATGTTAGGAATTATGCCCTCAGCATTGGGGTTCTATACTAACGGGGTACCTACTTACATTGTCATGTTATAACGATGAAATTTAAAGTAAAGATAGAATATTTATCTAATTAAATTAAATCAAAGATTGTATGTGTATGTAGTTTACTTTGTAAAACTGAATTTTATGGAAACTATCTATTTTTCCAAAAAATGATCAGATTACGAAAAGTAATTTCATAAAAGTTAGGGGCAAATGATGCAGATTTTTTTTTACTTTGAGCAATATATTGCTCAAGAATGTGAAAGAAACAAAGCGTTTAAAATGGACTATAAAGTCTTGTTGCATATATAACAAAATAATTTTAAAAAAACACGACTCACGAAGTCAATTACTGATTGTTCATGTAGCTTACAGAATTATTTTTGAACCATGTTTAGATATAATAGATTATTTTGTAAAAATAAATCAATACTTTGGAAGTGAATCTATTTTTGCGTATAAAAATAAAAATGTCATAAACAGGCAGGAGAAAATGACGCAGAGTATCACAACTTTCATGTTTATAACATATTTTTAGCGTTTAAAACTGAGCGTACTTAAAATAAAGAATAGGCTTTTATTTAATTAAGTTAAAGGTTTTTTATACACACAGTATGAGCGAGAACGGTTGAAGTTTGAATTTCCCGCGTTTCTGTCTAAATGCTTTTAATTAAAATAATTAATATTCCCCATTTGAAACATGATTACATTTTTATTACTATTCACATAATTATTGATACAATCATTATTACATTAATCTGTTACCCATTTGCACATTTCACGAGGGCTGCGTTTATAATCATAACTCCGAGAGCGTCTTGGGCGTGTATTCGTGTCTTTCTCGCTTACGATTTTTAACATATTTTGCGTCTCACTCATCCGTTTCAAAACGACTTGTGTTTACATTATTTCCATGAAAACGGACGCACTCTAAGCATCCTAATTAAAAGGTGGGATGTGAGAAGTACGTCCGTTGTCTTATTGTTTATGAAAGCTAAATATATTCACTTTTCCTCTGGCTTGGCAAACACCAAGGTATATCTACACTTTCCACAGTAATGGCGATCTTCCATGGCCAGGAAAACTCCTGCACCACAGTGCTCACCTGGACACTCTCTCCTCAATCGATGGATCTCTCCATTTTCATCAACCTTGTAAAATTTCAAGACAACTAACTTGACCTTCTTCTTATGCTTGATTTTCTTGGGAGTGGAGTAGTTCTTCTTTATGCGTTTCTTAGCACCACCTCGGTCATGGCAATAATGTAAACAAACGGATGAGCGAGACGCAAAATATGTTACAAATCATGAGTGAGAAAGACGCGATTACACGCCCAAGACGCTTTCGGTGCAATGATTGTGAACGCAGCCCAATGGGTGAAAAAAAATTAAAGGCGCGAAATTTAAACTTCAATTCTTTTCGCCCATACTGTATATGTATGTTTACTTCGCAAATAAGTTATTTTTACCTACAGGGGAGACTTAATTTCTTTTTCAATTGCGAGCCCTTTACTTTTATGATTAAAAGTCTTTAACTGAGGAATAATGCAAGACCCAATTTTACAATCGTGGAATAAGGACGGAATAACTGTTCGCCGAATATCCTTTAATATTCTTCCATATCTACGTCACGTTATTGTAAGAATAATGCTTATCCGACGATTCTAAAATCGGGCCTAACAAGGAGTAATAAAATTCAATTTGTGAAACGCTTCGCAATAAATAATAATATTAACCTTTAAAATAGCAACATATACCTACAGACCGTCTAGAAAGTATTCGGAATTTAAAAATTTGTCAATTTATTGTACATATTATATTCTCCATATCTTAGAATCGTAGTATTTTTATGAAAATCATATTTTTCAAAGAATCTAACAAGAAAAAGTGACTATAGATGTTGAATGTTACCAATCTTAAATAAACAGAAAAGTTTGAGTAATTGTGTTAAATATAAGAAAAGGAAAACTGGTGAAACATATTTTCAACAAAGGAGTTCATAATAAAGAAAAGAAAAGAAAAAAATAAAATAATGCATCAATTTTACATGCATGAAATACCAAATCTACTCAGGATGCAGTTGATCTGATTTAAGGTACCCTGAACATTTGGTATAATTCTTAGGATTAAACAGAAATTACATAAACAAATAACTAGAATTATTCTCCTCTACTGTATTTGTATCGTTCATAAATCACAAACTGGAAGTTGCAGTGTTATTTTCTTTTTTCCGGATACTTTCTAGACGGATATACGTTACTCTTGAATAAAGCTAATTTAATGATGAATACGAAGTTTTATTATAAGCAAACAAATGAGACGATTTATCTGCAGAACTGATTTTAATGAATTAGGGGTTTGAGAATCACTTAAAATACAAAAGCCAAAAGAAGTGCTGATACTCTCGCACAGCGATTATTTAATGATTCCTTAATTTTCATGTGGAACTCTGGAACATTGTACGTGATTATGCCAAAATCTTTTTTAATACAGTAATGGTCCGCTGGAACAAATGCTTTCTAAATACACTACTGACTTGCAGAAAACAAGATGGTTGACTGAATCATCAATAAAATGGAGCTTCTACTACCAACTGAAAATAAATAAATTTCATTTCGCAAAATTAAAATAAATGGTAAAGAAAATTTTCATTTATTAACCAAAAAGCTAGTGGACACTTTCTGTTTCAATTTTTAATAACTCTATGTTTCTATGTCTTTGGGAAAACCTTGGTTTTCTTTATCTAAAATGTAGAGTGACGTTTTTAACTGTTTAAAATAATATAGTCTTGAGATTTACATATATTTCTTGTCGTTAAAATTAATTAATTGATCGACTAATACATAAACACAATTTTGCTGCTTTATTTATTAACCAGAAATCTCTTTTAATGTATGTTTCTCACAACTGTATGAATAGATTTCTACATTTTTGACAAACACCAGTTGTCTTTTTTTAAGTGTAGGGCAATAATTTTTACAATATTATAGTTTTCAAACTTAAAACGTATTTTAGACAAATTTTCTATGTTTAAAATTAATTGCAATATGTCTTCTGAAAACTGAATTCAGAATATTCATATTTATGCAAAGATTGAGAGTCCTGTCCTGGACAAACCTCACACTCAGAATTTCATTAACGTTTAGGAAAAAATCTTGAACATCAGCAAATTAAAATAGATATTAATATTAAATAATTATTAATGAATATTAAAGCATTAAAGTTTCTGAGGTTTCTGACTATTGTGTAAAGCGAATAAATTTTTAAAAGACCTATCCTCTAGTGTTTTATTAATTTTTTAATCCTAAAAATTGCGAGGTGTCATTTATTCTGTATTTAATTTTGAATAATTCTTCATTTTTGCTTGTGTAGGTATAAAAACTGGCTTCTATAACTTTTAACAAAAAAAGGTAAAGATAAAATAAAATTTTTTTCATACCTTACATTCTATTTAATCCGTTTCAACTTACTTTAAAATGCGTTTACAAAAACAAGCAACGAGAAGCGCTAGTCCCATTTAATTTAGGAAGCAGAGGCTCAAGACCTCAAGAGCCACCTATTAAGTACGTCACGAATTTTATTTTCGGCGCTTTTTTGTGAAAGAAAAAGTTCTTTCCCTCAATTTTAATTCTGGCCAAAAAATATAAGATTTCGCACATCTGCAAAACTATTACTTGTCTAAAATACCCACTTACATGTATAAAAATTAATTTAAATTTAATTTAATTTTCAGCCGCACCAGACGTGCGTCAACAAGAAACAATGACTACTCTTAGGCTGCCATATATAAAAGGTTTAAGCCATGATTAAAGTTAATCCTAAGTTAGAATGTGATAAACAAAATGCTGTACGTCATAGAAGTGTCACATTATAACTTAGGATTAAAGTTAATCTTGCTCTAAACCTTTTATATAACGCAGCATTAGTTTTTAAGCAATATATAAGGATAATTCAAAAGGGAATCAACTGTACACAGCAAATAAATTGACATCAATCAAAATATTCAGGTTAATTGTTGACGCTATTGTCGTAATTGAGTTTTAATTGAGAAATCCAAAACTAAAATAGAACAATCCCACCGAAATTTTTGAGCTGCACCAAAAAGGATTCCTCAAAGCTCATATATTTGAATGTCCTGAGTGGATTTAATAGTTTTCGATTCATTTCCACTTTTAACCCTTTGACCCGTTTTAGGTGCGACTGATGGGCGACTGATAGTCAATCCTTATGAACAGTACTGATAATGCAAATACGTTTTCGCAAAGCACCGATCAGGATTCTGATGGTACGCGTTTTATGTGAAGAAGTCAATTTAAAAAGTAACCCCGACTGCTTAACAATTGCTCTGCAAATTCATTGCCAGTCCTTCATTAATTCTTTAGTTTATTTCGCAATATAATTGTTATTCTAATTTATTTCTACTTAAACTGTTCGTTTTTCACCGGCAAACACAAAACGAAAGATGCATTCGTTTCGTGTGAATTCATTTATACAAGGCAAGAAATAAATTTATTTGCCTATAATTTCTTGTTTCTTGTTAAGTAACATAAATCTGCTTATTATTCAGAATTAATGAGTTCGACATGAAATAAATCCAAGATAAACACATACGCGTTAATGCTAAACAATATAGCGAGAGAGAACAGAGTAATTACTAACAGTACGCATTATGTTGTAGGATATAATGTCGAAAAATATTTTAAAATCCCCGGCGAATACATTATTTCTTCTTGCAGTAATCTTGCAGGTGTTCACAGTTTTTCACCGCAGCGTATAAATCTTAAATTAATAAAATATATGGCAATTTATTAACGAGGCACTTCCTTAAATGCAAATTTGCATGAGTTAGCATTATTAACTTGGTAGGGAAAAAATTCGAGAAATATTCCGCCCGAGTCAGATGTTAGCTCGGAAAGGTTTCTTCTATGGTGCCATGAACTTATAAATCTCGTCGACTTCTTCGACGTGCTGATGCTAACGAGGTTAGGTCAGTTTATTATGATCCGCACCGGCATATAATATATAAGCCCTTCTTGCGTAATTGCTACTTTATAATTTTCAAATGAAGTGAACCGTTCTTACGGTTACTGTAAATTATGAAATATCAAATTAATTTCAGGTATACACAAACTTAAAGATTGTAATTTCTAACACTTATGTTAGGTATAACTGAACATATTAATAGTCATAATAAATATTCACTAAAAGTAATACATAATAAATTATAGGTAGGTATATCTTTATGTGCTTACGTGTAAATTATTCCGCCATTTTGTTATATAATTAAATATACAACAGAATGTCTAATTTAATTTTTTAATTGGCGAAGAAGAAATGGTTGAATTGTGCAGTTCCCAAAAAGTTTCATTCAGGACAAAACATTGAACCTGAATTAAAAGAAATTAACAATAACGAACGGAGTAAACGATTAAAAATGACGAACGAGATGTACAGATCTTGTTTAAACCCAAAGAGAATAATTTTTTAAATAATCACTTGATTTTGTAAAAAAAACATAATTCGAAGAGAATTATTTAGCAGAAATATATTTTTCTTACTTTCATTTAAACAACACTTTTTATTATTTAGAAATTGTATTACAGTCGAAGCGACTTGTATACTGAAGGAATGTAATCTAATACTTAGGCCCGGTTTTACAATCGTGGAATAAGGACGGAATAACTATTTGCCGAATAACCTTTAACGTTCCTCCATATCTACGTCATGTTATTCTAAGAATAATGCTTATTCGACGATTGTAAAATCGGGCCTTAATGCGTTTTTAATTTCATTTATTTAATTTTTGGAATAAGCAAAAAAATTGTTTCATTTATCTCGAAATGTATATTAGTCAATATTATTTCTTCTCCCTCCAAACAATGGACAGATTTTGAAAAACTTTTTGATTGACGTTTCGCTGAACAGTCGGAGGCAATTAAATATTTGACATTCCTCAACGAAAAAGCTGAGTCTGAACTGTATTCTTATTGAAATTCTTAAGCAGAAATTGTTTACTTTTCTTCTACGTTTGAACAATATACTTTGTTATTTACAAATTATAATAAAATCGCTGCAGTGCGCACCGCACACTGAAGAACAGGAAATTGCAATCAAATTCGAGACAATTCATGTGTTTTCTTTCAATTTTTGAAATAAAGCAGCACGATTTATTTAATTATTATTTTACTTCTCCCAAAATTTATAACTACTGTACTTGTTGTTCCTTGAAACACAAACAGTAAATATTTTGGTTTGGACGGGTTTTTGGAATATTTTTTAATCAATTGATTGCAACTAAATTTTTGCCTTTCCCCAAGTCGTTCAGAACTATAATATTTGTACCTAATATTGTTGCTCAGATACAAATATATTCAAACTTCTATTGAAAATGATCTATAATCGTAATTTGAAGTATGTTGTTTGATATTTAATTAACATTATGAGTAAAAGATATGAAGTTTTGGAATTGAAAGTTTCCTTCAAGAGAAAGATAAAAGTAGAAATAGAAAAGGCAACATTTTTGAATGCAAACAAAAATGCGACGATGACGAAAAAATACTGTTCTCTAACATTTGCTAAGGAATTCATTCGGATGTTGAAGGTTAAATATTCTTATTGAAAAACACAATCGGATGCGTAACTCTTTTCTTAAAGTTATAGAGATGTATTGATTCATAAAGATTTATTGCTTTATAGAGTTCCTTTACTAGTAAAGGAATAATAACATTAGTTTTATTTGTTTTATTTTATTTATTAGTGTAAAGAAGATTTTCATGTGGAAAACATAAGGAAGAAATGATTGTAAAGTAAAACAAAAGAAATAAATAGTAATTAATAAACAGAATAAATCAGTTTATATTGTAAGCAAAGAACTTATTTATGAATGTATGTAGGAGTATAAATAATTAAATATTCCATTTATTTCAACTTGTAAATTCATACAGAACAGATTATATTAGTTCATTAGCATTATTACATTGGCATTCTTTTTTAAAAATTTAAGTACGTTACGTACCACTTAAAGAAATTACAGAAAAGCAATAAATTTCTGAGTAAGAAATAATATAGAAACGATGTAATACAGAAGTAAATTAAAGTATGTGTATTCAAACGTCTGTGCGTAGTTTAAAAATCATATTTCTCCTGAAAGAAATGCAAAAAAAATTATAACAAGCTCTTTTGAAAACTTTATTAATTAGAAGGACTTCCAAATATACGTAGTTATAACCCAGGATAAGGATAAATGAAGAAAAAGCAATTAAAATCTCAGTCAAATGATATTTTCCAAAAATAATAATAATATTTTAATCAAAAATCATTGCAGGTAATTAATTCTTTTATAACAGAATAAAGGACTTTGATCATCAAATCATAAATAATTTGACAGTCGTCCCAGCAAACTGTTGCTCTAAAGTTCATTCTTGGAACTCACACATTGACGACGTGCAATGTAATTCATTCACGTAATCACTTCGAAATTGAGAGCTCCATTTTTACTATAATTACATTTTCAAAGGGGTTTCTGGTTTAAGCACGTTCCTTTATTGCAACGAATACTTTTTCGTCACTAAAGAATTAAAAGAACAGCGTGTCAAGTCCAAATTCGAAATCTTGATCAATGGACAAGTTACCCTTTGACGCTTGTTAAAATCGTTACCTTTTATTAAAGAATTTTATATTTTATTTTATAACCGTAGCTGCCGAAATACGCATCTACGGATAAAAAATAATTGTGGGAAATCATTTTCTAAAATGACTTGTCCTTTACTATTCTTAGGTTAGGTTGTATAAAAGATTTGAGCCAGGATTAAATTTAAGTCCATGTTAGAATGTGACCACTCATGATATTGTGTGTCACAATGTTAATGCATTTTAATTTATAACGAAAAATTAAATTGTTCGTTCTCTTTCTTTTTTGGTCTCTAGTGTAAACAAAAGTAATTCATAGGAGCAAGGTATATAATGTTTCAAATGATTTGAACTCATAGGCAAAACCGATTGAAGATTATTAAAAGCATCACAAAATCTTTTAACCGGACAATAAATCTCGCACTATACACTTAACGTTTCACCGTCGTTCGACAGTTTCTGACGAAGTGACGACGGTGAAACGTTAAGTGTATAGTGCGAGATTTAGTGTCCGGTTAAAAGATTTTGTGATACAAATTTCATCGGACAAGAACCAACTTTAAATTATTAAAAGCGTTAAGGGTCGCAATATTTTACGAGTTTCCAATAGTTTGAAATGTTCTATAGCCGTTTGTTACTTTTATATTTTCTTAATCTTGCAAAGTTCACTGAGAAAAAAGAATCTTTGTAGCTGAGACATATGTATCTTGGACATTTTGTATTTCAGTGAAATAAATATTGCTTCATTACAGTATATCTTATATGTTTTAAAAAAGCTACTTATTCACATGAAAATAATGTTTTATCCCCAAAGAAAATATTTTAACCCGAAAGAAATATATCTTTACTGCTAATGAAAGAAACAGTTACTTTAAATTAAAGCATATTCATTAACTACAAAGATTTATTTTTCTCAGGCTGGGTTGAACAAAACATTTAAGTCAGAATTAAATTTAAGCCTACGTTAGATTGTGCTACACATCATATTGTGTTAAGTTAAGCTTAAATTTAATTCTGACTTAAATGTTTTGTGCAACCCAGCCTCAGTGTACTCAGTGTACAAGTACTGTAGACTGGACCGTCTAATATTAAATTTCATAATTGAAGTAGGTTCCAGTCCATTAAAAATATCTTCTTCTTTCCAAAAAGTAGACAACCGTTACACCGAAACGTTGATAAGTGGACGATTTTAAAGATATTTGGAAAAGTAAATTATTACACCATTACAGTTCTATTTACCACTTCAAGCTGTGGATCCAGCGACAATATAAAATAATATACCATAAGATATCATAAAGCTTGAAAATAATGGAGTAATAAGAGTCCTTAGACTTGAAACCACTGTGAAAATCTTTTTTATGAATAAAGGAATAAGAGAGCGTGAAACTAACTTTCTCTTCTTTATTGTTTTATAATATTCTTCTTCGACCATTTACAAATCAACATTTCTGTGGATTTTCGTAATCTCTTTGGAATACTTGCACTGGTCGGTTATATAAATTCAAATTCCAATGCATAGGTATTGATGGTGAAACGACGCAGTAGTTTTCGGAAAAAAATTAAATGGGGTTGCTTATTGGATTTGGCTTAATCTACCATTACGAAGTCGGAAAACCGTGAAAAACACAAGTACGTTACGGACTAGAAAATTAAAAATCAACTTTGTAAGTCAACCGTTAAAACCATTTAACTCACCCCTTCACCATAAGCAGAACACAATCCTGGATATTGTAACAAACCATAACAATAGTACCTGTTGGTGGGGTAGGGTGGCTTCCCCTCCACCTCAACAGGTGTACGCGGTTCTTGAAGCATAACAGTGAGGCTTACACTCACTCGTCCGGCACAGTCGGAAGAGACCAGTCAGTGGATCGCATCCTTTTTCATAGCAAAAAGCGCGTGTTTTCTTCGTTCCGGGCCTGCACTGGAAGCCGAGGCGCACATCCAGCCGGAACCGATCCAGTTCGTCGCCTGATCTTGCATCGAAGTCTCCGAAGTTTGTGTGCTCTGTGCGAACTCCATTTGCAAAATATTTCAGTGCATGTTAAAAACTATGTGACAGGACAAATTCTACTACAAACAATTATGAACTAATAAACAAATATTAATTGTATATGAATAATTGTGTGAGTTGCGTATAGAACACGGAAACCGCAAAAGACACTTTTTATTTGAATTTAAATCTCTGAGCTTCTGAGAATGATAAGGAAGAAGTTAGTGTTATGATATTTCACTGTTGCAAGATGAAGAGCATTTCGCGAAATCGAAGAATAAAATAGATGATGCCACGAAGCGGCGAGAGTTAGTGAAAACTCGAGTAAACTTTAATCATATTGGAGTGTTTTGTGCGTAAAGACCAGTTTAGTATTAGTTATTATAGTTTGTGTACATTTGTTTGGTAAGTGTTGAATTTTTTTTTCGCACGCCAGCGAGGAGGTATTATCAAGCGCACGTCAAAAAAGCAGAGGATTTTGTAACTCCTATAAATCGTAGTTGTCCGTCGGAAATGTGAACAGTTAGATGTTTTTGAACATAAGTTAAAATTTGTTTGAAAAGTTGAGGAAATTGTTTACTTAAGAAACACGTTTTTTATAATGGCAACGCTTAAGAAAAGTATAATGCGTTTTAAATAAAAACGAAGTGTTTCATAATTTCAGTATAAAAATAAATGCTGACCGTAGTAAAATACATTGAAAAACTTAAATAGGAAAGTTGATTCTATTTGTTGGCAGAGCTTTAGAAAATTTAGAGAAAAACGTTAATTGCCACTTCAAGCAAATTTATTGTATTCAGACCGTATAAAAAGAAATGAATCGATATAATACAGACACAATTACTTAGAAATTTATTGTACTATTCTATGCATTGTTAGTACAACTTTGTTTAGATTTGCTAAGCCGTCGGCTCAAGAAGTAATATACTATACAAATTATGCTCTATATTAGGTTAATTTGTTTCCTGGAATTTTTTCTTTCCGAACAAAATATTTATTAGTAAGTGCTTTTCTTTGTTGCTTGCATCTATAAAAATTCTTCGGTTACCTAATTACGTTTTTGACGGAAAATGAAATACAACGGGCAACGAGCATCCTTTTTCGCGCATAAAATATTCACACCATCATTAATCAATTGGAGGTTATGAGTTATTGCAACATGCATTGCAGCATATCACCTCTTTAATGTTAACTACTTAATTCACTTCAAATTCACGTCTTGCGTTATGTTATTATAGACTTGGAGTATTTGCTATCTATTACCATAATGCGAGTCCGCGAAAGAATTTAATTTCCGTTCTACTCGTAAAATAGCTGTAATGGCAGGAATAAATGAAATATCAAAGCGAACGGTTGTTAACTGCAAGCACGCACGTGCAATTTTATTTGGGTAGATAAAAAGAAGGAACAATAAATAAAATCAAATCTTTGGAGCTGATAAATCGCTCGTTTGTGTTTGTAAGTACGTGTGCCCCAGCAAACGATACGTGCAACTTCGTACTTAAGCGTTTTCAGTAATGTAAAGCACGAAAGAATTTTTTCGATTGCTGGAATTTTAGATTAAGATACACTTTGACTTCTTGTATTGTGAGGCAATTCACGTATGAATAACAAATTTTATTATACATAGCTAAAGCCTGATACAAGTTCGTACCCATTTTTATTTCTGATTTTGTGATACACTTACTCACCTAGATGTTTGTTTCAAGAATATGGAAGTTTTTGGAAAACTAAAAAAAAGTTTCATTTCATACTCATGAGGCTTTCAATTACATATTTCATAAGTTTATAAAGAAATGGTAAAAATAATAAATAATTAATATTATAGGTGTTATGTTGCCGTCAGCTGCAACAAGAATTTTCAAAATTAAAAAAAAATGTAAAGTTGAGCGAGGTAAGATAATGAGCTTCCAAGTTTCCCCAATTAAATAAATTAATAACACGAAGAATAAAGATGTTTAAAAATGAAAATAAATTACTGTAAAGAAAATAAATCGATTTGTTTCGATGCGAAACAATCTGAACTCTTTAACTTCGCAATTACCAACAGATTCATAATAGTTTTCCTGTAATTAGTTACCTTACATATAATTTCCTACATCTCGAAAAATTCATTAATCATTTACACATTTTTCTGAAGATTAGAAAAGTAATATGAGTTATACGGAAAACAAACTTGAATTAATGTTGCGGGAGTCGACGTTTCGCCACTTTCTCTAAAGCCAGCTTCCTATATGTATAAAAATCCATTTCGTTTTATTTGTATTACGAGTAATGACGTGTTTATTTCTCGCACTCAACGGTGTCTTATCCAATTATCAGCTACATATCTATGCGTAAAGTCCGTAGGCTGTAATTCAGAATTGCAGAATAAAAGGAATTTTCTGAATAAATTGGTTCAAAGATGATAAGCAGTCAATTACTTCAGGGGCTTAACTAGTTTAAACTATTAGTTTCTATTTAATACATTCTAAAACGCCAAAAATTGAAAATAATTAGTGTATTGCAATCCTCACAAGATTTAATTAAACTATAAATAAAGCGCAGCCAACTTACGTAAAGCAAAATTTAATTTCAGTTTCATCTCATTTTGCTATTTTTCCGTGATTACTACTTTTTGGTATGCGTACATAGTTACAAGAGCATATCTTTCACAATTTACTTATTTGCTGCCTTTGATTATGAAAACGGAAATTCTATGCAAATTATCGCCTCCTTTCTTCAGAAAAAAAATTATTTACGGTACTACTTTAACTTAAATTATAAGAGATAGGCGACAAGCGTTTCGTCATTTCTATATAACATATTATGTATGATCTTACAAAATTAAATATTAAAAGTATGGAATCGCCTAAGCGAGTTTTAGAAGAAAAATTAATAAATATCGCTTCCTCTTTCTTCTTATAAATTAAAAACAGAATAAGAATCGAACATCGAAAGAAGTATAGGTTATAGGTGCGAGGTGAGCGCGAAAGAAAAGAAAAAAAAATTAAGTGAAAAGCAAGTTACGCCATTAATACAGATTTCTGCAAAGCTTAGGCAGATCATACCCTGCTTCTAAAAGAACTTGAGCTCTGAGGTATTACTGACGCCTTACTATACTGCATCAAGCGTTATTTGGCAAATCGTACTCAAATTGTTAGTTGTACAGCCTATCATCAGGAGTACCCCAAGGTAATAACTTAGGACCTGTTTTGTTTCTATTATTTATCTATTGTGTATCAGTATCTTCAGGTGTGTCCCAAGGTAGTCATCTAGGACCCACATTATTTCTATTATTTATAAATGACATACATACAGTATTACCACTTGTAGATTACTTTTATTTGCTGCCGAACTTAAATTTTGTTATCTATATAAAGTATTTCGTTTTCTGACTGCATCCACAATAAAACCTTCATTCATGAAAAGTATTTCAAACTCTTCAATTGTTAAGTTAGGTCTATATAATTTACCAAAAGATATTAACAATTTTAATAATAACTTAAAAGGCTATTTGAAGCTATAAAGCTCAAATTTATGTGTTACATTTTTGTACAGATTCGTATCAATTAGTTATATTATTAAGCTATTTTTATTATGTTATACAATATGATTCAAAAGGGTCGCACCACCGATTAGGTACCTAGTAAATAAAATTACGTGATAGAGAACGTTAATAGAAGCATAAATATATTTTTACGGTGCGTGGTTTTCTAGATATAAATGTTTCAAGATATCACAAATAGCTGCAACTTGTACATGCACTTACTAATTTGAAAACATAGGTCATAGGTATCCTCTTTTTTATTGACAACTGAATTTGCACTGAAATGTTTGGAAATCAAATTTGACACATTATTTTATTTAGCTATTTTTCAGTTTATTATGTAAAAATTTGATGAAGGAGTAGGTCGAGGCAAGCTTGCCAAAAAATACGGTAAACTTGTCAGACTATGGTAATCATAGTGACACCCAATTTTTGCTGCACCGTTGCCGATCTAAAATAATGTTAATATTTCCAAAGAGTTTTTGCTACTTTATTACTAAATATTAATTATGTTTAATAACAAGGAAAATTTTACATGCCTGTATCTTCGGCTCTTATTAATAAAAAGATAAAATTACATTATCTAATTAATACAAAATCAATATCAAATTCGTATCTTTCAAGGCGTATATCTTCTTAAAGAAAGCTCGGAGAAAAATTTTCTTTACATTTTTGAGAACAAATAAATGGTTCTAAATAACACCCAAGTGCTGGTGTGGTCCTTTTGAATCATACTGTATATTACTTAGCTTATACCGAGTGATTTTTAAAATTTGTTTATCTCTTGCCATGAAATCTGGAAATTTTAAATCACTCGGTATTATGTTATACACCATAGTACTATTTGGGCTACAGTTTGTTATGTATTAATTTATTACCTTCTTTCATTAAATAAATAAATAAATTTTATACTTTGAAAGTCGTTTAAAAGATACGTGTACAAATTAGTTGCATTGTACTAAAAGTAATCTCATACAATGTCCCAGAGTTCCAATTTTTACAGAGCCCACGTTCATTAAGAATGAAACTTCTGCATGCATGAAAGAACACACGGTTCGAGTGGATTCATTCTTCGGCCTTGCATGTTAAATCTTAAAAATATGATAATTCTACTTACGTCGTCGATTGAAAGTACGAACGTCAGATTGATACGAGATCAATTGAAACAGATATGTTCGATGTTTGTTTAAAATAAATAATTTTTGAAAATATGCATGCAGTTTATGTATTACCTAATTCCGTTTTAAATCACTTGGTCACTTTAAAATACGAATCATTTTTTGAAACCAAAAATATGTTTTTGAATTCGATTAGAATTATAAATCAGAAATGGGAAAAACTGCTTTTTTTCCAGACAGCTACGAACTATATTGACAGATAGAGAATATAGGCTTTACGATGAAAAATTTATTTAATAATTTCAATTAAAAAAATTGCTCACTGTTAATTGCTTCGTTTCTGATTTTGATTATTTGTAAAAAAATGCTGGTACCTGTAAATGTTTAGTTAAAATAGTTGGAAAATAAATAAATAAATAAAATAAAATCGGTATTTTTTTATAAGCGAAATATTGAGAAAACAAACATTCTCTTTGAATTGCATCTTTTACGTGTGTCAGAAGATTTATGAAACATACTACGTCTTTTGTATTTAAAATTTTCAAGCACAGCTTTTTCAGTTGTAACATTTTGTTTCGATTAATTCCTGTTGCAAAAATTTCAAAATGTGTTCTAAGTAACCAATAACCGTACGATTTCTTTAGTTAATTTAAAAGTAATTTAATTTTAATTAAATTGATTTAAATTTTCGTTCCAATTATACACTTCAAAACTTTAATATAAAATAATTTTACTGTAAAGCCTGCTTTACATGACGCAGTTTGCGATTTTTTTTCGCACATGCGCATCAGGTGATGCAGCTTGTGTTGCGTGTTTTTTCCTGTGTTTAATGAATTAAATTTATTTGACCAATCTGAACATTATCCAAAACAAAAAGTTTCTATTGAAATGGGTTTTCGTGTTAAATATCCTGACTTCTGTTTTACAAATTTACGGGCACCTTTATACTGTTTGTTGTAATTGTAAAAATTGTAAAATGGCAAAAACGGACAGAAATGGCTGTATTACAACATAAGTAAAGATTCTTTTACACAATGCAATTTAAGTGACACGCGACTTTGAGTTGCGCCGCTTGTGTTTACATGTAACATAAAAGTTGCACGTGAGACACAATTTTTTTTAAGTTACACAATTCAAAAAATGGTATACCTAGTAATAAAATGACTTGCAAAGAGTGTTTACACGTAGCACATAATTTAAGTGAACGCAACTTATTTTTACACCTACACGCAACTTTTTCCTTCTTCGTTCACCTTTCAATCAGTCGCTGCTTTTACGTCGTATTTTTGAAATTGATAATTTATGATAATGATGATGTCTTAGTATAGGTTTTCTTTTATTAATTTAAACGCGACTTGAACAAGAAAACTTGAACAGAAACCAGAAAATACTGAGCGAAAAAGATAATACGAGAACTGTGAAGGAGATGATGAAATTTTCGCGCTTTGATTGATTTTGTATTCTTAGTCTCAGCCATAAGTTTAATGTTTTTATACAAATATAACTATCATTAAACTAATTTTGCAATATATTTTTATTAAACGAACTATAAAGTGACGCGCAATAAAAATTTGCAACATAAAATCTGACATGTTGCAGTGTTATCTGGACCCTTCCAGATTTTAGCTTTTGTTGTAAATTTTCACTTTTTGTTCCCACGTTGGTGAAGCCAATTTTATACAATGTTATGGTATCTCAGGGTATTTTGAAATTTTTTTCTAAATCTTATTTGTTTATTGTTATTCTTATTTGCTTTTTTACTTCGTTGTTTACTTGCGTAGTCTCCTGCCGCGATGGTGGATTTTGCAGTGTACTTCGTAGACCAATTCTTGCTTCTAGAGTGGGGTGATAGAGTTGGGTGATAAATTTTAGATGTAGATGGCGCTCGCGCACCTTCACATTCAAAATTATCTGTGCCAGTGTGCGTGTGTGTGTCTGCGTGAATAATAAAGAAGATATTTCGTAGGATAAAACGTAATAAACGACAATTTATTAGTCCAATCTAAAAGAGTTGCACAAACAAATTTATCCCGTAAAGAAGTTCGGAGTTTTAAAGAGAAAACGCTTGATACGTTTGGACGGTTTTTCACAAAACCGCCCTTATACCTTACTTACATCAGTATATGTATAGTTGACTAAAAAAAATCGCGTACAACTAATTTTCTCTGGTTTAATTCGTTCGTATCAATATCACTTGTGATGTCTACGGAACATACAGTAGTGGACAATAAGAGAATTTGACATATCATGCATATTTAGACAAATTTAGTAAATCAGGTTTTTCTTGAGGTTATATTTCTGACTAAACGACGTTTAGCCACGCAGCAACCCTTATTTTAATTGGTCAGTATGGACTGTAGTCAAAGGTAATTTGACTAAAAGCAAAAGATTGAAGAAAATAGAATTTTAACATTTTTAAATGCTCTCAACTTCTAGTTTTAAATTGACATATTTATTGTCAAATATAACCTGTTTGAAAAAATGAAGACTTCAGAATTCGAAAAAGACACATTTACGTTAGGTTTATTCTACTCATCAGTTTGAACTGTTCTAGAACGGTTCTAAACTGCTGAGACAAAATAGTTCTAGAACTGTAAAGTAAAACGTTTCACAGTAGCCGTAGAACTAGTTCGCAACTGGTTCGAATGATTCGAAACATTTTTGTCGGAACTAATACTTCGAACTTCGAACTATCAAATTTTATAGTAGGCTAACTTGAAAGTTAGTTGAGTGCCCCGTCATAAATAAAAAAAGTAAGTGTAGCCTATTGTTCTTATTTAGTGGTTAGTATTATAAATTAGCTGAAGGTTTGTAATCTTAGTGGATCTTTACTATTACTACAATACAGCCATTCCATAATGACGCTTATTTCTCATCTTCATAACATCCATAGTACCCACACCTACTGAAGCGGTAGTACAAATTTAAGTAAAATCAAAGAACCTTATTCATTAGAGTCATTTGGCAATGAACAAAACAATAGTTAGCGTTCCACTGATATTAGTTCTAGGACTGTTTCAGAACAGTTCTGTTTGTCATATGGATCAAACTTATAGATCTAGAACTCAGTTCGAACTGGTGGATGGAACAAACCTCTATCAAAAAATTGTGAGATTTCGCACTCTTGATTTTTTCGGTGAATTGCAATCGAATATACAATAGTGGACAGCTTAACCAGAACACTTAAAAGTTTCTTGGCGAGAATCGACAATGCCTAAGATGCTTTGAATCTTCCAATTATGTGGCAATTTATTTTCGGGAGACCTCGGTGTTTGTAAACTGTATTTGTTAATAACTTTGCAAATTTGGCAATTTTTTACGCACTTCAGGCCAGTAGGTAACTATTAGAAATAGAATGTGTTCTGTGGTGCAGTACAAATATGGTTGTACTTAAAAGTATATTCTGATATATTTTCAAGATTTTATTGAATGAAAACTGTTTGGAAATAACGTGCAGAATTCAGACAAAAGTTAATTCTTAATACAGTAGACTCTCGATTATCCGAAGTACAGGGAACTGGTCCTGTTTCGGATAATCGAAATTTCGATTAAAACGGAGGTTGCAGAAATTGGTGAGTGTCACAATTTTTTATTAGCATAATTGTACACTTACATACATTTTATATTGTATTTTAATCTAGTTAAATAGAACCTGTATCTAATACAAGTATCTAATAAGTCTTCTGTTTAACTAGAATCGACAAACGAATTGTTAAATGTTACTTCGAAAATATTACGATTGAGTTTTTGGTGTCATGGAGTCGAGTGCTCGACACAAATTCGGAGCCGTTTTTTCACGAATCCATACGACATACACGCGAGTTTCAAGCAACCACGTTTCGGATAAAACAGAGAAATATGTCTCGGCATTTGTTTCGGATAATCCGGTTTCGGATAACTGGGAGTCTACTGTCGTTATTGATTATTAAGAAACGTAACTCATATATTCACGTGAACAGACGTTTGAATTTTTTACTAAATATCTTTTGTTAGAACGTATTTCTTGACTTTTGCGTATTTATCATTTAAATTGACATGATTCTGTTACAGATCATTAGAAAATGCGCAGCGTGTACATTACGTAAGTGTATTTTTATACGAATTTAAATTGTAAATGTCAGTTAAGTGTCAAGATGTCAATACGCGATATTTACTAATAACCGGCATAAGGAAGTGCACAGTATCTTACACAATCCCGGTATGCCATCCATATAAAGCAATAACAATCATCTCGGTCGTCGCCGAGGACGAGGAAGAATTCTCTTTTAACCGACGAAGTTGAGTGTACACCTACAAAATTCGCAGTTACGTTTAAAATAAGCCGTGATAAGCAAAATTCAAGCACACATTTATTTACCTCAAGGTTGTTTCATTATTTCGCATTCGCTGTTTATTTCCAAGGTCAGTGCGATAACCTTCATTTGTTTTATCTGGGTCTACTACTATCTTTTTTTTTCGACAAAATTCGGAATTGCAATATGAGTAATTTCCGGTGTTTTCGAACAAAAGATAATTGCGCGTCTAAACTCAAAATAAAATAAAATACACATTCTTAATTGTATGTAATTTGCCCGTTTCGGAAACAAAGGTTAGTTCTTGCTGGTGTTTAAAGAAATTACGGACACATGTGATTAGTGTTTCTTTTGCTCGGGGTACTTGCGAAAAATTAATTTAATATAATCGAGAGCAATCATATCGGATAGAAATTCGTTTAATTAGTTTTAACGAGACACGTGTTCGTTTTTAGTTCCTTTCTTATTTCAATCTGCACGGCGGTGGAGATCTTTATCGTTATAATTTTTATATCTTTGATGTCATTAATCACTGCAAGAATTTATTCGTTGTTTTTGTGATATACCTACATAATACGAACTTTTTAATTTACCAGGAACTGAAGGAAGGGGTTTCAAAGAGTTTCATCATTGATTATCGCAAAAATTTCTAGATTTGATACCAAATTTAAAATATTAAAAGAAGATAAACAAACCCATGGAAAGTTTGCCGGTGCATTCGAGCGAGGAACAACGAATGCTACTCAGAATAATTTTTAGAATGACAGAAAGTTGACGCAAATCATTTGGTGAAATAGTTTATTGTAAGAGTACCGTAATGTACCCATTATATTTGTATCTACAAATCGTTCAAAAATTTTAATGACATTCCCAAATTGCTCGGCGTACTGTTATATGACAGAAATTTTCGCGGTAATTGATAATTTCCTCTTGAACAGGAAACAATTTGAAAACGTGAATTTCGAAATAAATAAATAAATAAAATTGTGTACGGATTTCCGAAGCTTTCGCAATCAATTAAACAGAAGCGAAACCTGGTAACGTACAGCGACCGGGATCTGATAAGTATTTTCTCACATACGAGTCGGTTGCGATAAGTAGAATTTAACACTTCATAACCGGCGATGTTCCCGTACGTGTGCAGCATGCACCGAGTGTCACGCACTTCGCAATGACACCGTCCATTAATAGACCCATAAAACTGATTAATCGCATCTCACTCGGCATACCAAATGCATTTACACGAAAATTAAATTACCCCCGAGAAAAACTCCAGCGCTGTCTTTAATTTGTTCCAACTACTGCTTGCGATTACGTTAAGTAACAGATAGACGCTGCGATAAAAATAATTTCTATCTGTAGCTGCGCGAGCGAAATTATTGCTCCTTGACATGGCATCATTTTCTTCACTTGGACTTGCTCCAACTTCACTCGCTTTAATACAGATACAAGAAGTTCGATGTCATAAAATTAATAACTAAATTATTAACTTGTTATTAGCACCGGCCAATAGTATAATTCGTTTGCAAAGTAAAGCGGAGGAAGTCGTTTGTAGAAACCCGTTCCTAAGAATGTAATCTGGAATGTATTGGTTTATTGAATTTGATATCCGTTAGCAATATGCTTCTTAAAAACGTTTCCGTGAATATTTGCTCAGAGAGGCTTTGATTCAAGCCGACTTAAATCATTTCTTTTTAATATTTAAATACACAGATTAAATTCCTTCATTAATTGTAATTAGATGATGCAGTTTTTTATTATTTTTTTAGACGAGTGGAACGATTTATAATGGAACTTATTTTAGATATCTAACGACAGTAGAACCTGGATTATCCAAAGCAACGATTTAAGATACTAGGAAGATGCTATTACATGATTACAAGTGACTTCATGTGTGTCATATTACTTTACGAGGACGGGATGAATAATTTCCGGCCTGACCTATAGGGGGCTGTGATTTTGATGTTTTGTTAATTATTTTATTTAATGTCATCTGTCATTAGTTTAACTGTGAAATATCATTAGTTTATGTCCAGTGGTTTGTGTTTGATACCTCGCTATAATAGACTATTCTTAAGTTTTTTGAATAATGGAGAAACACGAAGTACGCACTGTCATAAAATATTTTCAGATTAAGGGTTTAAGTCCCTCGGAAAATAAAGTTGAGCTGGATTCCACTTTAGGCGAGTGTGCTCCATCATTTTCAACAGTCAAAACTTGGGTTGCAAATTTTAAACGTGGCCGTACAAGCAATAAGGATGCAGAAGGTCCAGGCAGACCAAAATTGGCTACGATGGAAGATACAGTCCTAAAAGTCCAGAAAATTGTTTTGAGTGACCGTCGATTGAAGTTAATTGAGATAGCTGAGACTGTGGGGATATCAAAAGAGCGAAAACATCATATATTATGTGAAATTTTGGGCACCCTGCAAGATGGGTGCCGCGATTACTCACGTCGGAGCAAAAACTGGTTCGAATAAACTTTTCTGAAGAGTGTTTTTCGTTATTCAAGAGCAATCCAAAAGACTTTCTCCGCAGATTCATAACCGTGGACGAGACTTGGGTTCATCATTACACACTGGAGACCAAACAACAGTCAAAGCAATGGACAGCGATAGGTGAACCAGTCCCGAAGAAGGCGAAAACAGTGCCATCGGCTGGAAAGGTTATGGCTTCGGTATTTTGGGACGCAAAAGACATAATTTTCATAGATTTGAAAAAGGGCAAACAATAAATGGACAACTTGCCAACTTGCTTGACCAGCTGCAACAAAAAATTCTGGAGAAGAGACCTGGATTAGCGAAAAAGCAAAAATTCATGAATTGAGTTTTGAATTACTTCCTCATGCACCCTACTCGCCCGACTTGGCCCCTTCGGATTTCAGTTTATTTCCAAACCTAAAGAAATTTTGCGCTGGCTTGAAATATGCATCCGATTTAGAAGTTATTGCCAGCACAAACACCTATTTTGAAGAGCTGGACGAATCGGCCTTTAGGAACGGCATATAGGTCCTTGAATTTCGCTGGGCCAAGTGTATTGAGCTACGAGGAGAATACATCGAAAAATGAAATCATTTTTGACCCCGTCTTTTGTTGTTTTCTATCTTAGGCCGGAAATTATTCATCCCATCCTCGTACATAAAAATATTTCTCAACAAAATTCGGTGGGCTTCAATTTTACTTGATACCGCCCGTATTCTTTCTATACCAAGCCCCCTCCATTGGTGCGTGTGTCGTTGTCCTTTATCTCAGTAAATACAGGACGAATTTTTATATTATTTACCAGCCATGAAACAAAAGAGCCGACGATTTCACACCAATTGAAGAGTGGAAATACCAAATAATCTTCGAATCAAGGAATTACTACATTTCTAATAGAAAGTCTTTAGGCATATACACAATTATTAAAAATTGTGATAAGTAGAAGTACATATGCTAAGTTGGTGGTTTATAGAGATTTGGGAAGGTTTATTTGTTAATGAAATAAATAAATAAGCGTCATAAAGTTCCTGACACAAGAAGGCCATGGCCCAAAAATTATTTATGAAATAATGCTTACCGTGTACAGGGAATAGCACAATCTTATTTTCAATCATCTTTCGGTGGGTCCGGACGACTCGTGAAGCTCAAAAGTCGAAAGTTACTGCAAGATCGCGTATATTGCCAATGAAGTCTATACATATATCCAAAAGAAGTGTCCTGAAAATTTTGCACGGCGATTTTGATATAAAAAAGGTAGTAGATTGTCCAGATTGCTTACCCTTTAGCAAAATTTAGTCAGAAAAGACATTTTTCAAGAAAGTTTGGCCACGTTGGAAAAGGACAGATATTTTCTCTCTTGAATTATCACCGAGGATGAGACTGGGACCCTCTCACTAAACAGGAATCCATGCAGTGGGTTCATAAAAGCTCTCCACTGCCAAAATAGCCAAAACTGAAAACTGGGTTGCTGAAGCAATCTTACTTATTGAGTATAGGCCTAGGGAGTCTAACTTGAATGGTGAGGTTTATGGAAACTCATTTAAAAAAAAAACTTGTTGCTGCACGACAATTTTCGGGTTCTAAAGGCAAACGAAATCCAGTAGATAATCAAAGACTGTGGGTTAATAGAGTTAAGGCATCCACCTTATAGCCCTAACCTGACCCCGTCACACTTCTTTTTATTCAAAAACTTAAAAAAAAACATCTGAGGGTAAAGTATTATGCATCTGATGAAGTACCTAAAAGCTGTCGAACAGCCTGCCTTACAGAGTTGCCAAAGAATTCTTTTTTGAGAGTATGAAACATCTGAGGGTATGGAACAATTGGAAAAATCTTATAATAATGTATAAGCATTGAAGGGAGTTACTAAATAAATAAAGTAATACTTGTTTTTTTTTTTCATAGCTAGATAGTTAACATAAAAGTGCGCTCTCGTCTAATCGAAAACTCGAACAAAATGGAATGAAAGAAAGATTGAGATCTTAGCGTAGCTTAACTATCATCGTTTAAGGGAGGTATGGCATTTGGTTTCGTTTGCTACTTTGAATTTATAACTAGTCAGCTCACTGGCAACCAATCAAAATATCAATGGAAGGTCGCTTAAAGCGGTGAGAGATCAAAAATCGAGGTAATAGGATTTGAAAATATCAGCAAGAAGTTGAGGTAATTGGCCACAAATTCAGTTCAAAACTAGTAAGTAGAAAAAAAAAAGAAATGGAAGGAATTCCTAAATCTTTGTTCATTATTGTTCACCAAGATTAAACATTTTACTAAACGTCATCAAATAAGGTGGATTCAGATAAGTGTTAAAAAAGAAACTAGACGATAAGCTCTAAGGCCAAAATCCTTCTTATTAATGTAAAATAATTAGTACAACAATATGAGGCAGATTCTTCCGAATTTTCTGAATTTTGAGGAAAAGAAAAACGCTCAAAGGAATTATTAGGCAAAAAGAGATGTACGTGTAACGAACCTCATTTTGAGACTTCACTAGGACGAGCAAAATTTTTCGTGGTTGGTTGAAATGGTTTTACCAGAAGCCATTTAAATTAAAGAGGAAGAAGAAGAAAAAAAGACGAGTGAAATTGTGCTTAGTACAAAAAGGGTTTTGTAATTTTTTTTCATTTCGAGGATTGTATAGGGGTGTGATTGATAAAACAAAAAAGAGAATAAAAAAACGTTGAAACAAAAAAACCCAGACAATCCTTCTTTTGTTCTGTTGTAACATCTCTGTTGTGTCGTATTGTATTTGATCTCATAAGAGATTAGGGATTTAACATTTTCTTTAAGTTGTTAACACAATGTCAAGTTTTTTTTTAACATAGAGTTAATTGATGGATTCAGTTTTACAGAATAAGAAAAATTAATTGATTATTTGATTAATTAAAGAATTAAAAATACTAAACTGTTAAAAAAATGTATTACCTGACATAAGCAAAAGGTAATTTCTAGTAAATAATCATAAGATCGAATTAAAAAAAAAGTAAGTTTGGTTTTGTACTCAACTTAATCCTCTGCAGGAAAAATCGCTTACATTTGATACACTAGTTTTATTTTCTGTTGGATTCAGTATATGTACTTACTGGCTTTCCATTAGAAATTGTGTAATTTCGTAAGGCGCGATAACGTCTTCTTCGTAATTTTATAAGAAAAGCAAATACTAATAGAGTATGCAAGGCAAATAAAATTCACATCTTATGTACAATCGTGCTCACCTAAAACGTGTAAACCGCACCCTTACGCACCTTCAGTGAAGAAGCGGCAAGCATTTAAAATGTACTTTTACTACCGTTGCAGAAGTTTAGGACGGCAATGATATTATGAACTCACAAGTCCAGTCCTTTTTAATAGACCTGATAGTCTTAAAATAAGTTGGAACATTTTCCTAATTCGAACCCACTCTGTATTGTTATTAAGAAATTGACGAGTTGCATCGTTTTAGCTGAGCAGCATTGTACAGTGAAGAAAAAGCAAGGACTTTACATGTATGTGACCTTTTGAAGTTAAGAAGAATTGCTAATAACAATTTACAAGTTTTAAAAAATATTCGAAAGCTCTTCGAATTGGGACTTGCCCCCTCTCTGTATTGATATTAAGGCTCACAACATTGTTGAGTCGTATCGTTTTAGGCGAGGACCATCGTACATTAAAGAAAAAACAAGGACTTTACACATCTGTGACCTTTGGAAGTTAAAAAAAAATGCTAACGGTAATTTATTAGTCTTAAAAAATAATCGAACCTGTTTCGAATTAGGTCTTACTCCCTCTGTATTGCTATTAAGGACCACGACATTGTCGAGTCGTATCGGTTTAGGTGTACATACATTAAAGAAGAAACACGAACTTTACATATTTGTGATTTATGAAAGTTAAAAAATGTATATTCGAACGTTTTTTGAACTGGGACCTTTCATTATTGCTTCCATTATAATCGGAAGTGGGTGTATCATAAAAAATTAATTACATTACTTGCTGCAAATGAAAATTTAATTATTCGTCTGGATACAAACATATAAAATGGGTAGTTACAAGTGAATGGCTCCTCCACTATTGTATAACAATGTTTCAAGATCAACGTTCGTTATAATTTGCTATTAAAATTTTGCCCGCGAGTAATCCCTTTCCCGTTCGATATTTTCATATAATTCCGGCTAATTACGCTCGTTTCTCCTAAGAATTCGACGATGGACTTTTATTTATGAAACCGAGAGCAACATAAAACTATAAGGTATGCGGCTGCTTCGTACTTAATAGCGTTTGTCGTCGCATTAGACATAGTTGCACCTTATTCCCACACGCACCTGTGTACTCTTATTATTATTATTATTATTACAAATAATTCAATAATTAGTAGATAAATATAGACATGACTGGTAGTTAGTTGACGAGATTTATCGGAATCTCGCATATCCCAGGAATGAAATAAGTTGCGCTCCTGGAATAACTTCAAATAAATTGCTCACTTATCTTGAGTTTTTACTAGCTGACAATCAATTAACAATTAATTAGCTAATACAAATGAGCAAGTTTTTTCGTTAACAAATTCCATAAATTACTGCGCTTTTCAGTGGTAGAATACAGTCTAATGCGTGTGTTAATCACGTGAGTAATTGTCAAACTTTGTTGATGTTTTGCGAGTTTCCCGTGTGGTGGCGGTACTACCAGCGGAAGTGAACAAGGCTTTTTATCAGAACAACAACCAGTATTAAAGCAAGTATATCCGGCCAAATGTAAACTCTGCGTCACCGATGAGGCATCCAAATCAATGATTTTTATGGATAGCTGGACGGTAGTTACTCTGTCGGTGATGTCCGTGTGAGTGGTGGCCATTTAACTCTTATTGTTCGTTCCCACAGCAAATCTCATTTCGTTTAACAATTTCATTTGAACGAAAAAGAAGTTACGTTTTTAACAGACGCACTTTTTTAGGGGCTTTCAATAACGCAGTACACACAAGTCTTCTACTTTCAGCTCCAAACTTAACAGACATTCAGTTGTAGACCGTTTACCAATTATATACATTATATTTTGTTTCTTAATTCATAAGTATGGAATTCTTGCTATTATTTATCATGAGAATGCCTTTTTTTAAATTTCTGGCGTACTCTCGATGACACAATTTCATTGCCTATATTTCTACACTTTGCGTTGTTGCATTCTACTTGAATTCAAAATTGTAGGGCAGTGTTTGAATCGATTTAATAAAAAAAAATCTTCAAGCTCTTTTTAAATCAAACGAAATTGTTTAATTTAAACGAAGTAGGCTCCTGTTATTACGTAGCTGTAAGCAATCGAAGTTGGTTCTTTATCTTCTGATCTCTCCTTGTTAAGTAAGGAAACAAAAAGCATATCTTTTTTCTAAACTTTGTCGCAATTGGACCTAAAAATAAATTGGTGACTGTTTCTAATTGATTTATTTGAATTTCGCAATTTCCGTCGTGCAAATTTCTGTTTAAATCGCCGTGCGCATTTTCGACGTGGCTTTTTGTTCGTGCTCGTATCTTTAAATAGAATTTTAATCGAACACATTGTCACGTCGCTCGACTTATTTAACTAAACCATTACGTTTGCACATTTTTACTGAAACTGCTAAGTGCAAATTGTTGATCTTTTTTCAATCGTAAATCTTATCCGGCACGTTGGCTTCACGATGAAGCAGAGAAATATCAAGTTGACAGTGATTAGAGGCATAACTGCCTGCTTATTTGTCAAGTGCATTAGCTTTCATCTAATTTTCTTTCGGTTTATTTATTATTAATGAATGTTTATTAAATGCAAAATAATTCATTACATATTGTGCGCATTTCAAACAACCTATCATTACGTATAGAAGTGACCACCTTCAATTTTGTGACACGTACGTACTTACAACGTAACTATTAATTACATCGTGATTTATCAAAAATGCCTACCACTTAATTATAGTTACAAATACACACGGTGTATTCTATACTTATATACATACATGACCGTACGCTGAGGTCAAAGGAGTTATATTTTATTCTATAATTAATGACTATTTGTATTCTTCGGCGTTTGTTATAAATCAATTAATCTGATCTCTTCTGCGTATGGATTTTATTACGGCGATGTTAATTAAAAGAGTAATGATGCATTATTACCTTCCTGCGATTGAATTTAATTGAAAAGTTAAATTTACGATCCTAAATATATTTAACAACCTTCCTGCTTATTACAAAGGAAAAAATTATATAAATAAATGAAATAGGAATTCAATTAGTAGTTTTAGTTTTCATGCTACACGTTTAATTTCGTGTGGGCGTGAGTTTCACTTCGATGGACGTGATAGAACTCGTAAGGAGCATTTTCTAGACCGATTAATACTTGAGAATTACTGTGACAAGTTATGCAAGCGAATTACCAGAGGGTACGGGTTAGTTAGCCAAAGGAGTGCGATTGAGCAAGAACCATAAACTGGTGAATATTATTTACTATTGGCATTCAGCGAGGCTTCATCTTATAAGGAGTAAAACATCATGTACATATAAATTACTGTTAAGTATGTCAATGGGTGACTGTTAATATTACTAAAGAATCTATTCTGGAAGATTTTTTGGGGATTTTTCCAATCTCCAATCCGTTTTCCTTTCTAATTATGGTCTCTCGTTGAAAATAATAAATTAATTTAACTTGAAGGCTTCCGCCGTCGTCCATGTTTCAAACAATAATAAATTAATTATACAATTGTACAAGTAGGGACAAACCAAAATAACATCTGTTCTGATAGCGATAGGAAAATATTTATATGCCATCTGACGACTTTCTTGTGCATCATCTTTAGTGAGTTGCCTTTGATCTATTCCATCTATCCAGGTTATTCTCGACCTTCTTCTTTTCTTTATAGTTGTGATGTTTGCTGCAATGTTCTCTTGACCATCTCTCTTTCAACATTTTAATTATGTACCCAAATCAAAATATTTCTTCAAAGAATTTTCCTTTATTTTATATAAGGCTGCTTGGCCGATGGTACTAGTGCGGATTAGTACTAAGAGATGACGCCAGTAAAGCTGTACATGTGTCGTCTTATTCTGTCACATTATAATATGTATAATACTTGGGAAGCAATTAAAAAAAAGAGATGTCTATTTAAACTAGAAAATTTATTGACAAAAAAAAGGTAAAATACAGAACGTTGAAACATAGCAGAGAGACAATATTAAAATACTATCTGCGAACATCCCAAGAATAAATGGTGTAAACAATCACAGAAAATGATTAAAGTAAAAAATGGAAGAATGTTAATTACCAATCGAAGACCAAATGCGACGGATGGAGAGAATACTTTAATTATAATAAAAAGAAAACAATTTGGAAACGCTGAAAACAATAGAACACCCTGTACTTGAAGTAACGACCAACAATCGAAGAAGTGATTGACGCGTTAAAATATTACAAGAAACGAAAGAGTACCTACAGGATTACAAAAAATAACGGGTTATATCTTGAAAGTAGATGTTTCATGCGACAGAAATATTACTACCCCGATTTAAAAGAATCTGGCAGGAAGAAATACTCCCTCACGATTGGGGAAATAATCCTAATCAAAAATTAAAATTTGATTTACGTAAGAATGTTGGTTTTAAAAAAGAACTCTTTTAGAACATTCTGGTCAACACCGGAATTTAATTTTCTGGCAATAAAACTACATAAAAATAAATTATTAAATTAACAAATTTTAATAACGCATTTGTTACTGATTGCTCGTGAAGCATGAAGGAGTAAAAAAATAATTATTTTAGGAGAAATGACGTAATGAAACATTGGTTGGTTTCTCATTGAACCGGTAAACCAAGTTTATGACAAATAACCACAGTTTGCCCATTAACTAGAGCAACAAATGATTAACAAAAATATAAATCTCGCCAGCACTGAGTGTTCAAAAAAAAAAAAATCCCGAAGCTTGTACCTACCTCTTTTTGCTTATAATAGGTTGTGTTAAAAGAACTCAAGCAAGCAATATTCTTAACGTTGCACCAAGTCGTGAACTTCTTTACCGCTCTGAGGTACACTGAAATAAATTCACCTGAGTTTCTTGGGTAATAAGCATGCAAATAAATTCACACAAATTTATGCTACGGTAGGATTTCTGCAACCATATTTATTACGGCAAACGTCATAAATTTGAATTAAGTTCCATTAGAAAGCTCGATAACGCGCGCGCAAAAACGTCGAGATTTTGTTTAAATAAATTTCTTCCTCCCGACGGCGAAGTCGGCTTTAATTATTTCGTTTTCTTCGGCTACAAAATAGAAGAAAATGGACGCGCGTCAATCTCAATCTCACAAGTTAAATTAAATCCCAAACTGTTTTCGGAACTCGTCCAGTTGCAATTACGTTCGATAAACAATAATTATAATGTAAATAATAAAGCTGATTAGTATTTATCAATAGGAATATGACTTGCAAATTATTCTACAGCTCGCTTCGGCTTCGAGTGAAACGCAATAAATAACATAGGAGGAGTTCACCTACACATGCAGAAGTCTCTGAGGAACGAGATTTCCGACTTGAGAGTGCTGAACTTATTTTTATTAAAAATAGGGAAAAGAGGTTAAGATGCTGTGTCCTGCTCGCTCTCGAATCGACTTGTATAAACTAGTACACGAGCGCGGCAGCAGTTTATAATATGCTATTTAATGTTTATTTTCTGTGTTTCAGTTAGGTATACTGGGTCAGTCTTATAAAATAAAATGAATTCCTGTTTTTGCTCTGTTCCTTTTTTTAAATTATTTTAAATATAGGTTTTTTTAAAGAGAGATGCACATTTCTATTTCCAACGATAATAAAAGTCAATGAGCTTGTTGCTTGGAGTTGATCTATAAATAGCCGAGTAGATAAATCAAGTGAAATGTCTCTATTTTAATTCAAGATGTGTGACTTCGAGTTGTAAGTGTTTGCATACGTCACGTGTCAGTAGTGCCAACGATGCAACCTGAATATAACTGGAGATAAGTATCGTGTTCTAGTCGTAGATCTTGTTGGTTTCTCAAAAGCAAGTAAACTATAACAGGAAAGTCGTGAATATTTTACACTCGCTTGCAAAGTGAAGCGAAATATTTCCCAAAATTATTTTACAGCAAATCAAGCGCACAGGGAACAACATTAATAGAAATTTCACACGAGACCGACCACCTATAAAAAGCATAATTGTGCTAGGCAAGGCTAGTTTTTACGCAGAAAATTAGTAATTACTACAAAATATTTTCGCTACGAATCTGTGTTAACAGTACTCTCGGTAACATTACTATTATTAACTGTGAAATGTTTATGGCCAGCCTAGGGTAAAACAGTTAATTGCATTGGAACTAACTCTTGTAACTGCTTCTTAAACAGTGCGCATGTTTATTGTGAAACACTCCTGGGACTTATCAATTGCACGAAGAAAAAGCTTCATTCCGTTACATGTATGCGAGCTTTCGTTCTCTTATTTTTATAATATAGAAACATTGTTTATAACATCTACGTTTATATACAAAATTAAGAAACAATCAAAGTAAAATAGGGTGCATTCTAATGTAAGTCGAGCTTTCGTAACATTTGATGTTAAGTACTTCCGTAAATAAATATATTTTTTATTTTTAGTGGAAGGTATAAATATAGTTCTGGATACATAAAATTATAATGAACTTATATAGAATTATTTAAGACTTCCGGAGGTTTCAGAAAAAGCTTTATTTCTCCATGAGCTTTTCCGTCTTGTATATATTTTTTTAATGTTGTCAAGTTAATGAGAATCTTAGGCACAAGACTTTTATTGTATAGTACTAAAATTGAGGAAGGTTTTATTTCTATTTGAATTCCTTGAATGGACTGTTTATTTATTTCGCGCTCCTTTCTTTCACAAACAAAAAAAAGATGAAGGTAAGGAGAACCGTATATAAAGAAACAGAAGCACGGTTTGATTAGTCGGTATCGTTCACAGACACCGAGGTGTGAGAAAATTAGAAAGAAACAAGAACTAATCATGCATGGCAGAAGCTGTAACGGGATTGTCTTTAGTTGCTCGCGCCCATCAGAATTCACCGTGTGTTTTACACTGAATTAATGCATTGTTTGTTTATGTTAATACAAGCGCTGACACTTTAATTGGAAGTTGAGGACGAGGATCAATTTGTTCTTTCTTAAATTTGCTGCAGGAATTTGAAATTACTTTCATCTATCTACGTTGCGGGATACTTATTCGATCTAAATTTAAACTAGACTCTGTTGCATTAAACATGACTTTCTACTAACAAATTTAGCATAAGTAACACAATTTGACGCCGGCATTTCATACATAATTAATAATACGTTGTCTATAGTTGCACGAAGTTAGTTTCAAAACTTCGTTCACTCTTAGTATTTTAGTCTTGACGTTCGAATTTCGATTAATTTGATTGAATTCGAATTTTTTTTTACAATTCGGTATTTAAAAAGGAACTAAAACAGAATGGTTTTAGATTAAGTCCAGTGATAAATGATAAAGTTATACTTAGATCTATTAAACATGCATCTGATATCAAGGTGATTTTTAAACGAGCGTCGGTGCTGTTAACGAGCAAGCAACGTTTAAATATCAAATAAATTTTTGCATGTATTCTGTTCAGGCATGAGAACGTACCTAAGTACACCTATAAATGCAGCAAGAGCTGCATACTTAAACTCGAACATAATCAAGTCTAGGGAAAATACGTACACAGTTAATTAGGCAAAAATATAGCATTAAAAAGATTGACAACGGACATTAAGATGCGCGTCTTTGGATTCCACATAAACGAGCTGCCGCGCTCGCTGTCTTGTTGCGAAACCCGGAGAAGAACTCTGGATTCGATCCTAATTGCATAATTTAAAACGGCAATTAATAATACATTAAAATAATTAAATTCTCTCCTATTGGATGCACGTCAAGCGATGCTGCAATTATTTGCTGTTAATTTCAAGTGATAAAATTGATTATTGTATGGGTATGCATAACCTGTGGGAAAATTTTCATTTCCTATTTTTATGCAGTCGATCTTAGGCTCACGTATTAAGCCAATCTAAAATTTGCAACATTTCATATCCCAAAAAATCCTGCCTATGTGCAAATTGAAGATTTTTTAAACATACAAGAACCAAGTTTGAATTGGCTTCCAGTTGGAACCGCGTCATGTTGACAAGAACCAACTTTTTAAATATTGAGTTTAGTATTATTACTGACCTCTTTATTCTTTAGGAAGTTACAATTCTGGCTATCATATAATTTGTTGGTCTTATTAAGTCTTCTTATTATATCCAACTGCTGATTTCCTGATTTATCCCTTGTGACACCCAGATATTCAAAATGACTTACTTCTTTAACGTTTACCCCATCCACGTTTATAACCAGCTGATTGCCATCTCCTCTTATCTTCATTACTTTAGTCTTATCAATGTTTATTTTCATCGGATGTTCCTTGAAAGCTTTGTTCCATATATTTATGTTATGTTGTAAATTTGATTCTTTTGCTGCCATGATCACAATTCATTCAGTTACAGCTATTAACTATTTATTAAAGACGACTTGGAAAAAATTTCTGATCTCATGCCTTTCATAAGGACATAGCTAGTCGTGTTCCTACACAGACATTTAATTGCGTTTATTAATCTTCGGTCCACCCTACGTTTTTCCATGCTTCACCCGATCGAATGTCTTCTCCAGATCAATAAATGCCATACACTTCTCTTCTACTACTGTGTATCTTGATTACGTCTTTAATGGTAAAGATGTGATCCTGGCCACTCTGCCCCCTACGAAACCCGCTTTGTGATTATAACATTGTAGGTTGTAGGTATAAATGATCGTAATCCCTTTTCAAGTATCCTCTCAAAGATGTTTAGTACCGTGCTTAGTAGAGTAATCCCTCTGTAATTATTACAATCTTTATCATCTCCTTTCTTATAAACACTGTTGTATAATTTCAACTTCTCAATCTCTTGGCACTCTTTCATGTGTCCACACTCTATTGAAAATATTTAAAGAGCATTTTTCTTCCCTCTTCACCCATTTCTTTAATCATTTCGACTGTAATTCTATCGTGCCCAGGCGCTTTCCCGTTCTTCATTTCTCTTATAGCCTCCAGCATTTCTACTGAGTTTATCACTGATGATCCTATTGTTGTTTCGCTGTGTTGGGTTGTTGTAACTTCAAGCTGTTGAAGTTCATTTAGGAGTTCGTAGAAATGTTCTCTCCACCTCTTCATTACTTCGACTTCATCGGTTAGTATCTCTCCTTGTTTACTATTTATCGTTACATTTTCCTTACTGCTGTCTTTCCTCTACTTTCTTAGCATTCTGTAAAATTTCAAATTGCCCTTACAGTTCGATTCCATCTTTTTTCCGAATTCCTTCCAAACTTCCTCTTTTACTTCCCTGACTATGTTCTTTACCTTCTTCCATTGCTCCTTGTAGCGGTTGTACTTTACAGTCGTTTTATCACTTAAATATTCAAACAATTTCCTCTTCTTTGTTTTAACCTCTTTTTTTAATGTTTCACTCCACCATGCAGCTTGTTTCTTGCGATTGTTTACTCTATGTGTACCACACGCTTCCCTAGCGGCTGTGAAAATTATGTCCTTAAATATGTGCCATGTCTCTTCTACATCCTGATTTTCTGTTACTGTTAGCCGTTGTGCTTTCTCGCTCACCAACTCCCTAAATTTTCTAGCCACTTTTTCTTCCTGAAGTTTATATGTTTTTATTGCTTCATATTCTCCTTGCATTTTTCCGTTCTTTCACATGAATTTCTTGAGGGAATTTCATACGGCCCAATAGTAAGTAGTAGTCGCTGTATATCTCCCCTTCTGACTCGTACGTCCTTAACTAGTTTCCTATTCCTTTTTTCAGTAAGTATATAATCAATTATTGATTTCTCTCCTCTATTTGTCTCTTCCCTAGTATAATGTTCAACTTTATGTTGAAACCAGGTATTTGTTACTATGAAATCATTCAATTGGTACTTAATGTCAATTATTCTATTGTTTTGTTTTTTCTCGGACTGAGAGGATTGTCGATTTTCTTTTGTGTTCTCATTTTATCTTTCTCATTTCCATGTTGTTTGTTTTTTCGTCTAATTATTGTTGCTCTTTCTAAAAACTGCTAAAGTGTCCTACGCGGAAATTGAAGATTTTTTAAAATAAAAGAGTCACTTATAAATAATAGGATTTTTCTAAGCAGAATTGGCAGAATACAAAAATATCTTCGAGAATGTTCGCCAAACTACTAGATGACTCTAAATTGGATTCATTTAGAAAAGTAAGTTTGAAATCGATTCTAAAATTTGTTGTTTCGTGTCAAAGTCTTTAATTATTTCATTTCCGACAATCCTCTTCGTTTTTCTGTTATACCTCAAATTGCTCCATCCAGAAAATTGCAAGAACCACAAAAATCAGCAATTTTCAAGCTTTACCTGAGGGTTAAGTCCCCGAACAACCCTTAATTTAACTTTCGCTTCAACTTTAATACAGGGTAGCAATGACATATGGTGTTGTCGTTAGTTTGAAGGCGCCCTCCTAAGAAAGGGCTGCGCTCATTATCCCTTCTGTCGTCCTTATCTGATAATTCGACGCGTGGCATAACAGCTGAGAATCAAGTTAGGCCGACAGGGCTCCGGCGAACGCCTTGTATGTACTTTCTCTAACGGAAATTGTCTTATTCGTATTGTAATTTATTATTATTATTTTTGAGCGCGGTTTTAAGTAGTTGTGTTGCATATGTTTATCCGAACGGCGCGTTTTATATTTTACGCCAATTATCCGTAATTACTGGCATATTATAATTTCCTTTTAATTATGTACAAAAAATTAAATATTTGTTATGAGGCTAATGTAAACCTCACGATATACAATTTAATGATGTGCATATTACTTAAGACTGACTTACTTACAAATTATAAATGGATAATGCTGGCTTTTTATTATTTCTTACGAGCTCAGTAATAATAGTCAGACCTAAGGAACGCGTTCGAAAATGTAAATTATATAAAACTCTACACAAAGTATTGATGGAAACACCAAATAACGTCTGAAATTTATTATCTCCATCACGAGCCATCGCAGTCGGGTTCTTTTGGAACGTAAAAGTGTAACTCACGCCACTAATTGTTGAACTTTATCGGTTTTCTACACGTTAAGCCATATGGCAGGCGCACAGATCTTTCATGATTTACTTTTCATTCTCATTCTCATTCTTTGAGGCTCGTGCATCAATCATTTACTTCACGACGATTTATTTTTTTGCTTTAGTTAACTCCGGAAGCTCAAGATTGAAAGTGATAAAACGCTCATGAATTCAACTATATTATACATTTTGTAAAAACAAGCAATTTTTGTTTTAATTTAAAAAAAAAGTATATTACGAGTGTAATAATCAAACTGAAATAACATAGTTGTTACATTTAACTCAAATTTACTTTTTCTTGGGTATCTATATTTATTTTTGGTTGGTAAAGAAAAATTTTATGTCACATGTTTCTATTCAAAAAGTTGTACAATGTGATCGAATAGTTTTACCCTGCAGAAGGCTCTTTTACTTTTCACTACTGTTGAATAAATAATTATATAGCCTTCTAGAGGGTAAAAGTGTTTGATCATAAGGTACAACTTTTTGAAACAAACTCGAAAAGTTCGTGTGGAAAATTTTTTGCACAAAAATTAACTTTGACTTTCAATTAGAAGGAAGAAGAGATTTTTTTCAAATTACTTCTCCATTTTATCCTAATGTATGTATATTCGTACAAGTAATTTTACGTATTGCACCTCTTTTAGCTGACGCAGTACAAGAACATAACTGAAAGATAGTCTAAAGTTGTTTTCATAAAAGAAGAGCTCTGTTTCATAAATAAAACGCGTGTGGTGTTGCATCATCATTCTTAAGAAGTATAACTCCATTCTTTCTTCTCATTCATTGTTAACAATGAAATAATACTGACATAATTGTTGGTTGTAACTATGGTGATTGATGACGCAGAGCTCAAGTTTCGTGACTTTGATAGTAATTGAAATTATTTGAAGAGTAGGTACCACAAGGACGTAGACTGGGTCCGCTGCTGTCTTTTTTTGTATACGAACGACCTCGTGTAACACTTACAACTATGCAAATGAGTTCTAATAACCGATCAAACTTGTGGATGTACCAAAACAGGAAAAATAGTGCTTGCAAAATATAAAACAATGACTTTTTCGAAATAAGCTACTTCTAAATGAATCTAAAACGGATTGTGTGTTATTTAAAATAATACATTTCCGTAAGACTTCATTTTTAATAATAATAAATAATAAAACAACTCATTTAAAAGTAGTGTTTGATATGTTGATGTATTTTTAGACGAATTTCTAATTTGAACTGACCATTTAGACCATCTGAACTAAGCAGAGTTTATTTTGCTTTAAAAACGTTGAGTCTGTATATACTAATGTAGAGACATTAAGAACCGTGTATTTCCTAATTTCTAATTAACTAATTAACTCTCGGTGAAGAAGTGTCAACGTAAGGAAAACTATTGTTATAAAAAAAATATAAAAAATGGCCATACGTTGACTATGCCTGCCTTTCAATGTTTTTTTTTAATATTTCTTTTTAAAGACGTAATTATTAAATCTAGAATTTGTTCTTATGTTTCAGTGACCATTCACCATAGAGGGTGCTATGATCACGATGGAGTGTCAACCAGGGGGTCATGGGGGGCACCTGGGGCACTCCATGATGCTCGACCCCTCGTCAAATGTCATTCATCAGCAAGAGCAGGAGCACAAGAAAAAACGTAAGTAACCTAAAGTACAATTAATTTTTTTATTATATGCTGATCGATCGATCGATATGTCAGAGAACCTTTAACTTTCTTTAACTTTAACTTCTAACTTTCGGCCTCGCGGCTTTTGTCATGTCATGTCATTTTGTCATTTATTTTCTTAACTTAAATCTATACGATCGGTATATAATAAAAAATGAACTTTATATCAATTTTTTAAATCCAAATTGCATGTCTTTATCTAAATATTTTTGTATTAATTAAATTTATTTTTATTTTCATCTTCTTCTGGCATCACAAATTCTGCTTTCTGTCGACGTTTCGTCTTTTCTTATAACTACTGGAAGTAAATCCTACGGAGTAATATTAGCAGCAGCAGTCCTGAGCCTTTTTGCTACAAAAAACGAAACGTCAACAGAAAGAAGAATTTGTAACTCGCTTCTGCCGGAAGCCAAAAGAGGGACAGACTTCAAGTTTATTCTTTTATTTTTTTATTGTTTATTCCAATGTTAAAATTATTTTTTTGACATGGTAGAATAGGAAAAAATGAGTTTTTTAACAATTTAAAAGTGGAACAAATAGACGTACTTATTTTAATTTAAAAAAACACTTCTCCAAGGCCCATCAATTAAATAAGTACTGTTAGATGCCAAAATATGTATTTGGGTAAAGTGTACAACGAAAATTACCTCAAAAATATTTTTAACAAGATTTAAGACGGTGAGAAAACATCAACCCATAAAACCTTTGCTTCACATTGCTCATACACCATATGTTTGTTAGAAGAAACTAAGAAAGAAAAAAAGAGGAGATAAAATGGGAATAGAAAGAAACTCTCATGAAGGATTTGAATGAACCAGATTTTCGACTGAGGAGATTAATTGCAAGGGGTACAAAGAAGTGTTAAAGCTGAGATAACACGCAGGAAGAGGAGAAAAGTAAAGGTGATGATCAAAGATATAAATTGGAAAATACAATAAAATGAGGAAGGAGTGGAGAGGAGCCGTAACTGAAAATTTGGCTCACACATTGTAATATACCTATACCTATCGTATGTTGGTGGAAAGAAACTAAGGAAAAAAAAGACGAGACTAGAATGAGAACAGAATGAAACTGTTATGAAGGATTTGGAAGAACCAGGTTTTGAGCAGTGGAGGATAATTGCAAAGAAAGACGTTGGTTGGAAGATGCCATAGAGGAAAATAAAGAAAAGTAGAGAAGTTGTTGCGGAGATGAAGAAATGATAATCAAAGATGTAAATTGGAAGATATCATAGAAGGGAAAGGTGTAAAATAAGGAGGAGTGGAGAGAAGTTATAATGGAAGATATTTGAAAGTAGCATAATTCAAGAAATGAAAAATAAAATCCTAAGGAATATGATGGAATGATAAATAATTAATTTATAAATAATTAAAGTTATTGATTACAAAATGTAACGAGGTAAAAGAGTACGTCAAGAGGAGCTATCATCGAGAATTTAAAAGAAAGAGAATTAAAAAAATGGAAATAAACTGCAAGGAATGGAAAAAGTGGACAAAGATCAATTAGCACGGGTGTCGTTAATACGATGTATTTTTTTTTAAATGCCATAAAGGTTGGCCATGAAAATTAAAACTCATGTCGTAGCTTGGCATCTAACACATCAAAACTGACAATTTAAAGTACATGAATAGAGCTGAGACATGAATTTTCTTTTCCACAGCCACCTCTTATGGCATTTTTAAAAAATCACATAGTACTTTTACTGTGTGATTTTTAAAATTTTTTATCACTTTTTGCACAAAATTAAAAAACCAGTGGCAAAATAGGCCAGATGATATAATTTTCCATACATGAATTTCCAATAAATGTATTTTTAACTTCTAAATAAAATTCGTTGAGAAAACTGACGATAACTGATTAAAATTAGAAAGAAAAGTGCATAACTCTCTGAGACATGCTTCATCAAGGTAACTATTTACGTATGGATGTTACAATGGCCAAATCAAAGTTAGACCTTACTTTCTTCAGGCTTTCCACTAACACTAATTCGAGATGCTTTCCATGTTAGAGTTTGTTCAATTCATATTTAAAATTTGACAACGTGACAATATTAAGGAATCCATACACGAACGTAATTGCCGATGGACAAAGAAAGTTGAGAAAGATTTCAGAAACCGTTTGCTACGATAATTAATTAGTTTTACGTCCTGACAGTAGCATATATTAATTAATATACTAAATGTATGTTAATTTATTTAAAGAATTTAAAAAGTGAAGAAAAATGGCAAATATACAAAGTAAGAAAAAAAAATCATGTATCTTTTAATAACCTCCACGTATTAGCTGTTTAATTTTATGGCAGGTCTGCGAGTGAAACCCGTCAAAGCTTACAAATTTATTAGAGATACAGTTGTGCAGAGAATCCAAAATCCCTGTAATCATTTTTTGACGTGCAACCATACCGCACTGTAATATACTTAATACACTCAAAAATCGATCATAATTTCAACATAATTCACTTTAATCATTATTAAACCATTGATCGGTGGACGCACTGAAAAATCACTCACATCCACCCACTGTAAAAATTAACTTGTAACCAGCCGTACTGGACCAAAGCATTACTCGCGAATTTCAGTCGATTCATACACTTTTAGTGGACGTCCGACTGGAATCTATTACCAAATTCGCGTCGTCGTATTTCAAAAGGAACACAGTCTTTACGGCCGTTGTGTTTTATCAAGACGTTCGCCGGTTCTATCCGTTGCATCTTCCGCCGAGTAGAAAACGCGCATTATTTATCTGGCGGACTCTCTCGGTGTTTATGGATGTCTCGCGTATAATATAGAGACCGGCTCGTACTGTAATGCCTTGTAAATCGGTGCCAATATGATCTTTAGTGAAAACACCAGCCATTCTTAGATCATAAAGACAATGCTTTAAATAATCCAGTCCTCGTATAAGTAAGTGCATTTACAACGAGAAAATGCGGGAAGATTATTTTAAATTGCCGGCGAGCAAATATTATTATATGTATTATACAACCAGTTGCTGTATTTAAATAGAGTTTATGCTTTGGAATTTACATATTAGTTTTACCGTAGATGTGCGATAACTTCTTTTGCAATTGTGCAATAGTAAATAGCTCGTATGAATCCTTTATTATTGCTGCGTACACGAGTATGACTTAAACAAGTTAACGCCTACTTTATTAATTGTTGGATAGAAAAAAAAAATGATATACAATTATAAACCGGTTAAGGTTCTTTAATACTTCTTTCTTTTCAATCAATTAAATTTTTTTTAATTACGTTTTCTCTCTATAGACAACATCGCAACTCATGTCATTGAAATAATTCAGTTTTCTTTTGCTTACGGCTTAGATCATATTTGCAGCAAAATAATTAAGTTCTTCCTTAATCTGCATAATCTCCATGTTTTTCTAATTCAATTAGAATATAGGTTTATTCTGTCAAGAAGGACTTCAGTCCTAATTTCTAATTAAATTGTTTAAGAATTTCATTGTTCTTCCTCTTCCATTGATTACAAATGTCACACAAGTGGTAAATGCAAAAAGTAAATAATTAAAAACAGCATTAAAAACACTAAATAACAAGTTTTACTACTTTTCTGTCAAACAACACTTCTGTTATTTATCTTTCTACGGATCGCTATTAACCAGTACATTTCGTTCTCTAAATAGAAAATCTCGTGCCCGGTTCTGCTTTTATTATTAGTTCCCTCTGCCGGAAACAGTCTCGTGCAAGTGAAGACCTTTATAGTACAACTCTAGCCCTATCTATAGCACGCGTCCAAATTTCTTGAATTATCGGAAAAAGCGTAACTGTTTATATAAATAGGTCTGAAGCGGCACAGACTGTAACAGTATCAACAGATGCCTAATGATTTGCATTTTAATAACATAACTAAAATTTAAATTCTCTTTCCCACTTAATTCTTGCTATGAATGGAGGAATATTTGTTTAAATTGAATTACATTGCATTTTTTCAATTTGTTTCATTTCAATTTTGTATTAAATTTGTTCTTTTTTTGCAAAAATCATTTATTATTTTTTGGATTTTATGTCGTAAAGGAAACCATCATTTATGAATTAATAATGTATTATCCTTTTGTTTATTGAGGATTCCGGGACATTTGCGGACTTGTACATTTGCAGTCGCCAGGAAAAGAAATTGCACTTCAACCTTTGCGCCTCTACATCATCCTTACACACTTTCAGACATAAACAATAATACCTACCTCTATCTATTGTTGTCTATTATTATCTCATTAACTTATTTTTGTTTTTTGCAGTGTACATAATTTTAAAAATGTGTAGGAAGCGCAAATATGCAGGAGTGCAACTGTTCCGACATCTTATTACAGTAGAATTATTGTAAAATTCTACCTTTCAAGAACGCATCTTTTACGCAATTTGTTAAATCAATTATTATAATTGAATTTGAATTTTATGTACTTACCAGATATTAAATAAATAAATAAATAAGTTAATAAAAAATAAATTTACCAAATTTAATTACGTGTCTTGCAATCGACAAAAATAGAATGATAACAGAAAACATGACATACATGACGGAGCAGTATGTTTAGGAGAAAGAAAGAGTGAAGAGTGAATACAACAATCACAGCATGTGTATGATACAACAAAAATTAGTCACCAAGTCACCAGGAGACTCTCCTAACTTTGAACTATCATGCGTCCAACGATTATTGTACTCCTGTGTGGCTGTGGTATCACACATAAATGCCGATTTTTACTTCGTATCGTTGAATTGAAGTCGCAAATATTGACTGTTAGACAACATATAAATGTTTCTTTACGTATTTAATGTTTTAATGCCATTTGAAACAATGTTTGATTTTACAGCCACCCAGGACTACAATAATTGTTGGACACACGTTAGATAACGTCATTAATTTAATAAAATCAAATTTTTTCTAGACAGTGATAGAAGAAGAAGAAGAATGAAAGAAGATCATTGACTTATAAAGTAGTTTAAATTGTAGCAACATTTCTTATATTTTGTGCTGTTATTACTAACGATCACTGAACTTTTGCAGTACTTTGATAACAACATATGCAAACGTCTTCTATAATCCAAATTTGAAAACCCTGAAGAATTGTTTTTGTTTGATAATCGGTTTGTTTCTTACTACACATCCAAAATTCTCGGTAAAAATTATAGCAAATCTGCAGTTTTTTGAATGGGCTCAAAATCCGGAGGACTTAGCTTTCCATCTGTTAGAACAATTTTTTTTTCTGGTAACTGGTTCATTATTTACCACTAACACTTCTCTTCGGTGTTCTTTCTCATTATGAGCTATATTTTTCTTTTCTTCCGGTCAGCAGTCATCCTTTTGTTTCTCTTGACTAATCATCTTCGTCGATCTTTCAGTATTTCCTTCAATTTTGATTTTGTGTACTGTTCACTTTTTATATAAATGCCTTTCTGATGCTTTAGAGAACATGAACCACAGCTTGACTTATGTTTTAAACAATCAAATTTTATAATTGATATGTTTTAATCTGGACCAAATATAAATTTTCCAAGATATTTTATCAAATACTTAGGGCAAGTTTCATAATGGAAATTAAAGTCACATTCAGATGTGTAAACAATGTGTTTTCATATTTGTTTTATCATCAGAAAGTGACTTTAATTTGAATTCTCCTTTAAATTAAATTATGAAACTGGCCCTTCATAAATGATTTTGGATGAGAGAATGAGCCCATTGACGAATAACGGATTAGAACAAATCTAATTAGAAGGTAAAGGAGGCAGGAAAAAATTAAGTAAGATAAAATACAGAAAAACTGAACGAGAAGGATAGAAGAATTGGGTAAGTAATACTTACTTACTTACTTAACTTAATCCTGACCCTTATACCCTAACGGGTGTCGGGTGGAACAAGAGTTGAGTTTCTACGTGTGTGACGGGATTCTTTTCCATGCTTCTCTCCATGCCGTTCTATCTTGCACCTGTCCTCTAATTCCGTCCCAGTTTATGTTTCTTTTTTCCGCCACTTCTCGCACTTCCTCTATCCAGCATTTTCTAGGTCTTCTTTTCTATTTTCTTTTCATTGGTTTGGCTTCGAACACTTCTCACCATCTTGTCTTTCCCCATCATCATAACGTGCCCCAGCCATCTCAGTTACCCTTCTTCTATTCTGGATTGTATGGGTAGTAATAAAGGAAATAAAATACAAAAACTGAAGGCTGACGATAGATGGAAAGCTGGAAGAATTAATTAGGAAAGTGAACCGTCATCTGTTTTAAAGTTTTGGCGAAAGAACACTGAGAAAGAAGAAGAAAAAGAAAACATCTAGAGGATTTTAACTTTCATCTGTACTAAAAAATATTCAAACATTACAGCCTGCGATTTTATTTGTGTTCAAGTTTTGAACAAGATCTGCAAGCTTAGGATAGAAAGTTAAAACCAATGATTAACTGATTGTGCTGTGGCGATAAGTTACCAGATCGTTTGTGCTGTCGCAGCAGATCTTAAATGGTTAACGGCGGCAAAGAAACATAATTAAATTCACTGTTTGCCATTAATAATCGTATATTTAACCTCGTATAACGCACAAAAATGAAACATATATGGCAGAAATTTTCACTTAAAATATTTTGAACATCTAGGAATGCTACAAGAATGTAATAAACGTCCGCGGTATTTTCTACGCTAACGCAAATATATAAATATCATTTAATTGGTCAGGTATGTAATATATCCAGCGTTGACGTTAAGTTTCCGGTAAATACTTAAATATCGGTATTAAGTATAAAATGCATAAGCAAACACAGCACGCGCTGTGTTGAACAAGTCCATGCGGTTCGAATCGGGATGATGCGGCATCCTCAGCTCAGAAGAACATGCACCGTGCGTTTTATTATTTATGAAGCGATGTAGAGAGCGGCCTGCCTTTAAAGACTTCTGACATATTTCAAAATCGTGAATAAATATTCCGCAATAATGGTCACAGTCGAACACGGCGGCGGCGTACGAGAAATTTGCGCTGCATTTCAATACGTACAAAATATCTCTGCTCGGAAAGTCTTAAAACCGCGTGGTTTTATCTATTTATTTGTGAATCATGACCAAAGTTGCTAATCTTTTGGGTAAAAATACGAGGTTTCGTAATAGTGAAAACTAAAACAATTAACCGAACAAAGACTACGCCGTATTCTAACCACCGTGAAATAAACTACAAATTTTATTATGTGCGCTATAAGAAGTCAACCGACGATTATATAATTTTATAGTACATGCCAATAAAATTGTAAAATCAATTTTAAAACAGCAAATTGCGATCGCACTGCTGTAAAAACTGTATAAATCGCGGCGCATACTTTATTGCTACTGAATCAGGTTTTATAACACCATAAACAAACTATCCCACGTATGCTGTGATGCAATGTTCAACAACTATCTCATTTTTTAACGCTGCACTTGACTTATGAAGCTTTGGTTTACAGGGGAAGGTGGATCGCACGTTGGATCATCCGGTGATGGTAAGTCTACAAAAAAATCTACACCCTCTAATTACGGAGATCAATATCAAGCTAACATACCTCCAAATGAAGCATACAACATTACCTACATATATGCATAACACACTGATAAATGTTTGTAGGTTTAGATATAGATTAGTGTTAGCTCATTGATAGAACTGCGGTTTGTGTTTAACTATGCAATTAACCAGACGTAATTGTCATCGTAACGCTACATTTGTACTGCAGTTGGTTCATGTTTGAATTTCTATCAAATTAAAATCCGGGTTAAATTGTACCAATTTTCAACTTTAACACCAATAGCACGTTGGACATGCAACTATAATAATACATATACAGGTGTCCTATATTTTTTTAATGCCTAAGAATATGATGCTAAGATATTATTATTAGCTTAAAGCAATCGTCACTACCCCCCCTCCTATAATGAATTCTTTATAATACTAAATTTAATCTCAGCACTAAGATATGTCATATTTTAACTCTATTATTCATTACCTGCTGATATGACACGATATGATATAGTTTACAACTTTAAGGGTAGGTTGCATAAAAGATTTAAGCCAGGATTGAATTTAAATCTAACTTAGAATGTGACACTCTCATGATGTTCAGCATATTGTGTGTGTCACATTCTAAGGTAGGCTTAAATTTAATCCTGGCTTAAATCATTTATGCAACCCACCCTTAAATGATGAAGTCTCAACAAATTTTGAAATTTTGTTTTATGGGGGGCTGTAAATCAAATATGCTAAAAAAATCAAGAAATACTTAGATACAGAGTGGACAACATCTTTGTTCCTGAATTAAATTTCCTACCGATTATTTAAGAATCAGAGTATTTACTGTTTGCTAACTTAAAAGTACGTAGAAAACGGTCGACGTGCGCAACATTACACCATCTTTAAGTACACCGCCATGAAAATGAGCACGTTGTTAGCATAATTCGATATTCCAACGATACAGTCGGTCAATCTTCCTTTCGCAATGCCCGCTTGGGTAGCGGTAGGAAAGGAAAATTGATTTTATAACAGGTGTTCGTTTTTTCTTTTTAGAGCATCGCCTGTAATTGAAATAATTGTAGCCGCGTTCAGTAATTAGACAAATGGCGTATGTGCTCTACGTTCGCAATCTCATTTCAGTTTGTAAACTGTGGTTAGAAACTAATTGCGATTAGTGATATTGACCTTTAAGGAACACACACTTAGCGCGATTCAAATTTCTACGTGAGTTTCCTACTAACACTATTTTGTGTTAATGTCATTATATATTTAGTTTATAAATTGTCCATTACTTTTTTTAAATAATTCCTTTGAAGGAACCTCTGCTGACTAGCGCTACTTGAGACATTAAGATGCTAATTTAATATTCTAATCGATTTACACTCGTATTACGCAAAATGTCTGTCATCTCGATTTATTTCCAAATTAATAAATTCAGTGACTTTTTTACTGTTTATCTGTCAGGTAAAATATAGTCACAGCTAGATCAAGTGCATCCAGATGTAAGTACAACACGCGTACGTGCAGTTAATATAAGGCAGAATTATAAACGTTGACATCATTGGTATGACTTCATCAGAAAATTGGTGTATGATTAAAAAGATAATGGCAAATAATAATACTAGGAATAATACTGCGCAGGGTATAACATAAATTCCGTCCTTTATTTTCAATAATAAGCTTGTTCTATTTAGGTCAACTGCGCACAGATGTTTTCGGACGGAAGGTTTAAATGCGTTGTCAAACTTTTCATTTTTAATTTTTATTAGTAAGCTCAATGTTCAATCAGTGAGTACACTTTGTTCTAATTGATAAGAGAAGCAAAATATTTTACTGAGCGACATAACGTTTCGTAAGAAATTATTTAATTTCCATCAATGTGCAGGCAGCCTTAGCGATAGATCTAGAGTTACTCAATTTTTGCAAATCTTGGAGTAAAAATTCCCAAATGCAACTTACTTTTTTCAAAAACCCCCAAGGTTTATTGACCTAATCGAATAGTTAACTGAAGATATAAGGTGAATTAAATATACATACAAGATATTATAATCTAAGGCAAAAAAAAACTCGTCGAAGATTTCTCGTAGTCTTTTGTAAATCTCGATTTTTAATCTGCGAAGAAAATTCCTGGAATTCTTCTTCAGACTTCAAGAAATACTCGTAGATTGTTGGCAGAGACGAGAACGTTCAAGACTGTGTCGGTCGCAGAAATATCCAAATAAAACTGTTTTTGTTTGCGACGACAAACGACAATGAAGTTTCTTTAGCAAAGATAATTGTGAAGGCTTCAAACTTTGATTGGACGGGTAAAAAGAATTTGAGACATTTCATTTTGATTCATCCAAATTTCATTCGTCTCCAAATCATATGTCGATCCTTCGAAAATATAATTCGATAAAATTTGATTTTTATTAGTCTGTGATTGGTCCAAATTAAAATTTTATTTCTTCTAAGTCTGAGTCTTTCAATTCAGAGCTCGTTGAAGTCGAAATCGGAAAGACTTCAAAATTAAAGTCGTTGGCTAAAAGTGAATTCGAAATATTCAATTTTGGTCTATCGAAATTTGAGTTGCACAAATCATACTTCGATCTATCAAATCTGATTCTGAAGCTTGAAGAAGTTGAAATTGGAAAGGCTTCAAAATTAGAGTTAACGACCAAACATTCAATTTTAGTCCATCCAAATTTGATTCGCCGAAATCAAACTTCGATCCTTCATATCTGATTCGATTTTGTTCGCGACTGATCCGAATTCAATTTTATTTCTTTTATGCTGTTTCTTTCAATTCGATCTCATCAAAATCAAAATTTGAAGGACTTTAGAATTAGATAAATGCGATTCGCCAAAATTCGTTTGAATTTGACTGCATTAGTCCAAATTCAATCTTATTTGTTTCATTTCGAAGCTCGACTCGTTCGAATTCAATTTTGTTTCTTCTTAGATTCGTCCAAATCAAATACTGTTTCCTTCCTTTTCAATTTGACTTTGATTAATCTGATTATATGTCATCAACAAGTATATGACATATCCAAATTATATTTTGATTCGCCTAAATCTGGTTTGTCCAGATCTGATAGCATTCGCTTTACCTAAATCAGATTCTATAAAATCATATTTCGATTCATTTATCCTATTCAAAACTGGATTCTTATTTGTCCAAACTGTACTTTGGTTCGTCCAATTCCGATTCATTTACCTGATTCTGCTTCTTTCGAATTCGAGCCTAATTTGTCCAAACTCGCCTTTGGTTGGTCCAAATCCGATTCATTTATGTGATTCTGCTTCTTTCGAATTCGATTCTAATTTATCCAAACTCGATTTGGTTTATCCAAATCCGATTCAAATATGCTTTTTTCGAATTCGATTTTAGTTTGTCCCAACTCGTTTTTGGTTAATCCATATCCGACCCTGCTTCTTTAAAATTCAATTTTGATTCGTCAAAACCCGATTTTGGTTCATCCAAATCAGACTGATTTATCCATAAATGCTTTCGATTTGGATTCTTCAATCATGATTGTTTCGAACTTGATTTTGACTCGTCTGAACCCAATGCTTTCGAGTCCAATTCTTTCTTTCAAATTGAATTTAATTTTCTTAAAACCTAACTCATTCAAATTTAACTTCGTTTGGTTTGTTTAGTTTTTAGATTTCCTTTAAACGTCTTGTTTCTTATTTTTTACCCATTGTTCCTGTTTTTTAATATTTATTTTCATGCCTCTTTTCTAGCTATAAAGTATGCTAGGAGTTGTAAGTTCTGAAATTTAAATAAAATTATTAAATGAAATATACTATAAAAATTTTGACAAAATTATGAATCGCAATGACAGAAGCGTGTCATATGACCCAAGAAACTTGCGTATAAAGCCAGTAATAATCTACATATCACAGTGATTACGTAATTACAAATGTCAAATCGCAATAACATTTTCTCCAACACCTGTTCCGCGCCTGCGATTGGTGCAACGAATATAAATAATATTAGAAACGTACAGTAGTGGTTAGCGCAAATAAAATGAACAGCTCGTTTGGAAGCGTGTAGGTGGCGTTCGTGTAATTATCAGGAATGCATAACTAGAAAGCGGTACGTGCATATAAAATATGAGACGGCCGTAAGTGAATTTTATTTATGCCCGATCCAGAGATACACATGCGGCCTGACGTGTGGGCATAAATCAGGCGAACACCGTAGAAAATCGCGAAAATTTTTTCCACCACGGCGAGAAAAACCTGCGCTAATTTATTGACGGTGACAAGGTAAATGTTTGCAAACAGCGATCACTCTAATTACATATTTGATACAAACACGTTAGCTATTCGTAATTTAAATAATAAGGCCACGAACAAGCAGAGCTGATTTTTACTCCGCTGCAAAAATATAAATTAGATTAATCCTTGTGAAAGTAACTACGTACGTTACATAAATTTTCAGCGGTAATATATACATCTTTTAAACTGTCCACCCACAGTATTTCTAAACAATTTAAATTTGTTGCAATTAGGGCCGCTGCTGTAACAACCGCAGATCTAAATTCTGATAAGGCGCGCAAGTATTCACTTCAATCTGTATGTATAATACGTTTACTTGGAAAACCTAAATTAGCCGCGTTTCTTTTTTAGCTTTCAGCTTATAATTATGTCTTTTTTGCATCACGTATTAATTTACGGACTCATTATGACACGTCGGACTTAAATTATTAACTCATAAATTAACTCAAATTATTAGTTTGCTGCTTTCGCACTGCAAATCAACACCAAAATAAATTAATTATAAAAGAGCATTGCCTCAGTCAAATTTAAAACGAACGAAATCTCTGAAGATTTACAAATTTCTAAACTATTCTTTAAGGATTCTATAAGAATTGATTCATGGAGTTCTAAAAAGTTTTTTTTGCAAGCGCTTCAGTTAGTTTATTAATAATTCCGTTATAGCATATCCTCATGGCTTAATTCCATCTGGAAACACTGTTTTATAGCACATGAAATTATTTCACTTTCATTTACAACGGTAATTTTACCACGAGATAAAGGATTCAAACAAGGCAGTGTGTTGAGTCCTCTACTTTTCGCATGCGCGGAGAACGAAGCGGTCGGTGATTGCGAAAAGAAAATGAAAAATTTGAGAAAAAGTAATGAAATTCGGATTAGAAGTGAATCCAGAAAATAAAGAATAAATAAACCTGGAAATGAAGAAATTGAAAATTTTTGAAATTTGTTGCAAGTCGGTTTTGATTGCAATGGATTCAAGGCAGCTGTTTCGACCCCATTTGGGGCCTGGTCAGCAGAAGAGCAGCTCGACTGCAATCTAACCAACCGCAGGATGTCGCAAACTAAAATGTTGATTATAAAAGAAACTCTAATAAACAATAACGGTAACATAAAAAAAGACATAATTAGAAGTGACGCAAAGGGATTACAAGATGAATCCATTAAGCCTGCGAAACCTTCTATATTCCAACACATACGTATGGTTACAATAACAAAAACTCAAAGAGAATGAATACAGCCATTCGAAATGAAATATTGATACAAAAGGAGCACAAGTTAACAGTATATGGACATGGTGAATTGATTTTGGGATTAGTAAAAGTGGAAAACAATTACTAAGTCATGAGAGAAAGAAGAGAAGAGAAGACGAACTAGAATGTATCACAACCAGCGACATCTATACAGGGGGCTCAGTGGTGATTTCGTCTTTCGCACTCTTTATTGTTAATCACACGTGATTGCATAAACTTGAAGAATCCGTGGCCACTATCTATTTTCTTCCGGAGTTTTTGGCTGTATAATATTCTGATAGAAAGATGAATTGTAAGGCAGTACAACCGGAAGCCAAAAGAACACGTGATTACAGTTGATACTTAGCGACAGACTATTAGTTGAATTAATTGGAAATACTCAAGCATTATGATTCACAGATTCAGGCGCATATTTTCTAGAAAGATGTAAAGTGTTTCAATCCTCAACCCTGGTCTTCAAAAATTTGTTTTTTCCATCATAGTGTTTTATCCTTTCCCCTATCTTTGGTTGTACTTTGGAACTGTACCTAATTCTTCATTATTTTTCCTTAACTTTTCATTATATCGTTTTTCCGAAAAAAAAAACTTTCCTTTTAATTTAAGGCAAATAATGAGAGACACCATGAACCTAAGAAGATGATGTAATCAGAATATCGTTTATCTTTCACCAATAGATCTTTTAAAAACTGGTTCATGATGAACCCACCTTTTCTTCTTTCGCTTCTTTAGTCATTGAGGTATGTTCTTTTGTGTGTGTGTTTTTTTTTTCTAAAATCCTTGGTCCAGGGGAGAATTTTTGGAAAATGTTTCAAACAGAACCTAACTTTAAAAATAATTACGAAGGTAATGACTTCTGGTCGACAATTCGCTATTTTAAGATGACTTTAATGTTGATATCAATAGAGACGATGTGTATTGTGAAGACTTTGAAAAAAAAATTGCATCGTGGAGAAATCGAATTATTTCAGAATATTTCTAGAATTGAAATCTTCGATTATTAAGATGAAGCGTCATATTTGTTGCTAACCAATCTGGTTATGCATTCTTTCTATTTGCATTCTTGTTTCCTGAAACATAGTACGCGTTCGCACTTAAATGGTAGGCAACTTAATACATCTAGACTTTTGCTATTACTTGTAGTTTTTTCCTTCCATTCTTTTCTGTTCTTGGCTTTTATTGTCTTTCTCTTAATATATTTTTACTTCGATAACATTCTCTTGTTAGTGTTCTTCTCCGACGTGTCCCAGGTTTTCCTCCAGACGTTTTTTCATTCTAATAGGTTTCTCATTACTGCCAATGTCTCTATTTTCATTCTCCTCTAAAGAAATACAGTTATTATGCTTTCACTTAGTAGTAGATTGATGGTTCTCCTATTTCGTTTGAGACTTCTTCTGCCTAATCTTCTAATAAGAGAAGATAGGGTTTAAAAAGTTTTAGAGACTTCATCTATCCATTATATTTCTTGTGGGTCTTCTTCAGTCTCATTTTATTACTTTATTTACAAAACCTTGATCTTTGAAGATGTAGGCTTAATCCGAATGAAAGACAGTCACCAAGTCAAAATAGTGATGAAGAGGAGAAAGAAGAGAAAAAATGACAGAAGAATTAAATGGAAATGATTATATATATATATATATATATATAATGTGTCAATTTTTCAACTGTCCAGGCCTCCATCTATCTCGCTTTATAATTTATTCAAATATACCGGCGGTCAAGTTAATTGCCTATAGATGGCACACATTTTTGTTATAGCTCTACAATATTAATAGCCGCAAGTTTATGCATGCTACTGTTTTGGTGTGAACTGGCGCATATAATGTCCTATAAATGAAAATTATTGCTCCAAAGGATTTACATTAATTAATATTAATTAGTGGCAATTAATATTAAACGTATTCCGCGCGTTGGTGTTACAGGATTACCTAGCTCCTGCCATAAAGCAGCTTTTTTTCGAACGGGGGGCAATTTATCCGTCACACGACTGACGTGCGTGCGTGTGAACCCGCGTATATTACTTGGATATTCAAAATTCGCCGTTAAAAACGAAGGCGAATCGAAATAAATAATTTGCATGTCCACATTTATAAGCAAACACCTTGTCTGCATCACGATTACATGTGTCCACTCAACTATCACAGCCGAGGCAGTAAATAGCGAGCTGCCTAGACGTTGTGTTTTATATAACTGCGGCGCAATAATACTATTTCTGTTGCCTGCACGATAGAGCAATAGAATCAGGAATGGTGGAAATTATTTCAACCTGACACACATGTGGTATAACATGCGAAAAAACTTACGAGTCTGTCTCGAACGCCGTGCTTTTAAATCATTGGGAGTAGGGGACTCGGCTATTTATTACGCGAATTATTATTAGTAAACAATGCCTGCTAGATCGTAACTTAAGTGCGTCGGCTCATTCACATAGAGTTATTGGCATTTTCATATATTCTTCCTCTCGTATTTCACATTATTGTATTGTATGCAGTCGTTTCTATAACTATGAAAATTCATGGTATGTACTAATATGACTTAAAGAGAATGTATAACAAGCGAATATAATTCTGTATATTTTTTTGCAGACTACTTAAATTTAGTCAATCAACAGTCAGCGTTCGAAAATAACGCTAGTCTACATTTTCTTAATCAGGAAAGAAAATTCCACGCCTGAATTTCCTTGATCTTCAAACTATTTTCCTTTCCCAGTTGATCACTTACCTTTCCCAAGTTTCCAGGAAATTACTCTATATGAGAGTATAAGAAGTATAGTTTGACATTCATATTTCATCTTAAGCTTCTAAATTTCACCAGCTAGCATTTACTAGAATTTTGGTATTTGGATTTGTTTCCCAGAAAATGGTTGACAACTGTTGCGTACCTTTTACAAAGGAAGTGAGGTTAGATTAGTTGAGGTGTGTCTCACCCTCACATAAAAACTCGAATGACAATTTGTCTAATGGAACAACTGAGGAGGAGAAACCTAACGAAGTTTTTATGTCAAGAGCACGTCAAAAATTTCAAAACCAAAACTTCAAGATGAAACTTTAGTTTCCCTCAAGCCAACTGAAGTTGGTTTGCAGTTCCTCAAATCGGTATTGGGGGAAGCAAGTTTCTCACTTCTGCTCACTTCATTCAATCAAAAGGAACATGTAATTTAAGTGAAAAAGCGGAAATGACGTGAGATTATCTTAGAATCGGTGTAAAAGGAAGGTGACAAACGTTTTTAAACTCCCTATACACAATCAATTTTATTCATTTGTTTCTCAAATTCTACATTTAACTAGGTTTCCTTATTTGTGGACCAATAAACACTTTCTTAGGGAAGTTTGTTATGTTCTATATTCATTATTTTTAATTTTTACCCCTTATTATTTTAAAACAACAGAGCATATGTTTCGTAAAAAAATCAATGTAGAAGCGATTAAACGAAGGGGAAAAGAAAATTGATTTTGTGATCATACTCTCGGTAAATATGATGCAACATAAAGGGTAGAGTTGATACAACATAAAGAAACTTTAGAGTATTTCTATAAGGGTGTGTCAGAAAGGAAGGAGATAGTTCCATTGAACATAAAAAAGTTCTTAGTTTTTAAAGAAAGATACATCATTATCCTTTCTAATATTCCTCGTCTTTTTAAAATTACCAAAAGTCAACGACCTCTTCATTCTTTTATTTTGATCGTAAGAAACAAAATCTCATGAAACAGTAGAAATAAATGAAGAGAATGAGGAAAACGTTCTGTGACAAATTCCGTGAGTTTTGATGCATTTGCAAAGCGTTCTAATGATGTAAGTGTTCATCCCTTCTTTTGAATTAAGATTGTCACTGCACATTTTTTTTTGTTTGGATTTAACCAGGTTTACAAAATTCTGCGCCCGTTCATCAAGTTCATGGCAATTTTTCCTGGCAGAATAATTGTTAATGATACAGTATCAATCTTCAGTGTTTTATGTCCAACGATAGTGATTGCCTACCATAAACATCAGACATAAATTTCAGTATACTAAATGCATCTCAGTACTTGCGAATTACTTTATGACTAGGTTGAAGATTTAACGGTCAACTTTCCTTTAATTATTATTAGAGATGGGCAAAAAACAAAAAAAAAGATGGTAAATCGAAACCCACGAGTTTGGCGAGAATAGAAACATATAATAATTGCATATAAGTTAGAAAACACGTGATACATGTATGTAAAAAAATTCTCGACGCACCTTTTTTTAGGATAGGGTTGTTACTTAACAATTATTTAAGAATTGGAGGACTATACCAGAGTTTCCCTGAAAATGATTTTAGGTGTAGAACATTTCAAATTATCTGCAACTTTTAACTTTTTTTAATTACTTAACTTGCTATGATGGTCATAAACAGATTGCGATTGGTAATGCTTAATAATCTTAATAACCTTACAATCGGTATTATGAGTTTTAAATAATTTGAAACGTTCTATGTACACTCTAACTATAAGACAGGAACAAATAAATTTATAGAGACGAGTATTAGAAACTACATTTGACCTATAGCAGCGAAATTGCAATGTTTACGGTTTCCATATGTTGCAATAATTTTGTTGTTTCAACAAAATTGAATAACAGAAAGGTAGCTGGAAAAATTCGATTACATACTGTAAACACATACACACACACACACGTAAGAGCCAATAAGAGCTGATACCGTTAGGTCTTGTATAATCTTACACATTTTACGAATATTATCGGTTATACGCGGAACAGCGCATAATGGGTAATAGTTTATTGTTACAAGTAATGCATGGACATAGTACGAGATAGCGAATGAATTCCTTCAATGTGTATAAGAACTGGAATTGTAGGTGTAGCTGTGCGTGATCAGCTGTGCGGCAGCGGGTCTACTGACCCGGGGTCGACCCGATCCGCCCCTTCTTATGCAACCGAACCGTCGAACTTGTCAACAACGCAATACAACTATCAATCATATTAATAATGGTAGATACCCTGTTTCGATTTCGCTCGCAAAAATTATTATATATGAACGGGGAAAATACGACGATTGAAAATCACGTTTATTGTTATAGAGAGGCCGGTTAAATTATGGCGCAACGTACGAACAATGCCACGTTATTCTTTTTTTTTTAGCGGCGGGTAATTTATCGATATTTACGAACGGGAATATCTAGTACAGTTATGGAGATATACAAATTCTTGGTACTTATTTATTGGGATATCATTTCTTACTGTTTATAAATAATTGCTTTCGTAAATACCAACGAGTAGAGGTTGTTCTACAATATATTTGAAATAAGAAGTTTTTGACAATGGAACAAGTTCTATTTTTCCAGACAACTTTGCATTCAATCCAATTTTTGGTATTTTGGTATATAAAAATAGGAAAATCTAAATTGGCGTTTAGGTCTTTAAAATCCTTTATTGACTTTTGAAATGAAGGCAAACAGTTCATTATTTTCGCGTAAGTACTTCTGGTTTGTTTTTCAGTTGTGAAAGTCTTATGTTTTATCTTTTGCTTCTCTCCATTGTTATGCCCTTGTTTTCTTTTTTTTTCAAGTCAATGGACCAGATCCATCTTACAGTGTTTTTCTTTTGGTTTTCCCCTTTTATCAATCATGTTTCCGAATTTGTCAAATGACTTTCCAATCTGCAGGCCTACTTTGAACAGATTGGAAAGTCATTTGACGAATTCGGAAACACATTTGACAAAAGGGGAAAAGCAAGACTGTAAAACAAATCGAGCACCTACATAGCCGTTTCTTTTTCCGAATGCATACAAGCGTGTTTGGAATGTAATTTACTATTTGTCGAAGAGCTTGTCTAGATTCTTCAAAAGTTAACCACGAGTCCATGTTTTCATGAGGGGGTGGAGTATCGTTTTTGATGAGCACCATTGGATACGTTGGTGGGCTCAGGGATCAGAGATCTATTTTGTTGGATCAACTGATTCTGAGCTTAAAGGTATTATTATTGTCCTTAGTACATGAACAATTAAAGACCTACATGAATTATACAAAGTATGAACAAGCATTCATAGCGCAGCTATTTTTTTACTCCCTTAAACGCTCTTTTCAAATTCCCACCTGCCGCAGTCCACTTCGAGTTTAAATACGAATAATTACATTCGCCACCAACTTCTTAAACTCCTCTTGTTTCCGGTAAGCGCGCATCATCCTCCTTTTTTTCTTTCTATATGGCGGATTCCCTCCCTAATCGTCACTTTGCAGTACTCGATCGACGCCCATGCTTCCATTTTAAATCGCTGTTGCGTTTTTCGACTTTCAGCACCTTTTTTACCTCACAATCAGAGTTGAGCAGTTTTCAGAGCAATGACTTCTAAAGCGGCCGGATGTTTTCTAATTCCATGTACAGGACTCGCGAGGGAGTAGTTTCATCGGAGGGGTAGTCCCACTGAGTAAATCCTTGCACAATTTTTTGGATGGCCTTGCTCAGAACTTGCAATTCCTGCATTTCCTTCAGTGGCTGATCCTTTTACCAAACTTCCTTGAAACCCCACTGAAAACGCATTTTTCGCCCTGATAAACCCCCATTTTAATTCCTGTATCTATATCTGTTGTGAATTAGAGAGCTATAAGGTGCCGCATTTTTTGAGTTCTTGTATTTCAGGGCAAGTTCTTTCGATTTTCAATCGGCCAATGGTAGATTTTAGTAAGTAAACAGTAGAAAGGAGGAGAACATGTTTCGTATTTGTCGTTTACTTGCGCACCTTTCACAATTTTGATCTATTGAGTGATAACCCAATATTTGATTACTTCAGAAACATGCGTGGGTACGCATTCGGAAGAAGGAACGGATGGTAATGCTCGCTTTGTTTTAAGGTAGATTTGGTCCATTGACTCTCTTTCCAAAGGAAAAGAAAAAGAAGATGAGGACAAAATAATAGAGCAGCGGCGAAGCCATCCCCTCTTTGCATTGCAATAAGGACCATGATTCCTATCATTTTTACTGACCACCATGGGGAATTGTAAATTATTGAAACTTGAAACGTACTTTATTTTGACTTGATGCCTTTTTTTTTGGAAGAAGATAAGGATCTAATTCATTAAAACTTGAGTGTATTTCATCGATTAGATTTTCGATTAAAATGATAATAAAGAACGTCATCGTGCGCAAACACTATCTACGTCTTATTCCACGTAGTCGCCGCCATCGAGGAGAACTCGCAACGTATCATTCTAGACAGGCACGACTTTCGGTCGACAATTACCGTTCCACCGTAGATAGGCAGACATTACCCAATTCAGCCGAGATACTTTCGATATTCACGATATTGAGAAAAGTCAATCAGTTTCGCGAGTACAATGAAAAATTTGAATAGTGAATATCGCCGAACGAGATACCGATCCGTGTTTGATTGGACGTAGTCACGCAACGTCCGCGTTTTCTTTCTATTCGCCGCGGCTCACGTAAATGCGCGTATTTTCGAAAAAAAAAAAAGTTATTGTACTCCAACAATATGCGATACATTGCGCGATTTGCTAATAATTTGCTGCGGCTTTGCACGTTACAACAATTTCTAGCACGCGCAATAGTTTAAAACGTAAACATTTTGATTGTTCAGTTTTATTCAAAATTCATATATATGTCAAAGCTATATACAAGATCCGCTATAATTTGGTTAAGAGATTAATTTGGTCAAAATGAAACATACCGTATGCATACATTTTCCAGGGGGCGAATGATGGTAACCTGATATAAAAATCAGTTTTAATGATACTACCTTCTCCAACTTCTTATCCACTATGCTCTTCCTCCTACTGTCGTCTCTCTTCATCTTGTCGACATCAAGTCCCTTTCCATTTTATCCACCATGTTCTTTTTCCATTATGTGTGGGATGGATTATAAGTCTTCTCGTTATCTTCGTCCGTGCTTCCATGTCTACTGTTTTTTCTCTTCATCTTGTTACTTCTGACAAGTTCAAGTCCCTTTCCATCTTCATCAGTTCTCTGTTTCTCATTCGTCGTTTTCCTTATTTCATTGGTCGAAAACTTTTTGATTCCAACTCTCATTAGTCGTTAACACGGCAGTAGATGCAATGAACGGGAGTGAGTGAGACATGTTCCTTGCGGTAGGTATACTTAAGAGAAGGACGGAGGGAAAACTGTAGTTATTAATTTGTTTTTCTTTTTCCGTTAAGGTCATCATCACTAAGTGCCCCGTAAACGTATAGTTAAAGTTCTTCTTTTTAAATATTTTCTTTTTTGTCAAAAATGCTCCGCTGCTAGTATTGCTGTTGCGTATCCGTGTCGCTTGAGGTAGCCTATTCTTATTTAATCTCTGAATCCCAATTTTCAGCATTAACTTAATTATTTGAATATTTTCCAGCATTTCGTAAATGGAAAAGCCTAAAAATTTGCGCGAAAGAAGACTTTTCAGTCCTGGTGATCTAAGATACACGAAATCAGATGATTTAAAAACTGGATAAGAAGAAGTGATATAGTTTTTTTTTGTAAAATATAAAAAAAAACAGTTCCTAATTCACGTACCCCAATTACTTGCGGTTTTTAAATCCAATTGAATAGGTAAAGTAAATGTGAAATATAAAAGAGTAAAAGAGCGAAAGTATGTGCGGGTTAATTACACGAGCCGCTGCTGCAATTTGTTTTGTTACGTCCGCAAGAGTTGTGGTAGAAATTTCTATCGAACATATTAATTGCGTGGTTGAACAAACTTCCTTCACCTACAACTAAATTCCGTCGAATCATTTTACCCGCCACGCTCTAATGCCCCGATCTGGCTCTGGGGGAAAATTTTTCGCATTTCTCTGCGCTCAGAACTGATGGTCGCGAACAGTCGGAAATGCAAGCGCGGAAACCGGGAATGGGAATATCGTTTACTGAGTTGATTAATTTGCGAATTTCTTCCATGGCCGATATATTAGATCGTTAAGATCGAAGATTTATCGAGTGTAATTGTAATAAGCCGTGTTCAGAATGCATAATTAAGGAACACATTTATAATTCTGTTCGAGATTATTCCATACCTGTAGCACTTTTTTCTAATTTTTTTTTTGAGGAATTTGCAAATATTGTAAATTCATTGCTCGATTAATATGTAAATCAACAGAGCACATTTTATTTATTAAAATTACAATTATATTTCGGCGTTCTTCAAAATATATAAAATAAATTTGTCGCAAATGCGAATGATTAGTAACCAAACGACAAGTTGATTATTAATAACTTAGTAACGTAATATGAATAATACAAGTAATAATGATATTTCGCATGCTTAAAATAATAAAACGCATTATAAAATCAATTTGCAGGAGATACAAGCGTTATTCAGTGATTGTAATTGGACGTAAACAGTTTAGTTTACGCCTTTCTGTCACATTTGAAATTTTTGCGCGGTAATAACTGTTTGTGTATGTATACTTATTTTCTGCGCTGTGTAAATGTACAAGTTCGCTCCACCTACGTTGTCTGGATACGATATTAACTTTATTAACGAGCCGCAGAAATGTGCTCAGGTGTTTGAAGTTGCACAATACGAATTTTTTCCGGTGCCACTTGCTCGCCGAGCAATTACCGGACTTACTGCGATCGTAAACCGAACCTAATTAATATATCGGTTGGTACAGAGAAAGATCCCAATTAAATTTTATTATTCTGCATAAAATTGTTGCACCATAATTACCTAAGTAATATTCTCCTCAAGCTAAATATTTCTCATCAAACATACAGATTCCTACATTTCCAAAAATACAATCACTGCTTCTGTAATTTTCCAAGGAATATCAAACTCTACAGAATTTTCATCAACATTATTCAGAAATCACTTTATAGTTAAAAGCTAAAGATATTCAATGTTTAACTTGATCCAAAATGGTACCCTCAGTAAATTTTGAATTTGGGAGTTGTTGGTCGGTATAAGGACAAAAATTTTATTATTTTTAAATTGAACGAATTGGTTTATTGTTAAATCAGCTGACAAGTTTCGAACACATTTGTGTTCTTCTTCAGAGCCTAAAATTAATTAAAGGTTGTGAAATATATTTAAAAATTTGAAAAGCATATTTTTACCTCTGAACTAAATTATTGCGACATAACATTTAACAAAGTAAAACGCTACCAAAGGTAGTGGTTAAAAATTCATTAAGTAACCTAAAACCAAAAAACACTTGTCAGTAAACACTGGTAGGTACAAAAATTTTTTCCCGATTACTTACAGGTTAGATATCAAAGAAATATCATGAAAATATTGTTGGAATATTACAGTAAGCTTGGTGAGCACAACACATTAAAAATTGTAAACACACAACCTTTCACAACCTTTAATTAATTTTAGGCTCTGAAGAAGAACACAAATGTGTTCGAAACTTGTCAGCTGATTGAACAATAAATCAATTCGTTCAATTTAAAAATAATAAAATTTTTGTCCTTATACCGACCAACAACTCCCAAATTCATATTCAATGTTATTTAATAAAAATTTTAAAAATCTCCAGAGGGTTCCAGGTTTGATAAAAAAATAACAGTTTTAAGATAGAGCTTGCAGGTTCAGAGAAGGCGATCTTTCTTCTCCTTTCTTGTATTAAGGCTGCTTCAGTATTAAGGCTGCCTATTTCTTGTATAACATTTAGTTCCATTTCTACAATAAAAATTTGAAACAAAAGATTTTTTGCAGATACGATTTCCAAATAGAACATGTTATATTTTTGCAGATAGTTCAATTTAATTTTGACACAACCTAGCACAAATTAAATTATTTAAGAAATTGAACCAAATCTTGTACAAGAAATAGGCTAGTTTAAAACAATAATAGAATAGTAATAGTTATTGATGTACCAAGGTGGCAAAGTGGCACTTTGTCGAACGAGTTTGTAAACTGCGAGCCAAGGCGAAGCCGTGGCAAGCAAGCAATTGAGTTCGACAAAGACGCAAGCAAGCAAATGAGTTCGACAAAGACACTTTGTTGCCATGGTGTATACAACATTTTTTCGGCTACCACTTACTCAGCCATTTATTTTTGAAGTGTTCAAAACTTGCAAATTTATATCTATATTTATAACTTCATAAATTTGTGCAAATGTATTTCATTTACCTTATAATACGTTATAAACGACGCTGGCATTTCGATGACACCAAAAGACGCGACGCGAGTGAAAAATGTTATTTTTTGAGTTGATTTGAATGAAAATTTAATATGACATTTAATTGGATTTGACGATAATGGAGGTCATGATGCAGGCAATGCTTTTTACAAATTACCTAAAAGGAGTTAAAAGTCACCGCCACCGTAGTTAATTTTCTTCTGTTATTCTCCAAACCCTTTTAATCTTCAAACTTTGTCTGCTGTTGTCACTTCTTATCTTGTTTCTAATTTTCTTACCTTCAAGTTATACTTCACTCTCTCATCCTTAAATTTCTTCTTCCCCTACGGATGTGAGGTTGGTGAAGTTGTTGTTCTTCTCATTTTGCTTCTGTGTTACCTTTTCCATGATTTTGCTTTATAAATAAACAAATTGTAAATACTTAGGGTCGTTTTCCTAATAGGACTAAAGAAGACTTTAATTTTAAGTCACTTTAACGGCTGGTTTCATATTCGGACTAAAAAAGCCTCTAATTTAAGTCGTAAAATCGCGTTTGTTTTCGTATTCTTAAAGAAGACTTTAATTTAAAGTCTTCTTTTTTTTTCCCTTAACACCAGGATCCGTCAGCGAGAAAAGCGCCGGGAGCACTGCAACCATTAGGCTTATTGTGCTCATCCTGGTAATATTATCGCAACCAGTCGTTTCTGATTTCTTCGTGGGTCATTATATGGTGTCCGAATGTGCTGTCTACGATTTGCCAGCGCATCGCAGCTGCACAGAATGTCTCTGGGTCCCCATCGCAGAGTCTGCAATTTAAGTCACCATTAAATTTACCGATCCTCCACAGGTGCTGCTTAACGCTCTTAGTAATACTGTGGTGATCTTGAGTTGTGACCTGCTTAGACCCAGCAGTTCTGCAGTTCTCTTGTTGCAAGGACCTCTAAGGAAGGTTTTGCTATGTCAATGTCCTGGTCTGCTTATCCAGTATGTATTGTGTTCTTCGCTTATCCAGTCACTAAAAAGCCCCGAATAGCGCTTTTACTTATTCCTAAGACAGATTCGGGGCCAACGCTGTTGTGTTCCGCCAGGTTGTTGAGTACATTAAGACATTCCCACAATAGTTTGGATGAGATCTTTGAGCTTGATAAAACCTTCAAAGCCGCCTGGCTGTCGCGTCGGATAGAATGAAGATCCTCTTATTTGTATAAGCCCTGACTATATGGCTTCCTTTGGCAGCCATACAGTCCGTCCTCATATCAAGTAAAGGACCCTTTATGCTGCCAATGATACTTGTATGACCCATATTCATTGGGTGAAGTAAATTCTGCAATCTATGGAGTCCACCTCTTGCTTCTTCCATTGTCATAATGTGTAGGGGAAGAAGGTCTACACATTGTACACATTGCCCCCGTTACGCCTAGATAGGCAAATCTTTGTATTTTACTCAGTCTAAGTTTGATAGTTTCCTGCTTAACTTTGGGCCACCAAATCAAAGTCGCATATGTAAATGTTGGTCTAACCATTCTGGGGTACAACCAATACATCATACTTGGTTTTAGGCCCCAAGTTCTATCGCAGGCTCGTCTGGCCATTGCAAAAGTAGTCACCGCTCACCTAACTAATTTGTCTAGATGTTGGTTCCAAGTAAGTTTGGAGTCAAAGATGACCCCAAGATACTTTACTTCCCCCCTCATTTGCACGTAGGCGCAGGGGTCCTAGTTCCTCAAGGTTTCGCCTACGAGTAAATGGCACGATGGACTGATTTTCAAACCTTCCTTTTCAGCCCACCTTGTTACAACATTCAGGGCAACTTGCATACGATCCCTGACTGTGTTATTAAATTTCCCTTGTATGGGTTTGACCAAATCGTCTCAAGAGCCCGTCCAAACATACTTCTTATTTTAAATGAACTTTAGATTTAAATTTAAACTTGGTTCTTGTCCGATGAAAATTGTATCACAAAATCTTTTAACCGGACACTAAATAGCGCACAAACACTTAACGTTTCGCCGTCGTTCGACAGCTTCGTCAGAACAGTTTAAGTAGCGACATCTTTAAATCGCTTTTTGACCTGACATTGCAGTAGGGTTGATAAATTGAAGCCAGTTCGTTACATAATAAGTCATCCCAAGCAAGGCGGCCATGCTTTCCATCAAAACATAAATAAGAATTTAAAAAAAAATTGTACGGTTCTACTGACGAAGGCCCAACTAGGCCTAAAACAGCTGTACAGAGCATGCTCGAGAAATCCGCTGTAATTAAAACCGATTTGCACAATTTTTTTTTAAATTTAAAGTCTTATTATGAAAACGGCCCTTAAATTTATAACTCAAGATCATTTGAGCCAATTGCTTTATAATAAGCAAATTTTAAAGACTTAGGCCCAGTTGTAGGTACAATGCCAACCAACAACGATTATTTCAACAATTGTTGTTAAGGGCTTAAGCTTCGACTTAAAGTTAGGTGGAAATTGTACAATTGGGCCTAAGACTTATAACTTAAGGTCATTTCATACCCAAAATAAAAAGAGTGGCAAGTATACTCAAGAGCAGGGGTGTCCAAAATTTTTGCCGCAAGGGCCAGATTGGGATTTAAATCCATTTGCGGCGGGCCACGTGAATATGTGAATTAAAAAGACACACAACAGAATCTGAGTATTCGTGTACGTTCGCTATTCGCCTGCCTTCGTACCAATTAGCCAAATAGCCGCAAAAGTATTTTTCAGAAACCTTCGCGGGCCGGATAAAATCACCTGCCGGGCCGGATCTGGCCCGCGGGCCGTAGTTTGGATACCTCTGCTCAAGAGTATGCTCTTGAATATAACATATGTCCAAATAAATTTCATGGAAGATAAATTATTACATTATTTACACTAAAATATTGTCCAGTTCTTGAGTAGTTAAGTAAAATTGAAGTTTAATTGCCCATATCTTACAGCTTGATATGTCACTAACTTCAAAAACTGCTTGGTGTTGTAGATTTTTACACTCCATGACCTACCTATATCAGAAATTTATTTGGACATATGGTACTTCCCACCTTCATTCTTTTAACATGTTCGAACTATCTCAATTCTTCTATTCATTCTTCAATCCCTTTCATCTTCCAGCTCTGTCTGATTTTGCTATATTAGTAAAGAGTTAAGCACTTGTTTAAGCATTTCCATTCTTATCTCTTTTGGAATTTCTTCCTTCTTTAAGAAAGCGTTTTATGGCTTTTAAAAGTCGTCCTGCTGATGCTGTTTTTTCTCTTATTTCCTCGTTAAACCCAAATGTCTAAAGGTTAGACGAAACCGGTCCTGGTTGGAAATAAATAAATTGTAGGAATCATTTTTCTTCATAATACAAAAAAATAAATTATATTTTCTCAACATGTTTTGCTCTATTGTTACTGTTATTGCTCTATTGTTGCTACTCTGTTCTTCCTAATCTTCAAGTTCTTCTTCTCCATATATCTTCTGTATATGTATTTTTCATTTTTTGCTGAATCGCTTTCCATTTTGCTTCATTTTTTTTGTTTGATCAAGCTTTATCGTAAACAACAAGGGGCTCAAAATGCACCCTTGTTTAACTCTTGCAGTTTCTAAAGAAGAGTAAAATTATAACACGTGATCAATACCTTTCCTAATCGAGTGACCTATGGAAAGAAAATCGTATGTCTTCCATTAATTCATATTTCCAAATGTCATTCATTCAATATAAACAATTCAAATGGCATTTGAAATAATAATGAACTAATCCAAGACACACTATTTTATTTCCATAGGTCACTTACTCACTTGATTAGGAAAGACATTGATCACGCGTTAGTTAAATTAATATTGAATAGTGCTTCTAAATGTATTAATGTTGTTTTAGTATTACAAATAAATTTTTATTTAATGAAGAAAAAATCATTAAAAAATAATATCACGTTTCGTTATAGATTTTTAAGCAGACAATTACTGAAGCCTATATTATTTTTTTTCTTCTTAAATCGGCTATTGTTAAGGATGATACTTCCCCTAACAATTAAAATCATGTTTGGCGAGATAAAGATGTTTACGCTTTCGGAAGATTTAATAACAAAGCAAACTAAAGCCCCTTTTGAGCCAGAAAATTAGAGGAAGGCATTACTTAACTTAAGCTAATAAAAACGGCGAGTTTTTGTTGGTCGGGCGCGTTATAAAGAGCGATGAAATTCGAGGAAACGGTGCCCGTAATTTGTTTCTCATGATTAATTTGAAATTAGTTATAATTGGTGTCCGCTTCGAGTGAAATTTGTCACAATAGAAATATTTTTTTTATTTCGCCATTGACGATATTTTACGGTCGTGTTTGATTTGACAGGCATAAAAATTCGTTAATTAGCTTTTTATGTTTATTAGAAAGGTCACAGTTTCAGGACTGAAATATAGTTGTATGCAGCGCTGCCAATCTCTTGGTCGCATTTAAAATGCAGTAGCACTTGAGGTTGTTCCAATAAATTCAGCGTGTATGTACACGTTATAACTGCAGTAATACATATCAGGTTATATGCATATTGGCGCCATTACGAAAAATCTAACCTCGAATTTACGACGCACATTAATATTAATGTAATATTAATAGTTTGCCGGAGTGCAAAAAAGTTAACTCCGCAATATTCTAAATATACACGCCGATATCGATCTTTTTGGCAATAAAAACACTGCTATGGTTTTACATTCACCGCCTTAGTTTTCAAACTTTCAAATAAGAACAAAAATCGCTCCAGCTTTCACAAAACAAAGTGAAAGATCACAAGAACGTTTTGTGCTTTAATTCGCTGCCATTGTAAATAACATGGCTGCTTTGATGTGAATAGTGAAATTTTCAATTATACACGTTTTAAAGGAACGCACAAAAACCAGATGTCAAATTAAATTTGACCGAGAGCACCTTCTTTTTTCATTTTTATGCGTTGTCTTTGTTTCTCGAAAGGACAAAAAATCTGTTTTATTTAAAATCTAGAAAGACACCTGTCCGTTTTCTTACAATACCGGTCGAAAAACTGTTATGCTATAATAGATTTTATTAAACTGCATAATAACCATTGTGCCAAAACTATTTCTTGTTAAGGCTCATTTGTTGATATCACAACGTGAATACGTACACACAATGATCGTTACAATACAAAAATAATTGTTTTTTTTCCCTTCAACCGGAACTTAATTCAAAATGTCTTTCCGTTTAAAAGCGCAAGTAAACAAGTTTTAATTACATACCAATTCTTGCCTTCAGTCTGTTAAAGGTCAAAAATGTTTCAAAATGAATGAAAAAAAATATATATATCAGGAATTATTTGTGACTTGTGTGTAATTACTAGAACCTAAGATGTTGCATACTATCATCATATTAATTGCAATTTTATAGTCCCATTCGTAAAGCAAGAAGAGTCAAATAATAACACACCATCCCATAGTATGTTTTAAGTTATCGATGTACCAAATGAATTTATAGGAATATAAACCACATGCAAGATCCTTTAATTTAGCCGATTTAAATGTCAAAAAGATTGAAATTTTATGGTAATAACAAGCTGAAACAACATGAGTAATGATTTATAAACGAAATTAACTCGGAGAACACCGGCAATTTCCAGCCGAAAGCAATAAATCTGGTGAAACTCGGAAAAAATCTAACGTCTCAATTTATCTGTCGCTTTACCTACCTTGGTGATCAAATTCTTGCGCATAAATCTGCGTGGAAAAAATTTGCAGCGTGCTGTTTATACAAAAGTTGCATACAGGTGAGGGAATCAACCAAACAAGTACTCACCATCGTATGATACCTTACATGACCTACAAGGGAACAAAATGGTTTGCGTTTGAAACCCAAAGAGTGTACCACAAAAACTTTTGTTTTAATTCAAATTTTTCTATTCGAAAACCTAACTTGAAAATGAAACAAATCTCGTCCTTCGGAAACCTGGCTATTGGATTTCGCTTTGAACTGAAATACTTGCGGTCGTATTTGAATTTTTCCTCTCGATTAATGAGATGTTTGTTTTAAATCGCGAGCGCAAATGAGAAATGCGTTCGCCGTGAATCATAATTTCAGATTGCAGTTTTAATTCCCGACCAAGCTATTTAGATTGTGCACATTTCCTCAGCCATTAACATTCCTGCATTAAACGTAATTAAACTCTTTTTTTTTCTTGACACGAGATTCGATGGTAACCTTGCAAACATGTGTGCATTTGGAATGTTAAAATCTAAAGTTGCACTCTTTTCAAAAATAGTGAAAAAAGATGAAATGAAAATTTAGAGGTGATTTAAGAATAATGAAAAATTAACCTCGCTTACGATAGAGAAGATCTGTAGAAAAGAAATTGCGTATTCGTTGTCATTCATCTTTATTATGGTCTACCTATTGGCGTTTCCTTCCTTTCAAATTCCTTAGAATTTGTCTTCCACCTTACTTTTGGTCGATCTTAACTTCTGGTATTCTTCATCTGTGCACTTTTCTTTGGATGCGACCCAAAAATCCTGTTCTGCTCCTTACCTTTCCATTGCAATTCGGATATTTTTTTTCCTTTCAAATTCCTTAGAACCACGGTGAAGCATCTTGCTTTTGGTCGACCTTAACTTCTATTACACTCAGGGCCGGTATTATAGCATTAGTTAGCTACAGTTAAAGTTCAGATTTTAAGATATTCTCGTTTTATACCTGCCGATGACAACAGCTTCTAAATTTAAACGACAATCGGTGGTTCAAGAGAAGCTTAAACTTATTGTTAATATATAAGTGAGGTGAGTTTTTCTCATTTTATTGTCTAACTTGTGTTTCATTTCACACTTATTAGTCTGAAAATAGAGTATTATCATTAGACTGATCTGAAGTTTTACCTTTAGATTAAACTACATTTTTAAACTCATGCTATAATACCGGCCCTCAGTCTTCCCATTTTTGGATGTGCTCCAACTATCTTACCCTCTGGGCTTTTTGTGTAACTCCTTCTGCTTCACTTATTCACTTTCCTTTTACCAAAAATTTAACTAAAATACTTTAGTAACGTGCCAAAGCAGTTTATCTCCAAGATAGCCAATGAATACAGTTTCAGCAAATACTGAAAATTTTGATCGTGTAGTCTAGCATAGCTCAGTTCACGAAAGACTCAGTAGAGCTAAGGAGGAACAAGAATCAATTCGTAACAATGGGTTACTTGAAGAATTTTGATAGACTGCCAATGTAAACAGTTTCTTCTCAGAAACAATGTGGCGAAAGCAAAATGTTTCCAGAAATTGGAAAAAAAGCATTGATTCCTTGCAGTCGTCCATATAATTGCAACATAGGTCCTCTTCTTCCACTATTTCTATTTCTTCCCCCCTTCCCAGTACTATTCTTCAAATTTTCCAAACTCCTTCTCTTTGGTTCATTTCCCGTGACGTTGCATAAGACTGGCAGATTCTGGAAAAGTCACCAATTCCAGTTTCCTCCCAGAAACAATATTGTGAAAGTAAAATGTTTATTAACATTGGAAGAGCTATCAGCAATAAGCTTTAGTGGTTTGAGTCGTCTTATCCCTTGGATCTTTATAATTTTATTTATTACTTGCAGTTGCAAGTTGGCCTGCCTTCTTCCTCCTTCCTCCCTTTAAGTATTGTTCTTTCTTTTCGTTTTCCATAACTTGCACGAGAATGAACACTTGAAGAACCTGCGAAGATCACCAATGAAAACAGTTTCCTCTCAGAAACAGTATTGCAGGGGCAAATGTTTACAAAAATTGGAAAAGCTACTAAAAATAAGCTTGCTTCTGTGTCTGGCAATTTTGATACTAATTTGAGTTGTCCTAATCTTTTGAGCCTCTGTGATAATAATTAAGGCTCACCCTCTTTTTCTCAAAAATTGAAAGAACCGCAAGAAATAAGCTTAATTATTTCTGTACATGGATGGCAGTTTTGATACAAGTTTGAATCATTTACTTCCAATTTACATGCAACTACAATATTGGCCAGACTTCTTCAATTATTTCTATTTCCTTCCCTCTTTCCAGATATTCTTCAAATTTTACACGTTCCTTTTTTCCTTTTTTTTTCCTTTTCAATAATTTGCACAAGAATGGTATTATTGAATAATCTGAGAAGGCCGTCGAGGTCTAGTTTCTTTCCAAAAACAATATTGCAAGGGTAAATGTTTACAAAAATTGGAAAAGCTACAAGAAATAAGCTTTTGGTTTCTGTATCTGGCAAATCTGCAAATAGTTGTTTTCATAAGAGAAGAGCTCTGCGTCATAAATAAAAAGCGTCTGGTGTTGCATTATTCTTAGAATATCGTGACATCGGTGTGACGTAGATATGGAGGAACATTAAAGGATATTCCGTTACAGTTATTCCGTCCTTATTCCACAATTGCAAAACTGAGCCTTAATCATAACTCCGTCATTCACCGTTAACAAAGAAATAATACTGAAATAATTGTCGGTTCCGTGATTTTCATATGAACATGTTATCCAACGAATTTTGGACAATTTCTGGAGTAATCGAATCACATAAGCGAAACGCTATGCTTAGTCACTTGTTAAATAAGGAATACTCAAAAATTATGTTTTCAGAATGCAATATTACAAAGTAATCGAAAATAATTAAGTCAAGAGAACGAGCAGAAACTCAACTACTCTGTCTTCAAAATACTCATGAAAAGAATCTACTGTTGCTGAAGTCGTATGGCCAGTTACATTACCTGGTTTAAAAAAAATTCTCCTTATAGTCCATCGTCACAAAAGTTGATGAATAACACATTGCCATTAACTCAGTTTGTCTGTGACTCTCTTCTAAAAGAAGATTATGCTAAGTCTAATGGTTGAAGTTCACTGGTAATTATATAAAGATTTTGTTGCCGATTTTTTTACAATAAGTTGACAAAGTCCATGACAGAATTGAGATTTTAAAGGACTACTTAAGATTTGCTTTAGTCATTAAAATTCTTTCTAATAATTTTAGTTTGGACATACACTTCCTATTGGCATGCTAAGGGTAGATTACAATAGAATTTCAAATGTTTTGCTAGAACTCTTCGGCATCGTTGGGTAATCTTGTATCAATACGAAAGTTTTGATTTTATGATGTTTTCTCGACACCTCATGCCTATCAAATAATACACAGAAAGTTGTTCAAACCTGAAAGTACCAAAAGCTACATCGATTGTACGTGTTGAGTTTCCAAGAAGTTTCTCGTCAGAATTAATGCCCGCACAGATCAATTACCTTTGACTCCACCACCTATATTATAATTGTCCATCATCTCAGCCTTCCTGATAGGCGTGGCAGCGTGTGTAACGTAGGACATGCTCATTTCAAATTAATTTCGCAATTGTACTATTAAATTAATTATCAAGCGAGTGCATGGAATCCCTTTCTCTCCGGCCGGAAAAATCAGGAAGCGGTAATTTAATAATTAACGAATTATATTCACTCGCACCGGGATGAAATTACTCTCGTATTACTGCATTACTCGTATGACTCATCCGAGTTGCTCCGTACAAGAATTCTGATTGTAATTGAAGTTGCTTTCGATGTAACGTACGCGTCGACGATGTAATTACACCGGGATATTAGTTACGCACGGAAAGTGCGAAGAAATTTTGAATTTCAATGTGCTTTCGATTAAAAATTCTATAAAATAAAGTAAAGTTTATATTAATAAGCAAAGATAACAATGTATAATATGATTTTTGTAAGTATAGTTTTTCGCGTTCGTTAATTGTAAGTCCTTCTCTTCTGGCGTCTTCTTTATTAAGTCGTCTCTTGGTTAATTTTTCTTTTGTCTGTATTTGTTTATATTTAAAGTTGGTTCTTGTCCGATGAAATTTGTATCACAAAATCTTTTAACCGGACACTAAATATTTGTTTATAGTTCGTTCGTACAGAATTCTATTTGGCCTTTGTTGAGTCAATTATCCTCAATTTATGGTAGTTTTTCTTGAAACTGATTCGACTATCCAAATATTCCATCATTATTATTTCTATAATGTGCCCATTTTGCAATTTATCGTAAAGTACATCTTTAATTTGCATGCTTGGCAACTTGACGACATGGAAAGTCCTGGTTATAAAGTTCGCCCCCAATACTTGTCGAAGATGGTAGAAAATGAATGTTTCCTTTTTTGTTGTAATGGTCATTCTTCTTCACGTCCAAATCTGTAATGTCTTCGATGTTATTAAATCGAAAATATGTGGGTAATTGAAATATAAATTTTCTACATCGCATCGTCCTGAAGTTTATCGATTTATCAATAAGCCGCAGCGAGAATAATAAATAGAACGTATGCACTTAATATTCCCTGCTTTATTAGCATGTGAAAGAAGGCAGATACTCACTCTCGAAGCAACATACGGGGAATACTTAGTGACTATGGGCATTTACGACGACCTTGGCGAGTCCTCATTGTCGCTCATCATGCCATTACGTGCACACTTGCAAGAATGTATCTCTCCTAAATTGAGACACTATAAGCGAGAGATTCCTTTTTTTTTTTCGCGATCGCCTTGATGTTGCCGGTTTAATTGTGAAATATATCGGCGATCGAACGTGTCGTAAATTTATATACGTATAGAACATACTTTTTTGCTGCTGCTGCTTCCATAACGTATATTTACGAGCGCGAGCGGAAAAACTCGGCATTCTCAGCGTTCCGCGTAAAAATTCAGATCTCAATTGATTAGAACGCAAGTAACTCGATGCCTGATTAGAATTGACGGGCCGTCATAACCAGCTTTTGATATTGTAATTACCAGACTACTGCGTTTACTCGTCTATTATGAGCTGTTCATGTGTGAATCGTAAAAATTTATTGACAGTTCGCTTGATAGATTTCAAGCGGTGTCTTGTTGCCCCGCCATTCCTTCATTGTAATGCAATTCCATTATGTTTGTGACGAGCTATGTAATCGATTTAATTGAAATGTGAATTTGTTGAACGCACTACAAACTCTCAAGCAGACAAACCATATAAAAACAAACAAATTAATATTCCTTCCACATCAAAACAATAACGAAAGTTGATACTTGTGGATAATTGTTCCTTTAGTAATGTGCCAAAGCAGTTTATCTCCAACGTCGTAAAATGAAGAGTAAGGAGATGGCCAATCAATTCAATTTCAGCAAATACAGAAAAATTTGATCGTCTAGCATAGCTCAGTTCAGGAAAGTTTCAGAAGAGCTAAGGAGGAACGGGAATCATTTCGTAACAGTGGGATACTTGAAGAAGCTTGGAAGGCTGCCTATGAAAACAGTTGCCTCTAAGAAACAATATGCCGAAAGTAAAATGTTTGCGCAAATTGGGAAAACTGCAATTTTTATATAAATTTGAGTCGTCTTACCTTTAGAGCATTGATTACTTGCAGTCGTCCATATAATTGCAACTCTTCTTCCAATATTTCCATTTCTTCCCCCTTCCTGCTATTATTCTTCAAATTTTCCAAACTCCTTCTCTTTGGTTCGTTGTCTATGACTGGCAGATTCTGCGAAGATCACCAATTCCAGTTTCTTCCTAGAAATAATATGGTGAACGCGAAATATTTACAAACATTGGAAGAGCTATTAGCAATAAGCTTTAGTGGTTTGAGTCGTCTTACCCTTTGGATCTTTATAACTTTATTTATTACTTGCAGTTGCAACAGAGGCTTGCCTTCTTCTTCCTTCCTCTCTTCAAGCATTTTCTTTCTTTTCGTTTTCCATAACTTGCATGAGAATACAGCACTTGAAGAATCTAGGAAGATCGCCAATGAAACAGTTTCCCCTCAGAAACAATGCTGTAGGGACAAGTGTTTACAAAAATTGGAAAAACTACTAGAAATAAGCTTTATTGTTTCTGTGTCTGGCAACTTTGACACAAATTTGAGCCGTTCAATCTTCTGGGCCTCTATAATAATAACTACTTACAGTCGTCCATACAATTGCAACATTGCACCGCCCTTATTTTTCTCAAAAAATGGAAAAACTACAAGGATTAAGCTTAATTGTTTCTATATTTGGCAGTTTTGATACAAGTTGGAGTCATTTAATCCTTTGGGACTCCATAATAATGGATACTTGTAATCCTTGCAATTCAACATTAGCCCGACTTCTTCTTCCATTATTTCTATTTCCTTCCCCCTTTCCAGATACTCCTCCAAATTCTAGACGTTCTTTCTTCCCTTTGGCTCCATTTCAATAACTTGCACAAAACTGAATAATCTGAGAAGGCCGCCAAAGTCCAATTTCTTTCCAAAAACAATACTACAAAAGTAAATGTTTACAAAAATTGGAAAAGCTACGAGAAAAACGTTTTTGGTTTCTGTATCTGGCAATTTTCATACAAGTTTGGGCCTCTTAATCTTCTTGGCCTCCATAATAATGACTTGCAGTTACATATTCATACAATTGCAACATTGGCCCGCCCTCTTCTTCCATTATTTCCATTTTCTTCCCCCTTCCAAGTCTAATAAGAAAGAGAATGGTTTATTTGCAGAGCCTGGGAAGGTCGCTAACCAAAGGAGTTTTCCAGTTCCCCCCCTCCCAGAAACAATATTGCAAAAGGATAATGTTTAGAAAAATTGGAAGAAAAATAAGTTTTGTTGAGTCTGCACGTAACAATTTTCATATAAAATTTGTGTCGTCTTATTCTTAAGCTTTCTTCTTCCACTTTTTCAATTCTCTTCCCCTTCCAAGTATTCTCCAAAACACTTTTTTTTCCAAATCTTCCGCTGGTACTTCTTCTTTTTGGCCCGTTTTCCAGAACTTACTTTTATAGGAAACTTCTAAAAGGGGGATTTCAATTAAGAAAGGAAATATAAAACACCAATTTTATTGCCAAATGAAAAGAAGATAAACCAAAACAGATAATGAGGAAACAGTTTTGGTAATGTTAATACATCCGTCCAGGTGCCCATTTTCCATTCGTATAACATAAGACATTAAAAAGCAGAGGAAGTAGAAGCAGTACATCCGTTTAACTAACTACCTCATTTGTAGCCCTGTATGGGACGACTTAAATCAAGATGGGAAAAAATCTATCCCATGCCAGAACATACTGATTTAAGAAAATTGAGCTATTTCAAATCTCAAATGTATCCGTTATAATTATCAATCCTTAGAAAATGAAGTAATCATTGAACACTAATGAAGAAATACTTGTACGGGTAGGTGGCGTTCTTTTAGATTTCTTTGATAACGGTTAGCTATCGCATGAAATGTTATCGGTTTGGTGTCTGCGTGATAGGCAGATACTAATTTGCTTGCCCCAGTTTGACATGCAAATATTTCGCTGACACATAATGAATTAATCATTATTTCTGAAAACATTCTCGTGGCCGTTGTAATTATTTAATGTTTGATTACCGCTGATAGGAAAGAGCTGGGAAAGCTGTTACCTTTAGCATCGGCGACTTACCAGAAAAATCCGCGTAATTTAACTCATCAAGAGCCTCAAGTTTTATTAGTTCGCTTTATCTTCCACTGAACCGTTTCATCTTGGATGACTTTCCAATCCGCTGATGAATTTAACTCAATAACGTCGCCCCTCCCCGTCTTCTATTAACTCGTGCACATAAACATCTAATGCATCGCATGTAGGTAACATGATTGCTCCATATTTTCAATTAATTAATATAAAATAACTATGCAAAGTAAGCGATTTTATCTTCGCATTAATTGAACCTTATTTGTCGGGTTTCGAATCATGTTAGGTAATGAGAACAAAGAAATTGCTGTGTCTGATTGCTATCTACAATATAACATTAAGAATTTTCTTTATTTTTTAAACAACAACGAAAAAATCGTGGTACACGCATACTTAAATATATGCGATTTTATTCATGTCGTTTTGCAATTGAATGTCGTTCAGCTAATTTATTATAAATTATCAAAATAAACACACTGTAGTATTTCTACAAGTTGAAATGGTTACAATAAAGTATGTACATACAGCATGAAATATATTTTACAATGCCAAAATTTTTTGCGAAAACGAGAAGATGTAATGATGAGGAATAAATAAGGCAATGAGGTAACTAAATGTATAGTCCTAGTTTTGTATTTTGGAAGTTCAATGGCTTAGAGAATTTAAGTAACTTGAATACACTCGCAAGGGTGTTTTTTTTTACTTTAATTGCACCAGTATTACTCATTCACCGAGCAGCGATGTGCAAGTAGGTCTGTAGATGAAGCATGAAGTAACTCACCATTAATTTGTTTACCTACATATTTTATTGCTGCTAGAAAATCTTCTTTCATCTACTGATAGGTCTTAAATATATTTTACTTTTCGTGCTAGAAGACGAATAGGCCTAAGCAATAAAAAAATTTCTTATTATTTGTGAAGTAAAACCTTTGAATTCCTTAAGTCTTTAAAGTAGGAAGAATGTCGATGTCTTTGAGCATTACATTAAATAATTAAAGAGTCTGTAAATTATGGACGTAATTTAGTCACCAAGCGAACAAGTAATTTAGACATAACGACTACGTGTAAAATTGAAATTAATTTTAGGCACGAAAATTAATACGAGAAGACAAATTACGCGCGTATCAAAGTAAAAAGTATCTACAGGCGGGTCGTAAGGTGTCGTATCGATGGACATGGCCGATAGCAAGCGGTGATCGATAACTGCGATATGTAACCAGCCGTTAGCGAATCGTGCTCTATCACTCATGTATGATCTGCCTTCAATCAGTGCTTGCAACCTCAGCTATGCTTATTTTTAACTATACCTCACTAGTTACCAGCGTACGCTCGCTATCTAAAGATTTATCATGGATTTTTGATTCGATATCTTCGTGATTATCTTGTTAGTGTTTCCTACGTATTGACTACGTCGTTATATAATAATGCGGTGCAATCGTTTTTTAAAATCGAACCGGAGATCCTTTCTAATTATGCTACTTTGATGATTTATACAGGGTGTCATCTATCTTGAGAAATCTTTTTGTATAAAACGAGACAGTATATGCAAATTACAATCGATTTACAAAAAGAAAATATAGTAAAAGTTTTTCTTAAGTATAGAGGGGTTGACGCTGAAAATATATACGTAATCATCTCTTTCTCAATTGGTGCACGTGCACGCAAGTTCACAAGCCACAGTTACAAGATAGATGACATATATCGTCATTCTGTACATTCTGTATATTTAATGTATGATTAAGTTTGATTCGAACTATGAATTCTTTATATGATGTTTAATATCGTTAGAATTCATTAAATTTTGATGAACTCATTAGTCAAAGTAAGCCCCAAAAAAAGTGACGTGGTGTCAATAGTTTCACCTACCGTATCGAATTAGATTTCGTCGAAGCCAAATCGATTTTTCAAATTGAGCTCTCAAGAATCAATTGCCCTCCTGTGTGAAATTAAATATTCTCATTAAATGAGTATATTTACGTCAATAAATAAAACAGTCATATGGTAATTTGACATAAATTAACTTCATTGAGACGAAATTTGTGTAGTAACGTCCGTATCTCCTTCACTGATTGAAACCCGTTCAAGTTATCCTTTGACGAGATTCCTGGATCGGAGAGCACAACAATGAGCCCCCCTAACAATTTAAGTGATTTGAATGCTGACGATAAATCGATTCGGAGTTTGTTCGCTATTTAAATTTGAAACGTTTAAAGATCAGCTACCTTAATACGCACTTTTGTAATAAATTACGTAATTATGCTCGTGTCAGGACGATAATGAGAACGAAATTTGATAAATTATTAGTTTGTAATTTGGTTGGTTCGTTCTGAGTAGAGCGTGGCAGGCCTTTCAAACCCTCTTCGCCCATATGGCTTACGTGCAATCAAATTTTACCGAATTTCTGCTGAACATTGAAACAGATATACATATTTGAGCATCTCCAAATATATCATATATATCTTTATTTATCGTATAATTGGATTGAAAGACATTTAAGTGCTATTAGTCAGTTAATTTTAATAATTCTTGAACACGTTACTTCCAACTGTCAGGAATAAATTATGTAATATGATTTTAATATTGAGTGAATTTTGTATCATATTAGCATCCAGTCAGTTGGATATTCCCAAAAAATATACAGGTATAAAACACTGGTTAAAACAATTATTTTTTAATTTTGAAACTTAAAGTTAATAAATACACGAGTATAGAGTATGGAGCAACGAAGTTGCCGTATCTTCTTTAATCTGCCCATAGTCTAACTATGGGTGTTCTAGCTAGTTATGGAGAATTCACATTATGTACCAAATGTGTATGTATGGTTCCCTATTGTGACTTTTGCTAGCAGTTTATAGATGACAGGTATAAAATGCTATTTGTCATTTGAAAACTTCTACCGATTTTTACTTGTTAATTTATAAACTGTTACCAGCGCCTAGCAAAAGTCACAATAAAAAATGTTAATTCTCCATAAGAAAGTGAGCCAGAACGTCCATAGCTGTACTACTTCTGCCAAATTTTCTTTTTCCAATTAACGTTTCATACAAAACTCGCTCACACATTTTTCTGCAAGTCAAAGAAACTTATTCTCACAGAATAAACCGATTTTAAATCTTTCGTTATTCAAGAAGATATGGCGCGCCAATTACCCCTCTACCATCACATTTTATTTATTTATTTTTTTAATAATCAGTAAGAACGCAAACAATTAACTCAAATTTAAAAGATAAAAATCACAACTCAGAAAACTGTCTCGTTTTAATTTAACGTAGGCCATTCGATATTCATTAAAAAACCTTTCGTTGCTGACTAAGAGATGGGGCGCCATATTATCTTTATTTTATCTAAAAAAATTAGCGATTGTTGAGTTGAAATCTATTAGAAAAACATCGGACCTCAAACAGTTTGTTTTAATTAAAAGCAAAATAAATTTTCGCTATTGATTAAGAACCTTTCGCTACCAAATTAATGAAAAACGCAATTATTATTTTGTTCAAATCAAATAGATATAAATCAAACTGAAGAAAATAGTGCGTTAAAAATCGTTTAGTTTTAATTAAACCTAATAGATGGCGCGATTGTATTTTGTTTTTTAAAAATTAATAAAAACTCAGTTAACTAGTTTAAAGCAACAGAATAAAGTTTTGACGCAAATATCAGTTTCATTTTAATTAAAGAGAAAGAAAAAATTGCAACTGATTCACTGACTAATAGGTGGCGCTCCAATCACTGAGCTACTGTTACTAAAGAAGTTAATAATCAGTCCCAATATTTTTTTCAAATTAATAAAGCGCAGTCAATTAATTTAAATCCAATGACAAAAACGATCAAACCGTCTTGTTTTAATTAAGACGTCAAAGAACTTTAATTAAGAAGCTTTCGCTACTGACAAAGAGATGGCGCTTCAAATAATATTTTATTAGAAAATTTTTATAAATCAAATAAAAATCGGTATATCGGTTTAATTAAATGTAAAGGAAATTCTCGTTCTTCACTAAGAGTTGGTGAAGTGGTACATTATTCATTTACGGTCTCATTTCAATTTAAAAATACAATATTAAAAGCACAATCAATTACGTAGTGCAAATCTTGTAGATGGCGCTCAAAATCACTGAATTATGATCATATTTTATCCGAAAAATTAGTATAAATGCAAATATTTTTTTCAAAATAATAGAATAAATTAATAAAGTTAAAGATCATGGCCTGAGTTAGGGTAAACTTGCCTAATTCGTACCTGCGCCTAAATCGTACCTCCACAATTTCTCGTAAGCCGTAATGGTGATAAGCGCTTGTAGTAGCGGAAACTGTAAATAACAGTGAATAACAGTGAACTACATGATTTAACCTAGCCATGTTATTGTGTAGTCACACTATGGAAAATTATTGAAAAAATAAGTTTTTGACGAGTTTTCAGTAAGACTTTTACGTCACTCATAATGATTTTGCATCAATTCTAGTGAAGATAAGCATGAAACAAATGTTTGTGCAAAAGTATAATGTACTGTAATGTTATTTTTGGTACTGTTAACCGCTGGCCAGTTATTAAAATTTTCCTTTGCAAATTTAAACTCACGATGTCGTTTGTGCCTATTTCGTACCAATAGCTGAAAACAGTTCTATATCAATTCGCACTGAAATAGAAAACAAATTTCCGAGGTTCTAAATGCTTACAAGTTCAAATAAACTGTCCCAGGGAACTACGGACATCCAAATTATATGAAAACAGAAAACAGAAAATTCATACAAAACAATTTACATGAAAAGTTCACTAAAGTAAAGAAGAAAAGCAGACCTCAGAACTTAACAGCAAATGAGGCTCTCAAAAAGAAAAACAGCGTTAAATAAAGACAAGCAATAAAGACAACAAGAGAAAACGAAGAAAAAAATAGGCAAAAAGTCCGAAAACTGTTCGGTACGATTTTGGAACATTGATCTTAAATCGTACTTTTTTCGTGTTTTTTAAAAACTTTTTTCTCTAAGAATTCGTAATTTATCATTTTGGTTTGCTTGCAAAATTATTGACTTAGTTAACAAAGAGTTTATTATTGCTATTGCGGTTGATTTTTCTTCAAATTTCGTAAAGTTATAGGCATGTGTTCTTAAGGGGTACGAATTAGACAAGTTTACCCTACGTTTTCCTTGAAAGTAAAATAACCTTTCGCTCTTCACTAACAGATGGCGCGTCAAGTTGCGCACTTAGTATCACATTTAATTAATTACATAATGAATTATATAATACGCAATTAATTTGCTACTTCAAATGCAGTAAAAAAAAATTCATCCCTTATTCTGTTTTAATTAAATGTAAAATTACTTTGCCTAATTGATTAAGAACCTTTTGCTACTCACTAAGAGATGACGTTTCAAGTCTTTCAGCTTCTTCATATTTTAGTAGAAAAATTGGCAATAAAACGTTTCTTATTTTCAAATCAAATTAAATCAGTAAAATAGTTTTTATTAAACATAAAAGAACCATCACCTAGAGATGGTGCGCTCCAAATCACCAGTCTACGATCACATTTTATTTAAAAAGTAATGTAAATGCGATTAAGTAATTCATTCAAATCCAATAGAGAAAAAAACAACCATTTTGTTTTAAAAGAACTTTGTGCTATTGATAAAAATCATTTTTTCGCTACTAACTAAGAGATGGCGCTCGAAGTTAGTCAGCTACCAACTTATTGCACCTACTAGAAAAAAAAATTAGAACGCAATATTTTCTCCCAAATCAAATAAAAATATGTAAATTCAAAAGAATCATGCCTCAAGAACTGTTTCGTTTTAATCAAATGTAAATAGAGCTATCGCTCGTCACTAAGAGGTGGTGTGCCAAATTACCAATCTATGATCACATTTATTTAAATAAAAATAGTTATAAAAAGGCATTAATCAGTTGAAATCCAATAGAAAAAAATTAACGGCTCAAATAACCGTTGCGTCGTAATTAAAAGTAAAAGATCTTTGCGCTACTGTCTAAGAGAGGGCGCTCCAAATCAGTCACCTAAGAACATATTGTATTAGAAAAAATAGCGAGAGCGTAATAATTTTTACAAACTAAATAAAAATAAATCAAAACGAATCAAGCCTCAAAAACTGTTTCCTTTTAATGAAATGCTCTTTATTAAGCGATGGCGCGCTAAATACTAATCTAAGAACTTTATTTAAGAAAATAATAAAATCGCACGAATTAGTTCAAATCCAATTGAAAGAAATTCATGGCTCAAATAATCGTTCCGTCTTAATTAAAAGTAAAAGAACTTTCTGCGATTGATAAAGATCTTTGTGCTACTGACTAAGAGAAGGCGCTCCAAATCAGTCAGCTGCTATCATATTTTATTAAAGAAGTCAATAAAAACGCAATTTTTTTCCAATCAAATAAAAGCATAAAAAGATCTTTCGTTGCAGAATAAAAGATGGCGCTCCGAAATTCTCATTTGCAGTTACATTTAATTCATCAAACAAGATGATTGTACTCAAACGTAAGAAGAAGGATAATGTTACGTCATTAATGAAAATAACTTAATTATAGATTTTTTTTATTTACGATTATTGGTTTAATTTTTAAAACCGTAGATCGTCTGCGTAACAAATTTTACTTGGGAATTGTCCTTTATTTGTTAATGACGGGATCGGATACACGGTGTAAGCCATATTTCCGCAATGAACATAGAAACTTGAAAACATCACTTCTGTGAAACCATTTAACAAAATTCATCACGGCAAAATTAGCAGCCTTCAACGTCCATCCATCTACCTAGCGCTTGATATATGTATTTCAGAAGGTAGTCACAATCTATTATATGGAATTTGTATTTCCACCACATGTTGATGTTTATATAAACTTGGTTTTTGAGTGACGTGGATGTTGGGTGTGGGCACAAAAAGGGGCACATTAATTTTCGCAGGTATAACGAAATTGAAAATTAATTTTGATACTTTGTTGTATAAAAAAAATTGATGTCTTTTGAAATTATTGTTCTGTTGTGATGCTGTATGGTTACGTCGACGATGAGCGGCACTTTTAGACTGTTAGATATCAGTTTTTATTGCGTTTTACATTTCCAATTATAACTCGAACATGTGCATATAACAACAGCAGCAGCAGCCGCCAAGGTCTCTCACTATTTTAACAAAAACCACCGTGGCTAATTTGTAACCGTCATCGCATTAACACCAGGACGACCCAATATGATACCATAACATATCAAGTTGAGTTTTCACTGCACGTATGACTTGGCTCATGCTCAGGTAGACATTATTTCATAAATTCAATTATACTTTTTTTAGCGCCGCAAAAAGAGACGAAATTAAAATTTCAAATTCTGTTTACTCTAAACGTGTTTTATTTCTACTTTGTAATGTAATTACCAATATTTACGGATGCTGTTTTTCTTCGTATCCATAAATTAAAAAAGGCGTAATGAAATTAAATGCCTTATTAATTAAAATTCTAATTGAGTCGTTTTTTTTATTCATCGTTCACAAAATGCAACTCGAAATCTTTCACGGTGGAACAAAAAACATGGAAAACGTCTTTACAACTTTTTTGGAAATCAAGTATTAAAGCGAAACTAAATACATTAAACATACATACAGTCATGAAGACGATCCTTCCATTAAAGTCTACCTTTTATATCACTAGCTAATTCTGACTATAATTAGGGCAATTGTCACTATCACTTAGCTACTTTACACTAAGTCAGTCTGCGTGTTACTCGCAATTGTTTCATTAGGTCTTAGGTTATTATTAGGTTAACACATTAGTCTTTTCTTGATATCTATTGGAACTTATTTTGATTTCGTCTTCCACAAATGCCATTTGTAGAATCTTATGCATAGCTTCGTTAGGCTTGTATAATAATTCTTTGCAATTTAGTTTGGAATCTCTGGATATTTTCAATATTGAGTTTGATTGCATATTGCTGTGATATTACCAAAACACAAAAGTTGCGAAGTTTATTTTCCTCAACAATCATAAAAAATACCACAAAAGAATGAAAATGTAAGTGGAAAGATCTTCAGTTCGTAAGCAGTTGAAGAAAGCAAATATCCATCATACTGACTTGCGAGAGATACTTCCACATAGAAACAATAAGGTACATTTCTTGCAAATTCAAGGAGTAATAAATCCGGTTAGCGAGCGCAACTAGGATTGTGCACAACGTTGAAAAAAATAAGTACACAACCTTCGATTATAATATAACGTGAGGCTCAAGAAATCAACCATTACATAAATTGGTAAGCAACGTGGGGCTTTCCAAAAAACAATCATTACAACAACAATACATTACATTGATTGAAACTAACGTGGGGCCTCTCGGTTCATAAGCATTACATAAAATGGCGCCCAACGTGGGCATAACAAAACAAACATTACATGAATTGTCAAGTAACCTGGGGCTCTACAAAATAACGTGCATAATACATAAAGTGAAGACCATCGTAGGAACGTGTCCATGATCATTATTACAAAAATTGACGCCCAATGTGAGGCCATAATAAGAACAATCTTGTTCCATGTCCGCTACTCTTCAAAAAAAATAAACATTGCATCAAGTGGCAACCAATGTAAAGGCCCTCTCCATCATCATCATTACAATATGTCCAAATAGGGTTTTACTGTGCACTTGTATAAAAACAATTTATTTTCAATACAGAGTTTAATATAGTTTTCTCAGGTTAAGACATAATTTCAATGTGCTGTTTCCAAGTTAATCGATGCACATCGAGATACTTGACCTCTTTTTGTTTAATGATAATGGCGTGCAGTGAATGTTACGCGTGCAGACTTGTTCTCATTAGTGTTTGCTACTTCTTTACTGGAACAAGGCATTTACTAGTGTCTTTAACCTTAGGTCTTCCCCTTTGGCTAAGATTAAGACTAATTGATAAAACAATTCATATACTAGCCTATATTTGATGTTTGTAGCCACTTTTCGACATTGGAGAATTTCCGAAACCATAGTTGGATTTCTACTAGATGCTAGAGTTGTTGTACCGTTAACGAAAGTTGCTGTAGTTACACCAAGAGCTGTCTGTAAATCAGTTACAATATTGGGCCCAATACATTTCCTTGAGGAACTCCTGCGCAGATCTGAGTATACTTTTTCGAATTTATTTTCTTCTGAAGATAGTTGTTTAGGATAGTGTAGTAATTGTCTGGAAGTACACATTTTAGTTTATGTCAAACCTTGTCGAGGACATACATACATAACAGTATCTTACATTTTCGAAGTTCTACGTTTATCTGTTAACTACTTGATGTACCTACTTGCTGAATGATGGAATGTCTATGCCTAAAGCATGTGAATCAATTTATTTTCCACTAGTATCGTCGTGAGTCTTGACCGAAGTACTTTTTCGAAGACTTTGGAGATGGCTAGCAAAAGATTGATTTGTCTAACATCATGTGGATTGTTATCGCGTTTTAGGAATGATTTTTTTTTAAAGATATTTTGTTCAACTTTAATAAACGTTGATGGCGACATGTAATACTAACAACGAAAAATGCGTTGTCATTTGGATTGAACTTCTATATTGGTCTTCAATTTCATCTCAGTTCAGGTTTCTGGCGGAAGAATCATACAGTGATTACTTTTCATCATAGATAACAATCAGTGACAATTTCTGTGACGTAACTTACAAATTGAGGGAACTCTTGGGTACATTCCGAAGACATTTAAATTCTTTGAGCAATGAAAAACATAAAACGGAATATTAAGGAACACTCGACTTCGTTTTTGTCGAGGTTCAATTTCATTAACTCCAATTTATATATTTTTAGCGTTTTAGGAAAGGTTTCTTCCATATTCCTCTTCTTCAGCACATAACCGATCGTAATGTTGATTTTCCTTTTTCAAAAGTAACAAAAAAACTTAAAAAATGAACTCAAATCAGTATGTAATGCAATAATTCTTTTTGTTGTTTCTCTTTATGTCGATGCTGGAGATCGAAAAATTGCAGTGATGAACTACAATTAATGTTTTTCTTTCTTTTTTAATCTGAAGAAATTGGGCGAAATTTGTGAATAGCGACATCTCTTAGCCAATAATGGAAACATCTTAAAATCTCTGTTTTATGTTTAATGAAAAACAAACGTCCTTTATAAGCCATATTTCTGAATTTGAAGAAATTAAGTCAGTTTTTTTTTAGATTAATAAAAAAGTCTTCATTGATGAGCATAATCTCTTAGTCAAAAGTCGAAATTTTACACTACGCATACATACAGTGTAATTGAAAAATGGAAAATTGAAAATATTTATTATTACATATTTAAAATTTGGCGGGTAACTCGCAAAATCTAGATTCTCAAAAAGAAACAAAAAAGTCGCAATGGTCCGAAAAGCATTCATGAAAAAAAGTGATGGTAAATGCATAATATATGAGTGATTGTGAGCGCCATCTCTTAGTCAAAAGCGAAAGCTTTTTCGAAATTTTGCAATACATACAGTGTGTCCCAAAAAGTTTTATACAAATGGAGAAAAAGTTTATCTTACATTTCACAAAAAAAACTATTCTTTATAAAAAGCTCTGCATGACTTGTAGATCCAAAATCAGGTACAAATTTTTTTAAAAATTGGCTGGAATACATGGAAAATAAAAAATAATGATTTGGACGGAGGGCAAAATATGTTCAAACTGTAGTGGAGAAGCAAAATGTTCATTGAAATTGTAAAAATTGATAAAGAAGGTTATCAATGTTTTATAAAAATAAATTATCTAACAATTGCTGAGGTGTTTATTTTTTAATTTTTATCTGAGAATATCAATAATCTACAAGTGTGCATAATTTTCTGCTATTTAATTACAATTTCAATGAACATTTTGCTTCTCCACTACAGTTTGAACGTATTTTGCCCTCCGTCCAAATCATTATCTTTTATTTTTCCTGTATTCCAGACAATTTTTAAAAAAATTTGTACCTGATAATGAATCTACAAGTCATGCAGAGCTTTTTATAAAGAATAGTTTTTTTTGTGAAATGTAAGATAAACTTTTTCTCCATTTGTATAAAACTTTTTGGGACACACTGTATACATACTGGGTCATTCACATACGGAAAATTGAAAATACTTGTTATTATTTTAAATATGGCAGGTAGCTGGGAAAATTGAAATTGTCAAAAAGAAAAAAAAATACTACAATGATTCTAAAAGCAATTGTGGATAAAAAGTGATCGTAAATGGGATATTCTGAGCGCCATCTCTTAGTCAAAAGCGAAAGCTTTCTCCATATTTTGCACTACACATACATACTGTGTCAATCACATGTGGAAAAAAGAAAATATTTATTATTAAATATGGCGGGTAACTCCGAAAATCGAAATTCTCAAAAAGGACTCATGAATAAAAGTGATTGTAAATGAGTGACAATGTGTGCCATCTCTTAGACGAGCGCGAAAGCTCTTTCGATATTTTGCGCTACAAATACATACAGTATCATTCGTTAAGTCCGTCACATACCGGAAATATTTTTTATTAATTTTGGGAAAACGATTTTATCAGGATCAAATCGTACACTAAAACAACATAACTAAGTTTTGTGGATCATTTAGAGATTAGCCGAAAATTCTGCAAATTAAAATTTTTAAAAAAACAATTGTTTGAAAAGGATTAATCTTTTTCTTGGAGAATTGATGCAACGGACAAAGTTGAGTGTAACCAATAATTGAATTGTCTAACTCTAAGGACCAGTTTCACAATCGTGGAGTAAGGACGGAATAACTGTTCGGCGAATATCCTTTAACGTTTCTCCATATCTACGATACACCTACGTCACGATATTCTAAAAATAATGCTTATCCGACGATTGTAAAATCGGGCCTAAATGTCTGGTTTTTTGATCATCGAAAGTACGATGTTCTTTGCATATTAGAATTTTTTTTTAAATAAGTTTTTGTTACATTATAAAGCGTGGTCTTTTCATCTCCAGTTAACTTTATATGATGGTTTATTGCCATTGTGATAATAATCTTTACTATGAGAATTAATCGCCAGATAAAGTTAAATGGAGATGAAAAGACCGAGCTTTGAATAAGTAAATGCAGTTGATTTCCGTTTTGTTTAATAAGAAGATAAAAAAACAGTAAATAAGATTTCTTTGTGGAAAAATATTCTTTACAACAGTTTAATAAATGCACAATTATTGTAAATTTTCATATATTACAGATTTTATGAATGGCTCTGCGTAAGTGTAAGTAATCGAAACAAAACGTATTTGTTAAAGCGTAATTTTTTCAATTTGGAGATTTAATTTTGGATGAATATAATACCGTGCTGGAAAACATGCAATCCAGAAATGAGATAAATAAAATTTCCTCCACGATTTTCATTTTTTTTTTTTTTATATTAATATTTTAAATGATTGTCAATAATAATAATAAATGTCGGACTGAGGCTGAAAATTCAGAAAACATGCAAAGCATTTTCTCCACGGAATTAGTTTTTAGTTGCCATTATAAACCGTAAATTTTGATATTTTCATTAATACTGATTGAAATTTTATTTTGTTGGCAAACGTTACTCTTCAGCGTTTAGTAAAATGACAAAAAGGTACTGGTTTCTTAAGTTTCTTTTTTTGTTTGCTTTATCATCTTACTTACAAATAAAGATAGTTCTCTCTAAAGATGCAGAATTTTTTCTCATTTGTTTCCATTAATATATCAATTAATTTCTGTATTTTATAAAAACTTTTAAAATATCCAAAATGAGATCCTTGAGCTTCAACGCAACAATTAACTTACTACATAACTTAATTTATATTCTGGCATTAATAACATTCTGAAGTCAAAGCTCTTGTCTTTTTTAATCGTTTTTTATTCGATCGCACGGTATTAACCAAAAATAGAGCACGCACAGTTAATTATTAATCACAATTACAGATCTTCTAAGCTAACGAAACTTAAAAGCTTTCCTTGATATTAATTAACTCGGCGTGAAAGAATTTCACAACGAGTAAAAGTATGGTTCGGTTTTTGTAAATTTCAGTGCGTATGTAGAGTGCTCAATACTTTTTTAAATTGCCTTTTACTTTCTTTCACCGACGCTTATCAAAATGAAAGTTTAGAGAATACAATGTTTCTCGTTCTATTCGGTTTAAAGTAGGCAGGTACATATTATAAAGTCCTAAAATTAGTTACGTTCTGCGAGCTTTATTTGACTTAAAAGAATTGGCGGAACATTTCCTCGTTTCAAACCACTGGCATTATTTTACTTGTCCATAAAACATATTGATATTAAATTTAATTTTTGTAAAAGTTGTTCTGTGCACCTATACAATTTTGACAAAATTATGTATATGTAAATGGATTAGAATATAAGGATCAAAATTTCTTCCACTGAAGTATCTTTTTGTTATAGAAGCTGTTCCGATGCAACATTTTTTGGCGCCCCAATACCAGATACAAAATGAAAAAGGGGACGATGGAGAAGGTTAATATACATCAATATTTATTAATTTTATCATATTTTATGAGTTTTTATTTGTTTACATCGGAATGTTTGAAATTTCCATTTCGCAGACTAAAGTACTCGCTGCCATCAATCTCGTCCAGTGATAAAACTTAAGTAAAGGTAGCGACGTTTTTATCGAACTATCAATTAAAAGTGACGTCCCTCTTTCCATCGGTAATGAAGTTCTACGTTCGCTGCCGAGTTGATAGAACACTCTTTAGATAAGTGGCATGCAAGTGCTTAATGGTTTCGCCTGATCCTGTTGCTAATAGTTTCGACACTGCGCGGTTTAATTTTCATATACACTAAGGCGCATAACGTATGCGTATTTTCTAGATTGCATTAAAAGATAATTCATATGGGAGAACTCGCGGAACCTTTCTTTTACAAGATAATAAATAATATCGTACCATATGTTTATACTATCATGAGCGTGGTATGCTGATTTTTTAGCATGTTATCCGCTCCCTTTGGTTTGTTGGATTGGTTTCGTTATATGTAAAGAATTCGAAACTAATTTATGTCATGTGAAAAGAAACCGCCAAACTCAATAAAAATGAGCTGATCTAAATATGGTCGAGTAAGGATGTAAAAGTAATCGTTGAATATTTATTTATGACCTACATTAGATCTTAGTGTTCATGCCCATATTTATTACACCAAGACGACAAGAGTTCTTGTAGAAAGATAAATAATTATGGTTAAAATGCAATGTAAAAGAAAAAAAAAATGACAAAACATTAAATTAGAATACTTTTCGAAACCATAATTTTTTCAAAACTGTTGACATCATGATTTATAAATGAAGACCATCCTCTTTTACGAAATGGGATAGACTACTGTGTAACATGCGACGCGACGTCTCAATCAATACACACACACTCACATGTGGGTATAATCTAAAGTTTATATACGGCCATTTATAAATTACACTCGCTTTAAATGATTGATAGTTCTCGACTCAAATTACGATAATAATTCGGTTACCACGCGTTAACACTGTAACCAACAGAGACGCAAGCGTTCGAGAACACATCAGTTATTTGAGATGAATAGACCAACCACATCGATAATTCCAGCTCGATGTGAAATTATGGTCGATGATTTAATTTTTCATGTAGCCATCCAGCTTAATAATGAAGTCTTTGATGTATTGAGCAATAATTCTATTGTATGTACGCATATTTGTACAACAAATTGGAATGATCACATAAACAGATGTTATTATGTAAATTTGCATTGTATGCCCTCGGTGCAGCACGATAGCTCCGAGGTACCCTTTAGAATTCCACGATCGATAATTAAAAATCTCTGATATTTAGGTTAAATTACATAAGGATTTACATATTCTATATGTCGTGCACGTTGCCATAACGTTCCAATCTTAACACAAAGAAATCGCACAGTGAAAACAAAGAATTTGTTTTTCAACGACAAAGTATCTTGAAATGATTTCCATTTACTTAAGGACTTCAAAGCATGGAATTGGGATACTCAACTAGTTTTATTTACAAATATATTGATTCAGTAAAAGAAACTGAAACCCATGTGATCTGTGACCTAGGAATGAATTGAACCATTTTAAAAACGATTCATGTAAACTTATCCTTAACAATGATGATGATGAATGAAGCGCGAAAGTTTGGCGGCATTTATTGAATTTATTACTTAAATGTAAAAATCTAAAATGTATATTCTCAACCTGTTTTCATGTATGTGGTTGGTTATTGTTTCTGCTTTTTTTTATTCCACCAGGTATTGAATTTTTTGGTTATTCACTGAAAGACCTCAAAATTGATTCTTCTTTTCGTGTATTCTAAATCATCTTTAACAATTATTCAAATAAGGTCATCCGCAAATTGAAGAATTCACCGACAGGGTCATTAACGTTTGTAAATCTGAAAAGCTTGTGATGTTCCTCAAGGATCATTTTTAATTCCAATGCTTTCCTTATCTATGTTTTGCTTAGTTTGTTATTTGTTTATTGAAAGCTTCGAAAATGAATAAAATCTAAAATGAACATCTTTTGTCAGTTATCTTTCCTCTTCTAACGGGTGTTAAAATTATTGAACATTTGTAACAGACCTCAGAATTGATTCTTCTTCTTGTCGTGTATACTAAAGCGTCTTTACAATGATCCAGACTAGATCATGGGCAAATTGAAGAAGTTCACTAACGATCATCATCTACGGCTTACTATTTCCTCTTCAAACCTCGCAAAGCTCTGCTGCACATAACTTAAATATCTGAGCGATTGGCAGCAGCCTTTTGCTTATAAAAATAAATTCTTTTTTGACGCTGATCTCGCTGATTTCTAAATTAAAGTGTCATCGAAGACCTTTAGAAGAATGTTCTAAAAAGAAATTGCTGCTCTTCATAAATTCTCATGATGTTTCATTTTTCTTGTGGCCAGATTTAGCAACATGCCATTAGGGAAAATTGGCGCAGGAGTTTTATGTCAACGATGATATCAGTTTTTAAAGTTGGTTCTTATCCGATGAAAATTGTATCACAAAATCTTTAAACCGGACACTAAATAGCGCACTAAACACTTAACGTTTCGCCGTCGTTCGACAGCTTCGTCAGAAGTGAAAAATATAAACATGTAGTCAAAATAAACAAGTTTGTCACAACACAGATTTTGTGATACGATGATATCAGTGTTGCGCCGAAGAATTCCAACCTATTGAGTGCTATTGAAACTTAATCAATTACGTCTAAAAATGTGCAAACATCAATGACCTTCGTCAAAAGTGGAAAAAAGTAACTAGAAAAGTGAACCAAAGAAGTTAATGTAAAGTGTACCATACTTTTGGCATGTATTATACACAATTCTGGCATTTTTTCCAGTATTTGGAATCTTCGTTAAATAAGAAATTTCTTGGAAAGTCGATTTTGATTTCGTGGTCTCTTCAGCAGAAGAATAGCTCGTCGACTATCTCAACGACCTGTCCTAATTTTTAGGTCAAAAATCGGCTACAATGTCGCGGCCTAAACTGTTTATTAATATTATTCATTTAATTATATTTCAGAATAAACCTTTCTAGTGTATGTATTTCTTACGCTTCAAATTCTATTACTTCTAGACCGCAACTTATCTTCTGTGATTAGGGAAATTTTAGGCTGAATTCAATTCTGTACTATTTTACAATACTACAATAATAAAGTACCTGTAAACAGCGCAGAAGTTTTTGGCAAGAAAACAAGTTTCAAAACACTTCTTCTTCATCGCCCTGACTGAATCGTTTTAATTACAAATGGGCACTGAAAGGAGGTCATGGAAGAAATCCAAGTAGAAACAATGAAGGATTTGAGTACAGAATATGATCGTAAATAAATGATTACACGGACACAATATAAACCAGAAGATATCATGCATTGAAAAACTTACGTATGGAGTTGACGCTGATTCGGTATCGGTGCTGTAGTCATAACCAGCTGATTTGACGTTTTAATATAAATGAAAACATACTGTCGCTCTTGCTATCACAAATCATATCCAACTCCAAATATGGGAGTTTTTGAACGCATGTTAATATCCACCGCAACAATTCTTTTATTATTTGTATATTCCTGATCGTCATTAAAAAGATTGAGATGTAATGAGTTCACAGATCACATATGAAGTTATAATAATCGTAAGTTTTAGCATGTAATCAAGGGTCAAAAATGTTTTCTTCTTCTTCGTCTAGACTTTGCTCCATCTAAATCGCATCATTTTCTAAACTCCAACTAACACCGAAAGGAAGACACCAGGGAAGAAATCCAAATAGAGATAGTTTCATAATCACCTACAAATGCTTCCAATTATGCAGAATTTCTTCAATATTTTAATGGTATGCACTTGCACTTGCAATAAAAGAAAGCTTTAATAACATTTCATCCCTTTTCTATATCTTCATCTGGTTTTCCTTCCAGTTAAATAACATTTTTACCTAAATTTGAATTGACAAAGAAAAAAGGATGTTGAAGAAATCCGATGAAATCAAATTGACAACGTAAGGAGACCGACCAAAGGAGAAATTGGCATCGTAAGTAAATGTGCAAAGGAAAAGTAACGCAATAAGAAAAGCAATTGGTAATTTCAAAAGATGACCACAAGGGTCTAACTAAGGACTTGTCCAAGAGCAAATTAATATATTGAACCTTCTCACCCTTTCAGTGCAGTATTTTCCTATCCTATACAATTTCAAAATATTTTGTCACACTTTTCCTTTGAACGTGAGTGTACGAAAGCCTCTTTTTAATTTAGTCTTAACCGGTACACATGTGTAACCAACAGTACCGAAAGGGTTAAAATAAATAACTTCACTTCCAGTGGGGCGAGTTGTCAGCTCGTCCGATGGCAAATAGGCCCTGTGAGCCATTAATGAAAGGAGACTCCTTTATATGCAATGCGTTTCAGAATAATTTTCATCTAATCATCTTTTGTATGTAAAATAAAAATGTCGCTTTACAAAAATAGGGACACCTGTTATATACATAACCTCACAGTACACTTCAAAAGTAGTAACTTAAGCAACGAGAACAACTCGATGGATGAAAGGATAAAGTCAACTCATCATCTAAGCTCTCTTTTCAGCTCTGAGTTCCTTTCTGTTTAAGTAATTTCTGAGAAAAATCATTTATTATGACTCCGACAGTCTTTTGACAGAACTACTTCAAATAGAGTACAACTGCACCAAAGAAAATATGAAAAGAAATTCCAAAGTTAACTACATGTATTAGAAATGTTATATTATAGTTGTTGGTGGACTCACTTTGTGTCTTAGCAATCAATATTTATAGACTAATAATTTCTAGGTTCATTTCGTCAGTCGTATTAATTCAATATTTATTTATTGACTCTTCTTCTCCTATACAGGGTGTAATCGATTAAGTTTCACTTATTAATACTATAAGTTCTTCATCACATAAGAGAATTAATTCTGCAATGTTCAAAAATTAAGAGCACAAGAGCACATACGTGAGATATACATGTGTTTGCTATTTTTTTTAAACACATCCTAAAACAATAAAATTCCAGCAAAATTCTTCTTTAAATGACTCGTTTAAAGCTTTCACTGAGTATATCAATTTCAGAGTAATATTTGTAGTTGGTTGTGAGAGTATTTCTCAATATTGGAGCATTTCTAAAAGAAAAATATTGATTCAATATGTTCTATCCGTTAATCAATCGGAAGGGGTTATCTGAACGGTCATCAGTTGATTCGTGATCGGCTAATAAATAAGAAATAATTAAATACCATATACCAACAAATTGTCAGATTATTAAACTCATTAGTAACTTGTATGGTATAATAGCGATGGATATGTGTAACCCTTTAAGTAGTAGTGCGTTGAACTAGTTCCAGTAAATGTTATAAAAATGTGATCTAACAATCTCGTACTTGTTGATTGTTCATTTCAGTGAGAAAAGGCGGTAATCTACTGACACGTTCTTATGCCATAACAATTTTCAGTTTCATTTGCCGGAGCATTGAGAATAATCTGCGTTTAGTATCAGCAATCACCGGGCGTTATGCCTGCAGCGTTCCTAACGGCAAGGAGGCGAACTACCAATCTCCTCCTACGGTGTACGATCATTAGAAACCTTCTTATCGACTAACCTGATTTCTGCAGCCGGCGGCGGTTTTTCGAGAAAAATCCACCGCGTAATTTTCGTATTGTAATATTATTTACACCTCTCCGAGCGCAGATAAGGAAAACACGTCGGAGCCGATGTATATTTTACCTTTACTTAACACTTCCCTTTCATTAGTACCGATTTCATGTGTTATGTAATCAGCGTATCACATTAACAGTGTATTATTATCGTTTATTAATTATACACTGAGAGTAATGTTCTGAATTACGTGTATGATTCATGCGACTCGCTCGTTCCAATTATGTTTAAAAGAAGGAGGTACGAACTGCAAGAACTAAATGACAAGAGTTAATTAGATTAGTTGTTTTAAGTCCGTTCTGTTAGACATTCCATTCGTTTTATGTTATTTTTCATTTAACTACTGCAATTATTTATTTTTGTTTCACTTAACTAATTACTACACTGCACTTGATACACATTTTAATTCTCGTACTCTCATATGTATGTTGAAAGTTAAACGTAAAGTATTCCTTAATTTCAACAAAAGTATACAATTTCATGACTTATTTGTATTAAAAGCGCTGTGAATTGTATGTACAGTCAGAATTAGATGTAATGTCTCTATAACGAGTAGGTGGATAAGCGGACAGGCACACATCAAATGCTTGTCAATGTTATCGAGGGATAACTGGGGAGACATTACTTTTAATTCTGATTGTACATAATACAGAACGTATCAAAGTATTTGAATTTCATAAAATAGTCCATTGTTATGATTGTTATAAACGTAACGCTTAATAATCTTAATAACTTTATGAGTTTCAAATAATAATAATAATAATATAATTTTATTGGTACGAAATTGTATGTAATAGAAAACAGAAAAATAATAAAAATAGTAATAATAAATTATAACGTACCAAAAAGAGAGTCATCAGTTTAGTTGCAAAAGCAACCAACTGAAGAGAAAAATAATTTAAAACGCCCTATACAACACGAATCGGAGAATTTGAATTGTTGATGAACATGAAGAAAACTTTGGTTGAAAAAATGTTGGTTTTAAATTGTCTTGAACTATAAGATTTCGAAAGCATTCCGAAATTAATTTACATAATCGATTTATGACTTAGGGCACGGGAGGAAAGAAAATTGCTGAACGTGAAGTAAAATTTTATTACGTATTTAACTACTGTGACCTAGAGCTGGGTTCTCTGCCATAGATACAGTTTTGATCTGCACTTTTTACCACTTACAAAAGTCTACAAAGTTAACAACCATCAAACTTATACTTATGTATATACGCCTTTATGTTAAAAACTGTAAGTTTGAAAACGTTTTGTACTTGTATAATAAAGCCGAGTTATTGCGTTATATCAATAATAGAGTGGAACTAGTGCTAGTGGGTAGTAGACGACTTTCTTGTCTATCGAATAGAAGTTGAATCGTTTCCGTAATTACTTCGGTTTTTGTGCCACGTGCGTTTGTGTTGTACATACATACGTGTGTGGGCATGTCCAACGAGTTTTAGCAATACAGAACTTTAACAACTCACATGAACGAGTTGGTTTTTCTGAAAATTTACAGAAATGTGTAAGAAAAGATAAGTATCAATTCATCTTGATTTAAATCACCTATACTAAGTATCTGTACATAATGATATATCTCCTAACGCTAGAACATAGTAGAAACCGACTTTGCAATATCTACCATAAATAAAAATATCCCTTGTTCATTGCTCTAATACGTCCACAATGGCCTAGTTAATATCGCACGATTTATTAACACGAAACAGAAAACAATGCTTGAACAACAGCAACAACAAAAAACATATCTGCTACATAAAATAAATTTCGTTCTGAATAAAAAACATCGGTTGAAAAATAATTGCGTGATTCTGAGGGGACGTTGAACCGATTGTTCACAATATCGGACGTAGTTAATGCCGAGATCAGGACTTCCGTCGTTTGAAGTACTTTCGTAATTAAATTTTTACTGCGTCGTACTAAACCGCAAAAAAAAAACTTAACTTGAGGATGCTATTGATTAATGTCAAACAAGAATTCAATTTGCAACAAGCTTTTGACGTTCTCTGCTATTCATCTTGACGCACGTAATACCTTTTTGTGTGAATGTGCAGTTGATGGGAGTAACAAAAAGCTCGCTGCTCTTCATTATAATGTAAATAAATCGAAGTGAAAATTAAATAGGTAATAATTTCAATATATAGAATATGCATAGAATAATTTACATAGTTTATAGCCAGTCGTATAACATAATGCCTCTAGATATACTAAAATAATCGAGTTTATTATCTTATTAAAACAAAATACTACATAATACATCTTCCAGTACGTATGTGTATGCACGGCAGAACATAATAAACGCGCACGAACTTAATAAATTCAAACAAAAACGATTTAAATTACCCACAACCAAGTTATTGTTGTATTTGCTTATCAAAGTTAATCTGGTTTATCGTCAGGATTTTTGTGAGAAACGCCTTGTCCCTTAATCATCGTACGTATGTATTCTACGTGGAACATGGCAGCTTGATATAATTACATACAAAATCTCTGCTTAGAAGACAATCACATTAACATAGTAAGTTCACACGTTTCGAGAATAAACGACGCTGTCAAGGTCACTCCCAGCGTCCCTTACTTAATGTGTCCCACGCTGCATTCATTCATTGTCTTATTTATCTGTTTGAACGCGAAGTTAAAGCTCTGATCTTGACTTAACCTTGTCAATCTTCCACTGTTTTTACAATTAAAAAAATATCCAATGGTTATGACCTAAGTTCATCCGCTCTCTGGTCATTAGAAAACTCAATTGTTCAACAAAAACAAATTCACCATTACGCTTTCGAAAGTGTCCTTTAAGTTCATTTATGATATTCAAATAATCTCCTTTAGATAATAACAGGCATATTTAATACAAAAATAATTCTTATACACTGAGAAAAATAGGACCAAAAAGTACATTTATATTAACATTAATTCCGAACATTTTATTCGGATTCACGTTAAAAACTGACTCAGCGTACTGCAAAATTAACACTATGTGATTTGTTGTTTAGAGTATCATTTCCTGTCATGATAAAATTACCGGAGTAATTAACAAAAAATCAGTCAGAAAAAATGATGTTTTATCAAAATCGCAAAATTCCATTTTTCTCAGTGTAGCTATGTCTTGGGTATGTTACATCCTTTTAAGTGCACACGGTTTACATCTGTTCTATTTACTATTCATTACTTATAAAAAATTCGAATTAGTTAAAAATTATAAACAGTTATGTATCCCATCTTTAAATTACGAATTTTCTAATTCATTCATTCATTTTTTTAATTATTGAAGCATTTTCTTCTCTGAAAGTTGTACGCTTCGTAAAATTGATATAAATGTCGACGTTTGACAGATTCGGAAGGACAAATGATTCTTCTTTATTTATTATTTATCCTGAACAAGCTGTCGTCATTTATATTAATTTTACGAATTCAATTACATATTTTATCATAAAAATATATGTACTTAATGCATAATGAGGTATTTGTATATTCAGACGATGGGTAGCACACGTCGAAGTCAACGCAAAAATAAAGTGTCAGTCGTATCTTAAGGTATAATTATCGGAAATTTATTGGTAAAACATCAGGTAATTTAATTACAGAGCAGCCGATTTATGCGCATCGGACATCCTCATTATTAGCGGTAACAGTTACGTCTTACTTTTAAATTTCCTCACTTAATTATTCTTCGTTCGTTTAATCCACTTATTCCAGAACAGTTACGTATACGTTCATTTCTCTGTTTCGAGCGTGTTTATTTATTATTGTTTATTTGGTTTTCATGTTGAAGGAAACAAAACTATTTAGATAATTCGTCCGATGCATAATGACCAATTTCCTATGTATGCACCTATTATAAATAACAACACATGATTCTTTTGCGCTGCGTATCACGTATCACTAATTTGTTTACATAACAATCGAATATACAAATTGTAAATACGTGACGGCTATTGGTTTATCAAAAATCGAAATCCTGCTAAATCTAGATGAAGACAGAATAGTTCAATAGTCCATAGTAAGTTTGCAAATCCCATTAATATTTTTTAAAGATTATTTATGTAGTAAAATACAAAATTTTTATTTCTTCAGTGCTCATTGCAGTACGCGGACGTAAAGGTTCTAGAAACTAATAATAATAAAATAAAAATACAACAAATTACATAATAAAACAAGATGAAACAAAAACTTGTTTCTAGATATAAAAGAAATGCATTATAATCAGAGACGAAGTAAGGAGGGCAAAACACAAGAGCTGGGAGGACTTTGGAAAAAAGATAAAGATAAATTGCACGAACGCCATAACAGGAAAAAGAAACAAAAGCTGCTCTAAAAGGCAAAAATGATCATCTATAAACAAAGGCGAAAAAACCTTTGAACTATGGAGAGAAAAATTCAAAGAAATGGGCCAGGATTCACCTAAACTGAAGTCAGCTTTTATAAAAATGTGATGTGCCCTATCACATTTTTATAAATGCCCTAAAGAAATAAAGGGAGAATTTCTAAGTAAAAGCAGAATTTAAGTAATGAGACAACCAAACAGAAAATACAAGAATAGTAATCACTTAAGAATGATAATAGAACATAAAAGTACATCAAAGTAAAAATACATTCAAGACGTATTAAGTTTGAGCAAAATAAGAATGAAAGATGAGACAATAGAACAAATACAAATTATGGAGATAAAACAATTACAGAATTGATTCGAAAATAGTAGTGGAAGGTCATAAAAAAGAGAAGACAAGGACGGTCAGAATAAAAGAGATTTGACAGGCGGAGAAGAAATGGCAGTAATGGTAGTAAATAAGAAGGAAAGAGAGAGATGGTTAAGGCAGAAGAAATGATCTCGAAAACTCAAAAACGCTGCAAAAGACTAGAGAAGAAGAAAAATAAGAAAACATGAGGTTCTTTCTTGCCCGCTTACAATTGGCCCACCAGCTTGATGTACTTTTTTCTGTGCGCCATACAAGCTCCAAGCTCTCTATGATCTTCCCGGGGAGGCGTTAGGCTGGTTATTCTTGCATAAATTTCCTTGTCTCGAATGAGAGGAAGAAAGAAGAAATTTCACGAAGAACATCTATCTGTGGACTGTAGTAGCATGCTAAATTTTACGACCAATTTGACCAATTAAAAAAATTATGCTCACAAGCAAATTAAATTTTCCAAACGTTAATTTTCACTGTCAAATGATTTATAGCAGTTAAAACTTAATGAAACAAGAAACAGTCGAGAGTCAACCCCGAGGGCACTCCCAGGTATTGAAAATAGATTGAAGTAGGTTTGGGAATGACCCAAAAAATTTGCGATCTTGCTATACCACACTGAGGTTATATTGGAGTGATTGGAAGGAAATAACAGGGCCTCTTTATCACCTTAGACCTCTTTAAAAAAAGATTCGTAACAATATTATATGTGATCTTACACTCAGACTTTCAGCTTATTGAAGGGCTATCAATTCCGCAGAACATTAAAAAAAAGGTGTTGATTAGCAAAGACATGTCTGCAAAACAAAAGATTTTTATTTTCCTAAAAGGATATCTTTATTCGGAGAACTTCCCTCTTCCTAAGTATCAAATAACGTTTGCTAAAATCAAATTTTCATTTTGCTGAGATCGAAGGGGTTAAAAACTGATTATTAACTGAATAATGAAAATTCAGCAAAAGATACAGTGGTTTCAAAGTGTCACAATAAAGAAAGATTAATTTAAAAAGCAAGGGAACAGCAGAAACAGCTCGCATCTTTGGATCTTCAAACAACATCAATTCGACAATTCTTTCACGTAAGGTTCAAAATGCTTAAAATACCTACAATTATCATTAGATAATCATTTTGCTGAGATCGAAGCGATTAAAAAACTGAATGGTGAAGACGTTCCAAAAGAAACAGAGAGGACTTAAGAAGACTAGCTTGACAAGCAAGCACATAAGCGAAGTTTCTTTAAGAAGCAAGATATTCATTTGGATGAAGACTCAGCAAATATCAAGATATAGTCAGACTAATTTGAAAAACAAAGGCAAAGATAATTAGATTACCAAAAGTTGAAGATCCAATACGATCAAGTGCGACATCATAGTGAGATCAATTAGTAATTAGGACGCAAGCAGTTGAGTAGGAAGCAAGTCTAGAGATGAGTCAGTTTGCAAATTCAGTACTGGAGAAGAAGGAAAAGAAGAAGTACCCTTAAATATTATTTTGAACTGAAAAGTCCTCAACCAATGGGCAAACTTGATCACATCAATAACAATGTGGTCAACAAGTTGATAAACTTGATTACTTAATTAATTCTATTATTTACATAATACGAGTAACATATGACATTTCAATCGATTTCGTGTTCGTCAAAATTTTCTTCCTTGTACAACTTTCTAAAGCCTTCTTCGTTCGTTACTCTGTCCATTCGATCAATTTTATTTTCATCGTCTCTCAAGTGATTCAAACCCTTCCTTTGTCGGTACTGCTTAGATGAATGTTCTCAAGTTCTTTCCTTTCCTGATTCTTCAGTTGTTTTTTCGATATGCTGCTTTTGTTCGTAGAAGGGATTTTTTTAACATAAAATATTTCTGTGTAACGAACTAAAAAGAGTCTTCCAAACACGGAGTAAACGAGGATTATCAGAAACATTTTCTATAATGACGGCGACTGGAGTTCGGTTGTCTCTTTTGGAAGCTTTTAGCATTCACTTTTGCGAGGTGGACCAAGGCTTCATTCGTCCTTTGTTCGATTCTTTCATCTTGTACTCGTAGCATTCTCAATTTGTTTGCTACCGAATTTTTTATTTCTATTGCCTTCCATGTAAGAAACTTATTAAGATTAAAATAAGCTTAAACGCTCGCTGCTGCAGTGTAGAAGCTATAAACCCTCAGTCCAAAGAATGAGTTAAGGAAAAAATTAAAGCTTTCTGTTTTTATTTTTATAATTGAGTTGCTGCAATTTTATTACATGCACGCAATTAAAATTTCATCCGATTTACATATTACACAGAATTTAGCAAACGGGTATATTTTTCTACTAAGATTGAAGTGTTACAAAAGACTTGCATTACCAAGCAAATTTCAAGATAATTAATTACTTATAGTCTTGACATGCTTAATCAGACGCTATCAGTTTTACTATCAGAAATTTAATTAAACTGTTCGAATCAATCTTTTAATTTCATACCGATTATACACTATACTATTAACCACAAGTTAATGAGATATCACATTATTACGCTGATTGGAAATCTTTGAAGCTACGATTTTTATAATAATAATAATCTATAAGACGCACTAAAGCTAGGTAGTTTTCTTTTGGACACATGTGTATTTAGCATTGATAGGTTAGAACAACAAAAAACTTTTGCAATCAAAAATTTCGTACGTCGCTAGACTTATAAATAGATTTTTTAACTCCAGATGTTGCGGTGCGCATATATTTAAAGTGTTTTACATACTTCGGGTATCGAATGCATAAAACACTTTCAAATATTCTTCTAGAGCGCGACGCTCGTATCAGACCGACTTACTAAATTTTAACTGGAGGACTTTCTATGCCGTAGCAATAAACATTTACATCGTGTAATGTTTATTATCTGTGCAATTTGCATGTGTAATATCCACCGTCGAGGCATGAAACTTTTAGCAGTTAAATAAAATCACACACACGTACTTACGATTATGCGATTGAAGAAACGTTCACTGTTACGTTAGGAAAGTTTCCTCAGATGGGTGGATAACAAAGAAAAGTCTCAAAGACCCAACTTTAGAAGAATTGGAATCACACTTGAATCTAAATCCTGTTGGTTAAAGTAAAATGGGTTAACAAATAACAAAGAAGATTCTAAAGGTCCAAACTTAGAAGTTAATAGTAAACCTATTGGAATGAGTTTTGCCTTTTTTTAAACGACTTCTATTTTCACTCTCGTACTTTTTCTCAAGATAATATTTTAGAATAGCAAATTTGGTTTAGTTTGAACGTGTTAAATGGAGTTTTGTGCGTGGTTAAAAGCGACAACTTTCATTTCTCACGATTAGTTTGTTACGTTTATTATACGTGTCGAATCCAGTTGTACTACTGCTATAATTTATTCAAGATTTATATGTTTTAAATGAATCGTATTTACTCAACTAATTCATGATCACATTGTAATTCAGACGCAAGTGGATATCTCCTTAGACGATGGTGAAATAAATTAAAGCACAACTTAAAAGCATGAAATTAAGAAATTTAAAAATGGCACGACTGCTAAGTTATTACAGCCGCAATAAATTATAGCGCTGGAATTTATTTATGCATTAAGTTGGTAGAAAATCAATTACTCTTCCATTTACTATATTTTTGAGTTACTGTTATTTATTTTCGCTCGACCTACTTACAAACTTTGATTTTCAGAACAAAAAGTGGAGTTCTATATTTAATCTAGAGAATCGAACACCTACGTTGCACGTGCATTCCGGAATATGTATGTAGTAGCAGTTTGCGTATTGTAGGACAAAACTAGCACGACTCTGCACACGTAACTGTACTTACAAGGAACGAAGAGAAAAACTTCCCGCTGACAAAAATTACTCATTTTGTAATGTTTTTGCCGGCGACTGTTCGACATGAAGGAATGTAGGAAGTGGGCTGCGATAAAGTGATCAGCAATTGTTTATACACTACCTTTCGATTGAGAGAGCTTTTTGTTTTCTAAGAATTCGCAACAAAAATTTTCATTATGCTGCTTTTATTGCAACGGTAGCCAGAAGAACACGAACACCTGTACTCGGAGATTCTGTTATTAATAAATCAAATACATAATTTCAGAACTGTAAATCTTATCGCTTCGTTTTTAACGAACTCCCTAACAACCATAAATCGTATCGATTATTTATGCACGTTAGGTATGGTATTACTGAGGAAATTTTTACGCAAACAGTGCAAACCGCAGTACCTTTGAAATTAAGATGTCATTGCACTTTGCAGCAGTACCAGGTTATCATCGGCTACGACATCATATCGCTGTGTACTTGAACCTCTTGATTTAATAAAACTTCTATTAATAATTTTTTAAAAAATCAACCCACATTAGCTATTACGAAATAGAATAAAAATAGAACCAGGAAAATTCTAATTATATTCATTCAAATGCACTTAAAAATGTTTTCAGATGCATCCTGTAAAAATTATCTCCATTTACAGAAACGTGGAAAAAAAGTTATAATTGTATGAATGATCAAATACAAATACCCTTCTGTATCGCGCAATTAATTTTATTTTTTTATGTATAGAGCTTTACCCACTTATTTCTGTTCATAGCTTCTTACTTGCTTTATTTAGTGGCACATCCTTACGCAGTATTATTTTTGTTACCACGCCATCACCAATCTTCTTTAACTGCTCTTCTTCTATCGTCTTTTCTGTATTTTCGTTTCTCATAAATGTAACAGCTTCATTTTTCTTCCAAGATGAATGAATTTGAATATCAATATCATCTCATATTTGGTTCCTTATGTTGATATACTGTATCAGTTCCTCATCCTCATCGTCACTCTTTCACTGCTTTTCAATATTCCGTCTCTTATCTTGCATTTTGTTTTTGATTCGTCTTGTGAACATCTTGGTTTTGCTTTATACAGAGTGGAAAGTTTAACTGGATAAATTCTGTAACTTAGAAAATTGCAATTTGTAAAAGAATTCTTAGAACACGTCAATTTTTATTTTTAAGGGACTTTTTTAACTTTTCAATTATTTGGAGGGGTGAAACAACCAACTATTTTTTTTTTAATGGAAGGGTGTGTTGAGTATTCTTTTTTATTAAAGCTTGTTCAATTGGGAATACAGCTACGTTTTATTTTTTTATTTTTCTTTAACAGTAAAAGGGAAAAAATAAAATTAATAAATTTTTTACTAAAACCGTTTTTAATGCCAAAAATTCAGGAAACTAACTTTTCAATTGTACGTAATTACCTCATTACCTCATTAAAATCGTTCTAGTCAAAAATTTCTTTTTTATTTTTTCCCCTTTTACTATTTAAGAAAAATTAAAAAATTAAAAACGTAGCTGTATTCCCAATTGCACAAGCTTTAAGAAAAAGAAATTACTCAACATACCTAGTTAGGGGTTGTTTCACCCCTCCAAATAATTGAAAAGTTAAGGAAATCCATTTGTAATATGCGCCATTAAAAATAAAAATTGACCTGTTCCAAGAATTTTGCTGCAAATGGTAATTTTCTAAGTTACAGAATTTATTCCAGTTAAACTTCCCACTCTGTATTTTTTTCTTGCTTCTACTTTTGACTTACATGAACTGGCCTCTCTTTTATATTCACAAAGTGTTCTCCATTTGCTTGTATCACTACACCAAGATATTGAAATAGGTTTACCTGTTCTATTTATTCTCTTTCCGTTAAAGTTAATACTTGCTGCTAGTTGTTCTTTTAGTAATCTTTCTTTCAAATATCATTGCAAAGTTTCAGTAGCATTTTTATACCTTCTGTACCCAAGTATTTCTGGTGCTACAACGTAGTATTTAGCTGCCTTTCCGTTTTAAATATTCTTTTTAATGCTTGCATCATTTCCTCTATTACAAAATCTTTTACGTTTTCTTTTTTTTTGACGTGTTCTATAATTTCTGATTTTTTTCGTTATGATGTATTGTTTCACCCTTCCTTTGTTCCGTTTTTTTCATGTGCTTCTTTCAATATTATTCCTTCTTCATTTTTCTTCTTCAGTTTACCTTGCTCTGTAAAATAGTTTCTGGTTTTCATTTCTGTTATAATTGCCTCTTGAACTTTTTCTTCTCAAATTTCTTGAGGTATTATATTTGTTATTTTTCTAATTACAGATAACCGCTGAAGAAATTTCCAATTTTTATTGTTTGGCCATTTTGCTCCATGTCCAGTTCCTATGAAATGAACTCTTCCTTCGTCATACACATGTATGATCCTATTTATCTATTTTGTGTATTTTATTTATTCCTCTTTAGTTTGTATGTTATTATTTCATATTCTAACTTTCTGTCTAGACCTTCTCCCTATTTTTGGATTTTATTCTAGCTTCTGAGGTTATTAGTTGTTTCTGAAGCTTTACCTTAATAATTCTTCTGTTTCTATAACTATAACTACGTTATAATCAATGACAAATTCTTTTTAGGGTCGTTTTCATAATAGAACTAAAGGAGACTTTAATTTAAAATCACTTTAAGCATAGGAAAACTAATGTGTTTTTATATCAATCGATAGTGAAACGTTGAGAGAATGTGCGAATTTTAAAGTATCCGTTAAAGGATTAAAAATAAGTATATAAACAATCCGCTTTAATTGTTTACTTTATTATTTATTATTTGGTTCTTTATAAGAAAGGTTGGTGATCGGTGATCAACATCGTCAACTATCAATCAGTACTAACAACTTGATCACTTAACTGATTCTGTTAATTACTTATAGCATCAAATTCATTCATAAAAAAAATATGCAACTGTAACTTTTTTTTTGTATATTAAACTACTGTACGTTGAGCATTACCTAAAATGAGTAAATGTTACTTATTATTTCTACTTTTTTTTTCCTTATCATCGCCAATTTTTACACTTCCATATATCTATTGGATATCTTTAAAAATCTGCCAATATATTGAATCTTGGTCGACCTGATGTGATATTTTATTTCACTGACCTGTCAACCATTTTCCAATAAATTCCTAGATCTAAGTATATGCATCCAAATTTTCATCCACGTGTATCTTTCCGAAGCTTTCTTCGTTTGTTATTCAATTTGATTTTCATCGTCTTTCGAGTGCTGCAAACTTTTTTCTTTGTTTAGGTTTACTTCGAAGAACGTTCTTAAGTTCTTTCCTTTTTTGATGGTCCAGTTGTTTTTTCGATATGCTGTTTTCGTTTGTCGGAGGAATTCGTTTTAACACAAAACATTTCTGTATAATGAACTTGAAAAGAGTCTTCCAAACAGGGAGTAAACGAGGATACTCAGAAACAATTTTTATGATAACGACGACTGGACGTGAGAATACAAGTCAAATCAGATCCTAATGGACAACTCCATGTGTTTTGTAGGTAACAGAAATTGAATACTACAATTACTTTTACTTAGCCTTTTCTTCAATCAAATCAGGTTCCCTCTCCACACCTTTATGAACACTCTTAAGAGCAAATACGTGTTTTGGCCGAAGGCACATCATCAGTGCGAGACTGAAAATCTTTCAGTCCGTTCCATTTAATTTGTTTTCTGTTTCGATTTTTCAGTCTGCCCGTTTCGTTCTTTTCTGCCTTTTTGATTTCAGTATGGTTATTATTATCTCCCTTCCCATCACACTTCCCTTTTGCTCTTCTTATGTTATAGTATGATTGGTTGCGTTAACGACAAAAGAAGGGGTTACATAACATGATTAGATACAACTTGAAACCAGTAAAAATAAGTAACCTGATGTACACAGAAAAAAAAAATAGATATCTGATGCAATGGATAAAGAAAAGTACCGAATCCTAAATCCAGCGGCTGTGAAGGCGTAAAGAAAAGTAAAGAAGAAGAAGGAGAATATGATTTCGATTATCATTTCGCTCAAGTAAACAATATTTTATTTTGGGTTTATTTTTGAAATTATTATTAATTAGGATGAGAATCAGAACTTATCTATGTTTCGAAAGTACTTTTAATTTTGATTTGATTTGTTTAAAAATTTAAAACAATCGATTACATTTAATGTAATCGATTTTTTTGGTAGCCATATAACATAAATAAACAAACACAATAAGCATTTCCAATCAGTTCGTGTCCGCAAGTACATAATGCTCTAATTAATAATTAACGTAGGCGGAGTCGATACGGCGGTTAATTGTAGATTATCCAATTTAAACTTACTTATCTAAATACAAGATTTATCTCGGGCATTGTCAATCGTCACAGCCATAACAATAAAACCGACTAGACTGCAAGTAGTATAGTTATGTAGCGGTGGCTATATTACATGTGCTATTGCAGTGGCCTGCTATCTTATATGGAAAGGATAGAAATTCTAATCGCTTCTATATCCCTGACTCTTTATTTACTGCAAATTATATGAATAAAACCATCGTTACTTGCCATTCTGCGGTCGTGGTTTGCTTAAATTAACACCGACAACTTTACTTGACACTTGCTTCATAAAATCAGTTATAGTAACATTTTTTTAAGTCGTTGTACATAAGTTATTTTCAACATTGACCTAATCTACATTAAATATAATTTCGTTAAGAAACATTTGTTACTTCAGTTTCCTCTTTGAAATTGCACTTCTGGAGACTTGCTACCATTTCTTTAAGTGACCCTAAAGTTATCTTTAACGTCTTAGGGCCGTTTCATAATAGTGCTTTAAGGAGACTTTAATTTAAAGTCACTTTAAGCATAGGAAAACTAATGTATTTTTATAGGTTACTTTAAATTTAAGTTCTATTGTGAAAACGGCCCTTAAAGTTGCTAATTCCTGATGATGACCTAAATATTACTTTAAAATTTTGAGTCATTTTTAAATGTCCTATTTTTTGTACAATTTAAATTGTACAGCAAAAAAATAGAATGTGTTCTATCTCCAAACCATACATACATGTAGCCCAAAAATTTCTCGTTTCAAATACACAAAATACAGAGTAAGGTAGTCTAAAACGGCCTTAAGTAAATTTGTGTTGTCATTGAATAATTAACAACTCAAAGTAACATTACGAGCGCTTGAAAATTTTATTGAATTTCTCTCGTTGTGTATGATTGCTGCACGCTTCCGCCGCGTTTCATTTCAAAGTGCATAAATTACGCTTGCGAATGAATAATCAGAATTATGATTGCGTTTCTGTTTTTGTTATTCTAATCAAATTATTTACATAAGCGTTGAAGTTTTACACGTTCAGGAACAATAAATAATTTCGAGGCGGTATAAACTGATTTAATCGGCGAAATAGTTTAATTAGCAGTTTCTCTTCGGGCTAATTTATTGAAAAGTTGTTGCCCGCATTAATTCTCCTCGTGAGATTCCCGGAATTTTTACGGAAAACGATTAACGCGTACCCATCCACACAACGATAATTTGTGTGGTGGAGAAGTGACATTGAAAATCGAGAGTGCTGTGAGCGGATGTTCATGCAGATCAGGTGTAATGATGGGAAGAGCGTCCATTGTTACATCGTGGGACAATCCGTATTACACTGCCTTACTGAACAAAAACGCCACCTTAAATCATGGGTGGAAGTGGAAACAAATAAAAAAGTTATGTGTGTAGATAACGCAGAGTCTTTCCCATGGCTCTCTTCCATTTTATTATTATTTTACGTACAAGTTATTATAATTAAGGGATATCTGATGATGTACGAGAGCAGACATTTAATTATACCAGCGTTTACTAATTAGGCTATAATCATACTTATCATTTATGATTTAGCCTCTTAACGATGGTAAGTGAATTGTTTCGTCTTGAGTTGAAGCCACACTAATATTTTATACGTTCTTAATCATGTCGTGGAAATTATAATCCGCACCAGAGATCCATAAAGCTGTCAATTTATAAAATTAACAAAACTATACCCGTAAGTGATGCTGTAACATATTTTTGTTTCAGTTCATTATTTTACGGGAACAGGAAATAATAAATTTTTGTTTATTACACACAGAATTTATTTCTGATGAACTAATTTAAGTGCAATATTGCTATCGTCATAGGAAAAGCACTTACGCCTTTCTTTAGTTTCTCTATACGTGTACAGTCAGAATTAAAACTAATGTCTTCCCAATAAAATGTAAATGCGTGGTCTTATCCATTGTGATCACTGATCACCATAACAAGCAGGCGGCTAAGAAAAGATTGCGATTGCATGACAATAACATTAGTATTGTGCATTTATATCGTGAATCAACTCTTTTTAAGTGATTACATACGTATAAACTACAATTGAACCAATTAAAGTAAAACAAATAAAAATTTATATTTCATGAATATATCCACATATACAGGTGTCTTATAAAATAACACAGCAATATGTCTTTCTTTTCTCTGACCTCTAGAACTGTAGAAGTAAAAGGCGCTGTAAAGCAAGGATTTTTGTGGTTCGTCCTTAAATATCCCCTTCGATTGTGCTACACTTATTCTATTATGGTTATGCGTGTAATTATAAATAAATAAATTGCCTATTCAAATTCAGATTAATTTCGCCATTTTTTTCATGGTTTGAACTTTCTTCCTTGGCCACTGCGGTTAACTCGGCAGAGAAAATTTCACGCAGAGTTTTACGGGAAGCCTTGAGTTAAAACAGAACGAAAAAAGAAAGATTTCCGTATGTTTTTTAAATTAAACTCAAAAAGCCTCGTTTTCATTCGGAAAAACCTAATAATGAATTAACTTAGGGAAGGTTCCGCTGTAATTTTTATTCACTTGAACTTATTTTGTTCTGTTGTTTGTTTCTAAGTTTGACGGGAAGCCTTGAGTTGAAACGGTACAAAAAAAGAAAGATTTCCATGTCCTTTTTAAATGAGGCTCGTTTTCATTCGGGAAAACCTAATAATGAATTGACTTAGGGAAGGTTCCGCGGTAATTTTTATTCACTTGCACTTCTTTTGTTCTGTAATGAATCACGGTGTTATATAAACAGCCCACATTTACGACCGACAATTGTAAGATAACGCAGCCATTGTCTGCATGAGAACTGAAATATAAGGTTAAGGTGAGGTTATGCCTTCTTTATGTTTTGAAAAACAAAAGTAATTTTTCCGCTGAAAATCACACGTTCGGTTAACAAGCGCGTTCTCTCTGAATTAATATTTGAAAAATAAAACTTTTGCTTACGTAAGTCAAAAGAAACCAATTGAATGGACTTTTATTTTCAGGCTTTCAATAAATCGTGAGTATCTCAGTCATTGTTGCGCGGTGGTTGTCAATTAATCTCCACAATAGGAAACAGATTTTCATTGAACGTTAAACGGCTGTAAAAATCAACCTGAAAAGATGGATTGTGTGCCTGCCTCGTGATGCAATTAGGCTAGATTTCCCTGTCTTACGTAAAGGTACGGGAATGTTGTGAAACGGACTCACTCGGACCGATAATAACACATAAATCCTACCAAATCCAATTTATGTGGGATTTCTAAACGTACGTACAAGCTGAAGCACATATAGTAAAATATGCACCGCTGACATGACTGCGATATAAATTAGTGAAAACAAACGATATTGTGATAACTCAATGCATATCCAAATGCAAATCACAACACGACATACCTACAAACGGGTCGTGATAACCGAGTGAAACCGTGGGCCGCTACTTCTTGAGATTCTTCCGATAACTAAATCGTTTCCGATTAATTTCCACACGTTAATTGATTTACCATACGAGATAGAAAATTAAAAGTGTAATGGACGTTTAAGTAACAATAACCATAAATTAATTGAAAAAAGCGCACCGATCTAATCTGGTCAAGTTACGCCGGATTTTAAACGGACCGAATTAAATTTAATCGATTAGTTCTTGTTTCTTTCGAATCAGATCATGTAAATGCTTTTTGTATGTACCGGGGTGACCTAAATTTGGGGACACTTTTGACTGTTAAACCAGGAATTTCAGTTGCTTTTACACAAAGACGCACTTTTACATTAAAAGAAAGTTGTTGTGTAATTTTTTTTTACAAAATATAAATTTGCAGTAACTCATTCTCTATGGAGCACTTCCTTGATGAAACAGAGTTAGCACACGCAACTCTGTCAAACAATATAGGATTTCTCTTCTAGCACTCAGAGAGGTTGTCATTTTATATAGAGAGGGGTGTTCTGAGGATGTTCACAAAATTTGTAGGTAAATTTGGTGGGGGGATCTAGTCAAAAAATATCCATTTATTATTATTAGGTGTTTTTATTATAAGAAACAAAATGTTTACAGGAAGATCCAAACCATCAAAAAACGTGACGGTGTTTCTAATTGAACCCCCTTGAAAATGACTGAAACCCCTCATAGTTTCACCGGACTAGAATGACTGTATTACATACAAAAGCGTAATCGCTTAATCGTCCATTTTAACTGCTACAAGTTATGTTACATATTCCAAACAGGTAATTATCAAGTATTACGTAGAGGCTGGGCAGCGTGTTTCACTTTCTCGCGATTAGTATGACCTTTGACCCCTGTTTAACGCCCTCGCAGCACCTCACACGCGATCATTCGCGATCACCACCGACATTCCGCGTTTATGGCGCGTTCGAAGATTCGTTCATACGATATCTATGAGTTTCTGTTTCGTTACATTAACAACTTTCATGTACTTGCAATTATATGTATAAAAAAAATTGGCAGCCTTCATTTTCCTCCCAACTGTTTCACTTGTTCTCATAGAAGGAGAGAGAATTAAGAATTCTAATAACAGTCTTCATTAAGAAAAGGGAAAAAATGAGTTGGATCAAAACTGGATTTCACCGATGCACGTGCAATTAAACTCAATGATTTACGAGCAACAGTAGATGTTTGAGCCTTAAGTGATTTGTCTTGTCCTAGAAGAAGTATACACAAGTTTAAACATGTGCTGTAAAACTAAACTAATTAGTTAAACTTATCGTAAACCGACGCGGCGTGTCCGTTTCTACGGTTTAACTATCATCCTTGAAGCATGCTTAAGTAAAATTATTGTTCCGAAGGCCAGATGGTCTCTGGCAGGATTTTGTCCTAGTTTTCCAAATTTGGCATTATTTGTAAGACGGTATCCAATTAGCATTCATAATACTAATTTAATTTATTATTTTATGTTTGGAACGCAAGGAAAAATAGAATTACTTATTCTGGGAATATGGAAGGCCTTCGTTTTTAATCGTTTGCATAATTTATGTTTTCATAATAAGCTTGTAATAATTTTTTTTGGTATTTTATCGATCTTCTCAATAATCTTATTTGGTCAATTTTATTGAGGTAATACCAAGTTTGTAAGTAAAGTGAAAAGAAAGAGATATCCTGCGTTGAACTAACCCCTTTGAGCTTGACCGTTGCCATCTCCAATCCAAATCCCTTTTTTTAAATTTCTCGTAACACATCAGTTTCGTCCGTAAGCAGGTTCATTTATTTTTCTGCCCATGGTAAAAATGTCCTCTTATTTCATTTGTTACCCATCTATTTTCGAAAAGGATTTAGGTTTATATTTGATGATAATCAGATCCATCCTCCATAAAGGGATAAGTCTTTAAAGGCTACAGTAACTACAACGTCCAAAACTGCTTTCGAAGAAATTGTATTAAACAGAAGTAGATAGAGGGTGATTAACTGAGGGGAGAAGTCTTGCAGGTAAAATATAAGTACTGAAAGCTTTGTTAGGGTTCAGAAGTATTGGTTAGGATACGATACTATCCACCAAAGGAATATACAAATGTTTTACCAATCGTAAGGTGAGATTAGGGTTAGAAGAGGTGAACGCGGAAACACCTTCAAGGAAGACGCGATCCACTTTTCTAGTCCTTTCAAAGTCTCTCATGGTTCAATCATTTGCTTCTAGATTGTTTGCAATAAACAACTTTACATTATGAGCGAATTTTAACTGAAATTTGAGCGTTACACGAAGGAATGGTAGCTAAATAGCTAGAGCTTGAGTAGAGTAAGGATCCAGCCTAATGTAAAGCTTCAAAGACTATATTTTGAAAATAAAATGTTTTCTGAATATTTGTAATGTTGTTATTTGTAATGTAGTAAGCAAAATGAATTCGTCTCCAAGTAAGAACATGTGTAATTGAGTACACGTAAAGAAATTAACAAGATACTTGAATTACATACTTTCATTTACACCGTCCAGAAGCAAAATATTCATAACCTACATCTATGTCAGCATAAAATTTCAAGAATGCGATCCCACTCGACGAATAAGCGCGCATATTTCCGTTTATTTTGATTGCTTCCTACTAAACATTTATGAATTCATAAATACAGCTAGCTCTCGGCCGACGATCGGGTTTAAACTCCGCTATAATTACGCTGACCAGGAAAGTGTGAAGAGAAAATATTGTTATTACGGCGTTCGTAAATAATCCACAAAAAGAGAAACTTCAATTTCCAATTGTAATCGGTTTTTGCGCAGAGAAAAAATCATCAAGAACCCACTTGAATTTTAATTAAAAGAGCGCGCCGCTGCTCTTGCTCTTATGTAATTTTACGCTTTTGTGAATTTTACTAAAAATTAGGTCTAAAACAATTACGTTTCCGCAGTGCTCGCATTTTTACAATGCAAGCCCGAGACTTTCTAGATGTGTTAGATATGATTTCTTTTTTTAAACTATGACTCATCGTGAAATACAATTTTTCAATCGCGCACAGGACATTATGCTTTGTACGTTTTCAACAGAAGCTATAATTTAGTTAGTATGTACCTGACATTTTACATTAAAGCATCCTCGCTATTACAGTATAACAACAATGACAACAAACATTACTTCTTTTATTGCTGCAGCCATTTTTGATTCCGGGTATAATAACGAGGGAAAACATAGGCAAACTATACTAATATGAATTCGAAAAGCATTCTAAATATCCATCCTATAGCGTCGCCAAATTAAATTCACAGCCAACACGTCATTGCGAAATACCTCATTTCCTATTTACAAAAAGTACAGTCATGGTAATGTGTAATTTAAATATGTATTAGTTTTTTTTTTTAATTACGACGATTAATAAGTTGGAGCCAGGATGTGACGCGCGTTAAACAGAATCACACACGAAACATTACCTGTACAGGAAAGACGATTTCGCAATATTCAGGAAACTCTTTCCTTTTTCTCAAAACTCGTCTGCCGGGCCAGATAGTCTAGCTTGATTAGCTTCGTTATTAATCGCACGAAAAAGTGTGTTAATAGTTGAAATGGTGCTTGAAAGTACTATTTCAGGTGAGTTCCCGTTCATTTTATCTATTATTGGTATTTTAACAGATATACGCCAATCTCCCGATATTTGTTGCGTTTTTCATGTTATTTCAACATTTCAGTCTTAAGATGATCAATTCCTGAAGCTATCTCATTTTTCAGTGACCCTCTTTCACCTCTTGCATTCGTATCTTGTTCTCTTCGTTTATTTCATGTCATGTTGATTTGATCTTCTCCATCTTGCTTCCAACATTTCTTTAAAACATTCACCCCATCTGGCTCTTATTTCTGATGTCTTAATTAATATTTGACCTTCTTTGATATTTCATTATCTCCTCGCATGTGCAATGAAGATTTTCGGGGATAGTCCTCTTTTCCGTTGCATTTGCTTAACTATAGCAAATACTTCCCAACTTTCAAGCACCTTGTAGAAGAGCTTTTGGTTGGTTTTACCATTTTTGTCTCTCTTTTCCCCAAATTCTTCCCACATCATATTCTTTGCTAACTAAACTTTGCCTTTAACTGGCTCCCTAGCTGTTTTATGTTTAATAGGTATATGATCCTTTCGTTCGTTTTCCTAGACTCTTTCCACATCTTTTTCTCCATTTTAATAATTTTACTGTTGTAATATCCTTAAAGATCCTCTACTGTTTTTCAAGTTTCCTGGTCATATTTCCTATTTCCATTGTTTTCTTGTTTCCTCATTTTCGTGTTTACATACTCTAACAGTCCTCAATTCCTAACTTGCAGTTTGTTTTATTCTTTCCTTATTTTGTTGTCTAATTCTAAAATACTTCTTCATTTTTGCTATTAATAAATAGTGATCTGTTGTCAGTTCAGCACTTCTATTTACTCTTACATCCATAATTTGTCTTTTATTTCCCATTTTCTGGTATTAGAGATAATCGACAATTGAGCTTTCTCTTTTTTTCTCTTGTATATTAATGTTTTGTTTTTGCTCTGTTTTGATAAAGCGAATTTTGTGGAATTAAATAAATTTTTTCATTATTTTCTCCGAACTTTCTCATTATTCTATGTATCCTATCCTAGTTGCTTACGATTCTTGCATTAAAATCTCCCATGATAATTACTTACACCCATAGGGGCCCTTTAATTAGTTATAATCCTGTCTGCATAGACTACTTGTACGTGATAAGTAGAGATTGGAATCACATGTCTTTAACGTCATTAAGAAGAAAGCGAGTAATTTGTTTACGAAAAAGAGACACAATTATTTTGAATTCGTTTTCATTGTGAAATAATCAGGGGGTCGCCCTCATTTCCAAATTGACTTACGCGAATTCTTCACTGTGCGTCATGGCATCGCGATGACGTCGAAATATACGATTCCGATCTCTGACAATAAGCGTTGGCCGTGTGGAATTGCGGAAAAAAGTGCACGCTCTATAATTTACGCCGCGAAATATGATTTGTGAGTTTCCGAAATGCGTATCCATTTAAATAGTATCGAGATAATTTATTGATTTATTGAAATTACTTTTCGACGCGTTGATAAACCTCGAGCGGCTTCACGAGTTTGCCTTATTAAATTGTTCCTTGAGCGCTAGCTATACCTAAATCAAACAAAAATTCCAGCGACTTTCGCTTTTACGGCTTACAGCTTACTCCTTAGCAAAAGGAGTCTTTAAAATATTTATAAATAATAACTCGTTGAAGGATGCGTCAAGTTTCAGCAATAATATTGTTGAATGACCTGCCAAATTTATTTTACTGCTTTCTTTGCTTTCTTTCAAAAATTATTAGAACTTTCTTCAACGAGATAACTATCTAATTTAATATCAAGGAAGCGGTTGTAGTACTCTATTTACGCGTTGCAATAATAAGTTGCATAAGATATTTTCTTATAAATTTCTCTAAATACCGCGTATAAATTAACGAATGCCCGCGTACATAGCTTATGACAAGGACGGATAGTGTTATGTGTAAAGTATGCAAGTGATCCATTTCGGCTTCAGGACAAGACGAGATGCGGTTCATATTTCACGGCTGGTAGTTCCAGCGAAGGACGGCAGGCTCCGCCACCCGCTTAGACAGCGTTCTACACTCGACCAGTTAGTTGGTCGACGTGCTTTACTTCATCGGCGATGTTTTCATAAAATTACAAAAGAGATGTATAACCAGTAAATTCAGAAAAAAAAAGAGTGAATCTGAATCAGCCTTGTCGGACCTTAAGCGGAAAATTAATTAGAACCCTCCACTCAAAATAATAAAAGACGATTGAGTTTTTGAAATTCAATATATATATGTGAATATATTCTTTTTTTAATCGAAAGTAAAGATGAGGGGCTTTATGAAAAGAAAAGATTTCTCACGTATGTATGTACACCAGTGGACAATAAATTTATTATTTTAATAAGTATTAAATGTTTAACTAAGTTACGTTTTGCCAGCAATATAACTGTCTCAATATAAACCTGCTTCGCCAACTTCATCTCAATAAGTGAAATGAACAAGACGTGAAATGCAGCAAATTGTACGACCCTTATTGACAACTCCCAAAATGAATGAGACCTCTACTGGAAAAAAATTTAAACTACTTAGCAAGTAATAGGTTCGTTTTAATAAGTTAAAGGAGAAGAAAGAATGTATTCCTTCTATGTTTAAAAAGTAAAATTGTACATATTTTAACTTAATTTACATATCTGATGTACACTTTAAGATTTTTTTTGCAAAACATTACTCGCTTTTTATCATTTGTTTACAATCGCCAGCGCCATCATCGGTGACTGGAGTCGCGAATAGATTTTATTTTAACCAGAGTCGGATCCTAAAGGGGGTGACAAGTTTTCAATTCAATTTATAAAGAAAACTAAAACAAGGATTATGGCAAAATATTCTACTTCCAATCAGGTTTATTAAAAAAGAGTCTCATTTTAATGTAACTTAACGGGAGCGTTAATATAACGAAGAATTAAAGAAAGAAACTTGATTACAATCGAACAATTTAACAATTCTTGTTTGCTTCTACGTCAATTTAAAAAATGTTGCGCCGTTTTAGATTAAATAATAATAAGCGAATATTTTTTTGAAACTTTTAACAAACCAGTAAAGGCACGCTAATATAGCATATCAACAAATATAGTCTAATTACTAGGAATCGGAATAACATATTTTGACGTCATCACGTCAGTGGCGCAGGCGCAGGCAATTATATGCGGTCTACTCATCTGATATTCATGTAAATATATATATATATATTTTAATCTACCTACATCTATGATGTTATGACGTACTGATGAATCAAATCTGGAAGCAATGATCAGCATGAAAGCAAAAAATATAAAAAATCCGATCTTTAGTTCTAATTACTGTCGAGAATTCATTTTATATTCTTCTCTCGATGTTTTTAACCTTTTTCTATTTGTAGGTATGTCCTAAATTTCATGTTCTTTTCATTTTAATCTAAAATCGTTTTTGGAATAAAAGTAAACTTATTGTATCAGACAACTAACTCTAGGAGCAAGTAAGGGATCTAATTTTAAGGATTTTTTTTTAACGATATGGTCCTCAATCTTTAAAAGTAATTCAATCCCTGTTGATTATGTCTAGAAATAAAACAAAAAAATCGCAATTTACTTTTTTTTCTTATTGTTGGATGTGCTACCTAAATAATAATTATTTTGATGTGAACACCTTTGACGAAAAAAATAAATAAAGCGTTTTGTAAATTGATACCTTTAAGATGTTTTCTCCCCAAAAATAAATAAGCAAAGGCAAAATATTATGAATTCATATTTACACAAGAATAAATCCACTCGTACGCTCTTTCCCAGGCAAATTTAAAATAAAACGCGTCAACGTGCCAGGCGAATGAACGCGATTTTGATTTTCGCTCGCCGGTTTGTGACTTTTCTGGTCGACTGGTTGGTAGTTGTATCATATATCATTCGCTGACGTGTCGTAATAGTATGATAATATGTACACACTCCGGAGCAGGCAATTTTTACTAAGCAGATTACAATATCAATCTCTTTCCCGAGGCTCCTGCTCGGGCTTCTTATCCTTCGTTTTAGCATCCCTTTTATAAGAGGGTGTTTAGTCGCTATTCCTTATGGAAATTAAAGTTAATGCATAAGCTGAGACAGTGATTTGGGCTTTAAAAAAATATTCAAGCACTATGAGTTATACGCTTGGGCTTAGACTTAAATCCAATTTCTTTTATAATTTCGAACACACAATATGCGCCTACACCTTTATTCATAACAGAAATCTAAATATCTGACAACAGATGAAGATTATAGAAATCCATGAAACATTCGGAAATTAATTTTAAAAAGAACTAATTTTCTTTTTTTTTTGTAAGTTGCTCCATAATTGATATTAGTAACCAGAGGTTTTAAGAAAGAAACTTTAGATTTGTCTTAAGGTTACTAAGAAAACGCAGTGCGGAGGACTAGACGTTTAATGCCGACATGTTTCGACCTTAGGGAAGGCCATCTTCGGGGCGACTAGGCTAAGTTAGGTGGTTGTCATATAGTTTTCACAATAAGAAAATTATTGTACGTCAGTAACTTACACGTTAAACATATTAAAAGTGTTAAAAATATTGTAAAGTTGGACAAAACTACACGTTAAAAATACAGAATTAGACTTAGAAACTAGTCGATCATTGTGATGGCTATGAAAATTATGAATAAAAGGTGAACTGCAAGTGAATGTTTAATGACAGGTGTGAAACACTGATAAAGCAAAGCGGTGTGCTTTATTGTTGTGTGGTTGTGTTTCAATTTTTGTTCTGTCTGAGTTAACAATCAATGTCAACAATAATCAGGGTCGGCGCAAGAGACTCTGTCGCTCCTAGGCAAAGAAAATTTAGACGCCCCTCTATGTAGGTATGTATGAATTTTTGAAGAACTATCCCCTGGCGGGGGGCACTGATAAGAAGGAAATTATTGTCCCTTTAACATTTATTTATTTAATGTTAAATTTAGGTTTATTTTCTTAATTTCTAAGTTTAAGGTTCAAATTAGTCAACTGTTTGAAATATCCTCACAGTTTACGTAAAACAAAAAGAAGTCAGCTAATAGTTTGTTATCACGTTCGGAAAAGCGTTTTGTCCTTTGAATTTTAAGTAATTTCATTTTTTTATTGACATTGTGTATAGTTTTCTAAAACTTTTATTTAGGTTATAACATGCATGCACATGTGTACCATGCCCACTTCTTTAAATAAAATTTGTTACTACACAAACTTACCAGCGCTGCCAAAAAAATTTACTATTGTAGTTCTTTTTTTAATTTAATTTTGAATAAGTATTTTTTTTATTAACAAAAAGTTGTACAGTATTAATGTATAAACAATATATTAAGAGGCAAATACATAATAATTTTCAATTTCGTTCATTAATTTATTAATTAATTAATTTTTTAATTACATAAATGTTATTCATTTTAAGATTAAATTTTATTTATTTATTTTTTTTTTTATTGAAAACTTATCGTTGCCGATCCTCATTTGACGGATCATAAAGCTCATATTTATGTTGCTATTGTGCTTCGATTTACCCCAAAACTCTGTATCTTCGAGTAAATACAAATGCTGATCGTTAAGTACTAATAATATAAATAATTTCAGACGAAAATTAGCACACGAGAACTGGAAACAGATGTGCATACGAACTTCACGATGTGGAGTCAGCCTTCTCTATGTTCGTCAATATTTTTGAGTGGCAGCTTGATATTGCTTGTTGCCCTCTCAAGGAAAAAGTTGCAAATAAAACGAATGTTACTGATTGGATGAATCATATAATTAACAGCTTACGGCGTGAATTACAAGATCTTTCCTGCTTTGCCGAGACACTGCTAATCCTCAAGTACATCAGCTCTACATGTTACAAAAGAAGAACTACAGAAATGCTAACAAAATTATTAAGCAAAAATATTTTAGCCAAAAAAATGCAAAATGCTAACAACAAAGTAAAGGCAGTCTGGAATGCTGTAAACACATCATAAGCCCTAAGTCACATGATTCACGGAAAATATCCGTACAGTGTAATGGACAAATAATAAATAAACCGCGATCTGTAGCGAATACTTTTGCAGCATACTTCGCCAATACCGTTTCTGGTCAGTTAAATAAACATTATGCACAGGGCTTGTCGCAATCATGTACTTTAGGAAAAACTACACCGTATTCGACCTACTTCACTGAGATTACTCAAGATGAAATTCTGCTAGCTGTAAAACATCTGAAAACCGAAATCCCGCAGGTGCAAATGGTATGTCAACATTACTATTAAAACAAAACATGGATATGTTAGTTGAACCATTAACCTATCTTTTTAATCTTTCAATTAATCAAGGCGTTTGTTCTGCACTTTTGTATACTTTTTGCACCAACCGCTCCTGAGAGAGTGAGATGTATATAATATGTAAGTAGGAGCGAAAAAAATAGAGTAAAGGTGTTAAAAATGTAGAAAGTGCAGAACAGGCGAACAAACCTAATATTACCTTTTCAAATAAAAAAAGAAATAGAAATGAAATGAGCAATTATTATCGACCGATTTCAATCACCAATGTATTTTCAAAGGTCTTCGAAAAATCGTAGTTACAAGAATGTAAAACATTTTCACGTGCTATTTGAAACTCACTATGAATTTAAAAGTGGTACTTCTACTTCTAATGCGTGTATTGATTTCGTTGAGGTAGTTTTTGCAATATTAATGCTTCTGTATTACTTGTTGGTACATTTTATTATTTATTGTTTTATTATTTTTGATGTGTTCTGTTACTGTTATTTGTTTGATATTTTAATGTTTATTCTTGTCGTCACACAAGTTCGGCAACTCCCTTGTCTGTAATTTATTTTTGTTTAACAACCTACTATTGACGTGTAACACATAATTTTTATAAATTAGCAAGTGATCAATAAAGAATAAAGTGAAATGAAATTTCGCAAAAAATTTCAATAATTTCAGGGTTCACATCTTAATATTTTTTACCAAAATTCTTCTTTCGGTGAAAAGAACGATTCACTTTTGTTTCATTTCAAATTTTTACTTTCAAATTGCTATAAAAGACAGTATGTAATAAAATTTGTATATAGAGTAGGATAAACGATTACACAAATTAATCAAAACGGTTTCTCAAAGTTAATACACAGTATAGTAGATATATTTTGTGTACATGCTGTACACGGAAGAACTCTGCATTCTTTTACAACTTTTAATTTCTTTATTTTCTCCCATTTGTTTACAACAGTTCAGGTCGCGACATCTCGCGCCTGAGTTTTAACCTAAAATTGCGTGAGAATTGAAAAACAGCAACCAATCTTCAGCCAAGTAAGCCATCACACGCAAAGCCTCGAAATGGCACTATTATAACTGAATTTAAAAATTGGTTGCAAGCCGATTTTTTTAGCATCCTTTGGTTAGCTATTTTGGCCCTATTTGGGGTCTCAGAGTCGCTCGAGAACTCCACTTGTTTGTTTTTCTTCTTATTCTGTTTCTGTTCAACAATTTGAAGACTTATGTTGTTTTCCAATACAGACAAAGAAGGAGTTTGTTCATTTTTTATTCGCTATTTGTCAGCAGTACTTTTTCCTTTTTTTGTGCTTACGTTTCAGAATTTCATAATTTGTGTTTTCTAGTTTTTCAAACGGAATGTGTATTATTCCCTTGATTTTTAATTTTCTGGCCATTTGCAGAGTCTTTACTCTTTAATAAATAAAAAGCAACTTAAAAGAGACCAATATATTTTTCCCCGTCACTTTCTACGTTCCATACAAATTAATAAAGTGATAACACGTACGTACTTTGCCACCGTAGAGTTATTGCTTTTCACGCATATGTGAACATGAGCTTTTTGCTTTGCCCGTAAATTTCTCATCGTCGGAATTTTCGTGTTTGTCATGATGACTGACGTCTTTTTATTAAATTAAGACTGTCGCCTCCTCTTCAAGAAGCTGGTGCATCTTGAGCCCTAAACGAGGACGTAATAGGATTTTGTTGGTATTCAGGTTGAAAGTCTTGGTATTTTAACGATAATACAAAACAACATTTTTGTGAAAGAAATATAGGGTCATGTATGAAATATGAGTTTTTGCATGGAGTGCGTGTGGTCGCTACGGTACTTGGTTTGAGCCCCGGCTGTGCCAAGAAGCAACGGCGTGTAACCCATAGCTGCTCGTGCCCACTGAACAAATTTAACACTGCTGCCTTTGATTCAGGCTGTGTTTTACTGATTCATTGCGCTTTATTAGATGTCTAGTTGTTCTACAACATTTATAGCTCTTGTTATATCTCGCTCGAGCATAGTATATCATCTACTGACTACAAGTCCGCTGCCCGGTTTTGAAATGTTAGGTGCGTTGACTGTTCTTTATGATAGTGCGATGACTATTATATATTTGCACGAATTTAATGCAATGCTAAACATTATTTATATTTAGTACCTTCTACGCGTTATAATTTATATATTATATAGTAATGGATACGATTCTAATCTCCCCGTTTAAATGTTCAACCATATTTCATCTGTCTACTCAATGCCTTCAATACGATAATAATAGGACGTTTAAATGTTGGGTTCTACAATACATACAAACTTTCACTGCACGCGAACCATAAAAATATATAACTTGTTCTCGGTGAAAATTTATAAACACCACTTCACTACAGGCTTTAATAACAAACAGATTTCCTTTCATACTTAAAAAGGAATCTTTCCATTCACACGAAATTAGTTTGTTATTTGCTCTGTACATCTTTGGACAGAGCTAAAAATACCTACGTGTTTTTACTCCTTTTTACAATGCTTGGAATTGTACTAGTTTTTGTTGCAACGTATCCACTCATTTAGTAGATGAAAGAACTTGGTGCCTAATTTTATTATGTCGAAGAAACGACTAAATTCCTCCAACAAACTAAAACTGTTAATAGCAAGTACGGTTCTTAGCAATGAAACGTCGCAAAAACCGAAAGTATTAAACGATTGTGGTGGTTTTACAAATGAAGAGGACGTGACGCTAGGTAATAATAACAAAGGTATGCCGTGACTTAATTTTTTTTAACATAAATAAAATCGCACTCAAAATTGGAGCACATGCATCGATTCATTGTGAAAATTTTTTATACGTGCAGCTATAATAAAAAGCTGATGTTGGTGTGACATTTAGCTAAAGGGCAGCCTGTAAATTATGTCGGAAATGTTTCGCAGAGCAGAACGAACAATGTAAAATCAAGATAAGCTCTTTATTTATATTTTTAATTCGCTAAATTATATTTGCACAACGTCATCAAACTTAACTGTCAACGATTTATTGTTTTAAACGCGCACTCGAAAACTCACCGAGAGAATTTAAATTGAAACGAGTTTACGGTAAAGCATAAAAGTAAATCCTTACAAAGCGAGTAGAAAAAAAAGGTGCCTCAAATCTATTTACCGTAAAAGATCAGTACATTAAACACAATGGACAGTATGAGTTTAAATCGTACAAAACTAATTTATTGTTCGCGCCACAAACGATAAACGTACAATTCTAACAAAACGTTAGAATTAAAATAAGGAAATTTACTTTAATACAAATTGTAAGCTAAGGAAAAAGTTCTAAAGATCATGCTTTTATAAGCAAACAGTAAGGATGTGAGAGCAAGCGTAAAGTATTTCGAAATACATTGAATTTGTATTTATTTTACTTAACAGAAGAAATGTAATTGAGAGGATATCGTGTGGCGTCCTCTAGCGTAGAAAATTATAAGCATCTCGTTCTGAATTAAATCCTTTGCCACGTAAATTATTGTAGCTTAGACTCAGTTTTTTCTTTAATTTTTATAAATGATATCGGTACATTTGAATTACGTCGGCGAAACGTAAAGATGACTGGGTGAATGCTTGCGTTGGTCAGACGGCTCTTTGTATGCCTCTGCGTCTGTGTGCGTGTACAATACAAATGAAACGACATCTTTTAATAAAACCAGAACCTAAAAAATTATTTATATTCTGAAAATTTATTCGATCTACATAAATATTTAATGCTCCAGCGCATTTGCGCAAGCAGAAATTAAATCACCTGAGAATTTGTCGAGTTATCTACAAGAATAAATCTGTACACCACAAAATGATATGCTTTATTATAATCAAATTGTATTCAAACTTATTTCATTTATTATGCTTACAACTGTTTACAACGACGTGAAATCATTTTAATCTAATTTATTATGTATCATATTAATTTTTGGATACATTTTCTTTTAATATTCTAAATAACTTTGTATCGGACTAAATTATCATATTTAATGCAAAAATGTTTGCTTTTAATTTTTTTATTGCTCCGTTCACATGTGAATAAATTTTAATAAAAAAATATCTTTTATTTTTCTGAATTTATTTTAAAAATGTGGTTTCTATACAAGCAAATATAACTAGTCAAAAGCAATAACTGTTTTTTTCTTAATCTAAATCACTTATTGCTAGTATTACCAACATTTTAAGCAGAGTTTAAACTCAACTCGTGTTCAGAATATGTACATAAATGTCAATCCATTCTAATTGATATTTGAATTTAAGTTGAAGTCTTGGTCAGAATATATTGGTATTATTTCTACTAATGCTAATTCAGTGAAATCATATTTAGAAAATCGTAAGTAATGTGTCATTATTGATAATCGCTTATCCTCTCGTTTCGTTTCAAATAGCCAGGGAGTTCCGTAAGGTTCTACAATGGGTCCTTTATTGATTTGTTATGTGTATATAAGTTTTTATCTAAGTCAACTATTGCTCCGCTCATAAATCATACTAAAAAATAAGTTTCAGATTAGGCCAATCCCTTGTGGTGCTAATTATTTTCTTTTCCCTTGTTTAGTAATTAAGTACGCAATTACTGTTTATTTCATCTCCCTTTGATTATTATAGGCCCCATACACGATCAAACAATTTGCGCAACAAAGGGTGTTGCACAAACATCTTGATCGTGTATGTTCTAGTTTGAGTTTTTGTGCAACCGTTAAATGCACAGAGTTTGCAAGTTATTTGACCGTATATGGACCCTATTAGATACTACTTTATAAGAGATTTCATATAATATTTAAAAATAAAAATAACGAAGTTGTTATTCGATATTTTTTCTTTGCTTTTTATGTGATTAGAAAGTAAGTTATTTTTTTCTAGTGAACCACAACATTTAAGCACAAATTTACCAACAATTTTAAGGCAGTTTATGTTCGACTTTATTCATTCAATTCAGTCTCAGTCTATGAAAACAACCAAGAAGTGAAAATGAAAGAAAGAAAATGCATCAAGTATCCAGACTTCTCATTTTTCAAAAGCAATTATTCGTTTGCATTCCTGTGTTTAAAAATATTCCATGCAATAAAAAGGCTATTTTTAGTGTTCCTTTTTTGTTTGTTAATATTTTTGTGCATATGTCTATGCTTTTTCAAATAAAATTTAATGCTTTTTAAAGTGCCCTTTTAAAACTTTTTTATACTTAAAAGTCCGAGCTCTAGTAATTAGGTTATAAGGCACTATTTTTCTGTTGATTTTCACTTAAAATATTGTTGATTTGGATTGTTATTTTCCGCCCTTTGATTATGAGCGATCACCGAAAATTAAGTTAAACAATAAAATTTTTACGGGCTGTGTAAAAATAAAAACTAACAGTAACTGTTGTTGTGATACAATTTTCATCGGACAAGAACCAGATTTAATTAGTAACAAAGACCTAAAGAAACTGTCAAAGTATAGCGCAACGTCGACTTTTGAATTGAATTTACAACAATCCGATCCGATATTTATTCTAATAAACAAGACATTTCATAAAATTACCTATAAGATTCTTGAAAAGCTTCTGTAGACGACTTACACTGTTTATACCATACATATTTGAATTAAATTATTGTGAATTATTTTTTTTTAATCATTATAAGTTATTCTTATATAAAGATGAAAAAGACTTTCAATTTTACCTTACTTGTGCTGGATTTTGTGTTTCAGTCCGCACTATGTTTCTTCTCCATTGCTTCTCACATTAACGTTCAAAATTTTCCTAGTTTTTCCTCTATTATACGGTGTATTTTTTTAGAAATGTCATAAAGTTAATGGAGCTAAGACATGAATTTTCTTTTCCACAGCCATCCCTTATGGCATTTTAAAAAAAACACATAGTATTTTCCATATAAAATCCGATGTTATATGCTTTTTTGGCTAATCCATCGTTCTTCACAAGATATGTATGTAATTATAATTTTGGATAGGTTGTAAAATCAGTTCAAAAGTTCGCTATCGTTTCAAAGCTCTTGACAAAGCTACCAAACGATAGCGAAACGTTGACTTGATTGTATAAGTTGTTCGATCAATTATAATTACATATTTTGTAATAATTTTTAAGCACTACCATCATCACAACTCTCTTTTCATGGACTATCACTTCCACTGATCTTGTAAATGTATTACTTATTTGTCATTCTATCTCTACGTTTTGTTTTCGATTTTTCTTAGAGACTTCATTCCTATAGTGTTTATTCTGCTTTTTTCTTTTTTTATTAACGTCCATGACGCGCATCTGTATATGATATTTCATAACTTCCGATATCACTTACTTTGGCATATCTCTATGTGTTCTCTTGTATGTTAAATTATCTTCTTGTGCCATTTGTCCTTAGGGTGTTCAGATTTCTATTTTATTCAATTATTGTATTCCAAATTATTAAGTTGTTCTGTCTGTTGTCCATCAATAACTACTATATTGGGTTTTTTATCTGTTGATATGTCGCCATTGATTTTATTCTTTCTATATATTTCTTGCATTGTATTTTGTGTTAGAAATTATTACCATACCCATAGCGTCTGCACACATTAATTCCATATTCTTTATTCCCCAAAATCATATTTTGTAACTTTTATATTTACATCACAAAACTTTTATTTTATATATTTATATATTTACGTTTGCTCTTTTATTGCTTCACCTATTTCTATCGCAAAAAGCAGAGGACTCAAAGGACCAACTTATTTAGCGTCAAGTATAGTTTTAAATATTCCTGATTTTCCCTGATTTATTCTCGCAATTCTTCTTATAATTTCAATTTCATCTTGCTCTTGACTAGATGTTTTCCAAACATCTTCTCTCTTAATCCTGTCAAATGCCTTTTTGCCCTCTCCATGTCTTTTCCTTTACAGATATTATTTTAATGCAATAAATAGTATGTTCATGAAATTCTTGTTACTTTGTTCAATTCAATCAATATTATTTGAAATGTAATAAGGTGTGACATCATATTATCGTAATCAGTTAATGCATTCTTCCTAAGTGCATTATTTAGTTAAATGAATGATTTCGTACGTCACACGCTTCACTGATTCCACGTTATTATTTCAGAGGGGCCAGGGTAAGTTCGATTAAGCAGTAGTGCCAATGCACGACGAAAATGAGAAACAACTATTTGGAGACGCGAGTGCAAAAAAAAATCGCGTTTACAATGCGTCCATCATGATAACGTTTTAAAGCGAATGCACTTTCGGTAATTTCCTGAAGGAAGGAAAAAACCTCAAAATGACGGCCATAAATCCGCTTGAGAAATGATACTAATTTATTTGGCAATTCCAGTGAAAAACTCCCCACCTTAAGTCCCTCGAACGTCTGAATTAAGAAGTTCTATTTTATATACAGCACAGATTCCCCGAAAGTCGCTCTGACAAGAAAAATCGAGAGGACATGCCGGAATGTTCGACTTTAAAGCTTTCAGAAATCACTCTAAGCATTTTTTTAATACATCCGATTCTATCAACACATAATTTTTTTACACACATACTAAATCATTTTCAGGAGATTCTATATAAGCTCATTTTGTTTTGTTTTGTTTATACCTATATATCTTACACCAATATTAGTCAGAATATAATATAGAATACAAATCTAAAACTTCAAGTATCAACAAAACCGAAAACTTGAACTTGGAGAAAATATTTACTTTAAAATTTTTTCAGTTGAATTGCTTCATTTGTTTAGAAGAAATATTTTGCAGGTTTGTTGAAAATCAATATTTCATAGCAGAACGTTAATGTGTTAACGGATCATCAAGTGATCCGTCCTTTTGTAGCTCTCACACTCACTTCTTCTTATACATGGGTAGTTTAAAAGACAATAAATTATTTATCATTTTAGCCCATTTTGCCTATTTCCCTTTTCTTTGCGTGAATGCCCTTCTTTCGTAAAAAGAATTAAACTTTCCAGAATACCATTGAGCAACCCATTATAGGAACCAAAGGATGTTGATAACTATAAATGAAAAAAGCCAAGATTTAAATTAAATTAAACAAATTAACAAATTAAATTCGCGTTTATTCGGTGATGATTTATTTTGTGCGATTCACGTTCCTTGTAAGTCTAGCTTTGATTTTCAACGAAAGGAACTCCGGAGCTTTTTAAATATGCGTCGCGCTGCGAGTGTAACTTCTTAAGCCCTGATTAATTCCCTTGTTGGCCTAATAAAGTCAACAGTCGGCGCAGCACACACTATCTTTTGATTAATGGGTCTGTCAGTCGACATTTTGAAATGAATTTGTCCCGTGATCACGTGCCCTCTCGCGGGAATTAGGACCACTGTTATAATAGTAACAGCGATTACCATCCTATTTGCATACTTCTATGTTGTAAAGCCGACGAACATCAGTGTTATTATAACGACTCTGATGGAAATAAATTAAGCAGTGCCTTCTGAAATATTGCATTTTATTTCCTGAAAGGATTACCAGGAGATGCACCCATTTTTAAACTTAATGTTCAAGTTCAAATTTGAAATAGAATTATTTCAGAATTGGAATTTATCAGAACATTTTTAATTATTTACAAATAGAAAAATTATTGATTACTCCACAACTGCCCAAGCAATTTATTGAAATGTCAGTTTTTTTTTGTGTGCCAGTTTTTATAAAATTAAAACTTCCCTGGATATCCAATTATAGTGTAAGAACACATTAATTTTGTGTTAACATGGTTGCCAACTTCCTGACGTAAGACCTGTTGATTTGACATTGAATGGTTAAGAAACTGATGGAAAGACTTAACATTGGTAGAAACTTGTCCGTGTGACCGATCGACTAAATCGCTTTTACACTCGCGTTCTTTTCCCGCAATCTGCAACGGAAACGACTCCGATACTTGGAAATAAGATCGTTTAATTGTGTCAATGTTCCGGTAAAATTTGTACCGTATCGTGGGCTATGTCCGTGATCGATTTTTTAGGAACACGTTAACTCCGGCCTTTCTCAACGCCGTCCGAATGTCTCGTCGCTGTCAGGGGAATTAAATTGTGGCCGTCGAAAAAAATAACTGACTCTATTGGGTCGCGTTTCGGAATTCGGTGATGATGTCCCGACAATGGGCGGATTCCGAGAAGAAAAAACGGCCGGACAATGGGTGTGTTTAACGACGTTCCTGATATTTTCGAACCAACTTTTCTGTCAATATCAGGTATCAATGCGTTGAAATAAAATGGCTGGCGGTTTCCACGAACGGACATAAGCATTACAATATTAGATCTAAATTTAAAGCAGAGAATCAGCTTCCCAGAACCTAATTCATGAATGAGATTTAACTTTTACTAACCATCTAAACATACTGGAACAAATTATATAACGAATGAATATATTTCACCTAAACAAGAAAAATGCCTAGAAGTGTATTCACACACTTCTTATTACACGTCTGTTAATGTCATCTTCATTAAAATCCATTTCCTTGTCAATATCAAACAGAAATTAATTCATAAACAGACCTGAAACTTGAGCCTCTTGGTAAACGGACTTTACGAAATCATTAATAAATGCAGAATCGTTAATGGACTAATAATTTTTAAATAAATTTTACCTTATTCAGTAGTTATACAATCGAAGCTTTGTCACCAAATTTACTTTAAAAAAAATCTGATTTCTTTTGCACCAAATTTTCGTTTGTCTCATCTTACCATACTCTATCCTTTATACTTTTATATTAAAGAATGGAAGTGTAGCCAGTGTAGCCGATCTAAAAGAACTGATGGAGGTTGTTGGAAACCTAATAAAAAAGATATCGAAATGGTAACAAACCTTCTTTTGTTATTCTCCTTGGTCTCATTTTACTAATTGGATTCATCGTTCGTCGTTCAAGTTGATTTTTACTTGCTTTCTTTAATTAGATAATGACTATTTCTTTTTGACTCTTAGGAGCTTGTTTTAATTGCTGAAGACCACATGTTTCTGGTGGTCTTCTTCTTTTTCCTTGTGGTTTCTTGTCTCTTGCTGTTTTCGGTAAGATTACGCCATTCGAGTGGATTTTTCTTTTATTACACAATGCTTCTTTCACTTGACTCTTACGTAAGTGTTTTGGTTATTGAAGACCGCCAGCTTTGAATCCATCTTTCTGGTTATACCCTTATACCCCTTTTTCCTTATCTTTTCCTCTCTTGCTATTTTTGGTAAAATTACGCTGCTTTTTTTCTCTTTTTTTTAGGCAGTTGTTGTTTTATTTTGATTCTTACATAGGTATTTTGGAAGAGCGCCAGCTCAGAGTACTTCTTGGTAGTCTTCTTACTTCTCTTTTTCTTGTGACTTCTTGCCTCTTGCTACTTTTAGCTAGGCTACGTCATTCATTACGTCAACATTTTTACTTGCATCTTTCTCTTTTATTAGTCAATGCCTGTTTCACTTTGAATCTTATGTAACTATCTGTTTTGATTGCGAAGACGACCATCTTTCTGGTGCCCTTATATCTCTTTCTCCTTGTGGTTTCTTGTCTTCGCCATTTTTGGTATGATTACTTCACGCATGTTGATTTTAACTTGCTTCTTTCTCTTCAATTCTTGTTTAACTTTGACTCTGCGTCAGTATTTTGATTGCTAAAAACCGCCTCTTCTGAATTCATTTTACGGTGGTCTTCTTATATCTCCTTTTCCTTGTGGTTTCTTGTTTCTTTGGTAAGACTACGTCCTTCAAGTTTCTTCTTTCTCTCTTAACACGTTGGCTGCCGTGAGAAGCACAACGTGATGCACGGAAAATTCACCTCAGTAGCCATGAGTATCAACAATTGATTCTCAAGCACTGTGAGTGTTAATGGCTAGGAAGACCAACATTTGTTTCTCAGATCAATATAACTGAAAAACAACGTGAAAAACAAAGCGTATAGCATAAATTATTATCAAATCTAAAGTTATTTAGACAAGCGGAGGCTATGAGAAAGAAAATCAGTCAAAAATCAAAATTGACGTTTTCAGTACTAATTCTAAATAAAATAAATTTGCATCGTGCAATACAACAATTTATTCAAAACGATATGTTTACAAAACTTCAAAAAGCATTCATAATTGAATCACATTTTCGCAGTGACGTCTATCATCGGGAACAAGTTCGTCGCACGAATCTTCAAATGGCTCATTATCGTTTTCATCTGAAAGACATTCTTGCCACAGACGTTTTAACTTTTCTTGTTCTTTTTCGTAATTCATTTCTGTCAATACCTATTGACCAAATACGAAGGACTATGGAGAATGCGGAATGCGTAACAATAGGTTTGTTCGTTTGTTCTGGACTTTTTGCACCAACCGCTCCCGAGAGAGTGAGATGTATATAATATAATGTAAGTAGGAGTGAGAACAATAGAGTTAAGGAGTTAAAAGTGTAGAAAGTGCAGAATAAACGAACAAACCTAATGAAAACACTTATTGTGACACGTTGCACTTGCGCAAATATATGAATCAGCATATGATTCTTACGGCCATTAGTGCAAACTTTAGCTACATCAGCCGCGTGAATCATATGATGCTTCTCGGCTCAAAAATAGTGAAAAATATAATCATTTACGCTTAGAACAATCTCATTGCTGTCATATTCAAGGATAAAATAGTTTTGGCCAGAAGGGACAAGATATTTCTGACTATTACGGCAGTCAACGTGTTAAATTAATTATTGCTTGTTTCACTTTAATTATTCGCAGCTCATTTGATTGCTGAAGATGGCAGCTCTAAATCAATCTGCCTTCCTGATTGTCTTATTTTCCCTCGTGATAATCTTGTAATTTTATTTCTACATTAGATACTCTAATTTGAGACTGAGAAAAAAATCTCATTTTACGAAACAGATTTATTAATGCAAGGGACTTTTTTATTTCATAAATAGAAGCACTAACTTATTACCTTCTTCTTTGCAACCGTCACGTATATGAAGAAGTTACATTTGTTTCATTACTTAATAGAGATGAAAAATAATAATCTGATTAAAGCAAGCAAGAGAGAGAAACGAGGAAGAACAAATGTGGGGCAAAAACAACAAAAATTTTAACGAAGGCTGTAAAACATTAGGGCAATGAAATTGGCTTGGAGTAAAGATAGAAAATAATAAAATGGTTAGAGTAAAACAGAAAAGAAAAAGAGAAGAAGGAAGAACAAAGTGGTAATAAAACAACAGAAACTTTGATGAAAATGTTAATCCATTGGAAGTAAATGACTCTTGATAGGAAAGAAATTAAGAATTTTGCCTAGCTGAGGAAACACTAACTTATTTTATTTAATTTTAACAAATAATTAATCACATTTAACAATTTTAGAATTATTTCTACGTCCTGTTTCCATCATTGGTTATTGCTGTAGCTTCCCCTACTCGAAACGTCAAGTTATTCTAAGAAAAATATTTCAGTTCATTTTGAAAGGGGAGTTCAAGTAATAGCTAAAAAATAATAATAAAAAAATTAGTTTTATTTTAACTTGATAATCCTTGTAGGGTTTCCTAATTAGGAAAGTTTCGTTTTATAATGAAACGAAACTAACTGATTATAGTGATTATCGGACCTTGAGAGATTCTCCAACATTTCCTGCGTGTGAACTAATTGATATATTTTAAAATGTGTGGATTGGTAGCAACCAATTTCATCGTCTTTATTTGTGAATGACTCGTCTCATTCATTCCCAGTATTCGATACTCTGGTATCAATTTCGCGCCGATAGGTATCAATTTCCTCTGGGAGTCCTCCGCGGGCCATACCTCCACGCACCTACAACAGAAATTACTCTCCTGTTACCCCACAACTTCATTATTAAGCACGGATGGCTTAAGAACATTGCCTTCGAAAGCTTATTAACGCAAGTTTCGAACTTTTTAAATTCAGCAATTTTCTTCTTGTGTTTGAGGTGGTAGACGCCCTTTAGAATTCTGAACGTGCGTGGTAGTGTGAAAAGCTACTTTCGCGTGTGAGTGTGTTTTCGTGAATTTATAATAATTTAAAAATGAAACATCTGAGATGTTATGTCGATAGTGTAATGCTGCTCCGTTGTGCATCGTCTTTTTTTACGAACGAAACGTAGAACTGTTCCCGGTATGATGCGTGGTTTTATTCTTTGCGGAGATCAAAGCGCAGCTCACTTTGTGAAATGTATGCATACATATTCTGGAATACCTCGTATCCGCGCGGATACAGCTTTCAGAGAGTTAAATATTCATACAAATTCGCCCGCAATACTTATTATATGAATGGAGATTTTATGCGGGGGCCCCTTTATTTTAATTTTTAATTGAAACGCGGCGCTTTTGTTTTCGTTTTGATGTTAGAGGCGTCCCACAACGATAACGTTCCACCGAACACGACGAGTATTTGCTTGTGATGGATTTAGTGTTAATTTAAAATTTTTAATTGAAACTATCGCAGATAGATATATCCACATTTGTTCCATATTTTCAGTTCTATGAGTTCATATTAAAACTACTAATAAATAAATTAATGTTGATCGAAAAGTGCCTTTTATACCTAGACAGTGTAATAAAAAAATAATAAGAAGCAAAAATTCTTTTCAAAGTTATATAAAATAAAATTTCCAATAATTGAAAATATAAAATGTTTTTGTCGAAATATCTTCTATATTTATTCTTGTTGCATTTTAAATTTTCATAATGTCAAAACTGCCACAAGACAAATAATATTTTGCCTGAAATGTGGCACTTTTGAATACGTAGGTCTCATTTTTGAGTTAGGGTAAAAAAATAAAAACAATCAAAATATATGTTTCAGTAAGAACGATGTTCCTAACAAGAAACATTTAAAAGAATAGAGGAAAATTTGAGAAAGTAGGAATGATCTGGGAATACTTGAGGGGGTCAGTATTAAAAAAATTCAAAATTTAAGTAGCACTGAATTCAATGGGTATTTTTCGAACCAAATTCAAAAACATTACTTAACTTCCAGATATTAATATTGTTTTGTAAACTATGTTAATGTAGGATTTTTGTTTTTGCAAATTGTTATTATTTTTAATGAAGAAATTTAAGCTAGAGGAGTTTTATTATATGTATATTCGAAAGGTTCTACTTAATTTCTAAAAAAAACCTTTTTTTGAAGAAAATTTAAAGTTTGTACCATTTCTATATGCGTCTAAGTAATAAAATGTAAAACCTTTTCAATTCAATCGAAATTTCAAACTTTTTTGATCACAAAATCTTTATTTCTAGAAATCTGTATTTTTGGAACATGTGACCTTTAATGTTTATTTAAAATTGTTTTCCGTTTCATTAAAAAATGGAGAAAATAGTAGAACAAAATAATATCCTGAGTTCATTATTATGACGATTATTTCTCCATAGTGTTGTTCTTTATTATTTAAGCTTCAACGCAATTACTAACATTTTGGAAACCTTCCGTCAGTTATTGCAGATTTTTGTGGTTGTTGTTTTTTTTAATAAAACTTTTATTTTCACGACAAAAGGATATTATTGAAATTAGTTACTAACAGGGGAATAAATCTGTAGCGATTTTGTCTTTTGGAGCACGTGCTCTAACCCCTCAAATCAAAATTCAAATAATTTTTTTGACATAAATTTCAGCTTTGCACATCGTGCCATTAAACTATGGAACAAATATTAGATGCAATGATATTTTGTATTAATTATTTCCTTACAATCACTGTTTTATTCAATTTCTACAATTCTTGAAACACCCTTTGCAAATTATTGCAATTTTTTTAATTTGTTGATTTCTTTTTTAATTAAACAGATGTTTTCACGAAAAAAAAAAACATTTCTCAAATCGATATAGTTACTGATGCTAACTTAATTTGTAGCTTTTCTTGAATAAAGAAATACCTACTTATTTACATTTTTAATTTTGAAAGCCCAAGTATTTGAAAAATATACTAAAACTAGTCTTAGCTAATGCATAACACAAAGCTACGTATTATGCTGTTTAGTGCTTTATGATATATTTGATAGGAAAGTAGGAATTTACAATTCAAAAAAATTGCATTGAAATTCCTATGGTGCCCAATCAAAGTGGACACCCGGTAGAGAAAATACCGGGATGAGATGAGAATAATATTCCGCATTCATTATCATGAACACAGTTACATTTTTAGCTGCAACACCATCCGTAGAATTTTGGAAACACTCTACACCACTAATAGGAAAATAACTCAGTTTGTAGCATTTTCCCAAAATTTGTATTTTTGGAACATGCGACATTTACATCTAACCCGTCAAAATCTAACCCAAATAATTTCTTCCTTATTGCAGTAATGCCCAAAATTTCAACTTTCCAGATGATTTCATAAAAGTATGAATTCTGCATTAATTTTGGTGAAATGATTTCAACATAGTTCATATAATTCTGGAAATATCCTTCATAAATTACTAATATTTTCTTTCGTAGTTTTCTTGCTTCAGTTCCTTTAGTTCTTTAATTAAAAAAATATATTTGCGAGAAGTTGGTTACAGAAATTAGTTCTCAGAAAAATAACCCCGTTCTAAATAATTCTTTTCTTGTTGCCTTGCTTCAACTTTCGTTTCATAAAATAATAGAGAAAATAATAGAGGAGAATGAAATTCTGCTTTCAATTATTACAAGATGATTTCATCACATTTTGGGTTGTAACTTAATTCCTTGAAGTAATATGAAGTAAATTATTAGAAATATTTTATTTAGTTGCTAATTTTTTTAATTAAACGGACATTTTTTATGAGAAATCGCTTACAGGAAAATAACTCGCTCACGTTTCAGAGAAATATGCAGAGGTATTTTTTTAATTATTTAATTATAATAAAGTGAATATAATATTTTAATTGAAGAGCCTAATACCTAAGTCACGCTTTATAAAAATATGTATTTAAAAATAAAATTATTTGCCGTCTACAATCTCAAAATGCCTACTAATATTTCTAAACAGATATAAAACTTTCTACTTTAAGGGTCGATTTATTCAACATAACTTTACCCTTCAGTTTATTCCCATCGTAAAAATTGTTTGTATAATTGTTATTATAGCAACAAACCGAAAGTTAAAGTTAACTTCTTATGAATCAACGGGGCTTAAATATCTTAGAAGGCGCTTTTTGTGGCTTACTGTTTTCTTGCATTTCATTGGACCCTTCAATTTCTTTTTTTATACCAAACTTTAATAATCTAAATATTTCATTTATTAAATACAATTTGATTTAAAATTAACATTCCTAACGGTACTGTTACAATAGTAATTTTAATCAAGAGATGTAAAAAAAATATTTTGATCAAATTAAAATAGATTGGCCTGGATATTATTTATGTTTTTTTTGTTAATCAACTGAATCATTTTGATTGCCACCTATTAAAATATATATTTTTCTCGGAATTTACGTAGCTTTCGGCTTCGTATCCGCAGGACGACGCTACCTTCGGAGGATATCGATCGAGCTAGGGCGACGCTTTCACCACCGGACGGTATCCACCGAAATGAGAAATCAAAGCATCAGCACAATTATAACCAAAAATAAATCGGCGGTGGCGCAGGCGTCGTTTTAATAATATGAAACCACCAATCCACACCTGGGGGCCGGGCGGAACGAGCGCTTGCGCTCGCCGACCACCCTTAATGCGTCCGACCGACCCTAATGTAGACCTCAGATTAGGTTAGCTGAAGCAATGCCGGAAAAATCTACTAGTATTAGTCGTGTTTACTGTACTAATAAAGCGGCACATTTATTTCAAATTAATAGTCAGAAATCAAAACATTTTCAAATGGCCTATCGAAATATACCAATTGAAATTTATAGTTTACTAAAATTAACTGGGTTAATGAGTTTTTGATATTTTTGACAGAAGTGTCATCTTTATAAAGGACTTTTGGTTTATTTCTACAACTTGTTTAATATGATATAAAGGATGAGGAACCTATAAAATATACCATAGAATAAAAAGTCCTGTAGATATATCGATTAAAGAAAAGATTGTAATAGACCACCCCGTATCACGTAGCCGTCTTTTGTAAACCCACCCTTTAGGTATCCACTGTTGTATCACTACCAGCTTAACTTCCCAACCGCTGTGACAATCCTGGCTCCGCCCAGACTGACAGGACCCGCTTATCCGACTCAGTAGTCCTGTTTCCATCGTGCCCGCGTCCGGCTCCAGCGTCTGCCATCGTCCCGACGGCAAGAGACGCTCTCAATCTAGTCATCCGAATACGGCACGCGTCCACATTGTTTGTTACACACTTGCACATGACAGAATTTCAAACAACACAAAACACCCAAACACACCAAACTGCGTTTGAATGAACGCAAAAAGGATTTGGTGCACAATACAACAGTTTTCAGTAAGCGGGCGCAAGGATATTTTCATCAAAAAATAATAATTTGTTTACCCTAATAGAAACTAAAGATGGACTGTTGGTTGATCTGAGGGACTTTTCAAGTAAATAAGAATGCAAATGATAATAAACGCATGGCTTAATTCTCAGTGCAAAGTGCGTGTGAAGTGACATCGTCAATCTGGATACCGCCGCAAGTTTGGCTTCGCTCTTATCCTTAAGGACGTCGGGGGCGGCCATGGATCTCACCACCGCCTACCGTTACAATCAGAATATGATGGAATATTATACTTGTAAGATGATCCGTTAGTATATTTAGCCTTTAAACTAAATACTACCTAGTTTACTGCATCATCGTTTTAAACAAATCAGCATTTATCGTCCAGTTTTGTTATTTTAGTATCTTGTGTGCTACTTTATTTTTTCTGTCGTTTCTTTTTCACAACTACATAAGCTAAGTAAGTAAGAAAAACTAAGTAAAGAAAAGCTCTGAAACATATTAAAAAAATAATCATCGCGAAGAGTTGGTTTTCTGTTTCGAATTTTGTTCTATTTTTAATTCTGTAGTAGTAGAAATATAATAAATGAGGCAGCCAGGTATATTCAGAAAATTTTATTCACTTTATTACTATTTTTATTTAATTGTATCTTTTATGTTATGGCTTAAAAGAGTGCGTTCAGTGTAAACACTTTGTAAATAAATTTCAGAAGCTAATTTTTGATCCTTCGATGAACATGTCTTGCGACGGCAAATTATATTTTATGTTTTACGGGTTAATGCCTCAAGGAAAAAGGAAATTAAGAAAAGAAGATGCGCAAAATATTAGAGTGAATGGCGTAAAGAAAATTATTATAAAAATTGATGAAACAAAAAATGTTTCGAAATCTGAAAACAGGAAATGTGGAAAATCTAAAATGAATAGATCATTTCTATAAATGTTACACATGGCAATTTCAAACTCAAGATTAATTTAATTTGGCTTTAGAAAGATATGCCAATAAGCAATAATAATTTATTAACTTGATAAGTTCTAAATATAAAAACCATTTGAGTTAGTTATACTACTAAAATTTAGTAAATATATTAAGCCATTGTAAGTTGCTAAAAAAATGTTAGTAAAAGCTTAGCCAATTGAAAAAGGTTTTATTATTTCTTTACTAATTTTGCACAGCTTTTGCAGACTTAACTTTCAGCACTTAAAAAAAACATTAAAAACGATAATTATCTTTGGATAGCTTAATACTGTGATTGTAATCTATAATTCACCTTTATTTTTGCATCTATCTATTTTATCCGATATTTTTATTGTTAACTTTAACTGTTTAGATAACAAATATAATTAAAAATTCGAACGCAAAATTTAAAAAAACTAAAAAATATAGAAAACAAAAGCGACTTAAGTGCATGATCAACTAATTATATAAACATGTGGATTCCAACAATCAAAATATTTTTGTAATACACAGTGATAGCTAAAAAACCACAATGGAGAAGATTTTTATATTTGCTCTTTTCAAAGTTTTTACTTCAATTTATACACGTTCAATAACCAAGCTTTAACAGATTTGATAAGCGATTTTTAGTGCGGCAAGAAATTACTTGTTTATAAAACACCAATTTTTTTTTTCAATAATAAATGATTCGACTCTTACTTTTTCTAGAATTTTGGTTGAGATTTGTTAGGTTTTTAGCAAATATGCGGAGTGATGCCGAAACAAGTTGGATAATATTTGGAAAAGCTTTGATTTTTAATTCTTTAGTTTTTTGAAAATTTTAACTTTAACTTTTATTGAATAAATATATTAATTAGAGATCTACAACTATGAAAATTATTTACAGGGGTCTAATTTGCTGTTAAGTATCCTGTAGTTGCACTTAAAAGAAAATTCATGTCGCTTTTTAACATATCTAGTGCAGATGAAAGTTTTTGTTATAATTTTTAATTTCTCGATACCATAATTCTAACAATTTTAGTAAAACCTAAACAGATCTAAATTTACAGGAAATTATTGTTTTAATCATACTTAAAATAGTAGCTGTTGAATATCGAACATGCGGAATATATTGGCGCAAAAACTCTTTCAAAAAATTTCCATTTGGTGCGCTGTAAGGCATCTTTCAAATTTACAAAAGCTTCAAAATTTTGTGCCCCTTCTTTAAGTAGTGCTAAGAAAACTTAAGTGGTTGAATAATTAAGTGAATTTAATTAAGAAACACAAATAAAAAATGCAACTTGCAAAGTGACACCGTATTTACTTAAGATATGAAGAACTTTCTTTTCTATTTCCATTCTATAATTTTTACCAGGATTTAGTTCCGTTAATCATGACCTTATTAATAATAATAAAGTTTATTTCAAGTATCTAAATAAAAATTTTATATAAAAATGATATTCTGCTATTCTAATAGATAACATAAAAATATAAAATATAAAATTGGAATTAAATGCCCTTCGTTATTAATCTTTGTTTTACCTCTGTTTTGAATTTAGTTCTTTTCATGCTTTTTATATAACTTAGTTAATTTTATTATTAAATTTTATTCTCTGTTCTGTATACTGAAGAATAAATTACTTCTCAGGACATAATTTTAAAAGTGTTTTCTTCCCGCCGTTTGACTATTTTTCAAGGTACTACGAAATGCTGATTTGAAAGAATGAGTAGAGAAGCAATTTACATATTTATTACTTTAATTAAATGTGTAGGTACAACATTTTTTTTAAACCTTTTAACGGACGTTTTACAAATCGCACAACCGCTCAACGTTTCATAACTTTAGGAGTGAAACGTTCAGCTGTTATGAGATTTTTTAAAGCGTCCGTTAGAAGATGAAAAAGAATATGTTATACATATTATCGTCTATTTTAATTTAATTTTCTCTCTCCTTTCGAACAAGTTTTTTTTATAGTATTTTAATAATGAAAAATTAATTATCCTAGAAGTGATGTTTTCTTATAAGATCGGCAGAAATTGCATTGCAAAAAAAGTATTTACTATGTAACCAACTTTTTAATGATGAAATTACAGGAAATTCAAATTTGCTGTAATTCTCGGCTCATCATTATTGAGTTGGCCGTCGGATGATGTGCATATACAAAAAAAAAACTATTAAATATATTTGTATGGATTATTTAAAATAATTTTTGATTACTTCATCTGCTCACTCATTTTCCAAAAAAATATTATATCAGAGTATCACATGTACGTACTTATTTGCAATCAACTGTAGTTTTTTTTATCTGACCTTTCATTGGTGCTGCCTGGCGTATTATTATTATTATTATTTTAAAGATTTACTGAGATGCTACAATAAATTCAAATAATTGACTTTTAGAGTCCCATTAAATTTTTTTACTAGTCACGCTCACAACTTTGTAATTAATTGCCATTATTTTACGGATATTTAAAAGTAATTCTGGCAGTCAACACTTGCAACGCAGTAAATATAGGAAGCCCAGACATGTATACTAAAGTATTCTGAAAATTGATGTTTATAAATAAATTATCACTATACAAAGAATTCTTATTTAAATAATTTAAAATGATTCACAACTTCAGAGAAAATTATAAGCAAATTATTCTCCAAAATAAGAACAAAGAGAGAACTTCTTAAAAACATTAAAATTAGCTTCAGGTTCTCTTTGGATTATATTAATTATTGTTTTTCTGAATTAGCAAATTTTTTATTTCAATTTAAAAATTAAATGAAAGGGCGAAGACACTGAAATTATCTTTAATAACGTAACTGAACACCCTATTTCAATGGATGGTACGATAAGTAGATAAGCATCATAACATGTGTCGAGTGTTTTAGGGCAGGCCTGCCAACAGCGATAATTCAACACATTAGGCAAACTAATACTCTTAAATGCACGCAGGGGTGAATAGAAATGTACACCAACCTTCTCGATATCCTTTATTGCGTGAGCCTAATCTAGATCAGATAAGTAGGCGGTGAAGTGTCTGAGGGAATCGTTTTCGAATTGATTTGGACGGGATTTGTGATGGACTTCGTCACTTTTATCCGGGTGTAATTTTTTTTTTTGAATTGTTTTAATTATTTGGGGCAATGATTTGTGCTACTTAAAATAGTTTCTCCAGCTGGTCTTTAAGAAACTATTTCTAAAGGAAGGTTAACAATGCGCATTGAAATGACACCTGCCTTACCGAAATCACTGAAGAGACTGTAGGTGTATGCTCACTCATTCAATGTCTATTTTTCTGCAATGTTAACTCGCAAAGTCAACTGCTTTTTCACGTTTGGACTACTTCTTTGTTAGGTTTAAGAAAGAAATTTAATTTTCACATTTTTCTATCCCATACTAGTGAAGTGATCTATGTCATTTTTTTGTTGTCAGAATAATATAAACGTTTCGCTTATAAGAAATAAATTAATGTTAATTAATTATTTATTGATGATCGTTTTAATTCTGCTTCTGGTGCTTTTAATAAAAAAAATTTCAAGTTTTATACGTGGTGTGAATTAAAAATAAATAAATGAAAAAGAAATTGAAGGTTTCATCCTTTGTTATAAAAGTTATCTTTATCTGCTTTATATTTTCAACACGCAGCAACGTCAATATCGGAATACGTAAGGCAGTTTTTCATATTATTGCATTATTATAAGTTTTTACCGCGCTTGTTAGTGGTCGCCAGTCGTTTTAGTTTTGCAAGGAATTGCGAGCCGCGATACTAATTTCTCCTTGAATATTTTATGAACATATTTATTTATAACAATTACCCACAACAAAACATGTCATAAATAAGAGCATATTTTCGATCGGCGCAAAAATGCGCCGTTTTATTTTCGTTAGCGCAACCGCTCGCAGTTATTTAAGTTGTACCATTAAATTATTCAAATTTACATGCGGCAAACTCGATTTAATTGGCGCAATAATTTAGAAAATAATTATAACGTGGTTTGATGGCGGTAATCGCGTGAGCGGTAAATGCTCTAACAAACTAAGTAGTCTTAAACAATTCGTTCTGGCGACAAGTCATCCTGCGGAATGAATCCCGCCGAACAAAGAACGTCTGTTAGAATAAATCAGTAATTGGTAGCTAACTATAGAAGAGAAGCAATCCAACTAGGGTTTCACTCTATGAAAACAGATGTTCACTGACAAATTTTAAGGACTTCGCTGTCATTTATTGTCTAACGATCAAAGACATCCTGAGCTTGCAGTTTCACTTTATTTGAAGAATGCATTTCAGTCAACGTACGACAAATCCTTAGAAAACTTTTTAAATTAAAGCACTGTAGTGATTTTAACCGAAATTTCCCAGACCAGGGGAAGGACCTTTGATAAAATCAACACAAATCACCGTGGAAAGCAAGAACAGGCAAACCCCATTACAAAATTTTAGAAAACCTTTGACAGAATCAACTGAAATCACTGTGTAAAAAAAGAAATAGAGAAGGCTTATCGCAGCTCCTAAAACCAAAGTAAAAATTTATGTCACACTACATATGATCAGGGATGAAGGAATCAGCCCTATACACATGTATATTCCTTTTTTTTCTATAATACCTGTCAAATGTTTCTAATGTTGGTACATTTTATGATAAAAGCAGGGTTCCAACAGAAACCCTAGAATTTTGACACAAACAAGTATTATAGAAAAAACAAACTGTACCAACAAATTAATGCATTTCAACAAAGATATAATAATACATCCTTTAATATTTATACTGATGAATCTAAATCAAAACTTTAGCTGTTTGTAATCCTTCTATTCCCAGATGATAAGAAACTCAAGACATCTTAGAACGAGTTAGATATACATACTCATAGTTATAAATGTCCAAGGCACCAACTTTTTTAGGAAAAACAAAAATTATTGCACTTCCAACACAGAGGGGGAACTTTAACTGCTTCTATTGTAAACTACAGACAATAAAATCAAGAAATCGTAATCAATACGCGGCGCAATGAGATGAAAGCTGAAGAGGAAAATGAATTAACAATTTAGTAGCCAGGATTCTTGGAAAGAAGGGAAAAGAAGTAACAGAAGTAACAGAAATGCACTAAATTTTTAAGGATGAGATTCAAATGAACTAAATATGAAACGTACCGAGGATATTGGTGGGTTCACGTTAAGAAAAAGCAGAAAGATGTCATAATCTTCAAAAAAAAAATTAAAACGTGAAGTCCAAGGAAGAAAGTACTTGAGTTCACTGGAATAAAACCACGAGAGACATTGGAAATGATAAGATGCTAGTAATGATGAAGCTCTTCAAGACAAGTATATAAACGAGATCAGGGAAAGGCAGTGAAGTAAGAGTCTACTATTTAGTAGATAGTTCTATATTATAAAAGATTCTAAAAGAAAAGAAAAAATATAAAGAAGTAAATACCGCTTCACACCCACTGATGTCCTCAAGTGGCCTTCGACATCTTTCTTTGGAAAAATCTGTTGATGGACTTATGGGGTGTTATGGAGGCTTCTTCCCTAGAGCCTGTGGCATATAGTGAGAGCTGTTACGACAGAAAAAAGAATCTTTGAAGAATGAAGCAAGAAAGACAAATTTAATTGATTTAGAAGTTGAATTAGATGGTGATGAACTTATTGGTTAAATGAAAGAGCCTATAGTTCGTAACTTGCCAAATCTGTAAGCACTCCAGAAGAGATAGAAGGTTACACATAACGTCACATAAGTACTAAGATGACAAAGAGAACGATGTACTATCATGTTCAACTAAAATGATACCGCTTGTCAGTTTCGTGGCCTTTATAGCAATCGAGAGGGGATGGCTGCGACGTACGTTTTAAATGCTTGTCGCGGAATTTTCATAAGTGTGCTGCAGGTGTATCGTTTTTATTGAGCTCAATAAAAACAATACTCTGCATGCAAGCGCATCCTTATGAACATATAGCGGCAAGCATTCACAGTGGAACAGACTAATTATCATAATCCTTAATAAAATGGTGAAAACCCTGAAAAACATGTGATTTTTTTTTTATGACAATACCAACATGTAATGTTAAAAATTAGTAGTTGCATAGCCCAGTTGATTGAGTCCAGTGGCAACGGGCTTGACGCTTGGCCGGGCAACTATTAGGTGTGAGTTCAATTCCCTCCTGATGCTTATGGGTTCTATGTGAGAGGTAGAGTACTTATGTGTCTGATTGCGTTTCGGATTCATAGATTCTTTCGAACTGGGTTTTCTGCGTTTCCCCAGTTTGTAAGGCGAATGCCCCTCCCCGACAAGCTCTATGAGCTTGGCAAAAATAAGTGGAAATTCTTTTTCTTTAATTTAAAGAAAATTGAAGTGAAAACTACTCAAGATGATGAATTATGTCAATAAAACGATTCTCCCGCGGAATGCTTAAAACTTATAAATCTGACAGCAAGCAATAGAGAACTTGAAGTAGCAACAATAATAAAAAAAAGGAATTTAAACAAAACAAGGAAATAGTGTTAGTCTTTTTTAACACCTCTTTTGTTTTCGTTTGTTTTACTTTTATTCTCTTTAGCAAATTAATTTACCGTATTTATTTCTTCTACATTTCAAATGTTTTCTATTTTTTTGTTCGGTACTTCGTATTTTTTGCGTTCGTATTTGTTTGCCTGTGTTCTCTTTTCTATTACTTCCTGTCAAATTAATTTTCTTATTACAGTTTTCTTTTTGCTTCTTTCGTTTCAAGTTCATTTTATTTTTTAATCGTTATTTTTGTTTATTCCAATTTCTTCTGTATATTTTTTTTATGTATTATATTATTGTTCGCTCCGATTTTTTAGAGTCAAATATCTTCCAGTTTTCACTTAATGATAATTCAACGAAGCTAGTCGATTTTTGTTGTTGTTTTGTATATAGCAAGATCCCATTGTTAATAGTAACATTATTTATCTTATTGTGCTTTAACCAGCGGAAATATACAGAGCGTTCATAAATGACTTAAATTTCTCACTAAGTAGCTTATTTTTAAAAGTTGCATGAGTCACTGATAAAATAATTTATTAACAACTGATTAAAAGTATTTTTATTAATTACATTGGCTCCTATCCTGATCGAATTGATTCGTCGTATTAACTAAAGTGTGATTAAAATAAACAAGAAACGATATGGCTTTATGTCAACCTAATGTGTAAGAGAATGACAGATGAGCATTGCCATAGAAAATAAATACCTTGTAAATTAATTATAAGATGAGAACACGAACCATTGACATTTAGAATAATTATTTAAGTTACATGCCATTATTAATTGTATTGAATAAAGATATTGAGAATTGTAGATTGTCCATAATTAGATATTAATTATAAATGAAAGATGTTGTTGTACTTCCTAATTTGTACTTTTATAATTTAGCGACCGGTTTCGATTGAAACATTCTTCATCAGACTGCTATCGTCAAAGTTGATAAAAAAATCAGTATTTTTAAGAACGACATTCGTTGGAGAGAAGAATAAGAGATACAGTATCTCTTATAATAAGAGATATCAACTATTATTATAAGAGATACGAGATACAGCATCTCTTATCTTTCTCTCCAAAGAATTCTTCAAAATTCTGATATTTTGATCAAATTTGATGATAGCAGCCTGATGAATATTGTATAAATTGAAACCGGTCGCTAAATTATAAAATTATAAATTAGGAAGTGCAACATGTAGTTAAAAATATTTCAATAAAAATTATTATCAAATTGCAAGATTTATTCAAAATTTTCTCCATGGATGTACAAGGTTTTTTTTACATTTTGCACCCCACTGAGAAGCTTTATTTTAAAAGTTTTATAGAAAAACTTTAAATGCACAAGTTGTAGGGATTCATACGTATTATCTTTCAGAGTTATCAAATATAACAATTATTTCCAGTTTTCTCTGCAAAAATTCTTTTGAAAGCTTTTGTAACTGCGTTTAATATCTGGACAAGTTCTTATTAACCTATCCCCAAAGAACTGATGTATAAAATTAGGAAAGAAAAGCCTTTTTTTGTAATATTAATAAACTGAAACTAAAATATGGAAATCACAACGTAAACATGCCATTGGCGAAATTTTGGCCGAAAGCTTCATCCGCGGCGAAAGGACCAACGTTGTAAGATGAGGAAAATTATAATGGCGACTGCACGCTAAATTCAAATACCTTTCAATTATTGATGAACGCTCTATATAATTATTATAAAATGAATCGCATAACCTATTGGAATTTTTACGATTTGCATACGAACGTTATCTGTAGATCTTTACAATTAACGTGGGCGCCCTTATCATTTAAGTGTATCGGTTTACGTTACCGGTATATTAATAATATATTCTTGAGCCGAAGTGATGTTCATTGCCCTTTCTTCAGTAGCAAACCTTTCCATTATTAATTGCTTAAAGCAAAACCTCTTGCGTATTGAATTGATTTAAAAAAAAAGAACGCGTAGGTATATTACCGCGTTTCGTTAAAAGAAGTAGGCATTGTTAATAATCAAGTAGTGCGTTCAATTGTGTTATCATAAACAAACATGATACAATAGACATAAACAGAACGCCCATTAGTGCGTGCGTGCGTATATGCGATTCTATTTTTCTTCTTCTTTGCGTTTCCCATTTTGGAAGTTAAGTTTTCGCGTCCGGGGGTCGCAGCACAATGGAAACGTTGCCTTTTCGTTTATTTTATTTATTGTTATTATTTTTTTGATAAGTGCAATATCGTTCTAAATTCTGCGTATAAATCTGCGTTCCACGCGGACGGCAAAACCGAACTCTCGGCGAAGTTTAGCCTGGGTCCAACTGGATCATTTATCATTGGACCCGAAATGTTGCGGAGTCATGTCGTTCCTAGTTTAGCGGTTACCACAATTAGTACTTTTATTTGCTTCGCTAATGAAAGAAAATGCGCCCGAACAATGCATCCGCCATATTAAATATATTACGAGATGGCGAGATTGCGTTTAATTCCGCGTTGTTCGACGAAATGATGTAATTGTTCTTAACTTTTTATTTAATTAGTTAACTTGTTATAGTCATCACTTTTTCGACATTAAATGTCTACACCCACACGTTCACAAATTATATAGAGTTATACGAAGTACTACTTATAAATACAACAAGTACAAGTTAGTATAACATAAAGAAATATACTTAAATACAAGTACAAGTTCCTTTCATATAATTCAGATAAGTGCAAGTACAAGTCAATGGATAGTACTTATTTAGAAATACCATGAAATTGTATTTAGAAAAAGAAAATCATTTTCCCGTACTTTTGCTTTATTTTGTAAAAGTTAACAGTAAATAGCACTTATAGTACCTTTGAGTATATAAATACAAGTACAAGTACTGTCGCTTGTTGCATGTACTTAAATACTCGTACAGTATAATTCCTAAACAAATACCTTGTACAACTTATAACCGTAAATACATGCACAGCTCTGATACATACAACATAACTCATCATATTTCATTTAATTATTATTTCCTAAAATTATTAATGTGAGGTGTACGCCACTGAGCTCCAAGTACTTTCTCTCCCACTAGTTTATCTTAATTCAATTTCCATGAGGATTTTTTGATTTAAAAACCGGTCTTTTGAATGAAATTGCAAATACACTGCAATTGATTGCATACCTATTTAGTTTTTAATACAAAAGTAATCCCCCTAATTACCTGGGATGATCATAGGATAATCGCCTCTAACTTGAATATAATAATAAATTTCACAATTTATTTTAATATAAAATCATGGCGAAACGTTTAAAATTAATGTCGTCAATTACAGTCAACGTAAACACGACAAGCAAAAAAGTCTTAAAAATTTCAATTCTTTTTCGGCTGACATACTTGTAAAGCGGCGTTATTTTATATAGTACATTAATATACATACGTGGTATTTATATGTACTGTTCGATATTTGTAATAAATCAGTATTAAGGTTCAAACAATCAATTACAAGCTTACGCTAATTACCCTGAGCAATAAACCTGATTTACGAGCCACAATTGAATAACAGCGCTGATTTCAACATAAATTATATTATTTAGAAAATCTTTTTGCAGTTTAAATCCGCCTGCAATAGCTTTTTCGCGTTTCTGATATTTAAATGCGCTCCGGTAATGAATGCGGTTGGTTGCCTTCAGCCAGGTTCAAAACACACACACACGCTTGTAAATGTTAAGCCTGCCTCGTTTATAACAATATTCATTTATCATTACTAAACTAAAATGTGTTTCATCAGGGATTTTCCTTTGTTTTTATTCGGTCTTGAGATGCCGCGTTAAATAATTATCATCGTGTGAAGTGTTTATGAGATTAAGAATTTAAATTAGCAATCATTGTTTTGTTATTAAGCAAAGAAATAAATCGCAAATATGTATATTTTTTAACAGTTTATTATTAATAATTATAAACCATCTGAAAGTTGGATACACATACTTTTAATTTAACATCTGTAGATTGCTGTGCAGTGTATACAGATTGACGACTTTGACTTTAGCCAATAGTAGCATTGAATTTAAACCTAACATAGAACGGCAACGCAATGCTTAAAACTGGCAGCCAGAAATTGGAGGTTTACGCGATTAACTAATGCATTATTTAGTAAATAATCTGGTTGTAGGATAATTTGCAAAGGTGTAGAGTCTCTATATTACTATATCTACACCTACATCTTCTCAAATTATCTTACAACCAGATTATTTACTAAATAATGCATCAGTTAAGCGCGTAAACCTCCAATTTCTGGCTGCCAGTTTTAAGCACTGCGTTGCCGTTCTATGTTAGGTTTAAATTCAATGATAGTGGTTTCATGAAGAGCAACGACTCGCTGTTAAATAGAAAAAGTACTGCTCTTGAATTCTGAGTAATGGACTCGATGTAGTGGGAATTACAGTCAGTTTATTATAATATATACAGAATTTCCACTGTAATACTATTTAAGAATTTGAATTTGTATTAAGCAAACGCATTTTATTGTTCTTCTATGGCTTAGATGTAACAACATCGATGTACACACTCTATACCCGTCTCTTACAACCAATCGCATACACATGCTCTTTGTTGCTCTCCATGAAACCTCTATTGGCTAAAGTTAAAGTCTTCAAACGGTATATAAAGGATTGCAAATGATCAGTAAAATGAAGTGAAAATCGTTGTGATATATACATAATTTTTTTTGTTATTTCCAAGTGTTTGAAACATAACCGAATAGATTTTGTTTGGATTGTGTTGTAAATGTTGGAGATTGAAAATGTCTGAAATATTCAAAATCCATTCGAATAGTTTTATTGCTCTTTTTAGTAGAGGGTGTACATCATCACCACACACGTGTCAGACACGCGACGGTTGAACGATTGTCGGATGTCAGAATATGATAAAGTAACTTCCGAATGCGTTGTGACAGTCCGCATTTTATTTGACAATAATTAAAAATTCTCATTAAAAATACATAATGCGTTTTATTATTAACCGTAGTTAGCAACCGAACTGTTTCACTTAAAAAAAGCAATATGTTTATATTTTTCATTTCTGACGAAGCTGTCGAACGACTGCGAAACGTTAAGTGTTTGTGCGCCATTTAGTGTCCGTTTAAAAGAGTTTGTGATATATAAAAAAAAGGTAAAGAAGAACTTGAGAATAAGTGGAAGGGAAATTTTTCGTCTCATTTGATTTTTACAAATACTAAAAAGGATTAATAAACGAACAGCAAGACAAAGAAATATATTAAGAATAAAAGAAGAGCGAAGAACGAAAAAAGCAAAAAAGAAATGAAAATTGTTCTTAACTTTATTTGCTAACGAGTTTGTATGATTTACAAAATTCTAAAAAAAAAACAAAAGAATGTATACAGATTGAAGACTTTAACTTTAGCCAATAGTATAGTGTGTTCATTATTAAAAGCATTTACTTCTTTTACCGAGAAAGGCATTTTGTTCTTCAAGCTTTTCCTCTCTTGTTATTTATATCTGTTTTGCTTTATTTATTGTCACGTCTTTCACGGAGACTCAGCATACAATTTTGACAATTAACAACATTATAAAATGTGTGAGTTTACAAAGACTAAAAAAAAATGAATTTGTAATATTTTTCTAAATTTTATTTATTCACTTGATTTACAAAGTTCACTAACAACTACCGCAATATAATAGTTGCCAGCCTGAAAATATGCAAAAATAAATGTATATATAAAATGCAGTTGTAATAATAAAAATACTTACTGTCAGGGTCTTTGCAATTTGCGTAATTGAAACGGCAGGCGTTGCCAAACGTGTGATTAACACCTGATCGATTCACAGCACATATTGGATTGAAGTCGAACGTGCAAATTTCTGAACAGTTTTTGGCAATCAGGCAGGTTGCTAGAAATGTTCATGTTTATAATTTAATTTAATTTAACTATGTTAAAAAATAAAACTAGTTTGTATTATTGCCAGTTAAAAAGTAGTAACAATAATAATTTAATTTGACTCAGAATATAAAAGTATGTAATTTTTTTTTTGTCAACTAATTTAAACATTATTGAATTATAAAGGATCATAAATTGTGTTTAGTTTCAAAAAATAATTTTTTAATCTTTAGTAATAATCTAATATAATAAATTCAGTAAAGAATATTTAAAAATGTGTCGTTGGGGTTACTAAGAATAACAAGAATTGCAATTATTGTGAAATTTTCATTGTAACATACTACTGATCGGATACTTAGTCGCCCCGAAGATGACCTTTCTGAGGCCAAAACATGTCGGCATTAAATTTGTCTTGAAACCATTAGTGTTATTCTCAGTAACCTCAACGATACTTCCTTAAATATTCTTATCAATAAATATAAATATCAACCATAAAGCAACTTCCCAAAATAACATAATAAATTGTTCAATTGAAAAAGAAAAATATAAAATATGAATAGTTACCCAGACAAAGGCATAAAATGGTGGCAGCGATGTATTTCATGGTGAAGGCGTCAAAACTACTTCTAGCAACAAATCTAACTTGCAAAAGCATGAATTTATAGTCGGCCAGGGGAAAATACTCAAAATAGTCGAGATAACAAAATATGAGGCATGATAATTGCAACGCACATTTTAAGTTAAATAACTTTCTGCATAGTTTAAATTTAATGTGCAAATTTATTTAGATATTACTAATGTTACAGTGTTACTAAAACTTCCAAGAAATAGTATTTTCCAGGAAAACAATTACATATTATACAAATGACAGTAATTTGAATTGTAATATTTTTGTGTTAAATTCCTTTTGGGACTGAATAGTTTGTTCCAAAGCAATTCACTTCCTCAACCCATACAGTTTATACAAAATGTCTATAAAAAAGTTTCACTACTGACAAGGTTTGAAAATACAAGTGCACTTACTATCGTTTACGTCCGGTATCTGTAGACACTCAGTAGTGTTAATAAAAGTAAAACCTATATTTTTGACAAATGCAAATCGATATCTAATAATTATTAAGAAAATAATACACATGTTGAAAGGAGTTTTAGTGTAAAACCTGTGTGAGTATATAGTACCAATTTCAGATACATACAGTACAATTATTTTTAATCAAATTTCCTATCTATATGCATACAGGACGATTCTTAAATAAACCTACAAACAAATACTGACGAAAGAAGAGACATCCCAAAACATGTTAAAAACGTTAAAAAAAATTCTATATAGTAATCTATAATTAATTAAAAATTTACCTGAAATGCACGAGATGCATGAGATTCGGAGTCGTTCAATCGTTAAACTTGACCATGAATTAATAACACACGGTTGCCCAGCTGATGATGAATGCGTTGTATGTACAAGTGCATTAACTTCTAACAAATTAATTAAAATTAATAACATTTTTAAAGGTGTACAATATTCGCATATTTTTCGCACAACCGACCTATTGTAAGATAGTTGTGATCTCACACTAAACGAATAAAATAAATTTCCTAAATTAAATCCTTAAAACGTGTGTAAACGTCATGTAAACATCGACAATGATGTGTTTGTGAATCCACTAGTTTTTACAATGCGGTTATAATACACTTTTGTAACTGTATTTACTTCGTTATATCGCCTAGTATGTTTTCGCCATGGATGTATCGTCGTTTGGGGTAAGTCTTTAGAAAGTTACTAAATAAGATCATTACAGAAAAGAAAGTACCCAAAGAGTGGAATACAGGAATTATCCTGTCGATATATAAAAAAAGGAGAAACAAGAGATTGCGCTAACTATCGAGGAATAACGTTAATGAGTGTACCAGCTAATGTATTGGCAAGAGTAATAAAAGCGAGGATAAAAGAAAAGCTGGAACAACAATTAGAAGAAACGCAATATGATTTTAGGAAAGGCCGAAAAATATATAGAGGAAAATAAGGAAATGCACATATGCTTTGTAGACCTGGAAAATGCATTCGATAAAATTAGAAGAGAAGATGTAAGGATAAGCTTAGAAAGGAAAGGAATAAATAGAGAGACAATCGCAGTAATAAAAGCAATGTACGATAAGACAACGAACGTAGTAAGAACAATAATGAAGAGTCCAAAGAGTTAGAAACTAAAGAGGGCCTAAAACAGGGTTGAGGCCATAAAAAAGGCAAAGAAGAAAATGAATCCGATGACAATGAGATATTGGAAGATGAACAGACTGGAAATATTGAAGTTGTTATTCGCAGACGATATGGCGGTGATTGCAGGCTCAGAAAAATAATTACAACTTAACATGAATGTACTAAACATAGAATTGAAAAAGATAAACATGAATATAAATATAGATAAAACAAAGGCTATGATAGTATCACAAAACAGCAGAATCCATAATATCACAATACAAGGAAGAAAGATCGAACAGGTGAAAGAATTTAAGTACTTAGGAACAATAACAGAAGGGAATGGAAGACAAGCAAAATAAATAACGGGCAAAATAGGAAAAGTAGGTAGAATATCTAACTATTTAAGATCAACCTTCTTCAATAAAAGAGAAATAACAAGCGAAGTTAAAACAGAGGTTGTTAAAAAAGTTGTAAACCCTACACTGCTATACGGAAGTGCACCTTGGACCCTCTCAAATAAAGACAAAAGTAGAATAAACGCCACAGAAATAAGGTTTTTGAGAAAAATAGAAGGGAAGACTAGAAGAAACAGGATAAGGAATGAAGTATATAGAGAAAAACTAAAAATAAGACCAATAATACAGAAGATACAGGAAAGTCAACTAAGATGGTTGGGACACATCACAGAATGCCAGAAGGCAGATTAACTAAAAGAGTCTATGAAGTACAAGTACAAGGAACAAATAAAAGAGGACATGGACGGACGAAGGAAAGGGATGTCAAATGGAGGGATATAAACAAGCTTGCACGAAATCGAAAGGAGTGGAAAAAGAAAATAAACTCAACTCCAAAGTCTTTCACTTAATGGTAAAAAGACTCAGGATTAAGTAAGTAAGTAAGATGTATCGTCTTTTGGGGTATTATAATATTACATTAATTATTTCCCTTGTTGTGATATCTGGTGATATCTGTTCTTTCAACATTTTTTTCTCTGTCGGTCTATTCAAGAATCGCCCTGAGATATACATAGGGTCTCTCAAGTCGAGTGTCCCGTTAAAAGCTTGGAGGAAGGAAATGTAAGGTGATTATAAAAATGGGTGCACTGCCTCAGTAATAAATGTAAAAGTATTTGAAAAGTAGTTATATCCAAAATTTTGACCCCCGAAATTGGGATTATTTTTATTCAAATTTCGTTAAGGCTCAGTGAGAATCTCAGCTGGGGGGTGGAATGAAAATTCCATAATATTCATTTTCAGAAAACTTTACTTGTTTTGGGAAAACCGCTTTTTGTTTCTGCTGTAAAATTGCAAATTTTGTCTTTACCGAGTTGTCCGATTAGAGCCTTCAATTTTCATTGTCTCAGATAAATATGTAAGGTTCAAAAATGAAATGAAAACATTTCTTTTGAATTAAGACCTGTACTATAATCACAAGATAACTCTATCCGAGGGTTTAAACCCTCAGATAAAGTTATCTTGTGTTTGTAGAACCGGGCCTTAAGGAAGTTAAAGTCGATCTCTGATAACAAACATTTAGCAAGAGTAGTCAAGTTAATTCAACTGGTATTTTTTTAATAAAGTTTTCTCCAGTTTCCTTTTTCTTCATCTAATTAGGCGTTAATGCACCTGATCATAATAATCGTTTCTTCAAAATATAGCATTAACTAGCAAGATAGAAATCTTAATTAAACACAAAGTAATTCTGCGATTCATTTTATTCCAATTAACACCAGTAATTACACAAATTATTTAATAATTAGATTTCTAAAGTTGATTTTCCAAAACTGTAGCTCTACTTCTCCTAATAGACAACAAATTTGACAATCTTTTTTGTGAATATACATTATACAATATAATACATTTTGTGTTTCTTTTTCTGATAGCTCAAGATGTGTGTGAATGTCATTTCTCGCATGAACCACAAAATTTCAGACGATAACCTGAAAGTATTGAAAGCAAAGTATTTTGACCGATAATTACAAATATAAAATTTACTATCTGGATTCTCGCAATTTGCTCTGTTGAATTCGCACGCATTCCCAAATGTTTTATTGTTCCCAAATCTATCTTCCGTACATATAGGATACCATATTTTAGGACATCCACCAGGACAGGATGTTTCGGCTGTTGCGTCAAGAAAGAAGGCGATTAGTACAAGTCCTGTAAACAAAATAACTGTGCTCTAAACATATTACTATACAATAATTAAGGAATTCTTAAAATAAGAAACTTGAAAAACACTAACTTACCTAAACTTAGGAAAACAGAGACGTAGTACTTCATTCTGATTTCGTTCCAAAGTGGGTATTTTCGTAGACGTTTCGGGTTACTTATACGTGCTTTTGAGAACATATCCGAAGATTCGATAAGAAATTATTTGAATACCGACGCGTATTTGTTATATTGTCACGGCCAAATTCTGCGACTGTTTGTGATTAAAAATTCATTAAAAAACCCCACCTTGGAATAATCGAAATACGTTACGTTGCGACTGCGTTATTTGTTGCAACAAACTTAAATAACTAGGATTTTCTTTCTTGGTTTATGAAAATACTTCGTTGGCTATACAGGATGTTCAGAAGATTCTAGAATAAGTTTCTTATTGGTAAGCTGTAATTAGCGAGATAGTATGACACTTTGGTCTTGAAGATGGTATGCCATGAATTACATAAAAATGGGGTCCTGAGTCCTTCAAGTTGTGGTTTTTTCTTGTGTGTGTGTGTTTGTATATTGGAAAGGTTTACATGATTTTCGTGCTTCAAGTATTTTATTAAGTACTCATATGATTTGTGATTTATGAACAAGTTTTAATATACGTACATAGTTAGAAGTACTGTCGACATTGGGGGTAAAAACTTCAATCTCTTGTTAGCGCTACATGCGGATGTTAATACGAGCAAAAGGTGTCTGCCTTATTTGTAAACGGTTGCCATAATTTCCTAGCGCTCTACACATATTTCAATGGCTTGCGTATTATATGGCATGATCTGGTACATGGTCGTAGTTTAATGCGTACCGAGCACGTTCGATTTTAATGAATATCGGATGTAGCCCTAACACTAACAGTGCAATAATTTACATCGGCTTGCCACAAATACGTGGTGTTGCGAACATAATTGCAAAAACTCAAAAATGTCAACGCATTCAAGAAAATACTCCATAAATAAATAGGCAGTACCCCGACCTCGTATGTACGTTTCGTATGACTTGCGAATTGTGCACGTAGAATTTATATATGACACCTACACTCTAATGTCAATGTCCTTCCGAGTGGGCTCTTTTTATTTTAAGAAAAAGAAAAACAGCTTGCAGGAGGGCTTTCACTAGAGCAAAGCGCAAGCCGAAACATAAATAACTCTAACACCCTTCGTGCTCATTGATATACAGCTGACCTGATTCCTGCAGATACGATTCGAGAGTTAATTTTAATAACTCATTACACATAATACTGAGCAATAAATTAATAAACATTCAATGCGTTATAAATCGTCGGTAGGTATCAGCCTCCGCGCTCTATGCATGTCGATAATCAAGAATTATTTATAACCCGACTCAAAAAAAATGCATGTATTTTTGCGGTGTTGAAAATAATTGTGCGGTTTCACGAATATTCTCGAAAATATTTGGATTTTTGCTGCGACGTAATCGAGGATTTTATTATTGCTATTCGGTTTTGCAGCGGCAAATTGAGATTGTGGTTTTCGTTCGCTACTGTAGCTTACAGAACTACATAATACAATTTGCTCAACCAACAAAAATTACAATCAAAATAAATTGTATTGCACATGATTTCGAATTCACTTCTTAATTTCCCATTCAAGACCCAAATCTAATGTTTATTGACGAGACATTGCCATACGTACCGATTGTTTCGCTGAAACTTGAAGAAAGGCGGAGTCAAAATCAAACCTTTCCTTTGCTGTGTTAGTCATACAGTATAGAAACCGCTTGCGCATTTTATTTTTAATACTGTTAAAATATTTAATTAATAAATTCTTTTTATTATTTTTCAGGTCATGGTGGAGTTAACCAACTTGGTGGTGTTTTCGTGAACGGACGACCTTTACCAGACGTAGTTAGGCAAAGGATAGTAGAACTAGCTCACAATGGCGTTAGACCGTGTGATATTTCGCGACAACTTAGAGTGTCACATGGTTGTGTATCCAAAATTTTATCAAGGTAAGAGATAAAGAATTTAAAAGTAAATTGTATTAGCAACAGCTCTCCCAATTCATATTTACACTAAATTAAGAAAATTAAAATTCAGGAACCGAGAAAATATATACATAAACAGTATGTTCATTTTATGAGCATGTAAAAGTAGAACGAGAAGAGAATGTATAAGAAAAAGGAAAGTAAGAGAGACGGAAATAAATACCCCCACTATGTTGTGTTTTGTTTACCCTGTTTATCTTTTAATACCATATGGATTTTTATCTTTGTTATGCTCCCGCGTATATTTTCATTGAATCTGAACTAATCACATTCCTCATTTAGATATACCTTAATTAATGCTTTTATTCTTATATTGAAATTTATTGTAATAGTCTAATTAATAAAATTTTAATGGTTTTTTGTACCTATGCGATTGGGAATGGGGTAAATTTAATTTTACATCTTTTTTCTCTCTCAATATTGAGTACATGCGTATTTTAATGAGTCCTTTCCATCTTACTCTAGCTTTTATATCTTTGAGTATATTCTCCAGCAATTAACTTCTTTAAAATTTTATTTAACGGTTATTTTCATAAAATTGATAAAATAAAATATTTTAAATAAAATAAAGGTTTTCAAATTGTTCTTCTCATTAAAGCTTCGTTAATTAGAACTTGTATGTAAGTATGTATAAACAAGTTCTTGTGTTGTAGAATACAATACGATGTTGAAACGTCGTTTTAATTTCATATTTCTTCTTCAAGTTTATACTTTCGGGGTCCCGCATTCATTCTCCCACTTAAACGAGCTTCATTCCCATAATTCCCCAATCCACCCTGTTTCCTAGTTCCGGCGAATCCGCCGGGCGCGGCTAACGCGATCATGCGACCTGCTGGTAATGTTTTCCCGTTTTTTAGTAGTCACTTCCCAAAAAGATGAGCTCCATTTTATACGACCAAAGACCGCATGTGGTTGTTACATTTATCATCGTGTAGCAGCTCGACCACTGTGAATAAGCTTATGCCTTTTATTATCTCGTACAGTAGTTGCCTGTGATGAAATTACTTTCGTGGGGTGGCTTTACGAGCGTGCGTACACGTTTTCTCTTTAATTTTTTTTCTTCATACAATGTTTTATTATCAGTAATATTATCCTAAATTTATTAGAGTAATTAACCAGACCTATTTGCTACAATCATAAAGCGGCTATTCACTTAGGTACTTACAGCTAGACATGCTCGTGAAATTGCTCAACAGTGAAGAAACATATATAGAGGTTGGCAGTAAAATGTGGTTCTTTAACATCGTAGATTTTTGATATCTAAGAACAGCACCTCATACCATGCATATAGTACTGCAGCGAAACAATTTTTCGAACATGTCTATGAGGATATCTGCACGTATGGAGATGACCTAACAAAATCATGACTTAACACAAATTTTTCGAACACGTCTACACGTAAGTCTGCGTGTCTGTAGGGCTTTATACATTTTTAGTGACGTAACAACAAAATTATGCTTTCACATGAATTTATCTACTTCCAGGAAAGAAACGGACGAAACCATTCCGTAACTTACTTGGATATTTTCTGTCTGAATGATTCGTAATTACGGTAATCATTAAAATCCACACGTGACATTACGAACGCGATCCAGTTATAGTAAACCGCAGTCGTACGAGAATAATAATCAGAAGCACTTAATTTTATCGCCGCCCCGACGACGGTCGTCCCGACGCGTTCGGCTTCGATATATCGAACGGGACACGTGGCCTGAAAAAACTACACGAAAACTGCATATAGCTATGAATGCGGATACTCTCACTGTTTACAGATGACGAGTAGGTCCCGTCCCCTCTGAAAAAGAACGCACGTTCTATACTCTGTGGATTGTTATTATATATTTTTGGTAATGGAATTTGGGGTTGAAAAGAGCTAGAATATCAGCTTTAACAATTTACCAATTTCCTAATTGAAAAATTTAAACCAGTTGAGGAATCATTGAATAATGAAATCGTCTAGAATACAACACCCTTTTGTGTTTCGTCTATTTTACAAACAAACAAATACTTAGACTTATAACCCTACTCTACCTCTTACAGAATTGAAAAGATGTACACATTGACATATTCAACAGTTTGACTGCTTTTCCGATTAAACAAATTCAAATCAGATGAGAAATCATTCAATAATGAAGTTATTTAGACACTTTTTTGTATTTCGTTACAAACAAACGACGGTTTGGACTTACCAGAAAGAAACCTTTTCAGGTTTGAAAAAAGCTACATAACAAGTTCAACAATTTACTGAGTTTTCTGATTAAAGAGTTGAGGAATCATTGAATAATGAAGTTATCTCTTGTGTTATGTCTATTTTACAAAACAAACATTTGAACTTATACATAGCAAGGTTTAAAAGCTGGTGGCTTCAGACTTTTAACTATTTGTTTCCATGTTCCTCTGTCACTTGTTTTTTTTTTTCTATCAACCCTGGATGTTTAGACATCGTGATTTAGTGCCTCTATCAGCTTCTTTTTAGAGATGCCCGTTCACTTCTTTCCTTCTTTTTCTTCCTAACGTACTTTTTACGTGTCTGCAATCCTATATCCGGTAAACAGATCAAACCATCGCATTCTTTAGGCTTTAACCACTTGATTGCCCAAACGTATCTATTACTTCCTTATTCGTTCGCTCCCCACATCTTTTATTCCAACGAAAATTTTATCTAAAGTCATTCTTCCCCAGATATGTATTTTTATTTCATTTGTATTGCTTAAAGTTCATGTTTTACGTCTAATCACAGTAACTTCTGCTTTGGCTTCATAATTTTCTTAGACTTCCAAACGCTTGCCTATTTCTTTGCCTTCATTATTTTTCCTGTTATTGCTGCTTCCAAATATCCGAACTGATCAATTTTTCTTTTTTACTGCTTACTCCTATCCTATCATTCCTAAATGTTTTTCTCTCCTTGATGACAAGTCCATAATCCCTTGATGTTTTTTCTAACACTCGGAATGTCTTTCCATCTCAGATTTGTTTTTTTCTTTATCAACATAATATCATCTGCGTTTATCACTACTTGGTGTATATTGTAAGATATTATAATGTTTGTATTCCACCTTCTCTAAGAATTCTGGTATGCCCATATTCCCCATTGTTTTATAGTTGTCTATCGAATCATACACTTGTTTGTAATCAACGAATAACATAGTGCTAGCATAGTGCTAACATAGTAACAATGTTCGATGATGGAGAGGCTCCAGGTTTTCCTCTCCATAGCATAAAGTAGCGCTCAACTAAGAGGACTTTCACGTCATAAAATTAACACCCAAACCTATTGAAGAAACAATGAATTAGCCGAGAGACAACAATCATAACGTTAATCTGAAACGAAGGATAAGGTTCGATTAATTGATTGAATCGAAAACCAGGTAGAATATCAGAAAGACTAAAGAAGACAGAAAGGAAACAAGAAGACGGTAGAAAACCAAACTTAGAATCAGATTAGCGGTAGAAATATTAACGAAGATTCCTAGATGGAAAAAATTGCATAAGAAAGGACAAACTTGGAAAGAAAACAAGAAAAAGAGGACATATAAGATATGTTGGCCATGATTATGGAAGAATTAAAAGGGAACAACGTAGAGATCAGAGAAAAACTAGACCAGAATAACGTAGAGAATAGAAGAGAATAAAAATGAACTAATAGAAGCTAAACCAGTGGGACATTCGAAAGGTCCACATCGTCAATCGTGACATAAAAATGACGCCCAACGTGGGACCTCTCAAAACATCAATCATAGTATAAAATGGCGCCCAACGTGGGGGCTCTCCATATCATCAATCATGACAATACGTAATCCTAAGTTTTGTACATGTTGGATATATTTCATTGTAAACATCTACTGAATTGTAGATCTGTCTTTATTTTGAAGCCTCCTCAATTTCTTTTTCGTATAGATTCGGTCATTTCCTTCTCAATCATTTCTACACCAATACCTCCAAATTTATACATAGTCTTATCTTTCATTTTAAAAATTAGATTAGCAGTTGTGAAAGAAAGAACGTGCGTTAGTGAAGTATGAGATGACTAGCCAACATTATTTACTTTCTTCGGGAATCATGTTGGGGATGTTCCGACGTTCCTGACCGACACGATAAATACTTAGTTTCGTGTAAACTTGTTTGTTTCGTGTAAACTGTTTATACTTCCACTCTTTCCAAGATTTAGTTTGTGTTATAGGGATAGAACAGGATTTGTTTCGTTTAAATTTCTTGAAGAGAAAGACTGTCGAAAGAAAGAATGGCATGAATGAATGCTCGTGTATGGCTAACTATTGTTTCCTTCTTTCTTATTTGCTTATTACTAGATCACTTATTTTTTGATGTAGCAACCGAGCATTTTCCTACTCCTTCCATTATACCTTTTATTTCTTCACCTGTTGGCTTTTCAATAAATTCTTCGACGTACCTATCTAGTAATATTTTCTTCTGGAATTTGATTTACCTACACAATGCGCATGTTAATATATCTTTAAAATATTCATTCTATCTATTTAATTTCCTCCCTATCCATCTGCTGAAAATTGGATCTCTTGACTGAATTCTTTTACCTTTCATTCTTGATATTGTTATTTATTGAACAATCCTCTGCTTTCTGTTTTTATTTATTGAACAATTCTCTGTTTCTCTGCTATTTTTTTGTGTTCTTTTTATATTTGTATTCTAGCCTTATTTTTTTTCCTTTAAGACCCGTTCGAAATCTACATCATCCATTTCAACATTTATTTGTGTTAAATTTTTTTGAATATTGGTTTTACTGGTTGTGTGACATACCTTTTAGGCATATTGGATATTAAAAAAATATTTCTGCTTAACATAAAAAGAACTCCATTCTATTCCTTGTAACATAATATAACTATTATAGTACTGGAAATATAATAGGTAGAATATTTGTCGTATTTGTAGTCGCATACCAAGAATTCTCCTCTTTCATCATCCACGAGCATTGTCAACATAATTTATCAAGAGTAACTTCTCTAATTTCAATACGTAAGCACAAAGTTCTAATTATGCTGGTTAGTTAGCGACTGTAGATAGCATCTACAAAACGGACGATCCGAATGCCGCCTTTGGTTTTTTCTCGTTTGATTTTTATAAGCAGCAGGTAGCTAATTATGAAACACGACGACTTGAATCCGTCGTTTCTTCAGCCTGGCGTACGCGGTGGGCACTCATATCATGTGTCATTGTCTGTAATTATTAATTTCATGCCTGTAAACCACTATATTATATTAATGGGGGTAATTGGGCGCTTTATTGACTTTCAAATTTGTTATAATTGGATTAATCTTGCCGCTTCACCAGATTTTTTTCCATCACCTTTCCAGAGGTATCATGAAATTTCAACTCTTCATAAAAGTCACTAGGGAAGAATAAATAAGAAGAAGTCGTGTAAATAATTATTAGATTAATTGCAGGTTATTATACCACCCTCTCCTCCTCAGCCCATTGTTTTGGAAACTGCAATTACCCAGACAATATTGTAGACAATTCTAGCAAATAAGCACGTGAGTTGTTATTCACACACTAGGTGTTTCACTGCAACCGATTTATTATTACTGCAGCTTTTTCTGAGGTTTGAAGAAATCTTTATAAAGCAGTGGCGTGCAAACATAGTAGCCATAGTTCCGCAAACGTTTTTTACAGTTTTTATATGAAGACATGTGTATGTAGCAAATAGTAACGTCTTCCTTTCTCAGTCCATCCAAATGCATATTTGTCGAAGTGCATCATAAAAATAACGCAGCAATAACGAAAAAAAAAAGGACGTGTCACATTTCTTTGAGTAATGTCCCCCCATCTAACCAGAAATATACCTCAATGCTGACTATTATGTGAAATACATGTGTTAATAATACACATGTGCTGGTGTGTGAAACAAAATTTACAGCGCCGCCTTGATCTGTGTAACATGTGCGATGCATTTACAAGGAAATACATTTGTCGATGGCGCGCGTTTATTATATTCGCGAAATTTGTTAGCGCTGGTAATGGCGGCAGCCTCCGGAATATATTAGTGTCATTTGAGTCCGGTATCTTGAGGTACTCATCTATAAAATATCCTAATTAGCGCTCGGTTATGGCTGAATAAATCTAACCGCCTTATTTATTATTATTATACATACCTGTTTTTGTTATTTGTTTGTCTCTTTACGCGTAATTAATGGCAGCTCATCGTCTTGTTGGTAACTAATGTAACTAATATGATTATTGTTAATTTATTACTGGAATTATTCTAATTATACTATGGCTTAATTATACATGGGGCGACGCGATGTTCAATACTTTAAATAAGTTGATAATTTGCTTTCTTCTTAACAATATTTAAAAATCTATACCAGATTAATTTTATTGGAAAGCAAATGTATGTAATAATAATGATGCTATCACGTAGATAAAATTATTACGATGATTTAAATCCATATCTGTTTATTATCATAAAAGTGATATTATTTGAAAATATTATCCGTCCCCGGAGTACGTCGCCGGAGCCCCTTTATGATGTCACAGCGTTCTGTTAATACAGTGTAACTAGATTACTGCAATAATGCCGTTCGGCAGTGATGTGTGTGGTTATGGCGTAACGAATTTATATTTTGCATCGTTCGGGGGTTGAATGTTGCCCGTAATGGAATTATATCATTTATTAATTACGAGGGATGCTGAGTTTTAATTGGTTTTTGGTTTGTGGTATTAACTACGATAAGTAGCATCTCACATGGGGACTTGTAGTATAAAGATGTTGGCAACTTTTAACAATCAGGTTGGAGATGAATTACTTTTTAAACAATATTTTTTGATAAACTAAAAAGTAGAGGATAAAATTTAAAGACCCATACAAAGTATAAAAATAAAAAATCAATATTAAAAATTTACTGTTCTTCTCCTTATACATATAACCAAGTTACAGCCTTGCAAGTCTTACAGACATCTTTGTCGATGAGCTATGAAACGGCAAACAGATGTGTGGGGCTGCACATAAGACTTTAGTTCCTGGAAGCATCCAGTAAGTAAAATTATTTGAATCCAAGTTGTGTAACATTTAAAATGCAATTTTTTTAGTTTCAAAAAATAAATAAAAATTTTATTATATTTTCTTTGCCTTATATCAAGTTGCTTGAATACAAAGGAATTATGTAAAAGTATAACATAAAAAAATTAGTAGAACAAAACTAAAAAGCAATTTAATTCTTTCTACTTTCTAACAGCAAATGAAACTGTTCTAAAACTGTAAGTTGTAAGTACCCCCCGTTTCGCTGACTGATTTGACGCGATTTTAAGATTAATATTACAACTATACGAAGAATAATATAAGTTTATTACATATACTTCAACTAACAGAAAGTTACTTTACACAAAAACATTTGTACATGTATACCACACGTATACTCAGACGAATATTATTCCTGCAAGACATTAATTTTCTGAGAATTGACAAAAAAAGCATTTGTTTGATATTTGCCTAATTATCCGCTTGCTAATAGTAATAGTAATAAGAACAAATTAAAAACGTGTTATTATTTGCCCTATACCCAGCAATTAAAGGAATTAAAGAGCGAATACTTAAGCAAAAATACTATGAAGAAGAAATGAAAACAAATTCGCTGAATTTTAATATTACATTACGAATTTTTTTAACAAGTAAAAACAACTTTAATTAAGAATAATGATATTAAAACATAACAATGCAATTATGATTCGCAATGATGTAAATGACATTTACTTTCCAAAAAAAGAAACAAATTGCTAGAAAATTGACATCGAGTTCGAAAAAAAAGACAGCGCATTTATTTAACTATCTGCTCTCTAATAATAATAATAAATTTATGTCGACTGACTATTACTATCTTGTCTCTAGCACTTAGAGTACACGCAGTTAGGCAAAAGAACTATGAAGTAGGAATGAAAACAAAAAGAGCCACAGAAGCACATAAAGAAAGACATAATAATGTAAAAACAAATTATATTTAATTTTTGTAACATAAAAATTTATTAAAGTTTATTTTTTGACGTCCCCCCTATCACAGACATTAAAAATGCAATTTTAATTAAGAACTTTAATTAAGAACAATGATGATAAAAACTTCAACACATTAAATATTATTCACAATTATAAAAAAGTTATTAACTTTCTAAAAAGGGAACAAATTGCTAAAATTTGAGAAGAAAGTTTTAAACGAATTATTATAATTATCTATCCTCTCTGTAATAATAATTATTATTAATATAAATATTGAAGTTGACAACTTATATAACAATTCATAATAACAAAAGAGATATAATTTTCAAAAACTAAACAAAATGCTAAAAATTAACAGAGTTGGGCATTTACTAGACAATCCACTCTGTTAGAAATAATAAATTTATGTTGATGTGTTGTGTTCAGCAATAAAAATATGGGTAATTAGATAAAAATCTAAGAAAAAGCACTGAAACAATATGTAAAACATACAAGAATTGTATAACAAATATAAAAACAAATTATATAACAAATTTGTAATACATACTAATTTCTTGACAAATTTAATTCGTTTTATTTTTAACGTTCCCTATCCTCAGTGCTTTCAAGATTGACATGAAAATATAACATTACAAAAATTTTTAACGAACAAGAAGTAACATTTAAACAACGATAATAAGAAAGTTCAAAAATCTTTCCTTAAAAGAATCAAGCCTTTATTTTTGGTATTAAGTGCAACAAAGTTAAAAATTATGAAATATTTCGAATATAAAAATTACATAAAAATGTACGACAGGAATTATAGTCTAAAAACATAAAAAATTACTTGAAAATTAGTAAAATTAGTAAAATCCTGCACTAATTTCGAGGAAAAATTTGGCTTCGCAGAAAACAAAATGTGAATAATAATGAACACCTTCTATATCCTTTCTTTTAGAGATATTCAGAGAAGTTATGAACACGTTTTTTCATGCACTAAGAATAATAGTTTCATTTCAAATACTTTTCCCACAGAAAAATGTACAAAAAAAAAACATTTACAGAATAAAACGAAATTTCCGTTATTCCAGAGTTGCGCAAAACTTTCATGTTTTGAATCACTTGACGTAGACACTTACCAAAAAATTTAAACCATTATTGCGTCATGTTAGTAACAACAATTTTGCTTCTTTCTAAACATCTATAAATTTTTTTGTTTGTTCATGTGGTTCTTCTATTTCAGCTGTAACCTAAAAATTTCTTGTCTGCTTTGCTCATTTCCTCGATTTCTTTTCAGTAAATCTTTATCTTCTTAAGAAATTCAAGTTCTCTCAAATCTTTATGTCAACTGGTGCTTCTGTGATGAAACCATTCTCGATTAAAACAAATCATTCCCAGAAATATAATCGATGCAGTTGCAGCTTGAAAGGCAATTTTTTTATCCTACTACATCTACATATGTATTTTCTGAAAACTTTAGTCATTATCTTTAATTAATTCAGGTAAATAAATAAATGTCAATATCATTTGGTATTTTAATAAAAATATGGTCTATATTACCGCACAGAAAGCTCACATTGTTGAGGCATACTTTTGTACTAACACAGACTCTTAAAAGAGAACGATTGAAAATTTGCTTGGCATTCGTAGGTAAGCTCGAATTTAGCACAGTTTTACTGCTTCTCGTTCTCATTAAAGTGTCAGCGATGATACATGCCAAACTGTTGATGGGGAGAAGCAATTTTCAATTTGAGAGTCTACGACACCATATCAAAAGATCTTTTTGCAGAAGTGATGGTGGAATACAAACAGTTGGTCAATATTCTGAATCATTCTGGGATAACATTCGGAGAATCTGGTGGTGTAACTGGAAAGAAAGATAATAGTCGGTTTAAAGGAAAAACTGCTGAAAAATTAAACTGCCAACGCACCTACCACGTGGTTCCGTAGGTTATTACGGCAAAGAGATTTATCCTATGGAACATGTCTTCAACATTTTAAAAACATGCATATGTATCGTTTAACTGCAGTACAAAAGCTTCAACTGCTTTAAAGTTGAAGGGTTGAACAACTTACCACAAATTCTAGAAAATGTGTTTAAATGGATTTAAACGAAGACTCCAGATTTATTTCGAAGAAGGAGGCCACTTTCAACATTGATTATACACTTTGAAGTTTTAGTTAATAATAATTTGTAGTGTTCGTTGAATTACTCTTTGTAAATCCATAAAAAGTTGTTTTTTGGTTGCTAGTACACATTTTATTTAATATTTAGGCTTTCTATCTCTTAATCAACTCACTAATAGTTTATTAGACGAATAATTACCACGGAAACAATTAATAAAAACCAATCAACCATTCAGAAAAATAAAGTTATTCTCCAAATAATTTTATTGGTCACGTGGAAAGACCGACCCTTAGTGTTTACCTAAAAACATTAGAGTGGAAGAACAGCGAACTGTCATAGATCGTATAAAGGCATATTTGTTTACTGCTCTCGCTTGTGATGTTCCCAGATATCTCTTTTAAGTAGAAAACTGGCGCGAAATTCAAATTTTAAATTTTGGATTAATCAAGGACATGCTTTCTAAGATCTGACCCTAATCTAAAATGTAATTGATCACTCGACATTAAGAACTTGAAAACTAAATAAAGTTTTTTCTATCGTCAATCGAATCGAAGGAACACGATATATAACTTAACGTTACCACAGTTTTACCAAACAAAATACAGTTAGCAAAATCAATGAGTGAGTCTAAATGGCAGTGGCGGAACTACAATGCGCCGGAGCAAAGCGTGGGGGCAAAGTTATAAAGGGCCCAAATCTTCTTTTTGTGTATTTTCTTTATCCTATTTTTAAATTATCAATGTAATACAATAAAAATTAAATGCACCATGAAAAGAGAGAATAGCAGTATCGCATCGTTTCAACGTCGCGTGGTAGAAGCCCGAATAATATTTGCGGGAGAGCCAAAAATTTGAAGTTCCGCCACTGCTAAATGGTGCCAAAAAAGGGATAAGAAATCTGAAAAATATCATATTCTCGAAGGTTTATCAAAATCTGGAAAAAATGGGTTCCACTGATCCAAAAATAACAGACGAAAAGATTGTTACGTTGCTGAGGAAGAATTATTCAGTAACGGCTCAAAGAATAAACGTAACTGTTCTAACTGTGCAAAAAACGAAAGAAAGGTGCAACATGAAAATCTGCAAAAAAAATAAGAAAGATCAAAAAGGAGTGAGGTGTAAGTAAAAAGAGTTAAAACAAGAGCTACGAACTTTTGCCTGAACGTTCTAAAAGACGCCTTTTGTTGGAAAATGAATCGTGTATATGTAGAAATGGACACTTTTACCTACACTACCAGGTCCTCGATTTTACAAAGAGAAATGATGTTGACGATTCATGTAAAGGCATCTCTGTTAGAAAATTCGATGAAAAAGTTTCTTGTTTTTTGGCAATACGAGTATATTCCTATCGGAAAAAATCAACTATGTTTTTCATGCAAGAGACCATAAACTCCAATATTTATCGTAATGAATGCCTAAAAAGACAATTATTTCGATTATTCAGACAACACCTGGTACCACCAACATCTTGTCCCGAATTGATGAATAATGTGTTTTTGTTAACAAAGAAATGTGCCCAGAATTCCGTCCATTAGAAAGTTATTGGAGAAATATTAAAAGACACAAAAGTTACTAAAAATATTACGTTGATTTAAAAAAATATATATAGATGGGATAGGGTGTCGTGCGAATCGCGAAATTGAATGGAAGAGATACGCAGAAAAATAAGAAGATTTATACAGGATGCCACTAAATTCCTTGGAGCCATATCCACGGAATTCAGCGACGTCCTGTAGACATGGTTAAATTTAGTTATTAGAAAAAATATTTCTGATTAAATAGTAAAATATTCAGTCAATTAATAGATATTTTTGTTGTGTACAGCGCATCTTCTTTTTTACATTTAGATAAATGTGCTGTTTCTCTTTCGAACGTTCCTTAATATCATTCACATTTTTCACAATATCCTGAATTTTAATTTACTTGTCGTACAAGACCTTCAGCACTACACCTTAGCAGAAGGACATTTTTGTTATTTTTTAAAATTTTAATATTGCTGTGAAATAATTCTTTTTTTTATTAGAATGAGAGTTATTATCAAATTGATATTTACACTTTCAGATATTACGAAACGGGTAGCTTCAAAGCTGGTGTGATCGGCGGTTCGAAACCTAAAGTAGCGACGCCTCCGGTGGTCGATGCCATCGCCAACTACAAACGAGAAAACCCAACCATGTTTGCCTGGGAAATCAGAGATAGACTGCTCGCCGAAGGCATCTGTTCGCAAGATAATGTACCTAGTGTTTCGTCAATAAATAGGTACGTCTTCATTATTAACATTTACTTATAGAGTTTTGTTGCAAACAAATTGACCATTCATCGGTCAATACTTTGTTTTTAATTATTTTTTACGTTCAACACAACGCAGACTGGTACTGGTAAGTTTGAAGCAATTGTTCTGCCATAACTCACCCCCACATTAAATTGAACAGATAACATCTAGTAGGCACTGCTTAGAGGGAATTGATTTGACACATTGAATTTGACCGGCCTTTCCCTAGGCGCGGTCCATTACGATGTATTATCGCAGCTGGGTGTTGACAATTATCGGGAAGTATTATTGGAAATTTTCAAATGATTTTTTTATTTATTAAATAAATGTTAGTCCGAAATTTTGTCCCTATTTCAAATCATTTACAAAATAATTTAAATTCATTCATTGTTATAAATGAAAATAAAAATAACAGTGCGCTTTTCAAACCCTTTTACAAATTAATTTAAATTTAATGAGAATTATAAATGAAAATGTGAATGTACCCCATGTTCTTTTTTAATTCTATATTAAGAGTCAATAGAAATATAAGCGATTACAAGCAATTTTATCGAATATTCTATATATGAGAAGCTAAAGCAACAAAGGGTGTTGTAAGTAGCAGTATGTTGAGCGTAATCCTACACAGAAGGGGGACAAAAAAGGCAGTAAAAGGTACATAGGAGAATTACCCCAGGGTATATCAATAGGGTTGTTACTGTGACTTGCCTTTAGGGACACAAAATCGACTATTCATCAAGTGGTACCACTGTGAAACAGATTTTATGCGCGGCATCGATAAATGAAAAATCAAAATTAATGTTCGCAAAAGAAGGAAACGCAACGTAAATAATTTTCGCAATTAAACGAGCACATAAACCTTTCATAATCGTCGTCTTATTTCGTCCAATAAAAACAAATGACGAATGCGAATCCTAGCCCGGCAGGGGGCAATAAGGGGGAACCGGAAACGGACATGACGCCATGCTGAGTAGAAACAGCGGAAGACTACTCCAAACAATAGCTTGGCGCGCGATGTTTTTATGTCATCGCAATTAGAACGGCGGAGATTCAGACTGTTTTTCCAAGTTCTAACGATCTTGTTTTGCTTTTTGCGGTTATATCTGCCACACAAATATCATTAACTTTAACTTCTAGTCTCCAACGATAAAGTACTTAATTCACTTCAACTTGCATCCCTTTTTTTTAACTCAGTCTCTCATAACATCAAAGTAAATTATTCCCTTAACATTAATGATAACATTTTGATGATAATGAAAAAAGTGACGATGAAAAACGTTTGGATTTTTGTTTGTGGGTTAGGGAAAAATGTATGGACAATAGAGATTTTTGTAACTGCATAATATTTTCCAATGAAGCTACTATCACAACCAATGGAGTGGTTTCGTCACAAAATTGTCGGTATTGGTCGGATGTTAACCCAAATTTTAGAATAAACTTCAAAAGTCAATACTCCCAAAAAGGAAATGTTTGGTGTGCTATCAGTTATGAAAAAATTATTGGAACTTACGTTTTTGGACAGAAATTTGAATCAGTTTACTTATTTGGAAATATGTACTACAAAATTGTCTGCAAGATTATTTAGACGATATAAATTTGGATGCAAGAAATAAACCATATTTTCCACAGGACGGTTGTGGCCCACATTCCATATTGTTAATAAGAAATTATTTAAACACAACTTTTGGGGGAAAATGGATTGGAAGATTTGGACCTCAACAATATCCTCCGAGAAGCCCAGATCTTACAACTATGGATTTTTATTTTTGGGGCAGAGTGAAACAAATAATGCATTTAATAAAAATTTGGACAATTTAAAAGCAAAAATTAGGGAAGCGATAAATAGCATAACTGTGGATGAAATACGAAATAGTTACTGAAAATTTAAAAGAAGGGTGGAACTATGCTGTCATTTGGGGACTGCATTATTTGAATGAGTATTTGTTATTTTTCTTTTAATGGTGTTAGTAATATTTTTACTGAAAGTTTAAAATAATTTTTGCTCAAATGCAATGAATTTTAGAACACGGCCATAATTTCGAATTTCGAATATTTCATTTTAATAAAGTGTTTGCGTAAAAGCAATAGAAAAGCCACTTTACCTACAATGCTTTATGGTTTTCTTGGAATAACTACGCCAACTAGATACCACTTGCACTAATATTTGATGAAAATCCGTTCTCAGTCAAGAAAAACTTGTTTACAAAATATTATTCACGTAGTCGAAATTGTTTGGGTCATCACACCTATCCCGAAGTCAATCCTGAGACACTCTGTATATACTTTCGAAGTTACGACAACAAATTAATGTTGATCACCTTTTTCACTTTTTCTTTCCACTTCAAAAACGAACCACTTTAAAGTCAAAAACAAAAGACTGTCGATTCCGAAATAAATTTCAATTTTATTATTCTCTATTCAGTTTTTAATTTACCGCCTAAATTTGGAGCACTGAAAGTCAAGACAACTGAACAAAATCATCATCAAACATCAAACATCAAAAGACTTTAAAACCAAAAGAAACAAATTCTGAAATAATTCTAAATATTTTCTGTTCGGTTTTGGATTTACCTTCTAAATTTGAAGCCAAAATGGCTGCACGTTGCGGTACCTTACGATCTCGTTGTAAGGAGTCAAGATAACTGACCGGACCTTCGAAATTACGATAACAAAAGTCGATCATCTTTTTCATATTTTTTGACTTCAAAAGCAGAAGAGTCAATTGTCGGTCGTTTCTGAAATAAACGTTGTTTGTCTTCTGTTTAATTTTGGATATATCGACAAAATTTTGGAACTAAAATGGCCGTACGTTGAGCTGCTTTATATATGAATGCATTCTTTTTCGATTTTATTGTGAAGAAATTTCTCCTAGATAGTCAAAGACCTTTGAGGTTCCGATAACAAAAGTCGATCATCTTTTTTACTTTTGTTATAAAGAAAATGCTCACTGACTGTCGAGAGAACTTAAGACACCCTCGACGTTACGATAACGAAAGTCTATCGTCTGTTTTATTTTTTCTTTCCACTTTAAAAGCAAACGAACGTATGACCGTCGATCTTGAAAGAAATTTCTATTACTTTCTGTTCAATTTTGGATATAGCGCCTAAATTTGGAACCAATGTGGCCGCGTGTCATGGTAGGTAATTTACACACATTATAAGAATCTATACAGTACACTGAGAAAACAAGATGTGTTAATCCAACCAAAAAACTGTTAATCCAACAAAACATTTCGTTTCAATACGTTCAAACAATTTTTTTTTATAATTTAACATTTATATAAATGTCATTAATTTTATTTTGTATTAACCAGATTACAATGTCAAAACAAGTAAATCAAATAGCTTACTGTTATGTTACACAAATACTTTGTTTACAATAAACCAAATATTTAGTTGTACATTTCTGTAATAATAAATTTTATTTCAAGTAACCACACAAAATTTAAATGATATTTTTGTTGCAGTAACATGTGTATGTATACCTATTTAACAAAAATTTTAGTGTGATCAACATTTTCATTCACAAGAAAAAGAAAACTGTTATGTCAATGCATTTTGTTTTCTCAGTGTAGCGTCACTCGCGTATAACTGTCACATTTGCCATTTTGTTTGATACCTACTGATTTGCAAATTACATTACATTTGCATAAGGGTATCAAACAGTATGGCGTCTTTTTTTTTACACTGACGTTTAAGTGTCGCTACTGGGTAATTACTTACACTGTGCTTTACATATGAATTCCATCTTTTTCAATTTTATTGTGCAGAGAGCTCTCAGTGACAGTCAAGTGGTGACGCTTTTTAAAACTGATTTGTCATAGAAGGCCTAGGCGTAGGTAGAGGGAAGTTTTGGGAATTTAAACCAACTCCATTAGCAAGTAAACGTAGCAACACGAGCAGAAAAGTAAACGACTGTAAATCGCAATTGCATTGATTTATAATTACGATGAAAACAGACCAGGGTCAGAAATATTTGTCAAATAATATTGTTAGTACAAAAATGCTGCGTCTAACTATTATGTATCAATCAATAACTGTTTTGCTAAAGAGCTTGGCCAAAATAGCCAAATAGCGGAATTAAATTGCAACTATTAATAATAATCAAATATTAATGTGAGTGTGGAAACTGGTTTTAGAAAACTAAAATAATACAAAAAAAAAACAACTTAGGAGTCGTTTACTTTTCTGTGCATCCGATAGTACATTGTCAGATAAAAGGAGATAAGAGTCTATTGATTTTTCTTTAAGCTAAGTTTCCTAACACTTTTCAAACCTTCCTCACGGAGCCCACGTTTATGAAACTTCTTGAATTATCATCATACCATTCCCTAAATTTTGGAACACTTTCTACAAATCTGTAATCGTCTTGCAAGCTTACTGAATATTTTCTTTTATTTCCATATCTTCCTCGTGAAGTGAAAAAATAATTTAGGGTGATCGTGAGCTTTCAGTTGTACGCTTTTTACTAAATTGATTACATCGGTGACTTATCTTCCTTGTCTATATCCACACCAGGTGTCTATATCTTAGTTACCGTCAAATCATTCAAGATGTATCGAGATCCGTCGGCAAAAGACTTTGAGCTTGACTGAGGAATTTTGGTCGATTATATCTGTTGGTTTGGTTTTTGTAATTCTATTATAGTTCGAATTGGAATCGTTTGATCATAACCAGTTACTCGTGGTAGAAGGAAGTCTGTTTTATGACCAACTCTATGCCGTTCTTATATTACCAGGAAGTTATTTTTTATCTACTTTAGAAAGGAAAACAAATGCATGATGTGAAATATTTTTGAGTCAATTTGGGCCACGATTTATCCTATAAGCAGACCACGACAAGATTGTTTTGGAATCTTCAATTCCTTTTTTATTTTGAATTCATCTTTCCAAAATTATTAAAATTGTTTTGTAGTATGTATAATCCAGTATGAAAGTTATAATATTTTTGTAGTTATTGCATACAGAACTAATTTGGTCTTCTTGATAAATAAGTGTAACTTACACCATGCTCGTAATTACGAATGCATCAAAAAGATAATATATTCTTATGAGAGAAAAGAGCGTAGAACTTTAAATTACCATATCTCGGTTGAGTTTCGTCATCCCAACTTAATCCCCAATTACTTCAAACCGCGTAACATAATCCAACTTTTAAAAACTTTAAATAGCCAAGAAATTCACCCCTTGATGCACACAATCGGAGCAGCGGCGTAGTGCGATTCGCTCGAGTAGCTAAGGGGTGGGGCGTCTCCGTTAGGGGTTCCGATCAAGTGGAGATTTTACACTAGCGTCTCGTCGCTTCGTCTTTGTTGCCTAAGAGGCCCGAGAGAGAGGCCCAAAGACGTCGTCAGGGAGAGGCGCGCAAGAAAAGCTGGGGGATCGTGAAAGAGCAGGAGAAAATCAATAACAGAAGAAAGCCGGTTCCGGAACGCTCGGCTGACTCTCAGATTCGTGAAATCGAGCTCAAACCGATATCCGCTCTGCTCGACGATGCTGCAAAATGGAGAGGAACTGTTTGTTTGGCCAACTGTCAGATTTACATGAGCTTGTATTCAAATCAATTCCATCTTTTTCCTTCTAGTTTAACAAATCAACAAGCTGTTTCTATACTTGAGATTATTTCAACTTTATAAACAAATTTTAAAATTACGTCAGTCTAGGAAACTAATCCTCAAATCTTGTTTTATCTTGGAAAGGATTTGGAAGACAATAAACTTGTAAATAGCATAACCCTAAAACTAAAAGTCCAATAAAAAGCTTTCTCTCTAAGATGGCCGCTCGTAAAGGAGGTATAAAAGTGCATCAATGTTGGCCACGGCGCGCAATAGGACAAGCAGCCATAATCTAAAACTCAATGAACGAACTTAATGCGCCACTCGCTTTACTGCGCCGAGCTTTCAAGCACACACGGCCGCCGAAATGGCAAGCTTTTGTGCCGCAGCCGCAACAGCTTTTGTGATAATAACATGTAACTGTTTCTCGGTTGTTTATGACTCTTTTCTTTTTTTCTTTCTCGTTGTTTCGCAGGTCAATTTTCCGATTTCCGCGCGCAGGTTACATTGCTTAATTCGAGCACGACATGTTTATTACTGCTTGACATTTGTAATATCTATTGCAAATTTATTCTCGAAACAGAGACATTTAGACCCTTATCCCTGGAGGTCGTAGATTATGATCAGTTGAGTGCTTCTTTTCATCAAATAGTGCAACATACGGTGTGTTGTCCCTCCTGTTGTGCAGACGGCAAATTCAAGTCCACTGAGATGTGCTGATATTATTAAGTACATGCACAATCATATGTCCCATTACATTATTAATAGGGCGAGTGTGAACTTTGTTTTGTACTTTATTAATTGAGCTTTCCCCGTGTTGTATTAATTCAATATAATAAGAGCTTTCAATGTAGATGTAGTTATAGCTCATTTATCTTTTGTTAAACAGAATATAAGAGTATGGTTTCTCGAATTAGTAATTAGTACCTTAAGACCCGATTTATTCACCTCTGAGTAAATGCCAAGTTGTAACTTGGCGGATTAGCACAATGCGTTGCCCTATCTTTAATTATCAAGTATTTTACTGGCCACTTACTCAGAGATGAATAAACCGGGCCTAAATATATTTGCAGAAGATAACTTTATGGTTTATACCAAATGAAAACTTTACGAGTGATTGCGTCCAGTAATTCCTTAATTTTTACGCATAAAAGGTACAATTTCGTACGGGAATTATTTTCGAATTACACTGAAAATCCTGGTAAAAGCGGTGAGTAAAAGAGAGAGAGGAGGGAACTTCCTAGCTACGGTATTTCTAACAAATCTAACAGGAACACAATGGCTCCCGAACAATGGTTGACACTTCAATACGGCAAATATTTTGCTACTGTACATTAAGTGGTGTCCTTCTCCACACCGTTATGACGTAAATGGCTTCCTCTCTTTCGGAGTGAGCAGCTGGTCGCGTCATCGAAGCACAATACCGGACTCTATGTTATGTCTATTAAAATAGACTTTGCCATTATGCGAGAAGTGGTATACTTCATTAAAATGTTTATGCGATACGTGCAGGGGGTCTTTAAAAATGTGATTGGGTTTAAAGTCGCCTGTGCGTTGAACGATGAGACCCGTGTGAATCAATTGATCGCAGGAATCGATTGTTGGTTTGTCTTTTTTTTTCGCCGAAATTATAACAAAAACCGTTTTGATGCGATTCAAGTTTTTCTATGAACCGATTTCCATTACCAATAATTAGATTTATTATTATTACAAATTTTATACGCCACATTTATATTTTAATTTAAATATTTTTTTCACAACGCTCAATTGTTAATTTTTGCGCACAAATTTTTTAAGCCTGTGGAACTAACTTCACTTCTGCGGTCATAAAATTAAAAAGCAAGTCCTCCCAAAAATTTGAAACATATGAAGCTGTCTGGGGGTAACAAGCAATGGGATGTAAGTAATGCCTCAAGCATCTGGCAGGGGCGCGTATCCGTGTGAGCAGTCGGTGAGATAATGCGTTTAAAGATACCGCACCCCTCGCACTTAGGGTTGCCACTTCAGCTCTTATTAGGATTAACAACTACTGTATTATTATGTTACTTAGCCGGTACTTAACAAACAATAAATGATAAGATACAGATCAGTTTTACAAGTGCATCTCCATCAGAGGCTTTGAATAAATAAACAAACAAAAAGCTAAAACAAAGGGAAACGAAAAGTATGCAGGAGAAAAATGATCATGTCCTTAAAAGCTTTGATTGATTCTCAGTTGAGATCGCTGAACGCAAATTTGAGAAAAGAAATGCAACGAAGACGAATGTTGAAACGTCGAATGTTTTGCCAAACATCCATCTTTGCCTAAACCACTTAGTTCTCGAGAGAAAAACTGTTAAGCAACCAAATACAAGACCAGTTAGAAAAGGCATCATGAAAAACCATTATTTAATCTAACTGTCACCAAAGAAACATCTATCTTTGCCCAAACCACTTAGTTCTTAAGAGAAAAACTGTTAGGCAGCCAAATGAAAGACTAATAGGAAAAGATATCGTGAAATTCCATTCTTCCATCCAACTGTCGCCACAGAAATATCTATCTTTGCCCAAACCACTTAGTTCTTAAGAGAAAAACTGCTAGGCAACCAAATAAAAGACGAGTCCTGAAAATCCATTCGCCGATCCAAGTGTTATCACACAAATCTATATCTTTGTCCAAACCACTTAGTTCCCAAGATAGAAACTATTAGTCAACCAATTACAAGACCAGTAGAAAAAGACCTCGTAAAAATCCATTCGTCAATGCAACTTCACCACATGAGAAAAAGAAGAGATCTGCATAGGAAAAAAAAAGGTGACTTATGTTAGTTTTTACTTAATTCCCCGGATTCGTCTGCTCCTACCAAGATCATCGGTTCGCATATGTATATCTGGGAATTTTTTTGCAATGTCAAAAATGATTGGGAATAAGCGAAGGATTGTCAAGATTGTGAACCAAGAAATTAAATAACGTATTTTCAGAAAAAAAATTGGTATTTATCAAAAGATTACTTGGATGAGCTACGGAATCTTTCTTCTTCTGGCTTTCGGTTGCGGTACAACTCGCAGCCAGAAGAGGATGGACAACGGCCGCGGAAATCTTCAAGGTTTGACTGGTCTTACTTATTGTACTCCTGGTGTATAATCTGGTATCTTGGTCGCAAAAATCAGATATCATGAAAGGTGAGGTCTTTTGTATTTCATTGATTTTTGCTTTTGCCGACATTTCAGCTTCATCATATACTTCGTTTTTCTCGTAATTGCTAAGTAAAATGTTTCTACATTTTTTTAAGTGTCACAATTTTCAAAAGGCGATTATTTATTTATCGAATCTATTCTTATTTCTTTCTGGCATTTGCATTCTTAGCTGCGACATAACCATTTCGTTCCCTTACATCATCATTTTTGATGGTCTTGCTTTGTACGTGGTTAATGTCTGCCACGTGTTGTTTTTTCTTGGATTTTTCGTCACTGTCAATAATTTTTGGGAGCCACTGTATCTTTTTATGTTTCCCATAAAACAGTGTTTTGAGAAAATAAAAGGGGACAGACAGACAGACAAAATAGGTGAGTTCCGACTTGCAAAAATGTTCCCTTTACTAAGAAGTATGAGGCAAATCCACCAAAAAATGGACTAATTCAAGAACATGCCGTTCAAAGAACTTTAAAGCTAAACGGTTGAGAAAGATAAACCTCTCTGGCTTTGCCGTTATCTGAACAGCATCAAAAAGAACATAAACGTTTTCGATTTGCAAAGAGCAGCCATCAATGTAATTTTTAGAAAATGTTTTTTATTCCAAAATTCTCTTTGTTAACTGTGATTTCTGATTTTATAAAGTTGCAAAGGAAAGTTGTAATCTTTAATATTTCATTTGTCAGAACTCAATCTTGTTGGTTACAACGAACACACTTTTTAACCTCATTTGACGTAATAGGAACAAACATTAAAACTCCTTTAAATAGCGACACCAAAGAAATCGAGGAGGATTTACGCAAAGGTTAGACGCTGAGTCCTGCTGTCTTTGCTATTATCATGGATTATATTACAAAGGAAATAAATAACATTGGATATCACAGGATGAGGAAAAGGATACTAGGGGAGAGCGCCCTTGCAGTAATCCTGATAGAACTGATAGAAAAAACAAGATTGACAGGAACAAGGTTCTTAAAAAATGAAGATGAGAACAAACAGAGAAGAGATAAAAGTAGACATCATCAAAATCAACGTAGAGGGATGAACTGGAGCAGGTCAATCTGGGTGTCCAAATTGACAATCAAGGAGGCTGAAAACGAAGTGAAGCCATCTGCCAAATCACTTGCCTCAACCAGAAAACTAAATTGGCTGTATTTTTTTACTTTGATTTATGAGTGTGGGGATATTAAAAAGTAATATTCAAACAGTGCAAAGAAAATATATGAGGAAAGCGAAGGATATAGACAGGATAAAGAATGACCGAATAAGAGAAGAGCTAAACGTGCAGTCTGTTCTGGAACTGGGGACACATTAAAAAGTGATATTCGAGCAGTGCAAACAAGATATCTGAGGAAGACAAAGGATAAAGAACGGCCGAGTAATAGAAGAGCTGAACGTGCAGTCTATGGTGGTTTAGTCTGAAAAAATCGAAAGAGAAAAGAATGACAAAAGAAATACAAGTCAAAACAAAAAGAGGAAGAAAGCGGCCACCATTCACATGAGACGAGACCATCGCAGCATCCTCGCAAGGAAACGGCCAACATGGGGTAATGCAAAATCTATGGTAAAACTCAGTGGGAAAATTATTTATATGAACACAAACGAGTACAAATACCCTTACACCTTGATTTGCAAATAGTGTTAAAATTATGTTTCTGTGTTAAAAAAAACAGTGCCAATTCTAATTTTTTCTCTTAGAACAAACAAAATAATTTCTTTATGAATAATTTATTTATAAAACTGTACATCACCTTTCCACACCTAATTTCCTACAGCATTTGCTTCCTTACACTTCAAAACTTCCTTCTGATTCTGATCAAATTGTTTTGCCGCAAGCCACTCCAAATTATCTAATGTCCCATCCCTGATGCAAGAGCGAATCTTTTCAAAAAACTTCATGTAATGATGCACATTGTGTCTACAATTAAAAAAAAAAATTAATTCATTTAGCTACTCCAAAATTAAAGAATGAATTACATAGTTATAAGCAAAGGCCCTAATAGCTCTTGGACAGTCACTAGATGGTAGATATAACTTCTCGAATGTTTTGAACATGTCAGGCAAGTGCAACCAGGCAAAATTGGTTGAAAATCATCAGCGTGAAGTGACTGTCTTAAGTTGATTTCAAAAGACTGAATTTCTTCTCCTGCATCCAAGGCAAAGGTCAAGGCAGAAGAACGTTCTGTTATCACATGGCAGTAAGAAGTATCGAAAACATCCACACCTAACTGCACCAGTTTTAGGACAGCTACTGGATTCCAACAACCCTGCACCGCTCTTAATTTTCCCTCTGGTATTTTACTCTGAAGATGATGGATTTTATACTGATTTCAAAATGATATCAAATAGTACAAACCACGACGTATTCGACAATGGGCTTCACCTCATGAAAAGGCAATAACTCGACTTCAGGTCCATTATTATGAAGGCCGTCTATCAAGATACCTTGCACTAATTCATGATGACTTTCAATGCCGTCTATGCAACGTTGTCTCGACTTCAAACAATACCCACCGGAAACTGCTGCTATTAAAAATGATTTGGCTAAAACCTCGGATTTCTTGTGTCGCTCTACGCATTTATGGAAGAAATTTAAGGTGTTATCGACTGCTTTTGTAAGTCTTTTCGTGCTGCTGGCTATGTTTGTATCACCATCAGATAAGCAGTAGTACATGTCTGGCCGGAAAGACTCCATTATATCCATGTATTTATCAGAATTGATCAGTAGTTTCCCAGATCGTGTCCAAAGTGGCACGTGTTCTTTGAAATGATGCCCCGATTGAGTTAAATCACCTTGGTCTTGTATACCCACACATGAAATGCACTCCTTCAAACCTGTATATCAACTTGATAAAAACGCTCAAGTAATTGAATGGCACATTACTGACCGACGAACTCTGAAAGACTTCCATCGAATTCATCCACTGCTTCTTTGAAGTGGTAGGTACTCGCAATCGGGATTTGTATGATTTGAGGCTCTCTGCAACAAATTTTAAATACCTCGTGAGTTATATGCGGTAGGCTTCCTCCCTGTAATAGTCTTAAATTAATAAATTAAACAATTTATGTTATGGTTTTTGTGGGCTACCCTCGTGTACAGCATGGCTAAGGGGGTTTCCATTGAATAATGCCCGCCTTCCACGTCCTTAAGTACACCCAAGCGCGGGGTGCACTTATTTAACGTGCTGACTATGAATTTCATTTAACTTTCTTGCATTGATTATGTTTCCTTGTGCTTTTCATACTCACAAAAATAGGTTATGTCTGTGGGTTATGTCAAATTAGCGTCTACACGAAACAAAAGTGAAGCTAGATTCAGTTCAAACTTAGGGATTTGTGTTTGATCCTACACGTAATGTAAATAGTCACATGAAAAGTTTTCTACTGAAAGGCAGTGCCTTTTATCTTCTGTTGTCCTGTAGTTGTAGAAAGGACGGCACAAGCAGATTGTTATTGTTTTGCTCTTGCACAACATCTTTGGTGTATGACACGCCAAAGTCATTGTATAGTCTTTCGTACATATCACGACGCATCAGTTTCAATCCGGAAATGTTCAAAAATGCCAAAACTTGATGATTTTCTAACCCAAGGTCTAAAATTTGGAATACAGGAACTCTTTAAGAATTAGAAACATGATCTGGTTAAGACTGTAATCCCTATTTTAATTTAATGTAAAATATCATCGATTCCCCGATTCTACAGTTATTATTATCAATATGAAACTGATTTTGAATAGCAAACGGTTATGTATTCCTATATACATGTTAATGAATTCTGATTCGTTGTTCATTCTGATACAAAATATAAAACTGAGAAAGCAAATTCATATTTTCACGCACTGCCTCTTTTTTACATTAGTATCCAAACGTTGGCAACCACAACCAGAATATCACACTAATAAAGCAGTACATCACAAAAACGTAAATAAAAGTAGCAGCATTCAGCTAGTAGAATATATAACGACATTCATCGCTTTAATCTAAAATTCCTGTGTACGTCGGAAAAGCAAAGCCCCGCATATATTAAAATAACCATATTTACATTTGCGAGAGCGTATAGTTCTATCCACAAATATAATTTGCGGAACAATTACCGCGCAGAGGAAGCCGCAGTTAAGTATCCGTACTGTGTAGTAGACCAGACGAGTGGAGGAGGAGAACGCTCGGGACATTAAAGAGACAGTTGGCAGCGCGCAGGTGGGCGGCTGAGCTTTCTGCTGCGTATTAGCAAAGCACAAAGCTCTGGATTCCGTAATCTAATTTGCAGTGAGACTTATTAGTTTGAGCTGCGGGAGTTGTGTTTGTTTATAAAACATCGGCATTGATATTGCGATTAATAATTTGCGAGCTGGGAATTCTTTTTTATCTTGTGCTAATTTGCGGCGGTCTTCCGGGCTTAATGGAGTTATTTTTTTTATGGCACTTTTGCTTTTTGTGGCGCATTGTAATTTGATTTTTATTTTTGATGTCTTTTACTCAGTCCTTGTAATGCAGAACTTTGCAGAGCTTAATGTTTTTGTATTATAATTGAACAAACAATTTTTAAGTTCTATTTTCATTCTATATTATAAAGGAATGTTATAAAATAACGAATAACTGTGAATGAATATACCTCAAACTTTATTTTGTAATGACTTTAATTGAAAGATTCATTTTTTATTTACTTCAAAATAAAAAATATTTTTGTGTAATAAATTTAAGACTTACATATTGACACACATTCTGAAAAGATTTGTTTAGAATCTGAATAAACCATGAAATTTTTGTCAAGAAAGTTCGTTTAATGTGCGTGACGGGCAGTCGAACGGTCTCAAGAAAATTATCAGTTATGATAATGATCTCTTGTTAGGGGAAGTCGAAATTACCGGAAATCAACAGGTGATAGAGATAATGCCGGGAAAAACATACAATAACATTATTTGTCTGCATAACTGAGATTAAGATCTTAATTTAATTGCTCGCTTAATGCTTTTATTTTCCCACTTATCGGTGCACATAGATGATGGTGCATTATAGATCTAAAACGCAATAAAAACTTCATTCATTTATCTCTCACATACGTATGTAATTTATAAAATCTAAACAAGCTTAGCTCTAGCTACGTCGGTGTATACAGAAGATACAAAATTAAAGAAAGAAATAACTGAAGAAATCATTTTTCATCATTGTCCTTAATCGATTTTCTTATATATATTATCTCAATAATTATTTTTCTTTCTAACTGTAATAACTCATCTAGCACTTTCACTGTACTTTAAATACGCCGATAGTTTCGCAGAATAGACTGTAAACCACCGACTGAAAAATTCTGAAACGTACGACGCATTGAAACGAGAAAGAGTCAGTTCTTTGACAAAGGTAAGAGCGTGGGTGCAAAATACCTGAGCTCAGTTACTGCAGATTATGCGCTCTTAATTATGACATACTAGCACCTATTCTAATGCTAAGTGCGCACTAAATTCTAACCATTCACTACATAGGGTGATACAAGACTCTACTTTTTTCAAATAATTAATGTGAGAGATAGGGCAGATAATTTTTAAGACAAGTTGCATTGAATACAATTGTTACTAATTTAAGATTATTCAATAGATTTTTAGAATCTAACTTAGATGGTAAAAACTTCTAGTAAAACTTTTACGTCGTGGTATTTTTCTGTTGTTCTAAAAAATTAGGATCTACTTAGTTGAGAACACAACAATGATATAACATCAAATTTTAGTCAGGAGTTACTGCTTTTTATATACTTTGGAGTAACAACCGTTAGAAAGTATTGTAGCCTTCATCTTGACTCTGTTTTAATTGTTAAACTAAACACCTCCCGTGTCGAATGTTGTATATCTTAATTCGTGTGATTATATCACAGGAAAGCATTATTCAAAAATACTCTAAATACTTTTATATTTACACAACAATTTTTTTGTTGAAAACCCTAACTCTTATTTGTTATTTAGATTATCAGAGAAATATAAATCTTTCTTAACAGGTTTCCCTCATTTGTTATAATGTATCAAGCGATTAAAAAAATATACTCCTAGTAAAGTTGTGATTACTTCAAGACTCGACGTCATAGGACTTGCTTTATATCCAAGTTCTAACTAACTTCTTAATTATATTTAGAGAAAACGGGGATTAACGGCTTCAATAAAACTTCTATTATACTAGTCGATATTTCGTAATATTTTATTACTTCTTCAGGACTAACTTTAAATTATATAATAATAATAAAATTTTCTCTAAATATAATTAAGAAATTACTAAGAAACACGGCAATATTTCCCTACTTTTATATCTAACGATAAGAAAGTTCTTTAAAAATGTCAGGACCAAATAGAGGACCCTGCACAAGTATACTTTTGAGCTTATAATTATTTTCCATCGGTTCAACATTTTACAGACTAATACCGACCATTTCGTGACCACTTCGAAACAGTTAAAAGTCGATATCGTCATGTAATTTCGTAGGACTATGGTCTGTGATATTTATTTCAAAGAACTCTTGCTTTGTCCACAATAAGGAAGATACTTGATGATCTTGAACATTCCATCAGTTCACTGTTTTTCAGTTTGACATTGGCCACTTCGTCACCATTATTTAAAACAGGTGAAAGTCGACGTTATTAAATTTCATAAGTTCATAGTCTTGATGATCAATGCAATTTTATTTTCAAACGCCTTTCACTTAAAGAAACAATTCTATCAATTCAAAACACTTGAAGCTCGACACTCATATATGGTTTCGCGTAACCGTAATCCTTGGTACTCAGTGCAATATTTCTCAAAGAACTTTTCTTTATTTACACTAAGGAAGATATTTAAATTAATTTTTAAAAGTACGAGACCTAGCATTGCCCTTATTACACTTGAACTTTCCAACAATTCACTGCTTTTCGGTTTGATTCGTCACTACTTTTAAACAGTTGAAAATCGGCGCTATTTAATTCGTAAGGTTACAGTCCTTGATATACAAAGCATTTCTTTTTCAAATGCCCTTTCACTTTAGAAAGTACAGTCACGTATCACCCTGTGTAAGTGTAGCTTTAGCAAAATATTATCCATCGAATCGACTTTTTTGAGTGTGATTCTTTTTTGTATGAATTGTAATTTTTTGGACGAGACGAAGACTGAATGCCTCTTGCCGAATCCTTCCATCGTGTTGATGTTCGGCGTGAAGCTTTGTTCTAATGAGCTTTTAACGTTGTGCGTAGCCGCAACACGTGCCGTCACGCCAAGCACGTGCTGTTTTGGCTGGCGAACGCCCGCATGTCCCTCCGTCATTGAATACGTAATTCTTTATTTTTTATTGCCATGAGACGTCGAGAAAAAGAGAGCAATGTCAATTGTATTTGTCTTACTTCATTCTATCTAATGGGGAAGGCCTACAATGAGCGGACGTCAAATTTTGTAATTCGAAAAGTATTCGAGAGTCACCCTAAAATAATGTGCTGTGAAGAAGTTTCATATTCTTGCGTTGCTTGCAAATTACACTCATTTCTTTGGTTTTTAACAGTTTGATAATCTGCGTCTGTTGTCTTGAGATTTTCCAAAAATTAATTGGTCTCTCAACAGCCAATAAATTCGTTTTATTCCTTTTGTAGTAAAAGCGCTACACCATTCTGAATCACCAGAGAATACTCTCACTTTGGACTTTACCTTTTGGATTCTTCTATTTTTTCTTCCATAAATATAACTTTTAACAGTTCATTTGCTTTCCGCCGTTATTTTATTCGTCCCAAGCCTCCATTAATTATTTCTGTTTTCTTCTTTTATTTGCTACTTCCTCCTTTCCTCTTTCAATTGTATTCAACTCCTCTTTGCTTCTAATGTTTAATTTGTGCATTGAAGTCGTCTGCTTAATAAGACCAAGTTGTCATTGTCAAGGCTCTTTTCCACTTAGTACTGCTGTGGAGACATCGAAAAGAACACCAAAATGAAATGAAATTGACATAGAATATTATCTGTAATTAATGGCATTAATGATTTTCGATAATAAATATGTATATATCGATTTCGCTCATAGTCATCAGGTTGATGATTGCGTATAGCAACATAACACGTTTTCAATGTCATATTTTACTCCATAAAAAATTATTGTTTTATTTAAATCTTGATAATTTGAGATTCGTAATATAAACAGACAGTCGAAATGATAATAAAGAAATATGTATGTACATATTTTATTTATTGATCGAAATCCTGAATAGATTAATAGTTTAACAATTATTTTAAGACGTAAATAAATTACGACTAACAAACAATAAACCGTCGAAATTGATAAGAAATTACTAAATTATGTGGCACGTGACATCAATTCGCAACGTCATTCGGTCACGTGCTCCGCCCCAAATGTAGCTCACCCTAATAACGAAAGTCAATTTCACCGCGCTCCATACAAGGGATTTACTCCACAATCGCAGCAACTTTAAAGCATCATGAAGGATTACGTTCGTAAAAAAAAGCAGGCCACTTTATCGAACCGAAAAATAATCCGAAGACGTGAATTAGAGTATTATAATAAATAACATCTACTCGTAATCTGCATGTAACAAACAGAAGACGCAAAACGGCTTTTATGTCGTGAAAAGATTTAATGCACGACCGGGCAGTGTTTTTACTGAAAATTCCAAAGTGCGTAGACGTTTTTCAGCTGGCAGAATGAAGAGTAACAGTTGTTGTAAGCTTATTACACGCATCACTAAGTGAAATGCAAACATAAACAGTAGTACTGATAAAACCATAACGACGTAATAAATGTTACATCGGCGTGATAAGCCGACATTATAATTAAATTTAATCCAGAAATTTTGTGACTACGCCGAATTTGGATAGCCAGATTAAGAATAACAACATTAATTTTAACAATCACGGTACAATATTTGAGTGTTTACTTTGGGTTCATGTTAAGAAAGTGTTTGCAATCAATTTTCTTTAGTTTGCAACATTAAAGTCGATGTGTGTACGTTAAGTGGTCAAGATAGTTGCGCGGAAATTATTTCAAACAACTTTCCTTACAAGGACTCATGAATGAGCTGTAAACACTCCAAGTAACACTAAATCATTGCCAGTCCTTTTCAATACTACTAACTTTATTTCAGTTCATTATGTAACGAAATGAGGAACCAATTTATTGGTCCACTTTATAATAGTTGGGCTACAGTAACTTATTTCATTTAAATTAATAGTTATTTACTAAGAGCTTTTATTTAATTTTTTAGTTAAATCGACTTTGACTCTTTTAATGACCCTAAAGAAATTTTTTGCCTCTCTATTTTACTATTGAAGTCGAACAACCTTTCCAACGTCCTCATTCCATCTAATTCAAAATTTGTTAGAGGTCCTTTTTGAAAATCCTAATAATTATTTACTTGTTGTATTTCATAATACGTCATGACTTTTCATGATTTCAGGATTGTAAGAAATAAAGCCGCTGAAAAAGCGAAACATGCACATCAAATCGCAACCGGCGGGGGTGGAAGTGCGACGGGTACGGCCGCCGGCGGCCCTGTGTCCGTCATAGCCCACGCACCTGCCACCCAACTGTCAGAACCAAGGTCCGGAGCTTACAGCATCAACGGAATCCTCGGACTCCAGCACGACCCCAACGGAAACAGCATCAAGAGGAAAAGAATAGACGATCACGGTATGCCTTTTCAATTTTCCGAGTTCATATTATGTACTTACAATTTTGCATCGCATTATTTTAAACACCAGCAGAATTTCGAGCGTTTAAATAGTCAGGACTATTTATAACGTCAGCGCTGTTACGGGCGTGCGAAAGGACAGCCCGGCTCTGTTCTACCATTTGAGGTTACACGGATAAATTAACACAAGGCGCTTCCACATCACTCTTATTACGCCTACTAATTCCACAAAATTAGTTTACTAATTGGACTAACTACACTTATGTTGTACGGGACCGTTGTTCTAATCCTGCATATTAATATCACAGACGTTAAATTATGCGTGATGTGTAAACATTTCATTTACATTGCACTTTCTTTTTACAGAAACAAAATAGATCGCAAAGCTCTCATATACTATAAGAATTTTTTTTACAAACACAGAAAAATGAGATGATGTTAGTCAATGACATTAGTAGTCAAGAGAACAATAACGAATAAGTTCAAAGCAATTGATTTTAAGTATTTGAAAAATGAAACAATTGTAAAGGCCGGTTTAGATTATCCTATTTCTCGTACAAGAATCAGGAATTAAATTGAATCAAAAACTGTCTGAAAAAATAGAACGTGTTCTATCTCCAAACTAATACCTTTTCATTGGTCTAAATTTTAAGAGCTGACTTAGGCCCAGTTGTACATTGCCAGTTTAAATCTAAGCTGAAGCTTAAACCCATAACGGCGATTATTTCAACAATTAATTGTTGCTAAGGGTTTAAGCTTTGGCTTAAAGTTAAGCTGGAATTGTAGATACAACTGGGCTTTACTATTATAATTATCATTATTTCGTTGCTTCAATCAATAATATTTTTTTAACACTTGAGGTAGGTCTTTCCAAAACTTTAAAAGCTTCTATTTTTTATAGCTGGTTTCTGATGTCACTCTTCTTTGCTTTTTAACTTAGATAAACAGGTTGCTCGCTAAACTAAAGTTTCTTGAAACCTTCTCGAAGGGGCCCGATCTAAAAAAAAACTTTCTCAAAAGTCTCCCAGAGAGTGTCCAGTCCTCAAAAGCAGAAAATAAACTCCCACCTGAACTCGCTTAGGTTGATAACCTCAAATCACAATTAAAATTGAAATTACGTCGAATTTTGGACCTCTTCTTTTAATCCCACATTCAGTTCAAGTTGCTCAAGGAGGTTTCCCAAGGCCCACCTTTTCCACGTCCATTTTCTCAACAAAATTATAATAAAAAGAAACAAATCAACCCCACATATGTAAATTTAGACACTTCAGGTCTTCTGACTAGCGACTTGTAAAGTTCTTTGCGTTATAAAATTACAGTTTATTTGATTTTTAGTGCTTTTAATTGATTCTAGATCAGCGGCCATGATAGTCATTGAACAAATCCTTTGCCTACATGATCGCAATGTCTTCCTTGCAAAAATTTCCTCACGTAACGGAAAGTGAAAACTTTTTTACCTGCGGCGACTTTACAGAAGATAACATGCCCGCAATCAAAAAAATTTGCCCACGCCTGTCCTGTGTAGATTATTTCTTTCTTATTTCCATTTTTTCTACATTTTGAAATAAAGAGTTTAATTTTTGCTAATGTCGATGAATCATTTCGATTTCCTTCAGTTTTATTTTCACTGCTCTTGATAGTTTCCTTCTCTCTTCGATTCCCTTCAATTTTTCTTTTCCGTTTGGATTCTGTCGTTTCGTATTTATTTAATATTTTCATTGTTCGCTTAAAATTAATGTGGATCCTTTTCTCTCCTTGATGTTACTTCATTCCAAATTCCATTTCACATTTCTGCTCCTTTACGTGTGTCAGCGTCTCTATTTGTGTTCCCCCCCGTCAAACGCTTCGACAAGCAGACGATTTCCAGAGAAAATAATCCTCCCCCCTCGTCACTTCTCTGTGAGTTTACCTTCACTTGTTTTGGTTTTTACATTGAATACTTGTGCCAATGAGCTTCGCAAGAAAGAACAATAAACATAAAATATTGAGGAGAATAGTAGATAGAATAAAACAATTAAAAAAACGAAACGAAAGTAAACGGAGAAAGTGCAATCTTCAAAGTAAAGTGGAAAGTGCAATCATCAAAATGAAATTGAAATAATAATAATAAATGGTTGACCGTTGGAAAAGATGGAAACGAAACACAATCCTCAGAGGAGTTATAGACATAGAGGAAACGGAAAAGGAAAAAACGAAGACCAAAGAAATAACCAATGGAGCAATTGGGTTGAAGAAGAATTAAATTTGATAGGTGAGATGAGAGGGAACGAAAGACCTAAAACGAATAGCTCAATAGTAACAATAATAAAACGCCCATCCACAAAGAATAACAAGGTTAGAAGGGAACTGAGTTACATCAAGTTACGGACATGGAAAAGAGGAAGACTAAAGAAATAATCGTTGGAGAAAATGGAGCAATCTTCAAGAGAGTTACAGGCGAAAAAAGGAAGACCAAAGAAAAACCGATGGAAAAAATGGGGTTATCTTCAAGGGAATTACCGAGGGATAAACCGCCGGCTTAAATCTTGTACACTACTTCTTCCTTTTTGCATAATAATTCTATTACTCAATAATTCCTAAAAGAATTTTGATTTTTCTTTACAGATCTTCATTTACTTGCACTACCTACAGAATTTCCTGTAGTACTAACGTGATTTTTCATAATTCCTTTCTATTTTATTTACGTATTTTTTTAGAATTTCATCTAAGTAATACTTAGCCGCTATTACCCTAATAATACCCAGTAATTCCTTGAATGTGTAGGTACAGCAAAATTCCTCACCGGTTTACCCCTCGGGAATTACAGACATAAAGGAAACGGAAAAAGAAAGAAAGGAAGACCAAAGAAACTGGAAGAAATGGATCTGTTGGGTTGAAAAAGAAGAAAGTATAGACTTAGTGACGGGATGAGAGCGATCGAAAAACTTTAAATTAGTAACTCAAGAATCAACAAAAACAATAGAAAAAGTCATCAATCAGTCACCCACCAAGAATAAGAGTCAATGAGGATGAAGTAGTTGACTTTTTAATTCAAAGGATTTCCAGGAATTTCAAAGAATGAAATGACATCGCAACATAAATTTGGAAGGGTTGCAAAAAAAAGGAATATTCACTTTTTCACATGACTTGATTTCAAATTTTTTGTTCATATTTCTATGTATTGAGCCAAGGGATGTTGTTTCAGTTACCAACATAAAAAGATATAATTTTTTATTATTTTGGGTGCAGTCACCCTTTTGGCTGGGCAACTGCTAAAAACTAAACAGCATCAGCCCGCAATATTGTTTTTTATAAATAGAGGAATCCACAAGTTGATGCTAATGAAACATTTAGCCGAAATCCCATCAGCATGAAACGAGCGAGTGCAGCCCTCCATATCCTCCCTGACCAATCAGCGCGGTGGCGGATTATGAAGACATCACACGCGTTGCTACGCGACCGCGGAACCCCACAATCAACCAAATAAACCACCGACACACGATAATTCCGTGTTCGGATACACTTCGAGATAATCCAGACTTAATCTTTGTAGGGTGTTGTCTTTTTAATGTTAAGTGGAAAGACGAAAGGATTTGCAAGTCTTTTTGTTGGGGTCGTTGATTTAAATTGACTTTTTAGAATTCTCATCCTATACAGGGTGACACATAATAGTACTCAATTTCAAAAAAGTTTATAAAAGTTTTCTAAAAGCACTTTTGGGCTTCCCATCTGCTAGGTTGTATAAAAATGGAAGTAAATTTTCTATATGAATTCTAAATGAATGCAAAGTTTAAATGATCTTATGATATTTACACTGATCTTCTCGAATAGTAATTCAATTCGTAATAAATAGCACTTGAGTAACATTTTGGGTTTTGCCATGGAGTACATTTATAGTTGCGGAAACTCGGTTCCGGACGGGCAAAGCCACCCATCTCAAAGCGTATTGTCAAGTAAACCGCTCAAGAACAGTATGCCATTATCTAACAATATATACAGAATAATGGCAAATGCCCTATTATTTCGTTTCGTGAAATATGTAATTTAGCCAAGTTCGCACAATAGATCAAGTTCGGCGCTTATGATACCGAAAAGGTTTAAGGAGTAAGATAAATGTAATCAAAAGAAATTCGATACACCGGATCCCTCGGCAAAATTCATCAACGCTTAATCATAAATAACACCCCTAAATTGCTGCATAAAATTGTCAAAATATAAATTTATAAATCTCACGGTTCGCAGCCGGGGCTAGACAGATCCATGGATGCTCACCATCCGTGAAGTCTCATAATAGTGCATGTGTTCGCGACTTGTATGTGTTATTGGACGAATGCAGTGCTATGAAATAAATACATTGAACCCCTGGCCGTTTCATTCATTTTAAATGAAATAATACGGTTAGTGCTCTTTTTTTTATGTGTACGTTTTGATTACTATCGCTTTAACTGCAAATGTACTGCTACTGTAAGCTCAACGCATTTTATAAATCAAAATATTTAAAATCCTGTATGAAAATTATTTACAATCATTCTTTTATGTAGAGAGAGAAAAAAAATGGGCTGTAACAGGAAAATGCATTAAACTGTTCGGCATTGCGTTTCTAAAAATAAATCGAAAAATATTAATTGATTTTAAATATGTTTAAAAACCTGCAGTAGATACATCTATATACAATATACTAGGTTTCATTAGTTTAAAATTAAAAAAAAAAATTGTGCAAATCGGTTTTGATTACAGCGGATTCCTCGAGCTGTTTCAGGCCTAGCTACGGTTCTGCTGACGAACTATGTTTAGCTGGCATATTTTTTCGATCTGCCAGTAGTTAAAATCTTGGAAATCCTCTGAATTAAAAGTCAACTACTTCATCTTCTTTGACTCTTTACTCTTGGTGGGAGACTGATGACTTTTTTTAATGTTTTTGTTGATTCTTGAGTTACTAATTTCAAGTTTTTCGATGACTCTCACCCTCAATTGACTTTCTTCCTTTTCAAACCAACTGATTCATTTCTACTATCAATACTTTCTTTGGTCTACCTCTATTCCTTTTCCCGTTTCATTTATGTCTGTAATTCCCTTGAGGATAATCCCATTTTTTCCATCGGTTTTTTCTTTTTCTCTCTTTTTTCGTCTGTAACTCTCTTCAAGATTGCTCCATTTTCCGATTTCCTCTCTTCCATGTCTGTAGCTTGATATAACATAGTTCGTTTCTAATACTGTTATTCTTTGTGGATATCGGATGGGCGTTTTATTATTGTTTCTGTTGACTCTTGAGCTACTCGTTTTAGGCCTTTCGTTCCTTCTCATCCCACCTATCGACTTCTATTATTCTTCAACCCAATTGCTCAATTTTTTCCATCGGTTGTTTCTTTGGTCTTCGTTTTTTCCTTCTCCGTTTCCTCCATATCTGTAACTCCTCTGAGGATTGTGTTTCGTTCCCACCTTTTCCAATGTTCAAGCCTTCAAGTTTATGAAGTATCCTTTATAATTTTAAATTCAATATATCTCAAGCACTTTCATCTGAAATTCGTTGAAGAAATTTTTTGAATTCACCTCCGGTATCGTCGATTTAGCAAAGTGCATTGCAAAATAATTAAGTGAATTAATTAAATAAATATTATACAGTGTGGTGATAAAGTAACGCACCAAGCGAAAAAACACCCTTAGCGTTGATTTTTTCGAAAAATGCTCGGAGAGGTCGATTTTATTTTTAAAAAAGACATCTTTTACAACCAATTCTTATTTGATGTCAGTTACCACTTTTGCGCTGTGACGTCATCGACACTTTTTTTAAATGACAACCTATTTTTTTGAAAGTGTCATTTGAAAGCATCCATTTTTCTGAGTACAAAAATGTTAATGAACCACTAGTTGCATAAGAAAATTTTGAAGAAAAATGAAAAATGGAAATGTTATTTTTAATGTTAATAAAATTTCAACCTAAAATAATACTTTCTTATAAAAACATAACAGAACAACTTAATAAAATTACAATAAATGCTGAAAATGTCCTCCACCAACCAATTGACAGTGACCAGCTCGTGTGTAAACGCTGTTAATGAGTTTTGCGATGGTTTCGCAGCTAATGTTATTCATTTCTGTCCTAATTTTGTTATAAGTCTTATATTTTGAGGTCTGTTCACATAAAGTCAAAATTATTTTAGAGAACCCCATAAAAAGAAAACAAAATTAGGACGGAAATGAATAACATTAGTTGTGAAACCATCGCAAAACTCATTAACAACGTTTACACACGAGCTGGTCACTGCCACAGAGGTTGGTGGAGGACATTTTCAGTATTTATTGTAATTTTATTAAGTTGTTTTGTTATGTTTTTACAAGAAAGTATTATTTTAGGTTGAAATTTTATTAAGATTAAATATAACATTTCCATTTTCAATAATTTTTTCTTCAAAATTTTCTTATGCAACTAGTGGTTCATTAACATTTTTGTACTCAGAAAAATGGATGCTTTCAAATGACATTTTCAAAAAAATAGGTTGTCATTTAAAAAAAGTGTCGATGACGTCACAGCGCAAAAGTGGTAACTGACATAAAATTAAAATTTGTTGTAAAATATGACTATTTTAAAAATAAAATCGACCTGTCCGAGCATTTTTCGAAAAAGTCAACGCCAAGGGTGTTTTTTCGCTTGGTGCGTTACTTTATCTCCACACTGTATGTGTCTCCGTACTTTTGAACGCGAGTATACACAGGGTCCGGGAGGAAGGTGTTACGTTTTTCAAAACAGTGTACAACAGATGTTTTTGAACAGATTTCAATTTTTATTCTTTCCAAAGATACGTTGATAATGCCATTTAAGAAACATTTAAGTACAAACAAGAAAATGTAATTCAGGTGTGAAAAATCGCGTCATCCAAGTGGCGACCGTTCTTCTCCAGGCATTGTTGCAGGCGGTTGGAAAAATTGTCAGACTTTTCAAGCTTCCGGAAAAGCTTCTAGAGTCCATGGTATTTCAATGTAAACCTGAGCTTTCAGGCAGCCCCATTTTTCCACTCGCATGCAATAATGTCTGGAGAAAAACCATCGCCAATTGCATGAATGTCATTTTTCACTCCTGAATTACATTTTTTTTTGTTTGTGCTTCATATTTCTTAAATGGCATTATTAATGTAATCTTTGGAAAAAAAGTGAAATCTGTTCAAAAACATCTGTTTTGAAAAAAGGAACACCTTCAACACATTTATTCAAAGAAATGAAACAGCTATTTGCGTATGTTCTTCAAAATTAAATCGCCACAAAGTTTGCTGTTAATAAACGTTAAATTAAAATTTAAATAGTTTATGTCGAATTAAAAACAAAATTAAATATTAAACAGTACAATATACAGTGTGTCCCCAGATGAACTGAAAAAGAGGAAAGACTTTTTTATTTTTAGAGAAAAATGTTATTCTTTATAAAAGTTTTTGCTTGTTCGAAAACCATTAATTTTCTAAACAAAATCCAGATATTGTTTTTCTTAAGTAAAATAAAGGAGAAAATTCTAAAAATTTAAAGCGAAAAAATTGTTTGGTAGCTTTAATAAAACCAAGGTGTCGTTTGTCGCAAACGTCAGTTAGTTACTAAACAGAGTAATTGAACTGTGGTAAATTTAATAATTGCTGAAACAATGTTAACCCATCGATAAAGAATTTATCTTCTGCAGTGTTATGGGATTGGAGAAACGAAGCTTCCAAATGTGCATGCATATCTGCATAAATGCTTCACGCAATCTTATTCAAAAGCTTGAAAGAACAAGTAGTGAGCATGATATTAAGAAAAAGAAAGAGAAAATTCTCTCTTTTATTTTACTTAAGAAAAACAATATCTGGGTTTTGTTTAGAAAATTAATGGTTTTAGAACAAGCAAAAACTTTTATAAAAAATGATATTTTTCTCTAAAGTTGAAAATAAAAAAGTTTTTCCTCTTTTTCAGTCCATTTAGGGACACACTGTATGAATGAAATAATACAATAAAATGTAATTTTTCAGTGTATTCAGTGTATTGAAATATTTCTATTAAGTGCGACTTAAGAGAAATATTTTAATTTATATGAAAAATTATAATGCCGTATGTGGTGGCAAAATAATAACGTTTAAACCATATTTTTTGCAAGTGTGAATACAGCTTTACTAATTCTAACAGTCTGCATTCTTTAAAAATTATATTTTAATATTTATGAAGCGGTTTATGGAGTTAATTGACTATTATTTGAACTTCGCTAGACTCGTTTTGTCATTGGAACGATTATATCATAACGATAAAACTTTCCTAATGATATAAAAATATTTGTAAACAAAACAATTTAGCTAATCAGCATGGCCTGCAGTTTCCTCTCTCTCTCATATAATCTTAAGATTCTGTCCATAAAATAATAGACAAAAATGGGCTCAAGCTTCCTCCTTGCATTACAACCTTCTCTATGATCTTTTTCTGCGTACAGTGAAAGCTCTCTTAGGCGGACACCGACCGTGACCAGCAAACTGTCCGTCCATTAAAGGTGTCCGCCTAAGAGAGATGCAAATGCATGTAAAAAACATAAATGGGAGATTAAAAACTGTCCGCTATGGGAGCTTTCATTGTAATTGTATTTTTGGTTTGAAGTTAATATATATTGAGTTTATAATCTATTTCTTTATATTATTAAGAGCGAATATGTAATAGAAGGTAAAACTTGAATAGCAAAACGTTTAATCATAAATTGATACTTTTTTTCAAATAAACTATTTACAGCAATGTGTATTACATTAAATTAAAAAGTCACCGTCAACAATATTACTTTATGGTAATTTCCAAATAAATATTTTCAAATCTGCATTATTTTAAAATAAATTCAGATTTCATACGTTTGTAAGTAGAGACCATTGAATAAAGATTTTCCTTCGTTTCATAAACAAGCATCACCTTTAATATAACTCTTGACATTTTCCTCCTTCCCTGCTTCAAATTTACACCCTCGTTGATTTATAATGATTAGACAGAATTAAGCGTTTCGATTTGAAAATTTGATAACAAAAACTTTTTTCAATCGGCTAAGAAGCCGTTATATAAATTCTTTTAAGTATAATTCATGCTCTTTAAAGTTGAACACTTATTTGGGCGATTGGGCACAAGGGCTGTGTTATTGCGATTATATTGACTGGTCCAAGGGGAATAGAGAGGGTACATTTGAAATAAATCGACTAGTGTTGTAGTCAAGTATTGTTATGCTAGTGTTGACCATTTCTGGACCCTCCGGAGCGAATTTCATTCCGTATACTTCGTTTAATGTGTAAAGCGGACGTTTTTCATGAAAGGTTTTTAATTTTTTTTCTTTTCGAAAACCTTACGTCGTAAAAATATATTGTTACGAGTACATGTGTGTAAGCGTGATAGTTTCAATTTAATTGTACTAGTACTATTCGATTAACGTAGAGAGGATATTGGTTCGGTCGACACTTGAACTCTCAATAGATTGGAATGCGTCCCCCGAGCTTTCAGTCCTTGTACGAGTGCAGCACTCTGGCGGACCGACAGCGAACCAATTAAAATCATTCAGGTACTAATGTTGTTTATCCACCACATTTAAAACTGCAACATGCAAAATACATCCACCAGATGTAACGGTTTAACTGCCACCTCCCTTAAATTCATGAGAATGAAACCGCAAAGTTAATTAAACAATATTTATTTAATATAAACAATGTAGGTACTTAGTTTTGTTGTGATGTAAATATGTAATACGTATGAAGTTGATTTTAATAGAAATAATTAGAAAACGCATCCCCTTGTAAATAAATACATCTACAATTCGCAGGGGAAAACAAAATAACAGACACTCTACAACGGCCTTAATTGAAGTGGACAGCGCCCTCTTCATTATCTCAACGCAACCTATTTACTCGTGCCCAGTATCCCAGCTATGGACGATTTATGCATTAATATTTCGCAATGCGAAAGCAATATCGGACAAACCAGGCGATGATAGTCCGGACTAAAACGTTATTTACTTGGTTATTTTAGAATCGATCCACAATGCGCATTGTTTTATTAACAAGTATTTGAATGGCCTGTCATAATTGAAATTAATAGAGAATCCTCTATAGATTTCATTATGATTTAAATTCATTTATTAACTTTATATTGAAAATTGGACAATGAGTCAATTTATGATTTCAAAAACTTGCTCGAACCAAACATCACGCCGTCAGTTTTTAATAGATTTATTCCTCAGTCGCGTTTTGTTACCGAAATTCATTCATTGTTTAAACAACTATGCAGTTACATCTATTAAAATTCATTTCGCTACCGAATAAACTTTATTTGTTCAGATAATCGTAGAATATAACTCGGTTTAAACCCCCAAAAAATGCCAAAGCACAAAATTATCATAACAATATTGTTTCGAATAATTTAATTTAATTACCTATTTAAATTATTAATTTAACACGAGATTTTTAATCATAGTTAATAGAACAATTACAAAATTACAAAAGTCGACGTTTCGGTGACATTGACAGCTTCTCCAGGATAATGAAAAGCTGCAAAGTACAGTGTGACGTCGACTTTTGAAAGTGCTTCAACTATTAATTTGTCAATGCAAAATACTTAATTACTTTTCTAAATAAAATAGGATTGTGTGGGATGTGCACTAAGACCGTTAACTTTCCTATTGCAATTAATGAGATCACAAAGCATGAAAAACTCACAAAATTGCAATGATTTTGAATGATACTTCCTTTACGGTCTCACCTCAGATCCTAGATAATCAATCCCCCATAAAAATAATAGGGGATGACCGCTCAGTAGAGTTCCTGTCACTATAAGACCAACTGATTTTAAACTCTGACAAAACCTTGCAATATATATATATATATTTTTAAAGAAACAACAAACCGCAAGATTAATAAAATTAGCATACAGTCTGTACATGGAAGTTGAAAATTGTTTAGGAATTATTTATCTCATTGATAAACGTCATCTCTCAAAGGAACAGTTGATATACAGTGAGGTCTTAGTTAAGTATACATAGAACTTGCAAATTTTTTAAGAATATACCTACTGAGTTGTACAAGCACATTCATGAATTTGACAATTGACACCTGTGATGTTTTTGTGTAAAAATAGTATATAATATATACAGTCTGGTCTTAATTTATAATGTATCCCCAGTTTCGAAAGGTAGTAAAAACAAAGGAAAACCGGTAGCGTCGCGTCGTGTCGTTTGTATTTTACATAATATGCCCTCTTTCCTCAAGCTTATGAACCAATCTTTATAATATCAAACTCAATACCTTCTTAGAGTAAGTAGGCACTTTTATCCCGCATTCGCGGATTGGATTCAGCTTCGGTATCCTGGATTTAGAAGAATGCTGCGCAAAGCAGTTATAAATAACTATTATATAGGTGTCTCTCGTAATCAACAAGAAGTCAAGGTCAGCTCGTCTGGTTTAGCGGTGTTTTATCATAGATAAATAAATAATGGCAAAAATGTGCACCCTCTCCCCTATTAACAGGAGAAGCTAACTTTTTGTTTCAATCATAATTGATCCTCTTACAGAAAAAAGTACGTCTACGTATTTCGTTTCAGCTTCAAAATTTTCTTAATCTATGAAGAACAAACTTTGATTGCACGTCGAACCCTCAAGCCATCTCTGAAACTAGGGACTGTTTCCGCTCTTTTTGGAACCTCTTCAGCTCAGTAGCAGCTGATATTACGCATCAAATAGGTCGACGAGATTATGGGAGACTTCTTAAATTATTCTTCCTTTGATGGAGATCCCAATATGGTCAAAATAGTTCTAAAAACTATTATAAAGTGTCATCCGTACTTGACAACTCAGGTTTAAGGTCATTGGGTTTGCGCATATTGATCGCGGATAACATCCTCTTACATCCTCCTCTTCACAGAAGGAGATAACTTGGTATTTCAATTATCGATTGACTTGCGATTTACGTTTGCTTGATAGGAGGAACGAATTTGGTTGCATCTTAAACTCTCAAGCATCTGTACCTATCTCCGTTTCCGATCACAGAACAGCACGTGGTACAAAATCGATAAAATTTTGCTGGATTTCTCTCCTTGGCGGAGATCCCAATATGGTCAAAGAAGCTATGCAGAAAATGCTTGATTTACATATGCCCAATTTGCAGTAATGTTATTTTTGTTTTTTATAGATTAAAAAAATTAATCAGGAAACAAAAACTAAACGAATGAGATGTACATAGGGTGCCCATTTATGTAGTGAGCTCTGAGCATGGTGAAGCCCCACGTTGGGCGCCAATTTATGTGGCGTGCTCTTATTATGTTAAAGCCCCACGTTGAACATTGTCAATTTATATATTGAAGATCGGCGACGAAAGCCCTAGGAATTTGTTTGTCTCATTGTCTCAGCATTAGTCTGTTATGCTTGATTATTCAAAGACATGATGCTCATGAGTAACTAAAGTGAAATTTTTGTTCACGTAATATAAGTCCTTGTATAAATAATTATGGTTCATAGCACCCATATCTTAAAAATATAATAATCCTTATTTCGTTCGATTTAAATTTACACATAATATATTTTATATACCCTGTATACAACATTATAAATGTATCACGTTGTAAGTGGACGTAAACTTTCAGCAAAAAGACCGCAGCAACTTCACCATAAAGCGGTCATTCTCATTACTTAAGGGAATGAATAGTTTCTAAGGCAGCCCGAGGACAAGACTACGAACTTAAAACAAAGCATAAATCCGGACCGAAATCCGGTTAAGCTCCAGTTCCGGTCAAATGTTCCTCATTTACTCCACAAAACGTTTCCTCTCCAAACCGACCGCTTCCTGAGAGGTTACCGCCGCATTTTTCAATAATAATATTCCTTCCATTTCATTTCGTCCTTCTTTCTAAATTAACCTGGTTGCTTGCTGGAAGTAAATTTCGCTTTTTACCTCAGCCTAATAATATTATAATTGTTGTAAAATTGTATGTGATTCTGCCGAGTTAATTATTGTTTTGATGCTCCAAATACCATGGCATAGAAATGAATTAAATATGTCTGCATGTGTAGATTGGGATTTGAACAACGGTGTGTATGTTACGGTTAAAGAGCAAATCCCACAGCAAAGTCATAATCACTATGTTAATCAATTAATCACAGAACAATGATGTCACGGGATGAGTGATGGCTAATCACTAACTTAGCGACTATTGTAATGACTCGTACGGTCCAGTAGCTACACATTAGCAACATGCTGTGAAATGTGATCCTTCAGGGCAAGATATACGTTGTGACAAATCTCTCTCCGGTGTGATTAATGTGTTTTGATGGATATTGTTATTATAATATAATGAATTATTCGATTTTATGGGAATATATAGATTAAATATTTATGAAGCTGTCGCTTAACAGGGAACTTCTATAACACCGTCGCTATCTAAATAACCGAAGATATTTATAAGTCATTTGTAATACTTACACTGACGTATTTACCTCCGGTTTTAATCATTACGAACTTGTAATTATTACCTGCGTGTGTGTGTGTTACAGATGAAAACAGAGATATCAACGGACATCCGGATGATGACCTGAAAAGACAAAGAACGCAATACAATGGTGATCAACTCTATTCAAATGTAAGTGTAAAATGTTTCTAAAACACGACCCAGTTTTTATTTTATAAATTCTTTTTTTAGCTCTGGTCAAGTAAATGGAGTATAAAGGATGAACATAAGTTACTATCTGAACTGGGTGGTTCAGGAGGTACGCCGGGACAAACGGGTTATTACGACACGCACGGGGGTTTCCCAGGGGTTGGTGTTGCTAGCTCTGCTGCTGATATCTACGACACAATCAACACCATGAGCCAAGCCACCTCGCAGAATCTTTATACGCCACCTCTTGCAGGATCTCTGGGTAAGTACTCTTTCAAGAGATTGTTTCCACTCACTTTTTTTTCTTTTTTTCAAAGAATATATGTACAGTAGGAAGTTGAATCTTCTTCAATTTTAAGTCTTCACGTCTTTTATTTTTAAATATTTTTCTGCCAAAAGACAATTCGAATGCACGAAAGGGTTAAAAGTTTAAGTTTAAAACTTTAAATTGAATAACTTGACTTGATATTTGTATGCGCACATAGGGGGAAAAGAGTTATTGGGGATCCATCCTGTAAATGCAAGGGATGATGGTGATGTAAATTGATTAATAAGGAGAAAAAATTCTTGGTTGTTTATTGCACCTTGTTTTGTCGTGGTTGTGAACTTCTTTGTTTAAACGAACATTGCGGTTTTCCTGTTCCGATCGGTTTCGGCTTACGCCATTTTCTATTCAGTCTCTTGAAAATGGCGCAAGTCGACGTAAAACCACAACTGTTCACCATAACAAATCCACTATCAAAGAGGAGAAAAAATTATTCCCAAAGAGGAAGTAAGGGATGGCGAATAATCTCAACCGATAAATAAAAAGAAAGGAGTCTTTTCCTAACAGGAAATAAGGCAGGTTGATGATGATTTAGATGAACAATAACTTTTTCCTTCTCATTGATCATTCAATATGATCCCTCACAGTTACAAGGTGAGGTTTTACTAAGATTATTTAACCCTCAATAACTTCCTTCCTCTTTAAAAAAAGATACACTCCCCCAATCCAGACGATGCCCAACAGTCTCCATACAATATTAATACATTTTTTAAACAATTAAGCATATTAATGTGCTGCTTCAAGTTCTAAATTGGATGTAATAATGACAACCAAATATTCTTAATTCATTCATGTTACCAGTTGATATACCTCTTCAGCTACAAACCGTAAATGTTAGAAAGAAGAAGACCCTTAATTCCCATATCGTAATGAAAAATAATTTCTTGTGCACATCTCTAATAAATAAATAATTATAACATTTCTTAATGCGAAAAATTTAATTTAGGCCCAAGTACATTAACACCCCTAGCGCCAATCACAATGCACGAAATGAAAATAGAAACCACGCGAATCTTGGAGCCGGCGTTATCACCGTATCACACAGGTGAGACGACGATACGCTTCAGAAAAAAAAAGGGGACAAAAATGGTGATGGCTTGAAGGCAAAACACAGAAACACAAAACACCTCCCTTTTTTAGAATCACTGTAGACTGACTTATCCAGATGCACACATATTTGATGATCTATCTACGCCACTGTACCAGCAACGCCAAGTTAATATCCTGCATGATCTAACCTTATTTTCGCATGCCTTAACGAACCTATTATTTATTAATACAGTAGTTGCATCATTTGGCATTGACTCCAGCAATTAAACCGTCTCATTAGGTATCTACAATCTGTCCTTCCTGTGTTCTCACCAAGTTTTATTTTTGCTATTGTTAACCAAGTCATAAACACGCTATTATGTTTTTTTTTCTTTAAATCAGTCTTGACCCATTCAGCCTTGTTGGTCGTGACTGTTTTTCTTATGGAAGTTAATAATTATAATATAATCTAAAATTGCTTTGTTTTTTTTTAAGCAAATAAGTAAAATATTTTTTTGTGTGTTTTAATTGATGTTTGTTTTATTTTGTGCTAATTTTAATTTCGTGTTATTGCATGGTAGCTGAAAATAGTTCGCCGTACAGTGGCGTAGTTGGCCTAGGGACGACAGTGGACGGGGCATCCCCCGGTTTACCACTCACGCTACCGGCTGAGCCTGGAAGTCAACCGACCTCACACACAGGATCGCCTGATCCTACAGCTTTAACAGTCCTACAGCCTTCTAACGGCTCATCACAGCATTACTCGGCAATGTTACCCAGTTTTGGTTATTCTACAGGTACAGATTTGTAAATGATACTCGTGGAAAGGTGATGGGTGGTTTACTAAAATATTAACTCGGCCGAAAATTTCATTTGTCTCGTTCGTGCGTAAAAATGATTCTAAAAGTATTCTTTTAGCAGGAAGCACAGTGGTACCGGGATCAGATTATGCATACAGTACGGCCTATAGTCAGTACGGCGCAGCGTACGGAACGTACGGATACGGCAGTGCCTCCAGCGGGTTGCTCAGTAAGTAAACAGTGAGTATACTCGTCACCAACCTTAAAAAAAATAAACCTCAACGTTACGCAACCTAATTTTTCCACTCCAAAACCTCCACGACCTGTAATATTAAGTGTTCCATTCTAACCGTAATCATGAGCGCGTATCTTCAAACAACTTCTTCGTTGTTGGTAATAAATCGTCGAAGAGAATGCCTTTAAAAACCTATACTAATTATATAATGTAATATAGTTAATTAAAGGCGGATTTGAATCTGCGTAATTTATTATATGTTATTATGTGTAATAATTATTTCCATGTTTGAAATATTGCTAATGTTCTTCGACGTTTTCGCCGTGAGTTTGATATATTTCCATTATTAACTGAATCCGTTTTCAGCGACTAACTTCACGTTTTATTGTAAAGCAATGGAAATTGAAGTTTCTTTTTTTTTAGTTCCATAATAACTAAGTGAATAATAGCTAAAATAAATTTACTTTGAAAAGAAAGAATATGTGTAGGTACGGGAAATTTAATACAATTCAACTTCAACATAATAAATGAATCGTTTTTAAAAAATGAAATTAATTTTTACCTATTTATAACTTATGTTTCTAAAACAGGACATTTCTTTTTCATTCCAAATTGAGTAATTTTCGTTACCATTGTTAATAGTTTAGATTTATTTTTATCTTTCTTACTTCTAGTTTATTTTGTTTCATTCGTTGTAAAATTGTTATTTATTTTGGTGTGTCCCGAATTCTTATTATACAGGGTACTACCCAACTTGACTAACTTACTGACACCGTAAATGGTAATAAAATATTTCAACGTAACTACTTATTACTGTTTTTAATTTAAAATTCATGTTTAAGTAGCCTTAATATTCTTGGTATAACAACGTTTCTTTTGTTTTAACTAATTCTCTATACTATGAAATCATTCATCGTATATTTGGAGTATCTTTGAATTTCTAATAAAGAAAAGTGCCGAGAATGCGTGAAAACGGAAGGTAATTTTCTATTTCATGATTGACTACTACGATTTCCATTTTAAAAAATATAACTCTATGTTATAACTCGAAAATTTAACTAAATATCAAGAAACCAACTACACCATTGAATTTTATTCGAAAAAGTGTCCTAATAATGCTAAAATAGTTTCTAAGTGTCTGTAAAAATAAATAAGATGCGCGATAAACTAAGAGTCAAAAATGGCAATTTTTGCTTATAACTCGAAAACAGAAGAAGTTAGCCAATTTTTGTTTATACTATTGACTTTATCTCTAAAAAAGAGATCGAGATTTGGCCACTAGTTTTTTGTTTCCTCTCTTATATCTACAGAGATAAGAGACATCGAAATTGGTGCATCCTGTACATGGAATAGCTATTTTGTTGTTCGGAACAATGTGATTTGAAAAATAAATAATTTGGATAACCCAAACTATAAATAAATGATTCCAGTTCGATAGGACCCTGTATATAACTTTTTAAAGTTGGTCCTGTATATAACGTTTTCTTCGTAAATTAAATTTAACATTAGCTCATTCTATGTTTCATTATAATTTTGTCAAAGCAGCACTTGTAACTTATTACAGAAACTTAAAATTAGTTAAATTTAATACTTAATACTTCGATTGAATTTATGAATTTTTTTAATACTGTTATCCACTTTACCGTAAACATGAAAATGGTGTCTTGTTTAAGGCGTTGTGATTTGGAAATATGTACATCATTTTGGTGTTTGATAACCCAAAGTCCTCGCAAACTGCGAGAAATGTAACGTCGAAATATAAAGAATATATATTCTTGTTACAGTTTGTGGAACAAATAATGTAGGTCTTTTACATGTTTTACATATCTCTGTCTCTCACGCTTCACAACGTCCTTCTTTTTTGATTTAAAATAAGGTTCGTGGGTAGCTTTCGTCCGTACTATACTACATCAAAAATGACTCCAGTCTAGTAATACCCTATATTTATTCTATTAGTTAAGACCCAATCTGGTAGTACCCTGTATTTATTCTATTAGTTTCAATACTACCTTACCTATGTTTCCTTAGTTCTTAATATTTCTGAATGTTCAGGAAATTAATTGCGTCTGTTAAAAAAAAGTTAAATCTTCTAAAAGAATTTTGCCGAAGTATTCATAACTTATTGCAATTTTTTTACTATTTAAATATTTTTTATTTAAATTTGATGCAAAAAGTGTCATATTTTATTCATTCTACTTTTGTCAGTTTAGTCAGTACGAAAAATGGTCACAATTACAAATTAAAAAAAAATTTAAACGCAACCTATACGTAAGTCGTGATGTATTTTATTAATTTTTTAGTCGGTATTTTATTATTTATTATTATTAATTCATTCATTGAAGTTAATAAAATAGATAATAAAATAATACTCCTAGTACTTAATATACAGGGTTGTGTAAGTTGTGTAATTACTTCACAATTACATGTGTTAACAAATATTCATCTAGTTTCATCTTTATAACCTTCCGTTAATAATACACAATTTTTAAAAAATTGAGATTAAATAATGTTGGTTAAATTAAGTTACCGTAGATTTTTTTTCTGTTACTTCAAAGTCGAGCTTATAAATAAATTTAAATGTGCACTGAATTAAAGACGAATAAAATAATTTTATTAAGCATTGAAGTAATACACAGAATACATTTGCAGTAGCAGACCGGATCTAAAATGTTATTACCAGGAGACAAAGGGGGCCTCACAACTACACCATTTTTAGTATATTACCTAATATTTGAGGGGGCCCACTTGCCATCAGCTAGTTGTGCCACTATTATTGATTTAATATATAAAATATAGAAAGAACATTTTTCGAATTCGATTAGAATCCAATCTCACACTATTTGTGATGTTCTTAATAATCATTTAAATAATTCGTCTTTAAATTGTCCTCATCCCTTACAATGATGATTCATTTCTTTTCTCTTGCTAGTAATAAAAAAATTATAATTTTTTTGTGTTTACTTTCAGATTCCGCTTATTATTACTCGAACAACGACAGTCACATTAACAGTGCGGTTGCCCACATAAATACCGAACAGAGTAGCCGTTCCCCTCTAGCGGCTACCAGAGCAAACTCATTGGCTTCAGCAAATTCTCCTACAGAAAGCGGTAGTGCCTGCCTGAAAACTGAAATTACTTTCAACAGTGACTTGCACCTGGTCTGAAGAAGTTCTCTGCAAGAAAAAAGTTCGACGGCGCAGAAATTTTTATTTTAAAGACAAAGAAACGTGTGAACAGGACTAAGAAGAACTTTTTGAACATACATGTGATGTGTTGTAGATAGTTATAAACAAAACCATTTATTTAACTTACATTTTTCATCCGCCGCGGTCAGGAAGATGTACGTTATCATCACAATATAATATATAAATTGGTCTCAGAAAACTACGAATATATTTTTCATTATTTATTATACATACGTAATCATTTCACAGATGAGTTTTTTTATTATATTTTATATATTTTAAGTATTTTAAGGTACACCAAAGAAATGTTTAAACATGATTTACGATAAAATGCACCTAATACTTTTTATTGTACCACGAATATTACGTGCAACCAATTATTTTATCCTCCCGCATAAATTAATTGGCTGTGAATAATTCAATTGTATAGTTTTATTTTCTATTAGCTGCGCGCACCAGATTAAAAAAAAATAAATACAGTTCGCTGGCAGAAAACACGGAATTAAACAAAAAATAAATCAGATCTGTCAACTAGTCACAGCTAAACGTACTTGATCTTTTAAATTTGTGTTCCCTAAATTGTATTGTAAAAAATTCGGCGCGCGTTTCGGTCTCAAAAAAAAATAATAACAAGTAACGACCGAAACGCGAGCGGGATTTTCAGAGCGACTTAACTCCGCACCAAGTGTTTGGTTAAGCGTATTTACGTGAAGTATTATTTTTAAAGGTAACTTATTTGATAAAATGTGTAATAAAATACCAAAGAGACGGCCCACTTATCAGGTTGTCGCGGTATGTAAGTATTATATTGTAAAATGTGATAGGCCCCATAATTCAGGCCCCGTCTTGCCCTTAATTCAATCCTGTCACATTCACTCATAGTTGTAGGCAGTTTATATTTAGTAAAAATAAATGAAATTATCGAGCACGCCTTTATTATTTTATTATTTCTTTATTATCCTAATTATTTATTATTACTAATAACAAAATTCAATGCAAGGATACCTACCAAAAAGTGGGTATGTTGTTAGTTTGGCCTTTAATTAAAAACAAAAAATGGCTTATCAGATTACATTTATTAAGTTCGGAATGTTTTAAAGAAATCAGGTATTTTTTGCTCTAGGTGTGGATTTATTCCAGTCCTTGGTACATTTAAAATCACACGCCCTTTCTACGGTAGGATGACCTTTTCTAAAATGTGGATTTTTATAGAATGGTTTCATTGAAGAAGTTATTACATTAACGGCCGGTATTACCAACGTTTTAAGGAGAAATTAAATTTAAGTCGTGTTTAGATTATGACATTTCTGCTTGGTTTGTATAATAACATAAATCACATTCTAAACTCGAATTAAATTTAAGGCCTCCTTGAAACGTTGGTAGGTAATACCGGCCGTTAAAATAATTACGCTGCTACCACAGAAGCTTTAAGGGACATATGACCCTTGTACATTTAGAGAATTACCCTCATTTATTTAAGTATGATTTTATTTTCGGAGGACTAGGTTCTGTAGAAAGTGAATTAATATGCAAAAATATACCCAAAATAAAAGAACGATAATAAGGAGTATATCAATTTTTGTTTTTGTATTTGAGTTTAAGCTATTTAATACTTTTTTCAAGCTCTCGGGAGCTTATGGGGGTATGTAAACAGCATTTCTCTACAGGATCCACCGCAGGGAACAAAGACACTCAAAAAAAACTAAACTATTCGCAGCAAGATTTGAACGTTTTTGAACTAAATAAAAACATACCTACCTGCTTTCAGAAAGGGTTCGCCGAACATTTAACAGACGGACATCTCCTTGCCAAAAAGGTCTGGTGAACATTCTATTGAAAATTACATAACCGATCGCGAAAATGGTTTGAATTTTCTTCAACCTTATTTTCTACGTACCTCATTGTTTACGCACAGTCGCAACCAATAAATTTTGGTCGTCATTGCTATCAGAGATTTGTACCTGGCTTGTATTTTATTAATTTCTTAAAAATAAATTTATATTCGATACGTTCTAATTTCTGGAATTAAAACTGACGTTTTGATTGATAGTGACGACCAAAGTTTAATGATCGCGACTATATGTACATTCAAAACCTACGCTCAAATCGATCCGACATGTGGTGCCCCTATTGGGGGTTCGTTTTTATTCCGTCACCGAAATTACTTAAGTTGCCTACCCGAGAGGATTAATAATGAGATTTCTTGTATGGTCATCCCACAATACGTAGGCGTATTTTTCACGGGTCAAAGAAGTTTTTTATCCTGTGAATTATTTACTTTAACGTATTTAAAAGACCACTTGACTATACGTCACTGTTTTGGCTAGGGCATATCCGTTTTTGCACGTTATCATATCAAAGGTTACTATACCTGAACCTACCATATTCTCATCCCTCATCACTGGCCGACAACCAGACGTTGTGGCTAAATGTCCAAACGTCCAAACCAAGAAAATTGCCTACCAATCATCTTTATTATTGTCTCGCTGCAACATAAACTCCTTTCTGATCACGTCATTTCTTATTCTATATCTTTTTGTAATCCCTTTTATTTTAAGTGAAAATTTCATCCCCCTACTTATACTTTACTTTTCTTTGTGTTTGTTATCATCCAGCTTTCAATTACTCAAATCAAGATTGAACAAGCGATGGGCTTATTTTGGCTGTCTAATAAAATTGCGACTTGAAGCCCTGCTTGCTGAACGTTTAATTCCGCCAGTTGGCTTCCATTTTCTTGTATATGTAACCCCAGATATTTAAAAGCCTCCACTTTCTCTAACTGATTAAGTCTGAGATGATCTGGAAGTTTTAGAGATCTTTAGAAATGAAATGTCATTGTTGTTCATGTTTCTCCTCAACATAATTATCTTTGGTTTGTTCCAGGAGCATCTTCTGACTAGTTCGGAACCGTTAAAAACAGTTGCCCAGCGAAGTAATTTTAACGACGCCGTCAAATGTACAGTTTTGATGACTGCATGCTTTTGACGGTTTCGAACTAGTTACGAACTGTTGCTGGAACAAACCTATTATCACCTTAAACAATATTGATCTGAGCATACATACCGTATGATTTTTAAAATTTTAGATAAAGGGAGGCCGTGAAAGCAAAACGTATGGCGTAAAATTAGCAAATACAACAATTTATTCAAAATAATATTTACAAAACTTCAAAAGGCATTCATCATTGAACCATATTTTCACAGTGATGTTAACCAAAACGTACGTATGAGTTAATTTAAGCTGTATGTTTTCCTCTTCACGGCCTCCCTTTATCTAAAATTTTAAAAATCATACGGTATAAATCGTTTCATTTCGCGTTTTCATATAGTTTCTGGACGTTAAGTACATAGCCTTAATATTATTCTTTTAGTTTTTTTGATCACCCTTCGTATTGCAAGCTTTTCAAGCCACTTTTCTTGTGACACTTTATTGCTTTTCCTAATTGTCTTCCCATCAACTATTTCGTGTCAATGTATGTGAATTATATGGGGTACTGATGCAAGTCAACATTTTTATACTTATTTGAAATTTATGGTTTTTTCTGAATGCTATTATTTGTTTATCTTGATCTAATAAAACAATTCCCCAAAAAAGTTGGAGCTACCTCGTAGTTTGAGGTTTCTAAGGAGATGAAGTCTAAACATGATTTTTTTTGGAAACATGCTTCACATGACATACACCACTATGATTCTCAGCACCACATACCATATGTCCAAATAGATTTTTTATAAAGGTAGGCAGGCCATGGAAGATAAATTATTACATTATTTACATGAAAATATTGTCTAATTCTTCAGTAGTTAAGTTTAATTTTCCACATTTTACAGCTTGACGTGTCGCTAACTTCAAAAACTGCTTGATGTTGTAGATTAGACATACATTTACACTTTTGTGACCTACCTTTACCAAAAAATATTTGGACATGAAGTATGTTTCTAAATCATATCGTCTCTATTGAAATGAGTGAAAGACTTATAGACATTTAATAAAACGATGGCAGCTGCGATAGGCAGTACATAAGTTGATAAAAAATTTTACCTTGAATGAGGATAAATGCGATGTTTGAAAATTAAAATTATTATATATACATGATTTTCTTAGATTTAAATTTCACTTATCGGTACTTAAATTAGAAAATCTGTGGAATTTTTCATATAAAGTAAAGTACTGTTGAAGGTATTTATAAATTTTCGGCAAGATTAATTCCCAAAAATCAACTTTATTCAAATAGCCATCCGGCTCATATAAGTCAACGCTTTTAGTGTTTCTCGATAATCAAGTCGTTATTGTAAAGGGTGTGAATGCTTATTATTATTGTCAGATCTGCATTAAGATTAATTTATTTAACTAAAAGGTATCATAAAAAAAATAATCAGAAAAAAAATAAATCCATCATATCTTCATAAATCTTTTAAAATGTGCAAATGACGAATAGCCAGAAATCAAACATTTAACATCTTCTCTAATATTAGTTTACTCGTCAACTTATTATATGTACGTGAAATGGTTAATTTCTTTGATTAATAGGACTTGTTAATACATTATCTACGAAAAGAAATAATTGAGGATATGTATCACTTCAAGAGTTAAGTTTTAAAAAATAAAAGTATCAACTATGTACTAAAATGCAAATATCCTGAAGGTTACTATCAGGCAACCAAATAAGTTCGTTCGGTTTTTGATGGTAAAATATAAACATTTTATTGCAAACCAGTAATACACTATTATTCATCGAAGTAATTACCATTACACTCAATGACCTTTTGCCAACGTAACACCAATTTTTGTATGCCGGTATTGTAGAAATCAACGGATTTTGAATCAAGAAATTGATGGACTGCATTTATTACATCAACTCGAGTTTTGAACTGCTTATGCCTCATATAGTTGTCAAGAGACAAGAAAAGGTGGTAATCATTTGGCGAAATGTCAGCAGAATAAGGAGGGTGCGGTAATGTTTCCCAGCCAAGTTTAGAAATTTTTTCCTGGGTCACTCTTGCGGTATGAGGTCTAGAGGTCTAGAGTTGTCCTGTAAGACACTTCTTTCTATTGATCAAAGAAGGCTGTTTCTGGATGAGTGCTGTTTGTACTCGCTGAAGCTGTTCACAATAGAACTCAGCAGTGATGGTTTGTCCCGTTTCCAAAAACTCATAATGGACAATTCCGGCTGCCGTCCACCAAACACACAATAAAATCTTTTTTGGGTGCAAGGAAGCCTTTGGTGTGTGTGATATTGGGTCAGTTGGTGACAACCAATAATATGAACGTTTAGAATTGGAATACAGTATCCACTTTTCGTCGCAAGTTAGCAACCGATCAAGAAAAGGTTCATTTTTGTTGCGTGAAAGATTTACCAAGCATATGGTAAGACGGCTTGATTTGTTATCATTTGACAATTCGTGTGGGACCCATTTGCTTAACTTCCACGACTTTCCTAGCTGGTGAAGGTGCAAACGAATGGTTTCATCGCTCACTTTGAACCTTTCTGCAAGCTCTAAGCACGTTGTGCTGGAATTTGCTCTCAACAACGTCCTTAATATCCTCGTTGTTAATGATCTTCGGTCAAGCTGAAATCTCCCGAAGAAAATTTCTTGAACCACTTCTGTGCTGTTCGATCACTTACGGCATTATCTCCGAATGTCGTACATATTTCTCGCGCCGCCTCAGCAGCATTGGTGCCGAGTTTATACTCATAGAGTAAACAACCTCGAATTAAAGTTTTATTTGTTGCCATTTTAAATTAAATTAAAACATGAATTAAACAATTGTCGCCAAATTTGTATATGTCAAATGAAAGACGGATTAATACTAAAATAGATGACAGTATATAAACAAGTACTATCAATAAGCAACTTAACAAATATTCATGGCAATCTATATAAAAAAAACCGCACGAACTTTTTTGGTTACCTGATAGATTTCAAACAATGGTGATGTTAATAGTTACTTGGATACGTATACATTTCAACGGTGCTTACCTGTATTCTTTAAGAACGCTGCAGCTTTTCGATACTTAAACTTAACACTTTTATTTATTTATCGTCAATTAAGTGTTTAATATAGTATTTTTTTCATTAGAATGTAGCAAACAAGTAAGAAACATTTTTTTTACTTAAAAATGCAACATTTTTATTTGATTGCAACTTATCCTCTTCTCGATAATTTCGTTTCTTTCCTCGTTCAAAAACTGCAACTCATAGTCAAGTAGGATAAACATGAAACATTTGTATAGGAAACATGAATTTTTTTAAATAGAATATTTCTATTTGTGATAAAATTCTGTCTTTTTTATGGCTTATTTATAACCTTTTAAAATTATTTCGAGTTTGTTACACAAATTTAAATCCTCGTTTTTAAAATGCAAAACAAAATTTGTAGTGTCATTTACAACATCATGTAACAAAATAAATCACGACTGAAACACTGGAAAATTTTATTTTATTAAAAAAGACAATGGTCACGGGTTTTCAAGAAAGCCCTTGGTCATTGAAATCATCATTAAATACATACCATTTAGATGTTTTGAACTCAATGACCTGGAGGGTCTTGTCGTAAATGAATAAATTTCATTCACAATAGGTTTTTTCCATTTTTTACAAGATTTTCTGGAATAGTATAAACTGACTAATGCAGGGAAGTTATGTTTGAATGTCGTACATCTTGTTAAACTAATAACTTCATCCTCAAGAAATACTGTACATAATCTTTATTTATTTTATTTATATTTTGTTATTTCTTTGTTTACAAATAAACTAACAAAATAATAACATCAAATAACTGTTTAACAAATGCTTTAACAAATTAAAATTGAAACGAAATCTCTCTGTCTATCAAAAATGGTTTTCAAAAGATAAATAAAAATATTTATTAAAAACATATATTAGATATTTGAAAAATTATTATAGTATATTATTTTACAAGTTTCACAAGAAGGCTTATTGTAACACGAGTGGGGTTGGGGTACGACGAGCGAAGCGAAGCAAGCTCTGAGTGCCCCAACGGAACGAGTGTTACAATGCCTCTTGTGAAACGTGTAAAATATACTATTTTTTCTACTTTGCGTCACTTATTCAACAAAAATATGAAAAATACTGTCAAAAATTGGATCTCCTTAGTATATGGAGAATTTTAGTTGCAATGCGTGGCAACGCTGACAACCCTTCGTTTTAAACAAAAATCACATTGACAAGTTATTAATTTTTCTTATCCAGCTTCATTGTGAGTACTCTGTTAAATAACAAATAAATAATGAATTATTTTGTAAAATCTATCAAAATTTTCAATTAAAAATTGACTAAAATTTCCCCAAAAACAGTTTCACAATTAGCTTCATTGTGAAACCGTTCTTGGTGTCACAATGAATTCATTGTGAACGCAAAGTAGAAAAAATACTTTTCGTAATACTTGAATGTTATTTCATTATAACTGCACTGTCTCCATGGTTGTTATGCTATCCATAACGGCCTTAGGCCTGTTAAATTTTAACGGCCGTCTATTTGCTCTGTATCTCATATGTTGCTATAGTTACAACTAAATCACACTCATAATTCTGTCTACTTATCGAAGTTTATTATTTTTTGCCAAAATAAATATTTATTTCATCATGTAGTATTACGAAAACTATAAAACAACATACGGCCGATATGCACATAACAAACTCGGATAATTTATAGAACTTATCCTCGTTCGTTATATCAAGCATATCGGCCTAATACCGTTATATACTAAAGCGGGTGTTTCAATTTAACAGGAATTTCACGTTGAGTTTTATTTAACTTTCAAACAAAAAACAACACCAGCTTTCTTCCTTACGCTGAAAATTCTTACGAAAATATTTATTAATAAGATGGCAATAGCTATCAATTTTTACACTTTCTCTCAATTTGTAAAATTAATCAAAAATGAGCGAATGCGAAAGCAATTAAGAAGCTATTTGTTTTACCGATTAGTAAATTTCTATTTTGTTGAACATATTGTATTGTTTAGAACATATTGTATTGTGTAGAAAAGAAATGATTCACAAGAGAACGCGATTAGAATGCAACATAAAAGCAGGCTTTAATGACGTATATTTACACAAAAGATGAAATGATTAGTCACACAGAACAAATATTGCAATCAGTTTCTAAAAACTTTTTTATTTAATTTATTTCGACAACTCTCTCAAAACCGCAAATGAGCTTTTTTTTCCCGATGCCTTTATGTTTTTCCTCGACTTTCTATTTTAAATCACGAAATTCCGTGCCTAATGACGCTGAATTATATCCGCCACCTAACAAATCTGAAAGTAATACTAAACACTAATTTGTACACTTTTTATTTTATAACAAATAACAATTTATCGAGTAGTAAATCAACAAGAAGTTAAATATGCTGCTATAGGTACCGCTTTCTTAAAGCTTATTGTTTTATAAGTGATTTGATGTGAGTAACCTTACCCGGTTTGAAGTTCACGATGAGCTGAACTCGTCGAAATTCTTTTCGAAATCCGACTTCTCCAGCATGTACCTCGGAAGGGTTACCCCGAATGCCTTGCTGTAAACGGGTTTTGTCTCTGAACTGAACGCACCTTCGGCTTCGCCCACGACGAATTCTTGGGGCGTTGGTAAATGGGGTTCTTTGTAATCGGGTCTTTTTACTTTAGTTTCTTGGATTTTCGATTCTGCGAAAACGGGCTCAGTACCAGAAAAGTTCCTTGACCTTCGCAGTTTCCTCGGTGTCTTAAAATTTGCTCCAGACGAAGCTACTGGTGATGATGATACATACTTTGTTTTCGTTGGTTTTATATCAGAAGGAGCTGCTTGGATGTTGGAAGGAACTGTCGTTACTTTTTTGAAGAAGCGCTTTCGCTTAACGGGGGCATTGACTTCAGTTTCTTTGAGGGTACTCGCAGCGGCTTCAGGTTTTCCTTTGTTTTTGAATTCTTCAACTTCGTGGTAGGCCACGTGGCTTACCTGGGGGCTATTCGCCGCTACGTACATGCATTCTTCATGTTGTGTTCCTTCTTTGTTTACGCAGAGATAACAAGTCATGCCGTTTTTGTGCGCTTTTTTACACGACGAACGGTCTTTCTTAGAGAATTCCTCCAGAACTTTTTCTACGTCCTTTTTGTTATCCTCGGTTTGGAACTCTTGCACTTTCTGGTTAGCATCATTTGATGATTGTTGCTCAGTCTCCCGGTTTAATTTAGAAAACAGCTTATGCTGGTATTCATCGGGGGCGAATTTTTCCTTTTGGCTTTCAAAAGACGAATCAGCACTGCCATACAACTCCGGATTTAAACCGGATGTCCTCAGTCTGTCATTCTTTTCGGTATCCTCAACAAAATGCTTTGGCACATCATAGGGGTTATCATCAATTAATTTCGCTCGCCTACTTCCACGAATTGCAGGTTTTTTCCCTTCGCTATTAACTTCCGACAACTTCCTTTCGAACGAAGATTTCTCTTGAGGTTTTTCAACTTTAGTGGCTTTTGGCTCGGAGCTTTCTTCAACTTTATCTTCAATGGGATTACCATCGCCGTCGAATTTTCGTTCGCTTACATACGCGTACTTCTTCTCACTCGGCTCGGACGTATATGAACATTGCTCGTAGTTTCCGCCGGATTTTTCGTTTTTGCAGACCTTGCACTTCATGTTGTTCTTGACCACTTCCTTGCAGACACCACCTTCCTTCATCAATTTCTCCGATTGTATCTCAGACTCGCTCTTTATGCTCGAATCACCGGCAAAATAATCCTCGGGGAATTTATACTCTTCGTAATAGTCTTTCGGTTTGTAATATTCAGATTCGAAATCCTTAGGTTTTGAAAAGTAATTTTGCGACTCGGCCTTGACGTACTCGTAGGGATCGACGAATTCGTCTTTCTCTTTTTTGGGGGCATACCGTCTGAAGCGAATGTTTTCCGCTTTATGTGGTTGGGAATACTTCTCGTTCTTTGCGGCGTAAAACGATTTTGGTTCAGGTGCTGATGTGTAGGAGCACTGCTCAGATTTGGCCCCGGTTTTAGGATCTTTGCAAACCTGGCAAGTCATGGGTATACCTTTGGAGGCCCCCTCCTTAACAACCTTCTTACAATTTGAGGACTTCAAGCTTGCCCCTTGAATTTCCGTAGGTTGATAATCGTAGTTGTGGCTACTGGATTTGACATACTTATCGTTTATTGGAGTCTCAGTATGTCGCGTGTAGTAATGAGGGATCTTATACGCAAATCCAGCGGCTTGGCTGCCACCATCACCGCCGCCACCGCCACCGAAAGAACTTTCATCCAATGAATACTTTGGAGATTTTGAAGCAAACGACGCATCGTTTGAACTTGCGGGTTTGTAACTTTCTGCATCGCTGCTTTCGAGTTTAATATCATCTTTCAACTTGTAAGTCGTGGGGATTGAATATTCCTTATCTAGAGCGTCAATAGCAGCTTCGTATTCGTTTTCTCTTTTGTATTTGGCCAATTCCTTGACTGGGACCTCGTAAGGTACGTAGCTAAAATCTGCTTTGGTTTCGTGCGCCTTTTCTTCGCCGCCAAAACCGCGGCTAATGTACTTCTCAATGCCCAAGGGATCCCTTTCTATGTGTTTGTAGATGTTTTCACTGGCGGACGATGCGCTTCCTGAAAAAATAAAACTTACGACAAGCTCAGAGGTGTCGGTGAAGGTTCAGTTACCGGGATGGTCGTTGTAGTCTTTTATTGCGGCGGCTACTTTTGTGTTGTAATATTCGGAGTAATCTGGGCGGACGAATTTGGCTCCGCCAATTTTGGAAGTTTCGACTGCTGTTACTCCTTCGTTGGTTATTGAGGCTATTATTAGCCCTAACAGAAACTGAAACAGTAAAATTAGTTAAATTTATTTTCGAAAAAGAAAACATGTAATACAAGTAGTTAATTGAAATTTATCTCCGCCCACAATAATTTTGTATCCGTAGATACGTATTTCGGCAGCTAAGCTGCCATCTTCAGTACAATTTAAATTTTTTTTAAAAACTACATGAAATCTAACAGCTACCTACCTACCTGATCATACTATCTATACTACTAATACTATCTAAAATTAACAAAATTAACACTAAAAATAGTAAAGGAGACTGCGGTTTAAGAAATAATTGAAAATCATCCCCGCCCACAATAATATTAACAGTCAAAACCTACCAAAAAATCAAATCAAATAAAACGGAAATGAGTATTGGTCTAATATCCGAAAAAGGTAACTTCTGTAAGCATTTAATTCCCTGTTATTTGATACCGCTTGAATTTATCCCTGAAAATAAATTATATACCTATATATGCATATGTATGCACCTATATATATATATATGCACAAATCGCCAAAAAGCAACCTACAGATTTGAGCAGATCACACCCACATACCACAAGTTAAGAGCACTTCACGATATTTATCTCGGAGAATCCTCTCCTTATCACATATCCAGTGCAAATGCGCCTAACTGTCTCTAACACCCCTTTATATAAAATTTAGGTCGCGACATAGTTAGGTCAAAAATCAGCCACAAGATGGTGTTAAAATATTGGTCATTCCATTTGAAAAAAAGTATTTTTCTGTGTTTGAATATCTTCGAGTGTAGCGGTGCGTTTTAGACACCCCGTAGCTTAATAGATTATGCTTATGGAATTTTTAAGAACCTTAAAGCTTCAACTACAGTGTCAGCTATTACAAATAAGATTGCTTCAATCATACCTGTTATAATTTTTCGAAAATCAGATTTTGCAGAATCCAGATTTTTAAGAAAATTCAAAATATCTCAAAAATGATGCATTTTAGAGATAGTGAAATGTGTTGCAATTTAACATATTTTTACATGTAAAATTCAAAAACGTGATAAAAAAATATAGCATTCCATTTAAAATAAGCGAGTTGATGGCGACTTCCGGTATAACCGGAAATGACAGGAAGTCAATTTTATTTTACCTGAAAAGACCCTTTCGAAGTATCCCTCCTTCGTAAATTTCAAATTTCTACCTAAACTTCTTCTTTGAAAACTTTTAATGACGGTCTACGTGAATAACCCCGTATAAGCTGAAGCTTAAATTCATAGCAACGATTATTTCAATAATTCTCATTAAGGGCTTCAGCTTTTGCTTAAAGTTAAGCTGGAATTGTACAAATGGTTTTTATGCCAGCAGTTGTCAAAATGTTTCGTCTAGAACATCCCCAAGAAAACCATTTATTTATTAATAATTAATTTCAGAAAATTAAAAAAGAATCAAAAGCCCAATATTACATTTTGCTTCCAGACCAAGAGTAATCTTGCAAATTTTTCAAGACGTCATCCTCGATTCAAAAAGTTATAATTCGCCCAAAGTTGGGGAGACTTAAGAAATATGAATTTCAAAGAAATTGGTCTTCTAGGAAGACAAGAAAAATACTAGACTTTCACGAATTGGACTCTCCAAAACTAAAGAAATTTATTACAAAATTTGAGTATTGTCAATTCACTTTTATAATAAATGTTTTATAATAAAATCAGGCTGGTATGACCGTCCTTTAGATGCTCTTGGAGGAAAAGAAAATTGATTGTAGTTGTAGCAGCGTTATAGGAACTTTTATATTTTATGATAATTTCTATTTTCTAAAATTCGACCAGTGTTTATACAGAGCAAAAACACACGCAATGATTTTCCGGGTCTACCATCATTAGGAATAAATAATGCTTTTAGATATACAAATAATTTGTTATATTTCTCTGAAAATAATACATTTTTTGAATGCAGTGAATTTACAAAAAAAAAAAATTAGATCTGGTGAATTTCAGACATGTTTATTGTACAGTGTCATTTGTAATGATTAACGATAGTTTGAATTTGGCGCCAAAGTTTTTACTGTTTTTCAATAAAAATATTGTTTATTCAGTGCCTATTTCATTTGCTTGTGTTTTTTTTCTTTTCCAGGTGCATTTTTGATGTTTTACTTCTTTTTATTTTACTATTCGGGGTTGTCACTTTAATTTTGACAAATGAATCACTGATTATGTTTTCAATTTTTTAAAAATAACTGTCATTTTAAAAACAGACCTACTACAACATATGTATAATAACAAATTATTGAAAACAATAAATTTAGGTTAGTTCAGCTCACATCAGAAGGTGAAAAGGCACATGGACTTAGGTTGTTTCTGAATTAAATGAATGCAAAATTTGAAACTTTTAAAAATTTTGTTATGAAAATCGAAATTTCATGAATTTCAGTTTGACTAACATGTTTAGCAGAGTTTTTGTTTGGCTAATATTAAAGTTTTATACTGTTATGAAAATCATAAACGAACAGAAAAAAAATGTTAATAAACAAACCAAAATCAAAATAGTAGAGTACCATAAAGTCAATTTTGTGCATCTTTATCTATAGTAGGCCACTCTAGAATTTCTCTCCAAAACTTTTGGGATTCTATATTTCCGTCAACAAACTTATAAGACTATTTGATGTGTTCCATTTTTTTCTTAAAAATTGGAACTTTTTCAACGGAAATAGCAGGGTCTACTGGGAGATCAACCGTCTTCACTCTTGGCAGAAGTAGTGAAAAAGTGATAGTGAATGCGACTGCAATAAATTCTTTCGCCACTATAACTCCTTGGTCACTTCCTTGGCTAAACACATAGTAGTGAAATTTTGAAATGTTGAAGTGCTGCTTTGCGTTTCTAAATACTGACTTGGCTGAAGTTTCTATTGAAATAGCGTCTTTCTTGAAATATTTTGCCCACCAATTTCGAAAATCTTTAATATTTAGATGATCAATCAGATGAACTGTGAATCATGATAATTCAAATTATGAAATATGGTATTTCGAATATTGGAATTAGATTGTTTATGGGCTCCATGAATAGATTGCCATCACATATATAACTCAAATTCAACAAATTTGTGACTTAGGGTGTTTCTGAAATCAGTGATTCAAATGTACTAGAGCTGTTAGAAAAATCGTATAAAACAATAGAACTTATTTATATTGTGATATATGTATAACCGCGGCCAAAAAAAAAGTGAACACGTGAATTTTTTATACTAAAACTTTTGCTGGATGGTTGTAATTATGAACTGATTCTTACCAATGACAAACAATAATTATTACTGATTATTATCATCCGTAAGCGTCAGTTCATAATTACAACAACCCAGCAAAAGCTTTAATATTAAAAAATTGATATGTCCACTTTTCTGGCCGCGGCTGTATATGTAATTCTAATCAAAAATCAAACAGCATTTCTAACAAAAAATATATACCGCGTGTCGCAGAAATGCATATAAAGCTTCAGGTAAACCTATTCCTTTATATTTCCTCAATCTAAAACCGCAAAAAACGGTTCCCAGGGTAGTGTACTTTTCTTGTACGAACCCTCCAAATAGAGCACTTTTAACAGAAAACTGCGAAGTAAACTGCTGAAAATGGAACGGAAAATGTTATTAAATCAGTAAGGAAGTCTTTATCATTAACAGAACAGAAAATAATTAAAACGCACTTCACTCACCTACGACTGCTTTTTGGGTTACTGTTAAAAACAGCAGCGCAGAGAACAGTAAAATAAATATTTAATTAAGGTGTTGCATTTGCAATTACGAGCCCTGCGTCAAAAGTATTCGCCTAGCTGATATAGCTGTTTTTGAAAGTACAATCTCGTATTTTGTCTCGTGTCCTGAAACTAACAAACCCTGAGAATTAATTTTTGCATTTTTGGGACGCTTAGGGAATGTAGAAAAGAAATACCTGAAGCTTTATATGCATTTCTGGGACACCCGGTATAAAAGAAACAACAACATTTAAAACAAACATTCAAGTTTTAACAACAGAACATATACATAAATCGCATATAAACGATAATATCATGATTAGAGAAGGTTCTTGTCTGACGAAAATTGTATCACAAATTCATTAAACGGACACTGAAAATGCTGTCAAACGATAGCGAAACGTTAAGTGATAGTGCGCATTTTCAGTGTCCGTTTAAAGAATTTGTGATAATCGGGTATATTCCATATATCAGTGATTAATAAACACTGAATTATGCGCATGTGCTGTCGCTTTTAACCACTTTTTAAACATTTTGCTATTCCACAAGCGCAAATGACACTGAAAAGAAGGATATGCAATTATGTTTAGTGATTATATTTTACAAATGAAGTTAACTAATGTTTATAATTGTAAAATAACCACCGTGTGCTTTTGAAATACGTTTTGAATCATTGATTTAAAAGCAGTTGTTAAGAAGTTATTATTAAGCACAGTGTTAATAAAGTGACAAATAACCATTGCATTATGGAATATACCTGATTATCATCAAAACTACAATAAAATAATTTTGAAATTATTTTAGTTTTTGTACTAGACCTGGTCTAAAATGTACTAGCGTATTTTTTCCCCCAAATGTACTAAAAATACAATTGTGCTAGAAATGGCATCCCTGAGTTACTATTACCACAGTGTAAGTAAATACTCAGTTAAACGTCAGTGTCAAAAAAAACGCCATTCTGTTTGATACCCTTATGCAAATGTAATGTAATTTGTAAATCAGTAGGTATTAAACAAAGTAGGAAATATGACAGTTATACTCAAGTGTCCCTACTGTGTAGATTCTTATACTGTGCTACTACTATTCTTGTATCAGAAGAAAAATGACAAAAGTGAGTGACAGAACCCGTTGTTGCCAACGTAATAACAAGTCATTAAAAATCACATACTACATTGTCCTACAAAAGGAATAATAGAACAGAAAAATTTGAATAAACTAAGTAAAGCAATTTTTGGTTTACCTCATATATCACATATGTTATATTCCTTAAGTAGAAATAGATTATTTTAGATATTTGATATTTAACATTTTAAATGGTTCATTTTCTTAAATGCACGCTTTACAAAACAAGGAAATATTTCTATGAACATTCGTTTATTCAATACCAATTTTTATCAGACAATTAAAAAAATATGGATTAGACGAATAACTACCATGGAAACAATTAAAAGAAATCAATCAACAATTCAGGATAATTAAATTATTCGTCGAATAACTTTAATAGCAAATGGATACCTCGACCCTTATGTAACAATTATTTTGTAAAAAGTATTTCATTCCAATAAAAAATTAGATTATAAATGTTCCATCATTATTTTTTATTATTAACGTATCATTAAAGGCCCGTTTACGCTGATAGTACTTTCAGAAAGTCATGGTAGTACTACCACGAAAGTGGGTGTGATAGTTCCGACATGCGAGTTAAGTATCGAAAGAGTGAAAGTGACTGTCAAAGTTATTTACAAGATGATAGTTCTATGATAGTCGGTTTCTCATGGAAGTTGCTGTCATCAGAAACTATCACAGAAAACAGAAACTAATATCGTGAAAATCAGCCCTAACTGTTAATCTCCATATTCTTTCGTACGAAAGTAATAAATGACCTGCCTTTATTGTATTACCTCTGGGGGTTTACTGCTCTATCATTTATTAATAATAATAATAATCTTTATTGGATCAAAAAATAGAATTTACATTCATGTAAATGGATGCAGTAAACTTCGCTCAGCTGGAACATTTAAACCACATTCGGTGCTTCTTAAACTTTTTTGTAAAAGTAAAGATAGTTTTTTCCAAAATTATTATTGACCTTTACCCAATATGTATGTCATACCTTCGCTTCTTTTCTTGTGAATTAATAGTGGTTATAGTAAGTGAAACTTATTCGATTACACACTGTATAGACTGTTGAAAAGATGAAAACAAAATACGACTGATTCATGACTCTTAAGAAAGGGTGATTTAGACAACCTGTTCATTAAAATCTTACGGACTTCCAATTTGAACTGCTATTTCATATATCCGTTAGAGATTACCAATAACGATCTATTTAAAAATAACATTTTCAATTTCCGAGCACTTCCGGTTGTACCGGAAGTTGCTGCCAATTTTCTTATTTTAAACGAAATGCCTCATTTCTATTGCATTTTTGAACTCCTCTTAAGAATCTAAAGCAATAATGTAGGCACATGTCACGAGAAAAATTAACCGTTTCCGAGATATTTCCATTTTTTTTTATTCGACCTTGTTTATGATCAAGCCATTTTTATAAAACAAAAGCTGTGATGTCAATTTTGTTCCCATAGTAACAGGCTTCCAAATTATGTCCAATTCTATACTTAATTATTTACAGGATATTTGAAAAGTAACTCCTATTCGTACTAATTTAAACTGTCCAAAAGTAACTTTTTTAATAGAACATTCTTTATATTCCATATGACTCACAATTAGAAGAATCTGCAAGACATTGAAAATATCTCGGTTCTGTTTTAGAATTTCCTCTACCTATCTCTTACTGTTCACTCGCTATCGACGATTTTCTCTCTGACAGATCGAATGTTTTCACGTTTCGATATTATTTCTAAATAGTGCGCTAATTTTGAAAAGCTACACTCAAAATCAATCAACGCATTTATTTTTATATAGAAGGATTATTCCTTTCGTATTTATCTACGTACAGTCGCATCCAAATAAAGCGGTACTGCGTAAAACGTCAGAATTTTAGAGCATCAATTCATTTGAAGATTAGTGTACAATATTTACGTAAACAGAAGTTTCAAGATTAGAAATTGTAAAGGTTGTCGCAGACTTAGCTGTCATGTTACGTCACAGCGCCGTACGTCAACGGACTCTACCTCTGCCGTACATTGACTACGACGAGACGGAACGGTCACTTGCTCATTTACACGTTTAACCCTGATCGTATTTTGACAGGATGCCCTGAAATATGACGGTTAAGTGTGCGACAACCTTAAATCTTAATATAAAATGCACAAATTAAAATTTTTATTTTAGGGATTTAAGAGAGAAAGTTTTAAAGTTTCACAAAAATATTTACACTTCTTTTCCAAGAACTCCGTAACAAACGCACCGAATTCCTCAAAAAAAATCTCTAAAGACAAAACTTCGCGCTTTTAATTTTCGTACGGCGCGGCGGGCGTTTCAAATTATATAAGTCACTCTAAACTTTCTCTCCTAATTCGGTTTTTGCCAAACTTTCTTCACTGTTTTTTTTTTCTTGTACGTACCCGAACTGACATGCTTCCTCCCAGAAGCATGATGCCAACAAAATCACAACGAACACAATGAAATTGATGCAATAATATTTTGAAACTATTTATATAGCGATTTCCCACCACGGTGCATTTCGCATCGTCGCAACTCGAAAGCGAAATGTTTCGCATTTAATTTAGCTATTTCTTAAAAACGACGGCCAGTCGAGCGAAAATGATTGTCGCCGGTTAATCAACCGTAAAAGTGTTGCTTTTTGATTCGAATAGTTTTCATAATTACAGGGGCTAATGTCAATGGGGTATACATATTTGTATTACACATTATTTTGATTATTTATATTTTTGTTATTAATGATTAGTTAATGACATAAATAATTCTTTTCTATTCAAATTAAATAATTTTCTAGAACATTAATTTTATTATAAGTATCTATGTCATGAAATTTTTTTAATAAAGCATGGAACACATTCTATATTTGAATTTTTTTCTGAATTTTTAAGCAGTAACATGGAACAACTAAAATTCTGCGTTTTGTACACTTCGAAGATGCAATTAGTGAAAGGAATCAGATATAAAGACTACGCTTCTTCTATTTTGGATGAAATTTTGATTGGACCAGCCAACCTTTGAATTTTATGAAAAAGTATTCCTTGGATCGGCCTTTCATTTTTGGACGAATTACTTAATGGATCGACCTTTCATTTTTGGACGAATTACTTAATGTATCGACCTTTGCACTTCATAAGAAAAGTCACTTTTATTTTGGACTAAATTTTGATTGGAGACCACTCCGTCCTCGAGTTTCATGAAAAAAGTCCCTTCGGTTTGGATTCTTTTTGCAAATCTTCCTTGGACCAACCCCTTCAACTTTGTGCATTTCTATTTCTATTCTTTTTTGGACGAAATTCCCAACGTATCTGCCTTTGCACTTTATGCACTTTGGACAAAATCTTGACTGGACCAGTCAGTCCTCGAGTTTTATAAAAAAAAAAAAAGTCCCATCCGTTTGGTTTCTTTTTTGCATGAATCGGCTTTATGAACAATGTTTGAAGCTTTCTTAACTAACGTGTTACTCTTAGCATAAGTTTGCTGTACGAGTTATCATTAAAAATTTAGTTAGTTTAATTGAAAATCTACGTGGTAAAGGGGGCTTCAAATTATTTCCGGTTATACCGAAAGTGACAGATTCTTGAATTTGGTGCAAGAATTCGACCTATTTCACTATTACGATGTTCGTAATAATTCCAAGTTTTTTGCTATCTCTTACGCATAGGAATGCAACCACTTTTATCAGCGCTCTTATATAATAAATGTACCGATAACGTTTCTCCGAGTGACTAATTTATAAAGCAAGTCTTGCGGCTGGAAATGGAACAAAACTAATCGGCGGCGTTTCGTGGACAAAATGTCCACCAGATTAAATTGGAACAAAAAACAAAATCAACAAAAATATCGGGAAGAGTCACGAAGTAATTAATTTGTTAAGATTGGAAATGTATGTATAATATTTACATATTTACATATCGGGGACTTATAGGTATGCCACGTTTACTTGGCCTCTACATTCGAAACATTAGGTTCATATAAAATTCAAAGAAATTACTTGAGACATAAACGTGCAAAATATGCGTGTACGTTTTCAACGTAAAATGAAACGTACGGTATGTTAGAAACAGGGAGGAAAAAATTGGGCACGCTGAAGAATGTATTTTTTTTAAGTTCAGAATAAAACGAAAGGCAATAGAAATATATGCGACCGAATTATTAAATCACTGTAAAGGATAATAAAAATTGGATAAATAAATATAACCTTCGATCGCAGGTCAATAAACCAAACACTTGCTAAACTAAACTCGGCGCATTTTTTTAAATGAAGGTTCAACTGAAGTACGCCTGGCTCACTTTCAAAAACGTTCTTGATCCCTTTTTTTCTAAATTTGCTCTTAAATTACTATGACATTCGCATCGAAGCAGGATTTTTTATAATAGTGCCATTTTCTGTTCAAATTTGCCGGTCTAAACTCGAACTAATCACACAAAGAAAATGTTTTAAGTGAAAATAATAGATAATTGAACGGGTCTTATCGAAACAAATTGAACGGTTTCGTTGTTAAAACGTTTTAATTAACGAAAAGGAATGTTGGAGTCGCTCCTTACCTACAGACATGCTTGAGGCGATGCTCGAATCTTATTTAAGCGCACACATATTTCATCCACGCGTCCTTCTCGTACTTTGAAATGTGAAATGAGAAAGAGAATTGGATTTTATCGGTCTTCAAACTCACCAGTTAAAAACTTATTTTCAAATTAAATTTAATGACTATCATTCAAATGTCATGACGTTGTTACCTAGAAATAATAAAACAACTTAAATAATATTTTTTTTGACTACCACATCCGAAAGTACAATTTTAGCATACTCGTTTAAGGAGAGAAAGCGGTACTTTACTTGCCTAGGCAGGTAAAACGTTTTACCTAACTGTGCAAAGCCCACTTAGACTAATCTCGAGTAACATTAATCGCTTCTAATTATTATTATTATTATTAATTAGCTATAAAACAGCGTTCACAATGACGTAACTTCACTTGACGTAACAAAATTAATCTCTAAATACAGGTTTGAAGCGTTTTGTTTTAAGTAAATACTTACAATTCTAAACTGAAACTAATTAATGTGTTTAATTGTTAATTTTCGTTTACATTAACAAACAGTGCATTCGAATTATTATTTTCCGTTACGTTAAGTAATTGTGAACGGAATATAAAAGTGATGACCAATTAACGGTACGAGGGGAGTTTTTATATTATTTACTTGGCAATGAAAACTATGCTTGTTGCATTCGAATGTATCTGGAGTGATCTGGAGCGTATGATCTATCTTTCTCACTCACGATTTTTAATCTATTTTGTATCTCGCTCATCCGTTTAAAGAATCTTGTGTTTATATTATTTCCATGACAACTGGCGATCTTTTCTCACATCCCACATTTAAGGAGGGTGTTAAAAGATCGCCAGTTGTCATGGAAATAATATAAACACAAGATTTTTAAACAGATGTGTGAGATACAAAATAAGTTAATACTCGTGAGTGAGAAAGATGAGATTATGTCTTTGTTTAGTTCATTATTTCAAATGCCATTTGAATTATTTTTATTGCAATCCTATCGTTTTGTATAGGAATGCAATATAAACATGTAATTCAAATGGCATTTGAAATAATGAACTAATCAAAGACACATGATTTTATTTCCATAGGTCACTTGATTAGAAAAGATATTGATCACGCGTTATATGTCAAAAGAACAGGGAATGGCTACAAAGACACAATTAAGAACATGAACAATTAAGAACTTGAAAGCGGCTATGCGCGAGAAAATCATGCTCAGAAATCTCCGCTTCTGCACGACAATTGCAGAGTGCATAAAGCACAAATTGTTCAAGCAGTTGTCAATGAATGCGGCTTTGAGGAATTACAACATCCACCTTACAGTCCCGACCTCGCCCCCTGTGACTGTTATCTGCTTCCAAGACTCAAAAAGCACTTGAGAGGGCGTCGCTTTGAATCCAATTGACGAGTCTTATTTTGCAGAATTACCAAAAGAATTTTTTTCGAATGCATAGCGTTATTACAAAAACATTTGAATAAGTGTGTAATGCTGGGTTTCATAAACGTCAATTAAATTTAATCATTTGGTTAAGAACAATCATTTCTATACCTTCAGCACATATAACCATAGCAACGTTTACTTTTAAAGGACGATTAAATTTAATTAACATACAGTGAGAATCTTGTAACGCTGCACATAGACGAAAATTACCTACACAATTAGATAATACATTTCTGACAGCGGATTTCACAAACGTTACTTAAATTTAATCATCCGTTAAAAGTAAACGTTGCCATGGTTACATGTGTTGAAGGTATAGGAATGATTATTCTTAATCGATGATTAAAGTTAAGTGACGTTTGTGAAATCCAGCATTAGTCTTATAAAATTGCACATAGGGGTTTTAACATTACGTTGTTATGGTTACTACTCAATTTTCAATGATGAATCATTTAAAAAGTGCACATAGAAAGTATTAAGGAAAGTTTACTTCATTATATTAATTTTTATTTCATTATTTTAATTATTTCATTACATTAATGAAATTTTGTGGCAAATAATGTAGAGACTTCTCTCAACGAAGCTCCATTTGAGAATAATGTGTAAATTTCTACATTTTCGGTGGTTGTATACATTATTTTACAATAAATCAAAAGAATCTGACAATTCAAAATCAGTAGTGTCATTAGTGTCATTACTAACAACGCACAGTAAGCATGGCGAATGAAATAAATTTGGAAATAATAATGTAATAAATCTTCCATTGATAATTACTATATGCAGTCTTATAAGGTTCTCAGTGTATATGAAATCCACCATTAGTTAATGGTTCTTACGTTGAAAAATAAAATTTTGTTTGTTCTCTAACTCGTTGTTTTCATAGCTAGGTAGTTAACATAAAAAAAACTCCCGTCGTATTATATTTGATTATTTTTCAGTAATGTTATTGAAATCTTTATATTTTTGATCATTTAGTATTATTTTTAATTTCTTTTATCTAATTTGTAAAAGGCGTTGCCCTGCATTATCGTCAAATCCAACTAAGTATCAAATAATTTGTCATTCAAATCAATCTCCGAAAAATAACTACATTTTTGCGCCTGCGTCGCATCTTTTGATCTCTTCGAAACGCTAGCGTCGTTTATAACGAATAAGGTAAATGAAATACTTTTTTTTTAATTTATGAAGCCCTAAATCCTAAATCTATAAATTCTGAACACTTCAAATGATATACTTTAGTAAAGATTTTTTACCGTAAGAAGTACACAACGCGCAGAAACGAGCTTTCGTCAAACGAATCCATATTCAAAGTTATAGGGGAGATTAGAGTACAGTGGCCTAGCAGTCATGCGAAGTTCACCGAACAACTCTATCTCACCACTCCTTACTAGGGCTTATTTATTATCTGTCTGCCCCTATACCACCGATCATCAGATGTTCGCAATCCGCCAGTCTGCCTGTCAGATTTCTATCAGTCATCATGTACTTCTTAGAGTGAACGGTGTCTAAAGTGGTAGTCGAAAAAATGTTATATTCACCACGGCAGTAAAGTGTCTTTATCGAATTCGAGAAAGTGTCACATTATTGCCGGCAGTAAAGTGGCACTTTATCGTACAAGTTATTAATGAATAACTATTACATCATAGTAATTTGACAATAGTAAAGGTGTCTCACAAATGAAGACTTCAGTGTAAAAAAAGGTAAAGTCTACATTTCGTATATTTTTAACTTTTTTTTTAATTGAAAGTCATATTTCCTTTGTTTCGTTTGACTGCAGATGATATTTAATCATCAGGTATGCCATTTATAAAAAGCCCGAATGATATTGGCCCGAGTGCAGTGCCTTGCGGCAAACCTATTCAATGTCTCATGCACCGCTAAATCGAAAGATTTTTCTAAAATTAATCTTAATTAATCATAAACATCATTAATTTTCACAGATTTTATTTTTTATAATATAGTAAACGGTGAGCAAATAAAAATCAGATTAGAGTAGGCGGTGCAAAAAAAATATATGTCTGTGATTAAATAAAATGTCAATAAATTTGATAGTCCATGAATGTGTTACATTAATTAATTCATTTAATCACAGACACTGCACCGCCTACTCTAATCTGATTTTTATTTGCTCACTTTTTATAACGAACGTGTTAGGAATTTACAATAAATTTCCTTGGGAACTGATCAAAACTCGAAAGGATCAATGAACCTATAGGGATCGTTTGTTGATGGATAAATTTTTATGGGGGTCTTTTGTCTTTTGTTGATCGGCGAACAAACAGTTGTTCAAAAACATTTGCTGTTGAAATTTTTCCATGCTATGAGCAATATTGTAAGATCATTATTCTTAATTGTTTGATGCAACACAATATAATTTACAATGATTTTAAATAAATCCAACAAATTCCTCGATTTTAATCAAAATGTAATCATTTACATAACGCAATGACTCGAAACAAATGCGGCATTTAAATTACCAATGGCGCGTTATGAAAATTATTAACGCTCGCCATTCATTCCGGTCTGGTGTTCCAAGTTACAAATACTATAAATATGGGTAGAATATTTTCAACGCCAACTTGACAACAAATATTTGTGAACAGTTGTTATTAATTGTCTTCTGGGGTTCGATTAAGTAAAATCTTTGTTAATTTATTATACTTATTTTTTTATACATAGCAGAACGACTATTGGCCGTATTCACCATTCCTCAGTTACATGTTTAAAGGTCAGTTAAGCTGTTAACAGACTATTAAATATAAAGGCTGTATTCACCAACCACTGTTAAGAGCTAATGTGTCAAACTCACTCTTTTAAGTTAATTATGCATTATTTGGCAGTTAATAAAATTTATCGCTTTGTTATAATTATGTAGCACAACAAATATAGTTAATTTAAATTAAATTTACTTTTAACTTAACAGAGATTTAAATTTTAACGGTAGATTAGTAAACCGACTGTCAATTTCTGAATGGTGAATACGGCCGTATATGTATTACCTCTAAGAATCCTGTTTGTTTCCGATTTGGGGCTATAATAAATTATATTAATAATTAAATTTAAACTTAATTATTAATATAATAGGACGGGGGATATATTTTCTTTTGAGGGTTCAGACTTAAAGAAACTTTGGGAACCCTACTTAAGCTATTTACAAAAAGCACGAATAAAATTGGCCCGAGTATAGTGCTTTGCGGCAAACCACAGGGTGAAAAGAATGAAAGTGGTATTAAAGTGCATCCCTAAAATCCGAAACCATACAATAATGTCTTGGACTTTCATAATTTACAATGATTTTAAATAAATCCAACAAATTCCTCGATTTTAATCAAAATGTAATCATTTACATAACGCAATGACTCGAAACAAATGCGGCATTTAAATTACCAATGGCGCGTTATGAAAATTATTAACGCTCGCCATTCATTCCGGTCTAGTGTTCCAAGTTACAAATAGCTTCAGCACACATTTTCTGAATAATTTATTCATAAAAAAATAAATTGCTTTGCGTTTTTTGCTGTGATATAATAATTCGTTTTCAACTTTAACGATAAATGACTAATGGATTAAAATACCAGACACAGGAAGTAATCGAGAATTCTCATAATAACTGAAAGGAACTCGTGATATTAAATAGTGGGTGGAAAGTCTTTGGGATCAGTTTAGACAGAAACTAACAACGACAGGTAGACGAGAAAAAATATGAACACTCTAGGGGGAGTATCTCTACTAATCACAAACATATAAAATCTTAAGAGACTGAATAAATAATAAACAAAGATGAGCAACAAATTAATTCTGCTAATAAGTGACTACACAATCGAAGTTTCTACTTCAAGAAATAAACTGAGTGCAACTTCAATTAAAAATTTCCTAATAATGACTAATTATTTTATAATTTTCTTAAGTGGTCGAAAGCAAAAAACTAATAGTAAGATAATTACGTCGTAAGTTATGACAACAATGTAAATTCGTTTACACTAATCCGATTTCTAAAGTGTAAAAAGCAGGTAAATCCAATTTGGTTGGTTACGCAAATCGGCCAAAAAACGTAATAAGCAAAATATTTAACCGAAAATGTTTTATATATAGAGCAGTTAGCAATTTACAATAAATATTAATTCTTTGCGTAACCCACGGTTAGGAAACGACAACAGAAGGAATCTGTAATACGAAATATGTGCATTAAAAGAATTTAATAAATAAAATTTAAGCGTGAGATGATTTAAAAGTTGCAATAGACAACCACGTTAACGTTATAGTATTTAGTAAGTTTTTGATTTACTAGAAATATTTAAACCAAGCAGCAACCCATTAAACATCCTTGTTTGATAAAAGAGTTCTTGTTGTGTTCTAAATGTTTAAACAGAAAACCAATTGAACTGTTGTCTTTATTGTCCTCTCTCATATTTTCTTTCATTACAAGTTTCAAAAATATTGAAGTTTTAATTCTTTAGTTTTAATTTTTTTTTCTCATTAAAAAAACAACATAAGATGATTTAAATCTTTAGGTAGGTATTTATAAGATTGAGTCTAATATAAAAGTGCAATATTTTTATATTATATTCAATAAAAGCGTTATTGAAAAACCTTGTTACAAATTAATTCTGAATAATGAGGAAATAAAATATAACTAACAACTTCACTCATAATTAAATTAAACACTTGTTTGATAAAAATTTGTATAAAATTAACAAACGAAAGCGAAACGTTGAGAATTATGTAATATATAAAATTATAACGAAACTTTTATGTATGTAATGCTTCAGCTTCAATCGAACTTGAAAGAGGAAAAAACGTTATAAAAAGGAAAAAATTATTGAAGCAAACTAAAAATAAAGTTGAGCAAGGAACAAATAATAAGAGAGTCGTAATATTAACATTGAATTTAAACCTAACATAGAACGGCAACGCAATGCTTAAAACTGGCAATCAGAAATTGGAGGTTTACGCGATTAACTGTTGCATTATTTAGTAAATAATCTGGTTGTAGGATAATTTGCAAAGGTGTAGAGTCTCTATATTACTATACCTACACCTACACCTTTGCAAATTATCCTACAACCAGATTATTTACTAAATAATGCATCAGTTAATCGCCTAAACCTCCAATTTCTGGCTGCCAGTTTTAAGCATTGCGTTGCCGTTCTATGTTAGGTTTAATTTCAATGATATTAATTTTAAAAAAGAAAAACTGAAGGGAGCGGTAGTTATTTGAAATAAAGAAAGAATGTATACTGCTGATTTTAGATCAAAATTGCCTTCCTCGCAGGTTCTTTTTAATTTATCGAATTAGGTAATAGTCGGAGTGTGCCAATTCTGGACTAAATGGAGGATGGTCCAGTTCGATAAAGCCAGTGACGACGATAAATTCTTTTCTTTCTTGCTTTACCTATGTACCTTTCAATTGTCGTGCAAGAGAAAGATTTCTTTACAGAGCATATAAGGTCGTTCTAATCCAAAAGCCTTTTCTAAGCTTCTGCTTTAATTGTTGAGCCTTTTGGTACATATTCAATTCCTTCACTGTCCCAAAAAATCGTAGCCATCAATTTTCATTTTCTATATTATGATTTCGTACTTCTGAGAGCTTTCTAGTCTAGTCTGTAGTCCTGAATAAATTCTCTATACCAACAAAACTGCTTTGACCGAAATTTGATTAGAAAATCTGGTAAGAAAATCATGGTCTCTTGTGAATACTTAAGAAAAAATCAAAAATTTTATTACACTTCGACGTTCTAACTTTAAATCACTCATTTTCCACTCTTAAAAGTTTAATAACTCTTATTTTTTTTTTTTTTATCAAATGAATTGAATTTTTACAGATATGTCAAAAACGTGTCAATTCATAACTGTTAAAAATCAATAACGTAGCTCTTTTGTTTTATGGCTAGGTAGATAATTATTAAATCTTCTCTCGAACAGAACAAAAATAACCTGGTTTACTTGTTCAGACATTCTCACAATCCACCGTCGCGTCGCCACGTCTATTATCTAAATTGAACTTTTCTTCGCTTTCTTCTCATTTTCACACTTCTCTTTGCTTCGTCGTAAGGCCTCAGTTTTAGCAAAGATCTTTAGTCTCTTACTGCTACGCAATGTCGCTATTGCAACAACCCTGACTATAATTGAAATTGGACTTTTCTCCAGTTCCTTCTCCTTCTTCTGCTTCTGTTTGTTTTTTCGCGCGTCCTCTATTATAAGTGAGGTCTTAAACTCATATTCTCTGTTGGATTTCAACTGGTAACGATTTGGTAATCCCATCCAGTGCTACTATTCCAGGAATCCCATCTTTAGTAATATCAAAATTGGATTTTTCACAAGTTTCTTCTCCTCCTCCTTTTCTTACTTTTTTACACGTTGTAGGCGAGGTCATACTCTCCTTAAAATTCATTTTGATAACCCCAGCCAGCGTCGCCATTCCAATTTTAACTCCGAAACCAGTGACGGAACTTCAACGCGTCGGACTCCGCGGCGAGGGAGGCCCAAATTCTTTTTGTTTGAATTTTCTTTGCCCTTTTTTAAATCAACAGCATAATACAATAGGAGTTAAATGCACCATGAAAAGAGTGAAGAATAGTATCGTATCGTTTCAACGTTGGTTGTGTCTCTTTCTTCTTGACCTTCAACGCACTTGTCGAAAATTGATTATATGTTTACTGGTGGCCAAGTAAATCGTTACGACTTGAAGGGCACGTAACCCTTAGCGGCAATATGAGTGGGGAGACCTAAACCAATTGCAATTGCAACGATAGCCAATGTTTTCAATGCAGGTCAATAAGGGCAAGATTGGCATAGAGGGGTAACGATTTTAATGGCCATCACCAATATACATACATCCACTCCGTGAAATACGTGATAAACTTTAGATATACAATATTAACGTTTTCGACAAGAGATTGTTTGAGATTCGAATACAGTCTTCATCCAATCCCTGACAATTCAGTCACTTTACTAATATCCGAAGATGACAAAAAATTTCTTATCGAGAACGTTAACATATAAGAAAAAAATACATGATGGTTGTTTGGATTCAAGATCGTGATATGTTTAGATACAAGATCAAGTTCACGTTTTCATTATTATTAGTATGTAGTAGTTTTGAAAAACAAGTTGTTGTTGTCAATAAAAAAAAATATATCAATAAAACAGATTCATTGAGAAAGAGTTCTGCGTTAAATATTTTATAAGATACAGTCCACTAAATTGAACAGAATCATCATTGTGACGGTTTTTCATTTATAAACCAAACAATGGTTGTCCCAAGAATTCCCTCTTTAATTTAATAATATAGACCGTCTAGGAAGTATCCGGAATTTTGAAATTTCTATCAATATATTGCTTATTACTTATTATAAATGTTTACGATATTTACGATATTTTTAGGAACGCAGCATCTTGTCAAAATCATATTTTTCAAAGAATCTAACAAAAAAATTGACCACTGATGTTGAATGTTAACACTTTTAAACAAACAGAAACATTTGAGTAATTGTATCAAATTAGAGAAAAGTGAAAACATATTTTCAACAAAGCGGGTTCATAATTAAAAAAAAAGGATTTGTTGTTTCTACCAAAAAATTTAAGAGAAAAAAGTAATAACAGCAAGGATGAAACACCAAATCTATTCAGGATGCAGTTGATTTGATTTCAGATTCGGTTCCCTGAATAATTAATGTAACCTTCAGGATTAAACTGAAATTACATAAACAAATAACTAGGATTGTTTTCCTCTATTGTAATTGTTTTGTTCATAAATTCAAAAACGAGAAGTTGCAGTGTTCTTTTATTTTTTCCGGATACTTTCTAGACGGACTATAATTATAAAAAATTTTTTTTTTTTTGGGGTAGGGATCCGAATAATTTGCGGGTAGCCAAAAATTTGAAGTCCGAAACATCGAACTGAATGCTTTTGAATTCTGTTGAGTACTGCAATTCCAATCGTCATTATGGTAACTATTGTCATCAGGGATGAGTGTAAATGAAGACAACCGGGGAAGAATTAAGCTATAAATGAAAAGAAAATAGCAGAAGAGAAAAAAATACTTGTACTCTTCGTGGATCTCCTGAAAAACAGATCCAAAAAAATCTGTTAAAAGAAATTGGGAACAAAAATGAGATGATTCTTTGAATTGACGAACTGTTGCTGGTTATATCTCAAAAATCAACGGTTACTGTTTTTAATTATGAGGTTCCATATTCGCAAAAATTAGAAAGCTTAACTTTCTGGGAAGAGACACCTTGGAGAAAGATTTATAGTCGGGGGGGACTACAACTCTAAACATATAGACTGGGGACCTAACCTAACCACAATTAAAGGTAAAGATTTAAAGAAAGCAGTGCAAGAAATGAATTGCAATTATCACTCTACAGATAAGCCTACTTATTGGCCTACTGATACTGATAAAACCCCCGATCTATTAAATTTCCTCATCACGAGATAAATATCTCCTAACTTCATAGGAGTTGAAGAGAATTTTGACTTGGATTCTGATCACTCAGTCGTCATATTAACGCTAAGTGAAAAGATAATAAAAAGGGCACCTAGAGTCACCCTCACTAACAAGACCACTGACTAGGGAAGCTTTCAGATTGACCTTCAAAACAACATCAATCTGAACATCAGCCTTAGAACTGGAAAAAGAAGTCAAAAGCTTCACCAGGCTTGTTCGAACAGCGGTACATAATAACACCAAAGAGATTGTGGTGTAAACTACCCAGCTGAGATCCGAGAACTAGTCAAGGAAAAACGAAGAGCTAGAAGAAGGTGGTTTCCATCGAGAGATCCTGCGGACAAAACCATACTTAACAACAAAACTCAAAAGCTTAGAAGAGAAATCCAAAAGCTTAATGAAGAATGTGTAAACTTCTATTTACAAGAGTTATCCGCATATGAAGAAACTGATTACTCGCTCTGGAAGGCAACCAAGAAGATCAAGAGACCCAAAACCTCTATACCTCCTATTAGAAGCACCCATGGACCATGGGCCAGAGAGAACAAGCAAGGAGCAGTTCTGTTTGTCCAACACCTGGCTGAAGTATTCACTCCCAATCAAGGCCAAGTGAATCACTCTATAAATACTATTGGCTGCGGCCAATAATAGAAAATAATAACTCAATCCCGGATTATCAATTTGGATTCAGGCAAAAGAACTCAACAATAGAACAAGTGCATAGAATAACCGATATCATCGAACGTGCGTTGGAAGAAAAACAAATCTGCTCTGCAGTCTTCTTAGACGTAGGACAAGGTATGGCACGAAGGCTTGATAACAAAATAATATGTAAAGATATTGACATCTTACATCTCGAGTAGACTCTTCGTAATTAAACAAGAAGATGAATATTCGGAGCTAAAAGAGATAAAAGCGGGAGTGCCTCAAGGTAGTGTGCTGGGTCCTATCCTCTATTTGCTATATACTAGTGATATACCAGACTTGGAGGAAACTACAGCAGCTACGTTTGCAGATGACACAGAACTACGAGCACTAGAGAAAGAAAAAGAAACTGCAAACAGTCAGCACCACAATACGTGACTGGATTAAAGAATGGTAGATAAAGTAAAAGAGCTGAAATCCATCCATGTCCATTTTACTAACAAATTATTAAAAGATCCACCGTCTTTACATATAAATGGCATCACGGTGCCACATGAAAGCAACGCCAAGTACCTAGTCATGACTCTGCACGCCAAATTTAGGTGGAAAGAGCACGTTAAGAAGAAAAGAGCAGAATTAGGCCTGATAGATAAACAGCACTATTGGCTGGTGATAGGAAGAAACTCCAAACTTTCAATATTCAATAAACAATCACATCTTGAAACCAGTATGGCTCTATGATATCCAGCTTTGGGGCTGTGCCAGTGATTCCAACATTAAGTGTATTCAAACATTTCAGAATCAAGTGTTACGGAACATAGTAAATGCGCCCTGGTATGTTCGAAATTCCGATCCTCATAGAGACCTCCGGATTCCAACCGTTAAGGAAGAAATCAAAAGGTTTGCTGGAAAGCATGGAGCTAGGCTTCACCTTCTCGTTAACGCAAAGGCTCTTCAACTGCTGGACAACCAACACCATGTTCGAAAATTGAAGAGGAGAAAACAAGCTGATCTTGTGCAGTGTGGTACACAAGAACAGAGTACAGTGCGTGAGTGAAATGTAAATACTCCAGGAAAATCTAGAAGACATCAATGGATAGACTCTTGCCGATAAGAATAAGATTTGTGAGATAAAAATTAATGGTTAGTCTCAAAGACTACTTTTAAATGTAGACACATGGTACTATGAAAAAAAAAATCTGTTTGACTTTCAAAAGTACGTCATTGCCCAACCGCCGCTCTTCACAAGGATTCGTTGCGGTTGGTGCGGCGACAGTAAAGATTTGCGTTACTTTGATTTTATAAGAGAGAGAGATGTTCATTTTTTTTTTTAGAAATGTGGATGTTTCTCATCCAATAAATCAGCCTGTATAAAGACGACGAAATGTGCCAACACCTGTGACAGAAGGGGGGGGGGGGTTCTAAACGATGTAGCATTGAGTTTAACGATAAGGTGAGTGACTTGAAGTGGTCCGAACCTGTGTGAGTGGCGACGAAACTTTGAGTTCGGTGAAGTCGGGGTGGGTTCCAAGATGTACGACAATTTTCTGCACAGTGTTAGGGTTTAAAGCCGTCCAAAAACCAAGCAATTCGATAACGTCGCCCCCCGATTTCAACAAGAAAAGTTGATTTTTAATTGAAACATTTTGTATTTTATTGTGATTTCTTATTTCCAACGAAGATTATAAGATTTCCCTATAGTACCTGTTACAAACAAAGGGTTTAAATCCGAGCAGACAAATGTTTTATGTTATAAGAAGTGATCAAATGAAAAGTGAACTAGAGTTGGCGATGCAAGTAAACATGCATGTGTGTGTTTAGTTCGTCGAACGCTCCTTCAATCACTTTGACAGTTCTACAAAGTAAGAAGACAGGTTTATTAAAAAAAAAAATAAAGCAGATGCGTAAAATGACCACTGCCTATTGAATCAAGACAAGTTTGAACTCTATGATAACTGCGTGAGTAACGTTAAAGAACATTTCCGGCGAGTTATTTCTATTATAATTATAACCTTCAATTTCTGCCTCGATCCTGGCCCTAAAGTACCTTCTAATGGTTACGATTCATAGTCGCAAATTTCAACTTAGAGGGAAGGCAACGTTGGGGTGCCTGGATTAGATTTGTCTCTAGATTATGCTCGACACGTAATAATCAAGAGGGCTTAGGTCAGGACTGTTAGGAGGCCAGAAGAAAGACCTTCAACCAAAACATATCGACGATATCAGAGAGCCCATTTTGGATTAAATGGTTGGTAATTAGTATGTGCGGATGCGCCGCACAGTGGTCAATATGCGGAAAAAACCCATTTTTTTCAAAATGCTGCAAAGAGCATTTTGATTTTAAATTAGTAATTCTTAATGATTAACTGATGTATATTGACAAAATAATCAGATATATTTCCATATTGCATTCTTATATAAGCCCTTAAAGTCGCCTGAGTTGTAATGCTTACTGACAGTGTAAAAATTCATCATATTTTTATACGAATTTCTCTTACGATTTTATTACTACATTAAAGAAATATTTTTTAACGAATAGCAGCACTATTGGAGAATATGTTATGCTGAATAAAAATAATTATTTCAATTGTTGTGCCATTACATAGAGGACTCGAAGAATTGTTGAAAAATATTTTGTGAAAAAATTTAATAGGGCATAATTTTTGAGCTCCGTCGAGCGCTGTGTTCTAACCTATTTTTCTGCATACATTAGACTTCTAATTAAGTAATAAAATACTTTTTAGCTGCGACCACTTGCGACCCTCGTTTTAGGTTACAATTGTTTTAATATTTGACATACTATAAATATCGCTTCAACTGTCGACCTGTTGATGTGAAACCTTTGTTGTTCATCCAGTGCCTTAGTTTCTAAGTTCTTATGGTGTTAAAAATATGTATAAGTTTCTATTTCGTTTTAGATTTAGATTTTTAATAATTAATTTTTTTTATTCGGCTTAATTTTCATTCATTTTATTTTATTTTATTAATATTTATAATGCATCAAAAAAAGTAAAATAAATTAAAAATGATAACGGACAATGATAATTTCAAAAATAATTAGTTTTTTCCGCATCTCTATAGAACCTAAACCACTGTGCGCCGCTTTGTTGAAAGATGTACGGCTACAATTTTTCCCCAAAATGACGATCTTCTTTTGTGCTGCGAGGTCCCCAGGTCTTCCGTAATCAAATATTTAGATGACTTCTGGATTAATTGTTGATTTTTCCGGCGTGAAGACTCCTCTGAAGCCGCGTATCTCTTTGCCATATTATATACCGTCGATTTTGGGTATCTAAAAAATGTTATAATGTGTTCTTTCAACGAGAGGCTTTCAATGATCGCCATTCTTGTGTTGCATTCTGAGCTTGATTTAACGAGCTCGGCCAGTTGGAGATTAGGGAAGTCTTACGTATGTGGCCTTCCTACCAATTACCGCCTACCTATGGATTTTAATATAGCAGAAATTTCAAATTAATTGAAGGGTGTCGGGTGTAAGCAAAGTCCATTACATAAAATTTTTGGAAAACTAAAAACAAAAGCTTGGAGTCTCGATTTTTCTTGCTACTGTACTTTTTGAAAATATTATTTTTCCTACGACTAACCTCGTTTTCTCCTTCACTAATATTGCAATGTCAGGTCGGAAAGCGATCGCAGGATGTCGCCACTTAAACTTTTCACTAATACTGCCGTTCGAAAGCTCTCTTCAAGCTTCACCAGATGACACCAAAACCTCAATTTTGAATAAAAGTGGACTTGCCCTGTTTTCGCCCGACACGCTTCAAATGTTGTCCAGATTTAATTGACGCACCCTGTAGTTTGGGAAGTATAAATATATTAAAATTGTAGTTGATCTTGGAATTATAATTTGCAATAAAATTTATCATTTTATGGCTTAGAATTAATGAAAAAAAAAGAAAGAACTCAACTTGCATATTTCCGGAAATCTAGACGAGGAATTTGGAAAGACTTCAATAAATGCAGATGGAAATTTGATTCTGTAAGTAATTAGCTACATTCAATGCAGCAAATAAAAATAAAAATGCATAAAATTAAATTTCTGGAAAGTTAAGGTAGTATTTAATTAGGAATTGCGAAAAGTATAAACACAAGTGTCAAAAAGTGGACGTAAATTTGATGCAATCATCTTGATTGTCTAATGAATCAAGTTACACAGTGAAAAGATAAAACATTGATAAGATACATACATAAATAAATATTACTGCAATGGCCATACGTAAACGCAAACAACATTCTCTAGAAGAGTGTAATTTATATTTAAAAAGGTTGCCAGCGCTCAGAATAGAAAAGGTTTATACCTACGGAGAACTTTGAAGACCTAACATATAATTTTACATGCTAGAAAAAAATGCTAGGTAAAAAACACTTAGGTATGCGAGGTCTATTAGTCTCTCGAATTTCAAAATCAAGTCTTGTTTAGATGACGTGCACCTGCTGTTCCCCACCTTGCAGCAGCCGAGTTGATGAGGAAGAAACAGTCCAGTAGAACACAGAACGTGAATAAGAACTCTGTGTGAATTTACGTCCACGATGAGGCTTGCTTATATATTGGTGAGTTTCTCAGTTTTCATCTCTTAAAAAAAATCTACATTATTTTTCTACATTCTCATTCTTTCTTTGCGTTTCAAATTAAAATTTATTTTCACATTTTGAACGGACGCTGCAGAGATCAACAGAGCATACCGTTCAGATACGGTAAAAAAAAAGATCAGTTACTTTTCGTTTTAAATAAATAAAGCAAACGCGCAACGATGTGCGGTTATCCGAAGAAAGCTGCTTTGTTGTTTATTAATCAAGAAAAAAAAACTTAGTATGCAAATTTCAGCTCGCGATGTAAACGAAAACTTGTTCTGAAGGCGACTTTTTCTGCGTTAAAGTGCAATTTATAGGAGATATTTTATAGAAAGCGGAAAGTTATTTTGCAATAAATACGATTAAAAAAACCATTACTCGTGGATCGTGAAAAGATTTGCCATGTGATTTTTTTAAAACTTCTAATTTTCTATTGGCACAAAATACTAGGTTTTTGTGTACATATTAATTCTGAAATTTTTTTAGATACCTACACGTCGCTTAGTGTAGCATCAAAAACGTGTTGAGGAAATTAAAATCATTTATGTATTTTAAAGTTCATTTCATTATACTAATTCTACTCTTGTTTTATGTCTGTTATTTTACAACAAAAATGATTGGATTAACTTGATTTGAAAAATATTTAACACGTTTATAATGAGAAGTGATAAGGAAGAAGGATTTAATTATGTAAGGCATACAGAGGCAAAATGAAATTTTAATTAAGTTTAATTTAATGCTAATTAATTTATCGTAATTATTTTATTGAAAACAGATATAACAAATTGTTCCGTTAATACCAAAAACACAAGATCAATAATGTAATGATTTCTCGTCGGATAATTTTTAAAAATGTGTCAAATATGGTCGTTCATCTATTGCTTGCCGAAAGTAGTCGACTGAAAAGCAATAAAACTGTGCGAAACTGAACCTAATTGAGCTACATCAAAAGACCGCAGTTCAGTTTTGGTGCTTTGATACTTTTGACATTCGGTATACATTGACACTCACTTGCACATACAATGAAACATCGATATACCGAACGTTTTTAAAAGCTATCATCATTACAAGCTGTTTCATAAATTTCAATTTTTTTCATAAACTTAAGAAGTGGTAAACTTAATTGACAAAATCATTAAACATGAAAACTTTTTTGAATGTCTCCTATAAACGATTTTAATTTATTACACAAATAACCCATCCCAACCCAAATAATAAATGCATCATTACTTGCAGATTATGAGTTTGAGTATGAGATTATGAATTCCATAATTTTGTTTTTTCTAATGTTCTCTAATTAAATAAAACTAATTCGTATATCACTTAATCGTATAGTATAGTATTTTAAATCATTTATACATTCCAAGTTAAGTTATTAAAAACAGTATTGTACAATCATGTCCAACTAAATCGGAAGCCCTTTACACTAATCGCAAACTCACACAATCCTCTATTTACTTGAACGCGAGTGAGCAGAAGAATTTCTTGTAGAATAAAAGTTTGATATTTGTTTTACTAAAGTTTTTTTTAACGTCTTTATAAGCAGTGGTTTCAGAAATAATTAAAAATGGATCTCTTCCCACAATTATTTTATATCTTCAGTACACACGCGCACACTCACAAGTTAAAACCACTTCATGAAATCTTAGAAAATGCTCTCCTCACCGAATTTCAGTGGAGAATCATTTTCCAAATTCCATGAAGTAGTTTCTAACTTGTGAGTGTGTACTGAAGATGGCAACCTTGCTGCCGAAATACGTACCTACGGATATAAAATAATTGTGGGAAGAGATCAATTTTAATTACTTAGGCTGGGTTTCTCAGTCCTAGTTTAACTTTAAACTCCTGTTTATTCCCATGGTAGCAATTATAAAAACAATAGTGCCTATGGAAATAAACAGGAGTTTAAAGTTAAACTAAGACTGAGAAAACCAGCCTTAGTCGTTATCTTCCCATATTTATTAATAACAGTACAAGAAAATTTTTATAATTGTATTAAAGATAATTTACACAAACCAAATTTCTTAACATTTAAAAGTCTTCCTCATTATTTGTGTTGAAATTGATGTACACGAAACGAAGTAGAGATATGAAATTGGAATGTCCTCGTTGAAAACATTTTCATATTTTACGCTTTATTATTATCATTATTATAAACAATAAAGCTCAAGATATAATATTTATAAGAAGCTAATAGCGTTTTCGACTGATTGCCCTGGAGCACTCTCCGAGTATCTCTATCTTGTTTTAATCTTATGTAATAACAGGGGATGGAGATACACTCAGAGTGCTCTAGGCTAGTGAGTTTAGTGAAATGAAATATAGTTTATAACCTGAAGCAAATTTATTTTAATATTTAGATCAATTTCTGAACGAAACTTCATCAGTAATTTAAATTTTGAATAATTTTTAATATTTTTCAGAAGACTGTTTGCTTTAATGATTTTAAGTAAACTTTGTTTTTTCATTTTCTGAATTACGCTGATGAAATTATTCATTGAACTATTCATTCCGTAGATTATTACAATTCAATGTTTTGACAGCCATCTTCAGAGGGCTTGCCTCAATAAGGCATATTAATTACTCATATTAATATGAGATTTTATGAACACGTTTCTATCCGATTTTTTATTGATTTTTATGAAGATCGAATCCAAAGCTCCAAAGATTGTATCAAACTAGACACTCTAACTACTGAGCTACTAAGGTGGTAACTTTATTAGTTGTAAACATCAATAAAAAATATTATATTTAAAATTTACATTTTTACATTTACATTTTTCGTCAATAAAATTAACATGCCGATCGGTTTTTTAAAATTTATTTAATTGATTATTTGTTTTTAATTGTTTAAATATTTATCTAAATTATCGCATTTCAAACACTTTTAAAAGCAGCCTGTTGCAAATTTATTTAATAAAAAATTAATAAAAAGTTGCAATTTGTTGGCATAACAATAAACACTGAAACTGTTTTGCTTTATGTAATAAAGTGTAAATAAATAAAGTAAATAAAGGTGTAAATAGGTTAAAAAGAAAGGAACAAGTTTATTTTAATAATGTTTTCTATTATACAGGATGTCCAAAAAAAGATTAACACAAAGTAATTTTTTTTTATATAGGGACCCAAATTTTTTTCAGAATTTAGAATTCCTTCTAAATTTTTTTTTAAATTTATTGTACCAGAGGCCTAAAATCAATTTTTTGAGTTATTGTCATTTAAAACTTGATAGATAATTTGATAAATAAAGCAATCATGTTTATTTTTTTAATGGTTTCCTGCTAATGAATCAGAACAACCAAACGTTCTAAAATCGTCCGAATTAATTAATATATCTGATGATTTCAACACCATCCGGCCGCGTTTTTTTTTATGTCGATCGAAAACGCCAAGACTTAAATTAGAAAAATCAAACATGTCGCCTCGATTTCTCTTTCCCGTCACTCGGTTTTTGCCACATTCGAATTTATACGGTTTCAGAATTCTCTTATTATTATAATTTCTTGCGTTTTTGCATTCTTTCACCGTCAACGTTTCAAAATTGTTAGGAAATTGCTTAGAAATTTACTAATTTCTCAAATAAAGAAGAAGTGTGAACCGCATCAAATAAGAGCGGTTGCAAAATTTATTTTGTTCTGGAAATATAATATTTTCTTAATAAACCGATAAATGCGATATTACATCAATTGGACCGGGGCTATATTAATTGTGCGGTTTAAATTAATAGAAGGCTTTCTCATGGGGTTTCTACACACGCGCAGTCATGCTCGAGAAATCGCAAAAATAAACGTTTTGCTTTTTTCTTCAAATATACAGACAGTAAAGCAAAAAAGTTCCGTGTAAGGAAAACCATGGAGATGCTCATAAACGATAATTCAGGGACTGACACTAAAATTTTATGAACTGACAATAAATTTTATGAAGTACTCATAGTTTAAGAATTTAAATCTTGAAAAACGACACTTAAGCACTAAGACGAACTCTCTCTTTTCCTTCCACAAATCTACCTTAAATCGTCTTGAACGTTGAAAAGTCGAATCCATGACGGAATAAAGTTGTATGTTTCTCGTCGTTTATCGTCGTAGTAAGCAAAGTACCTATTTATTCTTTGAAATTCAAAAGTTTAAGGTCAATTTCGATCGTCAACTGCACATTAACTTTATGTAAAAATAACTTAGAAGGTAAACTCGACTTAAAAGCTTGAAGTTTAAAACCATTGATTTTAATCAACGAAAAACTTTCATCGTATCCTAAGTGTTGCACTTTATAGCAAGAAAATAAACAGTTGTGCTGAAAAATATTAATTCATCGTGAGATAACTTCTAATAAAAATTTTCGATTACCGAACTAGTAACGTTTGGTTATTTAATACATTATTATTACGTTATTATTGGAGTCGTATACGATCAAATTTCTGGCTTTATTACTTGAATGAAACCCTATATATAGCGTATTATAAACATTTTTTATACCTGCCTCTTAACGCTTTCTATCGCAAAATCCTAGGCTCAATAAAAAAAACTGCGTTCAACTCCTTGTAACATAATACTATGTTGTCCATTACTTATTGCGTCTCAAGCACAAAGTTTCATATTTCCACTATTTTCCTGCCACTCTTACGAGTTCATTATCACCTTGCTCATATTCCTTGATTTTGCCAGGAAGAGATTTCCATTTAATCTACCACACCTTTGAAATATCAATGCAGGAAAAATGTCTTAATTAACAGGAAAATGAGTCACTGTGTGCAAATAAGGACTTATTTAGTTTCACTTAAGCTTGGGAAAACAAACATTTCAAGTGATATATACAGAGGTTGTACGAAAAGTAGCGACCGTTTTTGAATTGAACAATAACCAGTAGAATAGGGGTTCCCAACGGGGTCGTTATCGCCCCCTCAGTGCCGAGAAACACTTGTAAGGGTGTCGATGAACCTGTAAGGGTCAGTTGGGGATGGATGTTAACAAATTAAATCACACACTATGTTATTTGTTTACAAAGTACAGAATATAACGATGTAATTATTGTAGTAAGGGTTAAAATACTGGGTGAATAAGCAAAACCTCATTGTTGATTGTGTTTCATCAGGATTACCACATTTTCAAATTTGCTGATTCATTACCTCTGCGTAGATACATACACTGTATACTACAAGGATTTTAGTACATTTAGTTTAAAAAATGCCAGACGTAAATACGCGCACGTTGAATGTAAACGATCTAGATAAAATTGGAACGGCACGAAACATCTAAAAAGCTCGCTTTAAAGCTTTCCGAAAATATGACGAATTAGCCACGTTTAACAGGTTTCGCTTTGTATACAAAAGTCTGGTTCTATAAATATCGAATGCGATGAGTAACAAAATAAATTCACGTTCTGTTTTAGAAGGTTACGAAATTGACAGCAGTAAAGCAGAAGTAGATTTAACTGGAATCTGATTTGGACTTTAGTGACAAGATGGACTTCATATTTGCAGATTAATTGGAAAACAGATGCACAGATTGTTTTGTTACATACAAGAAACGTAAATTCATTCTGCTCTCGATTGATTTAAGTCAACATTTAGTTAATAACTGTTAACTTTAGGAGTTAATTGAAAATATTTTTTGGAATTTAACTAATTTGAAATTAAGTTACGTCTCAATGCGCAGAATCGAAACAATTTCACCGTAAAAATATTTTATTAAATTGACATGTTTAGTTTGTTTGCTTAAATAATTATATCAAATTACATAACAGAATTCTGTTTCCAATATTAAATTGGTAATTAAATGGTAAACCTACATGTATATAAATGATGTAATCAGCTAAATGTATGTATATCCACGTACCTAGGTAGATTATCCTGTCACTTCTCATTGTTTGAAAATTGCATTCGGAAAATAAACTAATTGGAAACTGAAACTTAATTACCCGTGGCAGCCTTGTATAAGGAATTTAGTGCCATTTATTGCCATTTTAACACAAACAAACCGACAAAAGAAGCAGCATTCCCTTTGGTACATTCAAAGTTCTTTATTTAATGTATACGAGGGGAGATTTTTATGTAATCCACCTAATCAAAGAAACAGTAAGTGGTGATCGTATTGTTTTGCTATGACATTTATCTGTTTACCTATCGACCCCATATGGTTCAAATTAAAAGAGTTTTACAAACTTGACTAGGACGTACGTATTACAGCTTTCCTCTTCACATAGTTCGCCATCATACTATAATGATATAAAACTTTATTATGAGCAGTTTCGATGAGATAAAAATTGAAGATGATTCAAAGAACAGAAGACAAAACGAAAACCAAGAAAAGTTTGAAGATTTGGTTTTGTCAAATCTAAGGGCTGTAGTTTCAGAAAAGGATATATCAAAAGCAATTTAAAAATTTTACGGTTTGGAAATGAAAAGAGTCTTTGCAGTATTGAAAGTTGCGCTAAAGACGTGAAGATCCAATTACAAAAGAAGTATGAAGGCAAACGAATATGCAAAGAATTTCCACAACCAAAGAATGACTTCTGTTTTTCTTATTTTATTATTAATTCAAATGATAACACTATAAATTTCTTCAATGACAAAAAAGTAAACCGAAAATCTTCTTCTTCGACTAAAACTGTTTGCTTGGTATCACTTATTCGGCGAACTATAAGAATCAATTTTGATGGTGGTTTTTTTTTCCTACTTTGATAAAATTAAAATAAATTGGGCTCGAAAGGGTTAATTCTTCATTAGTTTTTATCGAAAAAATCAAGAGTTATTCTAATTTATTGTCTGTCTACATTAAAACGTACATATTTTTTATTGTCATGATCATGATCAGACATCAGTTTTTGAAAACTCTACACTTCTTAATTTTTTGAAGGGTTACGTTCTCGTAAAACGGCTCTGCTGGCTGTTTTCATCGGGAAAAAACAAATTATCTTTTGATTGTGGAAATACAAGAATTTCTACCTTATTATTATCATTAAAACTATTAACTATCCCTCTGGACTTTTATTTTGAAAACCGATCTTCAAATTTTTACATTTTAGGATAAAAGCTATCAAGTTGTTATGTCATTCTATGGTGAAACAAGTTTGAATCACGTTTTGCTTGGCTAACTCTTCATTCCTGATCGTGGGAAGACGGCCATTTGCGCTCGGCGCTCTGATATGTGGATTTTGTTATAATTAAACATGTTTGCTGAAGAATTTGTGAATGCAAGAATTCTAATGATATGGCTGTACTAACTTCACTTGTCCCAAATGCCCGAAGTTTCGACTCAAGTAAAATGAAAGTTTGTTTATTGTCCTTTGAAAGCTTACACTTCTCTTTTTTTTCTTTAGGTTTTTTTCTATGGGGATCTTTGAGCAACAACTTTTATTAGTATCCTTACCTTTTATTGGTAGAGTGTTTTTAGTCAGGAAATTATTGAAATTTTACACCTCCTTAAAGTGTTTTTCAATAGCCTTGGTGAAGTTGTGGCCTCCAACCGTATTAGTTAACCCATCATTTCTTTCGCATTACTGCCTTATATGTTTTATGCAAATAGCAAAACAGATTTGGAACAGTTACGTCAATTTAACCTTCCTAGTGAAAAAGCCGTTTTGTCTCATTCTTTTATGATACGGTGGAAGCCATGTGTTCGTCTCGGCCTGAGCCGCTCTGTTAGATTTTCAGCAAAGTGCCACCTGTATACTGGCGAACTAGATGATGTTGTCTAAGATTACTTTACTTTATGAACATCTTTGTGCAACGAGTAAGACAAATATAGTATTGCTGCCTGTGTTTGGTCAATCTGCGACAATAGTTAGCCTTGGTCTATTCTTTAAACGTCCTTTCTCTTCAGAGCTTAGCCCACGAGTAAATGGTTTTTGGGGCTACTTATTGTTGACGATCCTAGTGTTTGGAAGTAGCAAATAGTTTCTTACATCTTTCAATATATCACTTTGACCAATCGCTTTTACTTCGCCTTGTATTTTTGAGCTGATAATTGCTTCGATATGGACTCATTTAAATTGTCTTCCAGAACTTTTGTCACATCGATGTCAGTTGATTTATTTTGTTTCATCTTTTGATTGTAAAGTGTTTAATGGCGAGTTTTCCTAAATTGTTCTCCATCACTTTCATTTATTGGACTAAAACTAACTTCTTTTGTTTTATCTTTTGGTTGTAATACCAATTATGGCGAGTTTCCCTAAATTGGCCTCCATCATTTTCGTTACTTGGACTGCTGCTAACTTCTTCTGTTCTATCTTTTGGTTGCAAAGTTGTTCCCCATCATTTTCGTTATGGTCTATGGCTAATTTCTTTTGTTTCATCCTTTGGTTGTAAAGTCAATTGAGACGAGTTTCCCTAAGTTGTTTTTATCACATTCGTTCGATTTCCGTTCTGGCTCCAGAAGAGAAAGTTTTACTTTTTTTTTGTTTTTTTAAAACGACTGGTGGTTCCTCGTAACTTGACAAGTTATCTCCAGTCTATGTTGCACTTTCTCTTGGTTCTTGTTGGACGACTCTCAGCCCTTTTTTAAATCTGTAGATTTTTTTATAAATGATGCTTCAAATGCGCTTGCTCATTAAATTATAATATAAAATAGGAATTTTTATTTTCATCAAAACAAGGTTTCCATTCTAATGCTAAAGCTTTTATTAGACCACCATCTGCAGCAAGTGATAAAAATTACGGCTCTGACTCTGGTCCAACACCAATTTCTATGGCACATTCAATAAGTTTTCTGCAAAAGGATGGCATTCTTCATCAAAAACTTCCTCGCACGTGATCGTTTCCGAGATTAACTGACGGTTTGCAAATTTGACTCTTTAGAGAAACTTTAAAGATATTTAATTTTCGTAAGCAGCAAAACATTGCAACTTTCATGCGTACGAATAAAAAGAAATGTAATTGCAGGTAATGGCGTCAAGGAAAAGTAAAAACAATGTTTGGAGAACTAGGCGCGGTGCAATAATGTCCCTTGCAGCTATTGCAAATCAATCATGCATTATGGTTTGCATATGCGCTGAAACAGTTTCTTAACCACATGTTACGGAAACTAGACAACAAGAAACAGTTACGTAACTCTACCTTTGGTAATTCCTTTAGCTTTAGCAACATGTTGATAAATACTCCAAAATAAACAGTAAACCACATCGAAATTATTATTTTTTTGAGATAGGTAGATAATGTATGTTAAAGAAAATAACATTATTTTTTTATAAAATGAAATATTTCGTGGTTTTCTTTACAAAACAATATTTAGGCAGATTTGGACTTAAAAGTGAATAAACTTGCGAAACGCAGCGTTCAAGAAGGAATTTGTCACTGACACTGAATACTGTGGTTTCCAGGTAATATTTCGCCGTGTGAAATTCTTGAAAAGTGTTGGTAATGTCGTGAAACAAAAGATTTACAACCTTGGGTATGTCACGAGCGACGTTTTTACTGTTTCGCCAGAACTAGTTCTCTGATCCACTGAGACATTAAAAGTTTGTTCAGGTTTCTCGGAAATGCTCGGTATATTTGTTTAATTTTTTTAACTTGAAGTAATCATAAGTAAAGAAGATTAAAGCTGCGTGTACTCGAAATAAAAAATAAAACTTTCAATTTTATTTATTCAATTATATCAACATAACACGAATACTTTAGCAATCACAACAAATTTATAATAAATTTCTGTTATAAATAAAAAAATCTACCTTATAAATTTATGTGAATGTTCTAATATCATAAAATAATCTACATTCCTACAAAATAAAATGAATATAAAATATATCATGCATGTTAATGTATTCCACTTTTACGCTACAGTAACTACTGTATGTGTGTGTTACATCATACGCATAACTGAACCGTGAGAACGTAGTTCCTTCGAGTTTAGAAGAAATAAGTAAATTATTAACTCTAACTCCAAACGAGATACTTGTTCCCATCAACTTGTCATTCTCCAGAATCTCCAGAAACTTTGTGTACAGCCAAGTCCAAACCAATCGGTATTCCAATATACTAGTGCGACCTGATTTATGCTTAGAACAATGAAATTCTCTAATTGCATCAGTTTATACGAGCACAACGTACTATTTTTATTAAAACAGAATGATTTAATTATTTTTCTTGAGGTACAACCTTTTCAACATCATACTAGATCGAAGCTGTAGAGTACTATTACTTTTTATGATCGTAGTGACTTTTGGATAGATATACGATCTTTTTATTTGGCATTATCTTTCTATTTCACTCATTTTCTTTACCCATCATTTCGGTCTCATCATCTTCAAATACCCATACTTACAGGAAACATATGTGTAGCATTCTTTTTTGTACAGAAATAATTCCGTTTATGTCCTCTGGTCTTACGTTTATTGAACCTGAGTATCATTATCTGAACATAAAACCTCATTAGTTTGATACATGCAGATTTGCAGTTATGCAGCAGCTAACGTTCTCTTTCTCGTAACACTTAACCAAGTGCATTCACCTGAACTGTTAAGTGTAACGTCCAGATTTTTTTCTCCTGAAATATTTACTACGGCATGCCTGAGCAATTAGCGACGATCAAAAATACCGAGCGAGTTTTTACAAAAGTTAAAATTCAGATGTGAATTGGCGATAATCATTTTGTGATTCTTTAATACGTCATCGAATTTCGAAGTACTTCCTAAATAAAACATCATATAAAAAATTACATAAGCGACGTAGACATAAGAGATAATGCAAACAGTGTGCCTTGGTTTGAATTACTGTAATATATTGTCTGGATAAACAGAACCTTGGAAAATCAATATTATAATATTAAATACACACACTTCTGTAATCGTTTATTTATGTGATTTTAGATGTGCGAGTATGTACTTGAGTAAATCTTATATAACATTTGGATTTTTTTTATATTTGAAGAGGAAGTGTGGATACAAACTTGCGTTAATGGATTTGTACAATGAATACATCAAGCATGACATCTTTTTTACTGATTGGCTATTAGCTTACAAACGAACATTTGAAATTCTGGAAACTGTTTTACGAGAACTCAATTATACAGTAAACTTATACACTTCTTCGACAATAGTGTTATAATCAAAGTACTTGATATCAGAGTATCGAGTATGGAATTCACTTTAAATTCAACTTTAATTTCCAAGTCTTCATCTTGTAGTTTTGTCATTCATTGCTACGTCATCAGCAAACATTAATATAATTATATCTTTTCCAATGGAATATCCAGACAAGTGCCTTATCATTGCCTCTTCTACTGCAAAAATGGATGTTATCATGAACATCGTTACGGTTTCATTTTTTCCCCATCGAAAACATAAATGTGTATTACAGGTGCAGAAAACGTGGTTTTACAATTAACTTTGTCAAGGCAAAATACGTGAGTATCGAACTTGATGAGAAAACAACTGTAACCATTGATGACAAAGCATTAAATATCTGCAAGAATTTTAAATACTTAGCAACAACTGACAAAAAAAGGTGAAAAACACGTAAAAATAAACATACCACAAGAATCCTATCATCACCCTTCCCTCCAAACAAGCTATTTCGAGCTAATTCAAAATTCTCTATCAAAACTTCTCTCCCGACCACAAATGAGCTCTCCTATGAGACATCCCGAAAGTCCTATGCAGAGTCCGAATGCTCCTGAAGTCTACAGATACAAGGTCCTCCCTAAATTGGCCCACAGGGATCATCGCCCTTGGAGAACCACTACAAGGGCTGGACAGTGTCCATCTGTCCCACATGTCAATCCATCCTCGTCGCCAATTTGTTAGAGACACAATTTCTTTAAAAAATGTTCATGCTTTTTCTTTTAACATATTTTTCTTCGTCGTTCTCTTATTTTATTTAATGAATAATTAATGTTTCCTGTGTATTTCGGAGTATTCGGGAAAATTGAATGGAACTTAGTATGATATATACTGTGCCCCCGCCCCCTTTCCTCCATTTGATTTCGATCTTTTCTATCAAGGACAAATCGCACATTACGTCATCACGTCTTCAGCAAATATACAAAAACCAAGCCAATTACTAACAGCTTTAAATCTTTAGTAGCGCCTAACACGAAATTGTCTTCCTCCAAAGAAGACTCAACCCTCCCACACAAAGACTTTACACGGAATAACACTTACATTCCCCACAAGGTGTGCCCTCCTTAGAAATTGAATTTCCTTCTATTTTGCGTGGAAAGAAATAGATGGAACGTCCAAGATGCATGTCGAAAGGCACCCTCGAGTAGTTAAAATACTTAGCTTAACCCTAACCCTTGCAACAGTGTTTGCACGTCAAATTTCAAATTGCAGCCAACTCAAGCGTGATGTGTTTCAATAATGAATGGCTACAAGAATCTTCTGTGATTTGTTAATCAGGTAGGTCCTCGCACGAATCAATGTATTCTCCATGGAACAATCCAACAATCTGCAATAAATTCCATCTCCTTAGAGTATGTTAAAACTTGAAGGTTGGCTGCTGGGATTAGAAAAGAAGAAAGATTTGTGGCCGCAAACTATTTGGTTTCTAGGGTGAACGTCGAGGAATTTCCTATCGAAATTTAGCCTTTGTAATTTTTCACAAACAGTTCAAAGGAATAGGAATGGATTATATAAGATGTGTCCAGCTAATAACCTACTTACGCAATGGAAGGCGAAGGATTAGAATCGACATATTGAAATGATAGAAAGCAAACTGTATTAGGCTAAATTAATTGAAACAAGAAGAAAAAGAAAACCTCCAAGAGCACAATCTAATGCACATTAGCTTACTGCGTCGTTTTCTCTCTTAGGTTGTCAGTCCTGGCAAGTATGGTGGCATCATCATCAAACGTCACACTTATCACACGCCTTATAGAATAGCAGATTGCTTTGTCGTTATCTCTTCTGTTGCAAGTATGGATGTGTCCTATAGATTTATTTATTTTTTTCATTGGGAAAATCGCTACTTATGGGGTAGATCAAAGACGCTGCCATCTCGATTGTTGTCTCTCTTAGGTATATCGTTATTCGTACGAGTATATTAATATTAAATTATAGCAAACTTCTGAGTTCGAAGCTAACAACTACCGAGTACAAGGTTGTCTCATTTTAGCTTCAACTTTAATTAAGTATAAGTAATTAATCGAAAGACTTATTTATAAAAGTGGAACAAGTGGCAGCATTATCATTTAAAGAAATTTTAAATTTGGATGTACAAACGATTTCTAGGGAAAAATCTTTGCAAATAATAAGGAACTAAGAACGAATGTAATAAATTATTATTTAAATGATTTGTTACTCATTTCTGTCCTGCTACTTACACTAATAAATTTTTATTGCGCAAACTTGAAATCTATCAATCTTGCATATAAACGACTTAATTTGTGTGTCACAGTCATAACTGTGAATATAATTTTAAAGGTAATCGACAATAAAATCGTATGATGATATCGATGATGTGTTCAGTTACATGACCCGAATATTTAATTTAAATGACTGTCAAATTACACGTAGACCGCAATACATATGTACTTTTAAACGCACATTGGTTTATTTAAAATCTCCACATGAAAATATATAACGGAAATATTTTTGCTAAGTAATTGATACTTCGCTGCCTTTACTTTATGATATTCCACATACATAAGAATTTATAAGTGATTTATTTCAAATGTGACAAACTGTTCGCGAATGCATTGGTTTCTCTCGTGAACCAAATTCTAACCAAACCAGAGAACTATCTCAAAATGATTACAATTTGAATGCCGACAGTATTTCTTAACACTGTTTCTTATTAATTATAATTGTATCAATACTTTCTAGTAGAATGTGTACAGGGACTTTAAAAACTACATTCATTTATAAACTTACTCAAGTTATAATATCGTTGACATTTTCAATGCTAATTTGCCTATTTATGCTGGCAGTGAACTAAGCAAAATTTTATGGAATCATTTGCATTTGATAATAATAAAAAAAATTATTGTGTTCCTTTCACTTCACCTTCCGGGTATTATCCTGCTGCTACTACTACTAAAAATAAATAATGAATTGGACACACACAGACCTGCGAATCGTAAATCTACAACAAATATTACATCATAAACTATTCAAAATTTCGTCCGCGTGAGCTTACCTAACCTTCAGTGCAAATCTATTTATATCGACTTTATGGGTGCACGAGTAATTGAAAATATGTTGCATTTTTGACATGCATATAAATAGATTATTACCGATTACGAATTACCGGATGTAAAACTTAAGTGACTGATTCTTAAATAGAAAACGTGATTGACACAGGACGAGATTAAATGAATTAAATAAGGATATTAATAATACTAAAGGATTTCCGGTCGAAATCCAAAAGAATTAATGAAACACCAAATACAGTTGACACACAAAATGTTTCTCTAAACAAACGTACGTCGGATGTTAAATAAATTTTGATGCACATACAGGGTGTGCCTCTAATAATAACAACTTCATTCTATTGATGTACTTCATTTAATTACGCAGCATCTTGATTTTAAATATTCTATTCTTTTCCAGGTGGGCATATTTTGCCTAATAGCAGTGAGCAGTCAAGAAGCAAACGTTCATCACCCTGCAAAGGTTGCACATCACATCGTGAAACATTCCAGCGAAGATTTAGGGCACGGCAACATTCATTCAGGTAAATTTTGCACATGTGCCTTTTATAAATCAATAATATCGTTAGTATTCCATACGCATGGCATTTAGATCGATGTGATACGAATATCGATATCACGGTGACCTTGTGGCTATATTAATCGTGTGATGCAAGAATGTCTCTTAGTAGATTATTATTTAAATAAGTGACTGTTAAATTTCCATATCATTCGCATCTCATTTACAGAAAATATTTATGCAACTGTAATGAAATGATGTAAGGAAATAAAACGTTATCTCTTATCAGAACAAGCCAAATATAAAGATGTTGCATATTAACAAACAACCTTACAGGTGGTTCAGATCCTCGTGCAATACAGGGGGTGGCCACAAGAATAACAAAGATATTTATCTTAAAAAGGGTACTTTTTCTGATATATTCTATTATTTCCTGCTCACAGATTCAAGAGCTTTCCTGTTAAATGAACGCATATATTTAATTTAATGCAAATTAAGTGTTTCTAATTTGAAAGACTACTTTATTCAACTTGAGGTCACTACCATGTACTTACATACATCGACACTTATTCGTTGCCGTTAGATATTGCTGTCATATTTGACCAAAATTTTATTTTCTAAAAATGTATTTCAACGTCAGTATTGCCAAATATAGAAAATCAACAGATCCCACTAATTTAATCGGATCCACTTCGAAACCGCGAGTTTCTAAAACTTTTTGCTTGTTGTACCACTTCTCAGTCATTCGACGCGGTATATTAGTACACGTTTAATTAAAAAACGTTTAATTGCGAGGCATTGACTTACAAGAAACATCGTCGTATATCCGGTTACGAAATATATCGCCTTATCCTTGAAACGATTTGGCCTGAAGCTGTTTGTCCAAAAATAAGACTGAATGAACGGATGCGATTGAATTATTTTCCGCAATTTTCGATTTTATTATTTAGATAAGACAAAAGTGAGTTGACCAAAAAATGTTTCCGCTACTGTACTTACGGCATTATAAATAATGACGGCACTTTCCTTTATTAATTAGCTCGTTAAAATATGTAAAGGAAGTAGCTACTGAGCAAATAAACAACGCGATTTAAGGTGGACATAAAAATTCCTTGCAGCGGCATCTGGTTTCTATAGCAGAGGCCAAGTTTGTTGAAAAATGAACCACAATGATAATCTTTGGTATGAGTTACAAGTGGTATGAATTTCGCAGCGCAACTACACATTTATATTTAAATGCTTTTCTATCCCTACAAAAACGCACACAAATAAAAACGCACATAAATAAAAACCAGTTTTGAGTTATTAAATTTAATTACTAAAAGGTAAAGAAAAAGATACTACATAAACTAATCCTAATTGAACTAAAAAAAAAAACAAATTAATAAAAGTTATGCATACAAAATCGAACTTAACTTTTTTAATAAAATAATATCTTAACTTTTTAATACAATAATATTAACACCCTACAAGATGATTCGTTTAAAATAACGGTGGCAATGGTATACCAAAATAAATTATGACACCCTGTACAGCTGAAAATACAGTGTGTCCCAGAAAGTTTTATACAAATGGAGAATAAGTTTATCTTACATTTCACAAAAAAAACTATTCTTTATAAAAAGCTCTGCATGGCTTGTAGATCCATAATCACGTACAAAATTTTATAAAAATTGGCTGGAATACAAGGAAAATAAAAAATAATGATTTGGACGGAGAGCAAAGTACGTTCAAACTGTAGTGGAGAGCAAAATGTTCAATGAAATTGTGATTAAATAGCAAAAAATTATGCACACTTGTAGATTATTGATATTCCCAGATAAAAATTAAAAAATAAACACTTCAGCAATTGTTAGATAATTTATTTTTATAAAACATTGATAACCTTCTTTATCAATGTTTATCTGGGAATATCAATAATCTACAAGTGTGCATAATTTTTTGCTATTTAATCACAATTTCAATGAACATTTTGCTCTCCACTACAGTTTGAACGTATTTTGCTCTCCGTCCAAATCATTATTTTTTATTTTTCCTGTATTCCAGCCAATTTTTTAAAAATTTTGTACCTGATTATGGATCTACAAGTCATGCAGAGCTTTTTATAAAGAATAGTTTTTTTTTGTGAAATGTAAGATAAACTTTTTCTCCATTTGTATAAAACTTTTTGGGACACACTGTATATCTCTGAATCTTTTAAATTAACTTAATTTTCATGTATATAACAAAAAACGGAGTTATTCAAGAAACACGTTTAAGTGCCACACCCTGTATTTGCATTATACCTTTAACATAACGTTTTTCATAAGAATTTTATTATTTTTTTAATTATTTAATGGAGCAGCCAGACAAAGAGAACGTTTTGTATGTGTATTTACATTGCATTTTGCATGCTGCTGACGATGATCTAAGTTAAGCCGCTTTCCATTTCATGACTGCCCTTAATCAAAATATTTTTGATGTCTCGGTATATCTAAATACATACAAATTTTTTGTTTGTTTTATTTATTGCTTAAACTAATTAAAAAAACAACAAACATTAAAGCATACAAAATTAACATCTCTGAATACATAATAAAAACATATAAATATTAACTACACGAAGAAACGTGTTAACATTATGGAAAGAAATAGTAAGTATTATAAAATGGAAAGTGTGTGAAGGTATAGGCTTCAAAAAAACATTTAATGACAATTAGAGCAGCTCCAATCAAAAGAGTTAAGAATATTATTTGTAAAGAAAATATTAGAGAATCAATTTTTAAATAAATTTATAGAACCGCTAAATGTGGTATATTAATCATGATTTACATATGTTAGTTATTATATCACGCGCCAAAAAAACTTCCACGTTTCGAGTTGGCCATTATTTGAGATAGCAAGAAACACGGTATGTCTTTACTACCTATATTAAAACATCAAGTAAAGTAAGTGAGATCAGCTGTTTATGACTATAGCATTGACTTATGTACGTTTATCGAACCACCGCCAACTCCAAACATGAAAGTTTTTGAATGCATGATGTGTATAAACAATGAATGTATCTAATATATGTACAATAAGAAGTAGCCATCCATGCATTATAAATTAAGGATTCTTCTGAAATTGAAATCATGAAATACATATAAAGTTTTAGACGAAAGTTTGACATTTTGTATCATAACCGTTTTCCAATATCATCAGTAACGGATATAGTTCATTATTATTGACTTTTTCCGTCCCTCTCTTCCCTTTGCAACTATGCTCTCTCTACCATCTAATTTTGTTTATACAGGTGGACCAACATTGTGTGGGCGGAAGGTTGTGGCTTTACGAAAATGCGATTTTCTTTATTAATTTGTAATTATATCTGTTTTTAAATTTACAAGAATCCAAGAACTACACATAAACCATTTTAAAGTACGTATCGACCTAACTATACTTGTAAACTTCCTTATTTCCCATTTTAGGAAGAACAGCCATTCTTCTTAAAAAATTTCGCTTCTTTTAGCAAGTCCTCAGCCACTACCAAAATTTTGAAAAAACATAGAGGCTGGTTAGAAAACGAGACAACGTGAAATTTAGTTAAGAGTAAAGTACCTTTTATTTGAAAGGAAAGTGAAAATATTACTGGAAAAGGATGTTTGTAATGTCCATAGAAGCTCAAATATCTAATCTGAACGTTGTATCTTAAAGTTGATTTTTTTGTCTGCATTAATATTATTCAAACATTGACTGATAATTTGTTCACATGAAATCAATAATTTGAGTTAAACATCAGTTGCAGTTGCATAGATAACTGCGATAATCACGTTGGCTAAATTTATATCTATTACTTATTAATCGTAATGAAGGCAAAGTAAGTATAGTGTACAGCGTGCTGCATTGATGAACGCAACATAGGAAATCCCATGTTAATTTAGACGAATTCAAATATTGGCTTCCCTAATTATTTTGCAGCAAAATTTCGTTTAGGTTTTTAAAGTACTCTTCAAGGTTAATCTGTCTGCGTAGTTTGAGAATTTTTCATTTGCTCAGTTTCAAAATATTTTAAAGAGATTCAGTAACCAAATTCAACTTATATCAAACTATCAGCACGATCTAAATCAGTAAATCGCTGCCTTAGAGTTATAAGGTTCTATGTTATATGTTAATCATGCATAACATAGAACCCTATAACTCCAAGGCAGCTAAATGTTAAAATAAAGTAAAGCAACTTACAAAATTTGACAGGAATAAAGCCAACTTACTCAGTCATTTATTTTAACTTTCACTGATCAAAACCGTACTGATATGATGGTTTGATACAAATTGAATTTGGTTACTGAATCTTTTTAAAATATTTTGAAACTGAACAAATGAAAAATTCCCGAACTGTACATATTCATCTTGAAGAGTATTTTGAAAAATTATACTGGAATTTTGCTGTAAAATAATTAAGGAAGCCAATATTTGAACACCTCTAAATTAACATGGTATTTCCTATGTTGCGTTCATCAATGCAGCACCCTGTGTTAATGATTCAATACTAATATTAATGATTCAATACTTAGGAGAGCCATGAAAAACATGTTTTTGCTTGATATATTGATGATTAGTATATACTTGATAAAATAATGCTTGAAAGTTATTTATCGAAAATGTTGCCTTTATTTTGATAAGGGTATTGACAAAACTTTTTATTGTCTCAAATTGTATTGATATAACAAATTCGATTGTTTTTCATGGCTCTCCTATGTATTGAATCATTAATATTGAATCATTAATATTAATATTGAATCATTAACACTCCGTGTAAGAAATCTGCAATTTTGTTTAGTTTTCAGTTTTTTTTACGTTAGTAATCGACCCTTTGCTGTAATTCACATTCAAAGGGACTTAGTAAAATTCCTTTCAATTTATCTCGATATTTCGGTAGTTCCGATTATTCTTAATACTCACAATCCCTTAAAATACTTTCACCGACCGATTCCTTGATTCCAAATGGACGATGTTTCCAGTTAGAAATCTCTGAGAATCGTGACGTCCGCAAGCGTACAATTACCCTTCGGCTAGCCAATGAACTTCCAATCATATCTCACATCCTCAAATTTTTGGCTTAATTAAGAGCATGAGCTATATTTTAAAAACCGAGATGCAACAATTTTAAGTTAACTTCGTAAATGTTTAAGTCAACACAAATACATACGATATAACGCGAGCTTCATGAAATAGTCTTTGGGTCACGATTACGCATTACAAGTGTTTGGTTTAACAATTTCAATCATTTTTTGTAAATCACTGTAAAATTGGTAAATAAACTGTAAATAGTGTTGTGTGTGTATACACACGTCGAGAGAATAGTAACTACAGAAGTACAAAAAAACAAAGATACTGAAGCATACCAACAATATTGCAAAAGTATAAGTAATATTGTATACGTTAGTTAGGTTATAAAAGAAGAGGTGATAACAGTTCTAACATGCAGCAGGAAAAGTAGTGCACGTTGAGACTTTCATGTCATCTAATTCGATAGGTGTATTTATTTTTTCTTATAATTTTAACAAATTTGGTAGCCATTTTTCAGACGTTAATTTCACAGCTTGTAAATGTCAAATTATTTAGATTATTCAACACATGCTATTAACCTCGCAATAAATAACATTGTAAAAATAAATTCGCGCTTTAAAATAAAATTTAATTCGTCAAAATATTTACGTGAAATATAAACAAATTTTTCATAGAGCCGATTTGCTCTGCAAGGTGTTTATTTATTTACGAATGACGATTTTTTTTCACGTTGTCATCAGACATCATCAGATTAGCAAATTATTTATTTGGATGTTTTTTTTTTAAATAATGTTTCAGATCATCACAGTTCTCACAAATCTGTGAAGAAATCCGATAAAGCAACGAAACATGATGAAGAATCCGCACACCATGGCGTTTCGCAGAAAGTTCATCATAAAAGCGAAAGCGAAGAAGGGGGCGGTAAAAAAATTCAGTCGCATTCGGGGGCGAACCATCAAGCTCACGAAGTTGCCGGCGGTGGGCAGATACATGGAGCAGAAATGAGAGAAGGTTCAAAACACAAGAAATCTCAAGTCACTAAGGTTGGTAACAATATTACGTGCTTTGATTTAATAAATGTTCAAAACTGAAGATAGTTTTTCAAAAAATCGTCTTCTGACGAAAATTGTCTGACTTTGAAAGAAAACGTTTATTCAGTCGTATGTCCAATAAAGGAGGAGGTCCTTGTTAATATTATCCTTAAGAATTCAACGATTTTTCTTCACTGAAGTCAATTCTTCAGGATTGTTTTCCGTTCTCCGATAATCATTATTTCTAGAATTTTGGTGATCTGATCCTCCAACTTATTTTTAGGTCTACCTTTCGCTTTTGTCTTTTACGACTGTCAGTCTTTATTTTCCCTAAACGTCTCCATTTCTCTTTCTCTTTCTTAGCGTCCTATCCATTGCTTCTAAACATTCGGAAACTCGATCATCCTATTTTTTCTTCGGTTTATTTTCAGCTTTTTTTCTTTTATGACCTTCAGTCTTTAGTTTTTTCAATCATCTACCATCCATCCATCTCAGATCTTTTGATCCTTTCTTCTCCTCTTAACTCTTGTCCCCTCTCTTATCCATCTTAAATATCTAGTAATTGTTTCTAGATCTTTGGTGACTTGATCTTTCCATTTATTTTTAGGTCTACCTTGAGCTTTCGTCTTCTTCGACCTTCTCTTGACTTTCATCCCCTACTATTTTCAATCTTATGCATCTTAAATATCTACTGTTTCTAGATCTTTGGTGACTTGGTCATTTCAAGCCATTTTAGGATATTTAACTTTTGCTTCTACAACTTCCAATCTTAATTTTTCATCTACCATCTCCCTTTCCTATTAAGCATCCCGTACACCTCAGATCTTTGATAACTTAATCCTTCCATTTCCTTTTGTATTTTATACCCTACGACTTTCAGTCTTATCCATCTTAAATAATTAAAATTCGGATATACCATCACTCTCTACCAAATTTTTAAGACACAATAAAACTTCAAGCCAACATTTTATTATTACCATTTTCCCAACGTCCAGTCTTTAATTTCTTTAGTCATTCCCGTCTCCCTTTCCCATTAAGCGCCCTGTCCACCTCATATACACGTTGTTTCTAAATTCTATCATTTCCCCTTGACTCTTGCCCCTCCGACTTTCAATCTTGTCTATCTTAAATATCTACTATTTCTAAATCTTTGGAGGCTTGATCTTTCCCATCGTTTTAGATCTACCTTCAGTTTTTACTTCTACCACCTCCAGTCTTTAGTTTTTCTAATCTATACCCATTAAGCGTCCTCAGCCACACATTGTTTCTAGATCTTTGATGACTTAATCTTTTCGACTTTTGTCCCCTATGACTTTCAATCTTATGTATCTTAACTATCTACTTTTCTAGATCTTGGTGACTTGAATAGGTATTCTAAGTATCCTAGGACTATCTTTAACTTTTGTTTCTACAACTTCTAGTTTCTAATTTTTCATCTTCCATCTCCCTTTCCTAGTAGACCTTTGATGATTTGATCCCCCTATTTCCTCTTGACCTTTGTCCCCTATGACTTTAACTTTTGTTTCTACTTCTGCTTGAGTCTTTAAGTTTTCTAATTTCTCCTTCCTATCAGAGTCCTCTCCAGCCCAGATGGACGACGACGACCGTCCATCTTTAATTTTCCTAGTAATTTCCCATCTCTTTTTTCTAGCGTTATATTCAACTTAGAAATTCAATGTTTCTAGTCTTTGATGACTTGATCCTCAAATTCCTTCTTAAGTCTACCTTTAGCTTTCGTCTGTTACGACCGCCAATTTTAGCTTTTAGCTTTTGTTTTCTAGGACTTCCAATCTTTAATTTTCCTAATCATTTCCCGGCGAGGAGGTTGGAAGTAACAAAGACATGGAACACTTTACACACACTCAAATATACTCCCGTTCCTGAGGTCCTGACAAGTCTTTGACTTAGGACCCCGTTGGCAACCACCAGAGAAAAAAAAAACTATTTTCTGCTGTTTCGAGATCTTTAGTGACTTGATCATTCCAAGTCTAGTTTTAGGTCTAATTTCGACTTTTGCTTCTACAACCTCCAGTCTTTAATGTCTCTAGTCATTTCCCATCTCCCATTCCGGCTCTATTTTACAATCGTCGGATAAGCATTATTCTTAGAATAACATGCCGTAGGTGTGACGTAGATATATGGAGGAACATTAAAGGGTATCCGGCGAGCAGTCATTCCGGCCTTGTTCCACGATTGTAAAACTGGGCCTAAGTGTCCTGTCCACCTCAGATACACGTTGATTATCGATCCTACCGTTTCCTCTTGACTCTTGTCCCCTAAGACTTTCAATCTTACTCGTCTTAAATATCTACTATTTCTAGATCTTTGGTGACTTGATCTTTACCATCGTTTTAGGTCTACCTTCAATTTTTACTTCTTCCCCCTCCAGTCTTTAGTCTTTCTAATCATATCCCATCTCTCATTCCCATTAAGAGTCCTCAGGTACACATTGTTTCTAGATCAACAACTTCCAGTCTTTAATTTTTCACCTTCCATCCCTCTTTCCTAGTAGATCTTTGATGACTTAATTCCCCTATTTCCTCTTGATTTTTCCCCTATGACTTTATCTTTTGTTTCTACTTCTGCTTGAGTCTTTAAGTTTTCTAATTTCTCTTTCCTATCAGAGTCCTATCCAGTCCAGATGCATTGTTTCTCGATCTTTAGTAACGCTATTATCTTTCCTTAGGTGTATTTTTAGGTTTCGTCTTCGACGACCTTCCATCTTTAATTTTCCTAGTAATCTCCATCTCTCTTTCCTAGTGTTATATTCAACTTAGAAATCCAATGTTTCTAGTCTTTGATGACTTGATCCTCCCATTTACTCTTAAGCCTGCATTTAGCTTTTGTTTTCTAGGACTTCCAATCTTTCACTTTCCTAATCATTTCCCGTCTCTCTTTCCTTAGTGTCTAAGATATCCATTTCTTCTAGGTCTTTGATGACTTAATCCTCCAATTTCTTCTTAAGTCTACCTTCAGCTTTCGTCTGTTACGACCGCCAATTTTAAATTTTCTTAATAATATTCCGTCTCTCTTTCCTATGTGATTCCAGATGTGATTTCAAATATACGTAAAATGTGACCAGATGATTTTAATTAATGTTACAGGGAGAAAGAATGAGCGTCTTTAAAACCAGATCTACCAGATCTAGTTCGATATGATATGATCTTGCGTTTTGTATTCTTCACTCTGTGATATGGCATTTTTGTCTTGCCTCTGCCGTTTTTCAAGTTTCAACGAAACAGTCGATATATCTTCCACTATAATTTGGAAAATTATATCACACCGTTTATTTTCAGCATACATTCCAGTGCGAATTTTAGAAATTACAGCAAAACAAAGTTTTAGGCTACTTTCTAAAATTTCGTTATGCAACCGTGTGTTTTATTTATTTTGTATGGAATGCTTGGCATTACCAGAAAAGAATCCGCTAAGCTTCAAAAAAAAAATTAACAGAATATTTTAGACGTGAGCTTCTGGTAATTTTTGTTTGATAATCCTTAGGAAAAGCTACTTAATCGTTTATTTAAATGAAATTGTCTTGCTTTCACTTCGGTATGAGATTTATATCTAATTGTCACTACGACAATGTGCTCACAACCTTTCATTACTAAACGTAAACGGAGACACACGATTACAGTTTTTACAGTCTAATAACCGTTTCACGAGAGAGGAATTGTTTTAATTCTCTGCGTTACTTTCTAAAGCAATTTGCAAGATCGTGGATGTAAACAAAACAATTAGGTATTATACTAAAAGATAATCGCCAAGCTTTTTTGGTATTTGTTATTATCAGCTTCTGAAGATAGTAAATCACATCTTTTTACAACATGTCTATTACTTGTCTGATTTAAAACGTACATTTAAGATCCGGTAAATTTCTTATTTGAAACAATATTTCCGTAACTAATTTCGCCTGGCTTTGTCTATGCTAGCAGACAAGCATTTCGTTCCAGTAAATTACAAGCGACGTTAACTGTAATTTTCTTGACATCGAATCTTTTAATCACTTTTAAAAGTACTTTGTGCATTGTACTTTTAATTGCAGGACATGAAACCGACTGTAATTATCATGAAAGAATCGTTTTAGAATGGTCTTTAAAAGGAACCTACGAAATCGATGTTTAATTTAAAAAAAATACAAATTTACAAAATGTGTTACAAAGAGAAAAGTAATTTCATTTTTAGGACTCGTAGAACTAGAACATGAATGCCCATTCTGTTCCTTACTGGCGCATTATGTAACAGAGAACGCGTTATTGTTTTGAGCAAGTTGTATACTACGCTAAAATTTCTTACGTAATCGAATATCCGGTATGTAGGTGAGTTGTCTCATTTATGCGGTATATGTGCCTGCGAAAGAATTATTCCTCAACCAGTTCAATAATATCAAGGCAATCTGCACACTTTCGCCGTAATGTGGACAAAAAGGGTCACACTGTGATTTATTAAATGTAAAGCCGGCGTGTAAGTGGAACACCATATTGTGTCCACAAATTTAAATTTATCGTAACCATTAAATTCAAAACTCTTATAATATTTTAGGGCTTCAGGGAACAGTACCATAAAGCAGAACGTAAGAAGCACGACAGCTTCTACAGCAACGGCCATAAAGGAGCAACCTGGAAATCCTACGGCAACAAGGGTTCTAAACATCAGTCTCACAAGTTCGATAAAACCAGCCATGGCAAGCACCTTGTAAGTTTGAAGAAATCTCAAAAATCGAATTAATTTTTGCGCTCCTTTTTGTGTGTGTAGGCAGTGAAGAGTGGCGATAAGTACGGTAGAAAAGCCAAGAAATTATCCGGGCACAAGAACGACGACCACAAGGGCTACAAGGCGGAAAGCGCAAGAAAGAGCTCCCACGACAAACACGAGAAATGGGGGAAGTCCAGTCAGCAGAAGCACCAAGACAAGCACAAGTTCAAGTACTTACCCGCAACACACGTTTAAATTTTATTAATTTGCTTTTTTTTGCTTTAGTAAATACGATCTAAGAAAATTTTAAAGTAACTAGATGTCGTAAGAATTCAAACAGGGCTTATTTATTTTAGTAAAGTTTTTACTAAAATCTATTTTATATACCATATTATGTATTTTATTGTTAGTGTTAAAGTATAGTTAACTGTGTAAATAAAGGGAGCGTTTATTTGCTTCTCACTATTTCGTCTAGTTTGTTTTCGCTTTAGGTTTCAAGTTTCGACATATTAGTTATTCAAAATTAGCAACTGTTCACAGCACATTTAACTTTAATTAACAGCACCGTTTATCACAAAGTTTATATATGTGTATAAGAGTACAACTTCAGAAAGGATTGAAGGTAGTTTATGCTTGGGCCCATTGCATAATATCAAATTTGACACCAAACTAAAGTACTCATAATTTACACCGCAGGGGTGCAAAACGCTGTTTCCAACTTATATAAAAATACAGGAAAAAGAGGCATCAGTGGCACAACAAGAAGTGAATGGATATATACCAGTTATGGGCCCTTGGCAAATCAATTTTCGAATGTTTGCTTAACCCTTCATTGCTCGCGTGGATTACAATTGTAATCCAGGATTTATATTTCGCGCATAAGTCAAATTCACTTTTATATACAGAGGTAGCGCTTTAAGTAGCTGTCTATTATATGTTGAATAAAGTTATGAGTAAGGTTTTGTGATTATTAGATTAATACTTTTTCTATAAAACACTGTCAAGTTTGAGTGTGTGCCACGCGAGTATTCATATAAATCATTTTATCATATCTTCACGAGTTATTGTAGTTGTTTCTTGCTATTTATTTATATTATTTTCAACACATTTATAATTTTCCTACCTTATAATAACAAAAAAAGAAAAATAATTACTTAGTTTATATTCAATGAAATAAATTGCCATATGATCTCTAGTATCGGTTTATTTGTCACAAATCATTATTATTTAACTTTGTTTACACAAAAAATTACTAAGAATTTTTTCTAATCATTTTCTTAGAAGATAGTTAATAACCACATCTGTTTGATTCACTGAATAAATTGAAAATGCAATGATACTAATAATAATTAATCTGGACTACAGTTGTAATCTATGCGAGTAACGGCGTTAGATTTTGTTACGCGAGTGCTGAAGGGTTAAAGGTATCTGTGCCTAAACGCTTCGTTCAATTGTAATTGATTTTTATTGTAACCTTCTGATCTGTCTACGGTGGTAAGAATCTCAATAATTAAAAAAAAAATTGTTTATGTATTCTAAGGCCCTCCTGGCTCATAGATCCTGTTTGTGACTTGTTCGTTATTTATGTTGTGGTAATGCGCAAGCATAATTTTTCTCGGTTTTTCAAACTTCGGTGTTGAAAAGAAAGCGATTATTTTAAAAACAAAAATATAAAATAAAAGTTCATAGCAGTGGCGTAGATACAAACTTGTTTCGGGGGGGAGGGGGGTGATTTCATATTATAATTGACTTCAAACAAGATTCTTCTTTTGCTTTTTTTTGACTTATTACTTTTCTGGACTTATTTTTCATATTTCCACGTTGTTTTCTTGACACGATTTCTTGTTCTCTTTTCTTATATTGTCGTATAATATGTATATGATACGAAATTATGGAAGTACCTCGAAACTCCGAAGAAACTGAAACGTCGAGGAATATGACATCAAAGATTGATGTAGAAAATAAAGAAATAAACAACACAAGAAAGGAATATAGCGATTGGACTCAAGTACGAAAGAAAAATAATTCGAATATAAAAGGAGTCGAAAAGTTAAGGTATTTACATGTTTCGAGAGTGGACCCTGAGGTATCAACGGAAGAGTTAATTAAATTTTTGGAAAATAAGGGCCTTACAAACGTACAGGCAACAAAGATAAATTCTAAACATCCCCAACTCTATGCATCCCTCAAAGTTTCGATTCCAGACTCCTTGTTCGACAGAGCGAAAGACGAAACCATATGGCCAACCGGTGTTTGCGTATATCCTTTTTTATATTGGATCGAGAGGAAAAAATCAGTAACTTAAATGAAAGAATAAAAACTAATAAACAGACAATTTGCATGTTACATTTAAACGTACAAAGTTTTTTTAAATAAAATAACACAATTAGAAACGTTACTTGAAAATGAAAACATATCAATATTATGTATCTCTGAGCATTGGGTTAAACCAATTGATCGCGACGCAGTACAATTGCGAAACTTTAAAACTGTCTCTTTATACTGTAGGAATACTTTTTCGCACGGTGGGGTATGTATTTTTTCTAAGCCAGACATAAAAACTCAAGCAATTCATTTAGAAACATGTTTAGATAAATATTGCGAATTGGCTGTAGTTGAATTGGTAGAGTTTAATATTTTTATTATATATATGTGTGTATCGTTCGCCTGATGGTGATTTTGATGTGTTCTTAAAGATTTTAGCAGATGTATTAGATTATCTGAATAATTTAGACAAGTCTATATTTATAGCAGGCTATTTTAAGATAAATTTTCTAGAGGTAACAAATAGCTGTGATTTGTTAACCGACTTACTAAATTGTTATGCCTTAAAATGATTGATATATGATCCCACACGGTAGGTACCAAAATGGTAAAGCAACTCGATAGTGTTTTTTCAAATTATTGCAATAAAATCAATTCATATGTAACTAATCCTCACATAGCAGATCTTGAAGCACAATTAACTGTGTACTCGTAGTATACCTATTAGTAATAAAAATCCTATTGACTTGTTAAAGCACTCAGATACTGCGTTCGGCAACACTTCAATGGTAATAGAATACATTACGGGGAAGGAAATAATCGACTGCATTTGTAGCCTAAAATCAAAAAAATCTAAAGATATTTTTGATATGGATACCTGTATTCTAAAGGAGATCATAGTAGAAATATCTAAACCCCTATGTAACATATTGAACGGTTGCATTGCGGAGGGTCTTTCCGACAAAGCTTAAAATAGCCAAAATTATACCTATACTAAAATCTAAAATCCAATTAGCATACTTCCTGTAATTTCAAAAATTTTTGAAAAGATCCTATTCAACCGAATCTTAAAATATTTCAATAAAAACCAATATTTTAATGATTGCCATTTCGGCTTTATTAAAAATAAATCTACAACAGAAGCAGCACTGAGCTTCGTCGGAAGGATAATCGTCGCCTTCGAGGAATCGCAGAGGATTACCGCTTTGTTCTGTGATCTTTCCAAGGCGTTTTATTGCGTAGATCTCGATATTCTTTTGGAAAAATTGCAGATTTATGGTATTAGGGGTTGTGTACATGACTTAATAAAACCATATCTTAGTGACAGAATTACAATCACTGTAAATGTAGGAGTTCCACAACTCTTTATTATATACATACATATATTAATGGTATGCCATATAATGTAGAGTCATTTACAGTATTATTCGCTGACGATACTAGTTTTCTCGCATGGGACAAAGACGAAGAACAATTAAAAACAGAAATGGTAGATACTGAACAAGAAGCATTAACATGGTTTTCAGCAAACAAATTAAAACTCAATGCTAATAAAACTGTAAAACTAAATTTTGCGAATAAGACATCTAATAATATTGAAAGTACAAAGTTTAAATAAATTTAAAAAGGATTTGAAAAGATTTCTTATCAACGAAAATTTTTATAGAGTTGAAGAATACCTGAATTACAGATATTGAAAGAACATTTTGGCGTCATGTTGGGATAATACTTTTATCTGTGATTATATATTGTTTGTATGTATGTATTCTAATATTTGTAATCTGTACTTGACGTGTTGCCGACATATTTACACTTGTTATTTATTGTTTATGTAACAAATAAATGATTGATCGATATTCTACCGAGACATCAAAAATTATTTTGGTCAAGGGCGGTCATGAAATGGAAAGCGACTGTCTTAGCTTAGACCATCGTTTTCAAATAATAACATGCAAATGTCACCGAATGTGTTGTAGTTCTAACTTCATTATTATTTTGTCTCTAGAATTAATATTGACTAATTTGAAAAAAAAATGGAAGAATTATAACATTTTCTCAACAAGAAAAGACAATTTAAAGTAACTGTTAGAACTGTCCTCCGCCTTGTTCAATGCATAAATTTACACGCCTTCTCATACTAGCAAAAGCATTTTACAGCATTTCTGGCGTTATGGTTGCACATTCTTCAACAATCCTTTGTTCTAGTTCTCGCAAATTCTTACAGCAGTTTTGAAAATTCTATTTTTTAAGTAAGGAAACACAAAATAGTCCATGATGGTCAAACAAGATGATCTCGGAGGAAATTCAACTGCCAGCACCTTTTTTAAGAGTCACAGACCCAGTTTCTCGAAACACATGAACACAATTTGTAAGCCACCCATAAAAGTCTGTTAAACGTTATCGAAAATGATCCAAACATAAAAGCTGACTGTATTTCCAAATTCCATAACCCAAATTGCAAAACCAATAAACTCAAGAAACTATTAACACCAAGTAAAACCAAGAAACTAAAGAAATAACAGCAAGTAAACTTTTCAGAACTGCTCGACAATTTTGACAATCAAAAAATGATTGATACAATGAACGAACCTAGCTCCGACAATAATTTTAAAGTCCATGACTATCCTTGACCAAAATAGTTTTTGATGTCATAGTATTTTCCGTTAATCTTTTTCTTCGTATTTTTTCGTTCTTTATTCCAGTTTTTGCTTCTTCTGCTTTCTTTTCAGTCTGGAGATTATTGAAAACTTTCATCTAATAATAATCGTCGATCTTCTATTTTTGTTTTGCCTTTCACTTGGCATTTCGTCCGTTTTTTCAATTTCTTATAACCGAGTCAATTTTTCGTATTACAATTGACGTTTCAAACGGTTTTCATTTGTTTCTTTCGTCCACCTTATTTTATTCTTCGTACTTGTTTGTTTCTGCCTTCTCTCATCGAATTATTATTCAATTTTAAACAGTGAAAATAGCCTACTAAGCGCAAATAAAAGAATTTTTTTAATAAAAGATAATCACCAAGAAATAAAACTAACAAATTCATTCAGTTTTAAGTTTTCTTTTTAACTCGTCGATGAGAAGTTAAATGCAATACAATTTGATGAAAGAAAGGATACACGTTTTATTTTGATTTCGAAATAATTGGAATATTTTACAATAGCATAAAACCTCGAAGAAAATCTTTGAGTTTCCATGAAAGTATGTTATTATCTTGAATTGGTATATTTGAACGGACAGAATCGAATAAACCCCGATAAATAAATCAACGTCATATAAACGCTGTTTGCCTCCATCAAATTGAACCCTACCAGCTTCAAAGAAAACCCCAAGCGTATGACGTTCCATTTATAATTCACGCGTTTCGTGATTGTGAAAAACTCGTCGTTTAACTTGAATATCTAACGAGGTATAAATGATTCGTCGAGTTTGCTCGGTCACAGAACTGTTTGGCGAAGCTTAATGGAAAGTACTTCGAAAGAAAACGCAGTGAGTTTTTTTATTCAAATGACGTGCTTATTTATTTAATTATTATTAAACAATTTGTAACTTATCTTTCAAGTAGAACGTAAAATGTTTGAAAGGAAAAAAGCTTTTAATCAAGTTGTAATGAGTAATTATAATAGATAAAAATGTTATTTGCAGAATACGACATAAAGGAAATGCACGTGCGTTTGGTGAACATATTTTTGTGGTCATCAACTTGGATGATGACAATGGTGCAAACACAAACCTCAACCATCAAATTCCGTAAGTACAAAATTTAAACAAATATCGGGGTTTCCGGAAGGACTTCTTTCACATGGTTACACAAGTTAGCAACAATAAAATCGTGAATTAAAAAAAGTAAGCCCCCGTCTTTATAATTATGGAAGTTAAAGCCTGTTATTGTTATTTACTTATTAAATACGTTCAAGCAAATTAAAAAATTGGGGTAAAGCACAATACTTAACACACACTTAAATTTTTGCATTACATCCTAAATCAGTATCGACAAGCATGTATAGAATGTATAAGAAATTAGAAGAGAATGGTATACAGTTATAATTCTTTTGCCATGAGCGTGTAGCGTGTCCTTTGATAGTAAAAATTTAATGACTAAAAACAGAATATCATTCTCAGGGGGACAATCATTTTAACGTATGGTATTCGTGTGATTATGAATACTGAAAGTCACCGGAGGAACGAAAAACTAAATACAGTTTCTAAGAAACTCAATGACGCAAAAAATTCTTTTACTAGTGAAACGTTCCGCTAAATTGTTTTTAAATTAAAACACTATGATTGCATGCCTATTTTCTATAAGCACATGTTCAATTCCTCGAAGCTTGCAGCAGGACTTTACGTGGGTGGTCAAGAATTCGGGGACTATGCTTCCTTGCACGGTCCGGTTTGTAAAGCTGTCGAGTAACCTTTTATCTGTCGTTTTCGTGCACATGTACTAATATCGTCACACCGTAATTGTAGGCGCCAAACAAAAGCAAGAGGGATGGGCGGACGTCATAAACAAATTGACTCAACGTTTGTACATGTTCTAGTGTGCTTTGGTACTGCTTGTCGCGTCATAATCACTTTTGCAAATACTATAATAGCAGATTGTGTTTATCTGGCCCTGTTCTCAGGCTAACATCATAATTCTCTGTCAATATAAGAGACCCTTGAAAGATCGTTGTAGCGGAAACACATTGCAGACATCGCGAGGCCGAAGCATTCCGTATGTTTGGAGTTCACAATTTATATTTGTTTACGGGAAAATACAGTCAGGGCGTGTGCTAGAGTTAAAATCCACGGTTGCGATTGGTTGAGGAGATTCCCGAATCTGGCTGAAATTACGAGGGGGTGGGTTTTAATTGTTTTCATGGAAAGTTGCACGGAAAAAGAACGGCAAAGATCACTGAATCGCTAGCAAGCTCGGTCGAATTGAATTCCAATTGTCTGGATCGTGTTCAGGCGCTTGTAATCTGTATTCAGATTTGTATTCTTATATAATTTTGTTGTTTGTTAAATCATTTATTCCAGTACAATTTTTAAATTCAGTGATAACAAGGGCAATTAAAACCAAACACGGGCGTTTCGCGTCGCGGGTGTTTTAAATCAGAGTGCACGAAGTGCGTGCATGTTCCACGGAATACGCGGTTAGGTAATTTGTATTTATTTGTATTTCTCCATCGCACCTTTGGTGGCACAAATTGCGTGAGAATAATTTAATTTGCATTCATTAGTGTCTAAGGAGTCAGTAAAGTTCATTATTACCATTGCATTTAGGTAACTTTAATCAGACTATTTTTATTTACATTTGCGAGTATTAAAACTCACTAGTGGCTTCCATATTTTAAATTTTGATTGGTCAACGTTCGTAATTAGTAGCCGAGTTCGATAATTTAATTAATCAACGGCAATTTGTTATTTCCTACATCTACTTGGGCTTCCAATATACAGTGTACTTTAGAAATCTACTAGAAGTCTACCCTAGGGGCACTCTCTCAGGCAAATTGTAAACCAAACAATTCCTGGCCATTTTTTTGACAAAGGTTTCACATCCTGTATAGGTAGGAGAGTAAAACTATTATCTTGGCTGAGAGATTTGTCGTTTAATTAGAAGCAATTGCCTCGAGACTGAAAGGCCATAAACACCCATAGTGTAGTGTCGAACATAGTCGACCTTGCGCTTGTAAATTGATTAGCTAGTTAGACGACGAACGAGCGACAAATAGAGAGTCCTGTATAGGCCAGGCATTGGGTAAAAGCGCCGCTCTCAAAATAACATAAACGCTCGGGATCGCGTAGCAGAAGAAGTATCGGCTCACTGCACGTGTCCATTAATTAGGCTGATTAGAGATAGGGTTAAAACAACACCTCCCAAAAGGGAGTCCGTGAAAAACTGGTGATTGCTACTGATTTACATGCAGATTGATCGCTGAAGGCGACAGGTATCACATACTTCGCCCAAAACATCTGATTAATTCATTAATTAACTCCGTTAATTAAGTACAGTGTCGCCCCACAGAGGCACTTTATGCGTTGGCTTATTGAATCGAACAAGTCTTTGAATACCAGCAGAGTTACAGACGCTGTATTAAGACTCGAACCTTTGAAACTCAATTAATTATTGATAAGTCAGGAGTTGAACTCTCTAGTAAAACATCTGTGTAACATTATACCACCAACGGTGTGAATCGGAAGTAAACAGATCGCGCTGATACCCGAAGGTGAAAACTGTATTTTCGGAAAATCGTAATTTTTGATTAATTGTATTGATTTTAAACATCAGAGTTTTTTACGCTCAAGTTCTCTGTTTCCACAGAAGCGGAGAGTAGGAGTTTTTTGCCCAATAATTTTTTTTTACAGCAAATAATTACTTAATTTTTAATTGTTGCGTTTCATTATCAACTTGCCTATTTCCTTGTTGAAAAGCTATCATTGTACCGCTCCACCAAACAAAGAACCAGGTTATCACAGCATAACGGCGGATTAAATCCGACGATTGGGTCCTAATTAGATAATCTTAGAGAATTAACTTCAGCACCGAGCGAATTCCGTAAGGTCACTCATTCGGTAATAACATCTGGAGGATTGAACTGTTAGAGCCGACAAGCCCTAAGCAGGTAAAGACTAGACCGACATCCCTTTAGCCATAAATCTTAATTGGGGATTCCGTTGACACATTATTTGCTTATTTAAATTATTGTCTGTTTACTTGTTAGGATTAATTAATAGCCAAGCAATTAGTGGGCGCATCACACTAGCTTAAATTGCTTAATTCTACCAGATGAATACAAATAAAAGTGGCAAACATAGACGTAATATATTTTCTAAACTGAGAAGAAAGAAAGACGTGAAGATTTTAACATTTGAAAAAGACAACCAATTATCTTTTATGGGGTGGAAAGCGGATTTATTGTCAAAATCTGTTGATTGACGAATTTTGCCTATATAATACCTCGCAAAAGTTTGGGTGTACTTGGTATATGGAACAAGATTTGTTTAGTAGCACTACAGTAAGTTGGTGAGGATGAACGATTGGGATCTTTTTTGCGTCCACGTTTTCATCCCAAATATAACAAAATCTGTAGAAATCTCACGTAGAATGCATATGTGTTATAATAATTAAAAACTATTAAATCCAAAATTTGTCCGCTATAATTTTAAAAATAGAATAAGAAAAGAATGATAAAAATTAAGAAATCAAAGTATACTTAAATTGAATTATTCAGTCCATCCATTGTCACCAAATTTTAAATTTAATTTACTTGCCTCTTACTTACCACGGTTCGGATGACAAACTTCTGCCGATGATAACGTATCAGCTGAGCCCCAGCTAGCAACAGTGAAGAAAGGGGCTGGTTTATCAAAGGTGGTAAACTCATTAGGGCCACCAGAAGACAATTATTCTTCAGCTAAACGTAACCGATCAGCCGACCAATCGACCAGATCGTGCAGAAAATGAATCAATAATAATCAGAGGCGAGACTTTACTCACTGGTGTGCGTGAATGTAGAAATTAAAATCGTAGCTAAAGTTAACATAATTTATTACACACTTGTGACTTCGTACAAGTGCATGTTACTACATGAGTTCACTTAACTAGGCTAGGTGCGTCTAAAGTTAACAAGCTTCGGATTCAAACAAACAATGTAAAGTAATTTAATAATGCAATGTCTGCATTTGGCCGATAATTCGCTCTTAGAAATGCATGCGCAATAAATGTAAATGGTTACCTCGCGACCGATATCTGTCAGTGTACCGTCTATGCCGTGAAGTTGGCTGTCACCACGCCATCTAGTGGTCCTGTCCGAGCCGGTAACTGGTTTGGCTAGGGGAAACGTTGGCAGCAAGATGGTGAAGCCACGCTACTCGCAAAACGGCAGACTACAGCTGGAGTTCGTCGCGGCACCAAAACTCAATACAAACGGGGAAACCCTCGCGTGAAAGTTTGCGGGGATTACATAAGCCTGCGCCCAAACAGAAAAGCCCGAATGTAAAGGGAAAAGGTTTCGTTAGCAGCCATTTTGATACTCCCGCCATTGCACCTTTCATATTACCTGGGGCTAATACGTTCCCGGGCTTGGAATTGGAGTTAAAATGACCTCCAAATGTGTTCGCAGGTATTACGTGATCTTCCGGCACAGCCGCAAATGAGTTATTCCTCCCGAAGAGCGAAAACTTCGATAATTTTACTAAGCACGTAAAACACGTCTAAGTTGTAACACACTTCGAACAAGAAAGGCCCTCAACAAGGCGAATTTGTAGCAGGCGAAGGTTGCTAGGATACGAAACCGAAAAACAGTCACGTAGTGTGTCACACGAATGAGCGTTGAGTAGTAAAGAGAAGGGAGGCAGGGTGGCCAACTGTGTTAAAACGCAGTTGAATGATGCTGTATCGCCACGATGTTGTAGCGGCAAATTTGAACGTAACACCATTTAAAGAGTAATGTCTCCTCACTTTAAAATTATTATGGAAACACATTATTTAACATGTACGTAAATGATGATATTAAAGAAATAAACTCCTCTTTATTAAGCCGTATACTTTATTACTTATACATTAAATTAACTTCTAAAACGCCATTACATTTACATTTTTTTCAAATTATTGTCTAATTTACTTTATTACCTTATTCAATTTTCTTTATCAACGTACATCTGAGCCCTACCTATAAAAAATACATAAATCACAGAAATGAAAAGAATTGAAGCAACCAACGCAACGGTTTCAATCATTTGACTTAGACGAATATTTGAGTTAAATTCAAAATATCTTGCAAAAAATTGCGTCCTAGAATTTACTCACGTTGCAAAAAACTAGAATTGCTTGAGGAATGTGCCTGGGAAAAATGTCATCACGAGACTACTTTATTGGTCAGCTACAACACGTACTTACATCTGCACAAGTACATTTTATATGACTTTAGTTTTAAAATTCTAAAGTCGTTTGATCCATAGCAACATAAAAAATCTGATAGGTACTCTATCTTTTTTTAAATCGAATGAATCATGTCAAATACACAGGAGGCTCACCAGGACGTAACTTATACGATTAAACGCTACAGTATTCCTTAAAAAGTAGTAGATTGTGCATAGTAGTAACAAGTGCAAACATAAACAATAAAAACATTGAGCTTTAAACCGAGGTTGCTGTGTTTGTTTTGCAACGAATCTTTGGTTGTAATGTCCTCCAAACGTCTCCAAAGCCACTAACGTCTATGTATTAATTCGAGATCTTCACTGATGTAACTTCGTCTTCTGTGATATAAGTATATCCTATACGAAGCCATACTTAAAACTCCAAAGGCTAACGTCACGAAAACCACGATGTATAAAATCGTCTGGCTCAGTTTGTCTTCGTATTCCCTATTAGTAACCGACGTAAAATTGAACAACGCCCTCAAAATTTCCGAGTTATTCTCTAGAAGGGCGTTGCTACTTTCCAGCGAGTGTTTCAATTTATTTGCAGTTTCTTGACAGTAAATACCAGCCACGTTTTCTTTGTCGTATTTAAATTCCTCGAATATCGTGTAGCTAATGCCGTTGCTCTTTAGGTACTCGATCATCTGCGACAGGAATTCGCATGATAGGTAATTGTCCCTGATGTTTATGGCCCTCAAACTTGGTAGTTCTGATATAATGAGGCCGTACTCTATGTTTTGCAGGAAGTTTCCAGCAACGTCCAGGATTTTCAGGAACATTTGCTTTTGTAGAATCCCATGCTCTAGACTTTCCAGGTGATTGTGCGATAAATTCAGGACTCTCAAGTAAGTTAAACTCGCGAATGATTCGTTATTTAACTGAGCGATTTTATTTCCGGACAAATCCAATAATTCTAATTTACTAAGGGGCGCGAAGGTTCTTCCGTCAAACTCACTCAAGTTATTGTTGTTAAAGTGCAACGCCAACAGATGTTGCAGACCTAGAAACGAATCTTTCACTAAATCATCCCCTATATTATTAAAGGACAAATTCAGCTGGCGAAGGGAAGACAAGTTCTGGAAGACTTGGCCTTGAATTTCCGAAATGTCATTGTGCGCCAAATCGAGGAATTTTAGCCTCGTCAAATTCGCGAATTCTCGCAAAGACGGAATTTTATTTTTGGCCAAAGTTAGACCCTCAAGGGCGGAAAGCCCCTCCAAATTTACTTTAAGTATGTCGTTGCGTTGCAGGTTCATTTGAACTAATTTGGTGTTGCTAGAAAACGCTTGCGGCGATACTTCTTGAATTTGGTTGTTTTTTAAATTGATGCGTTCCAAGTGCGTCAGATTTTTAAAATTTGCATCGCTCAAAGTACTCAAGCGATTTCCTTCGAGGTTCAAATAAGTCAACCCCTTTAAATTACCCAGTGAATTATCCAAGGTATGGATTTTATTGTAGCTGACGCTCAGTGTTTTTAGATTCTTAAGCAGGACCGGGGGTTCCCCTAAACTATCTATGATATTATAATCTAAGTACAGTTCTTCGAGATGATTTAAACACATTACGTTTTGAGGTAGCCGCTTGAAACTATTATATTGTAAGTAGAGTCTCTTCAAATTTAGCACCTCACATACTGGAATGTCCAGTAAATTTTTGAAGGAATTCTTGTTTAAGTGCAGGCAACTTAGATGCAACAAGTTGCTGAAGGTGCCAGGCGGAATGTACGTTAAGGAATTGTTGTTCAAACTTAACTCGCGCAAATTACTCAACTCCTTGAACGTATTATTAAAAACCACGTTCACATTATTATTTTCTATGCCCAAATAATTTAAGTTGGGCAGTTGATTAAACAACGGCTGATTATTGTAGCTGAGCGTCGAGTTTACGATGCTGATTTCTCTGAGCTTTTCCAAAGTTCCGAAGAGGTTCCAGTCATCCGCCGTGAGGTTCGATGAGACGATGGCGAGTTTGATTTCGTTGTATACCGTCATCGTCTTCAACTCTCTGATGCTTTCGCTGTCCAATTTCTGACAAAATATGTTGTATCCGTATCCGTAATGTGGGTGGTAAAAGAAGTCCTTCTTACATTTCAATCCGAGCACGGAGTCAAATATACCGAAAATGCAGATGACGCTGAGCACAACCTTTCTTTTCATATCTAACTGAAACAAAAAGCGTTCATTACAAAATAAGAAAGCATTTAAAAGATAAAGATTTTTTTTTATTGTTAATTGACCTGAATGTTATTAAAAAAAAGGACCCAGTATTTAAAGTTATTAAATTTTATGTTCTACAAAGATTCGGTAGATCGATGTCGTTCACCTTCTATTAGCGTGCGAAAAAGAATAAAAATAATTCGTTCTCATTCATCTGTGAATTAGTTTTGTTATTTTCTTCTCAATTTTTTTCCTCGCATATACAGAGTGAGAACAAAACAAATCCTTAAGTATGCCTGGGATATCAAAGACTGTAATTTTATAAAATCTTGTTTCAAAATCCTTTTCATTTTGTTTTATATGATTGGACACAAAAAAATTTTTGTGTCGCAATATGCCCTGAAAGTGGAAAGGAAAATCATGTGGTATTTGTCATGTATATACAGAGTGTAACATAATACCAGTTGATAAAACTGATGAGAGTGACAATAGAGGAAGCAAAGAGTATAATAAAAGTGAACAATACATTATCAGTAATACAAGCCCATCGTCAGTGAAGTACGTACCCATTCGAATAAATTTTCAATTTATGTATAAATTTCGGAAATTCGCGAAGGTCAATAACAAAGATCACAATTAAAAGGCGACCGCAAGATACTTCAACGAGACTTGCCAGGAGCAGATTATCTTTGGTCAGACTCAGGTTGAAGGAGTGTTAGTCAAAGCAGTGAAAAATGTTATTTTGTAATTTCACTACAAGCAAGAGATTTGCCACAAATATGCAAGGCTGAATGGTAGCTCGTACCCTAGCTAGGGTACGAGCTACCAAGGCCTTGGCTCAGGCAGTCCTGCATATTTCTGGCAAACCACTTGCATTTAGGGAAAACAGCAATATAACATTTACCAATGCTCAGACCTTCAACCTGAGCCTGACCAAAGATAATCTGCTTCTGACAAGTCTCCTTGAGCTATCTTGCGGTCGTCTTCTGATTAGAATCTTTGGCACTGATCTTCGCAAATTTCTGTAATCGTTTTATACATAAATTCAAAATTCATTCGAAGGGGTACGAACTTCACTGACGATGGGCCTGTATAAAATTAGAAAGAACCTTAAAGAAATATTTTGCAAAAGAAAACCATCAAGTGGTAGCTTACAAAGGCGACGCAATTTTGATAATGACTGATAAAAGAAGCCAGAAAAGAGATAACTACAAGATTAATAACAACTGCGAGGGAATGAAGCCTAAGGATACGTCAAAAGAAAAGTAAATTTATGTAAATAGGGAAAAGCAGAGAGGGAAGTAAGTTACAAATAACAACAAACATTTAATGAAACGAGAGAAATTTATATATTTAGGAAGAGAAATAAGAAAACTGGAGAAGTAAAGAATCTATGAATCGTCTGTTCAGGGCAAAGAAAGTATCTGTAATTGGAAAACTGAAGACGCATAAAACAATTTTAACCCCTAGCTGCTATATGGAAGTGAAACCTGAATTATAAATAAAAGAATTTCAGGAAAACATATTAAGATAGAAAAGGAAAATATAAAGATGAATATTCGGAAGGAAGGGACTGAGAGAGGATATATAAGAACAAATAAGTATATAGGCGACACAGAAATTAATATAAAACCAAAGGGTTCCAAAATTGCAACTCTCTATGTTTGATAGTTTCCTCATACGAGACAAAATACAATAGAGATTGATTTAATATCGTTTTTGGCCGATAGAAAAGTACGCTACCAAAGAAAATGTCATTTGCAGTTTTAGATTCAGGAAATATAGAGGAACACGTTTACCTGAAGCTTTATATGCATTTCTGGGACACCATGTGTATATTATAACTTATATAAGGAGCACAATGTAGCAGAAATGATAAAAACAATAGTGATTTGGACAAATAGAGATAATGTAAGAAAAACGGATGGTTAAAAGAGTGAATGCGAACTTAAAAGAAAGGAAAATAAACTGAAAAGAGAAGCTGAGGATAAGAAAAGATGGTACGTTTAAAGTGACTATATACATACAATGAAACAACATATCATTTAGTGTAGGTAATTCGTCTAATTGGATAAATTGCAAATAAGTATAAAAGTAATAAATTAGTAGTAATTATCGTTTTTGAGTCAATTCTCAAATAGTCAAATAGACTAAGAAACTTAACAATGAACGTATGTCTTATTAGACTTCATCACTAAAGGTCACTAAAAAAGGCAGAAAGCTTGGCGGTTACGTAACAATTGAAGATTTACGTACGTTTACCGTCCTTGACATAAAAGCAACTTTAACTTAAAGGATTTTTGTTGTATATCTAATAAATAAAAGGAAATTATTCCAAAAATATAGAACCATATACCACCCTGTATAAGTTTACCAAACAATAATTAAATTTAAGATTTTAGTAAAACGAGATCAAGAAATTGTTCGCGTAATTTTTCAATATTTTGTTTCGTTCGTTTCTTTTTAGAAATATTGTGAAAGTTAAGTATTGAGCAGAACGAATAAAAATAAATATTTTTGCAATTAAATCCTGCAATCACAAAAACTTAGGAATCGCTTTGAAGCTGCATGATAATCAAAAGGAAAGTGAGAGACACAAGAATGTAAACCACAAAAAATATAAAAATTAGAAATGGATATTTAAAATATTTAAAAAGCAACAAAATAACATGATTTAATTATTTTGCTGCTGTTATTGCTTACTTACCTAAATTTTTCTCCACAGTTTAATTTTCATTTAAATATAAGTTGGAGCCATTTTATAATTCTTTTCGAATCACCTGTAAAAAAAAACATATTTTCTTGTAACAGGAAATTGATTCCATTTATAATTAAAACCAGCTTTAATTAAAGGAGACAGGAATTAAAAATAAACTCTGACTGTCTTGTTCGTAGTGTGTGCATTTGCAGAGCGTGTTTCCTTAAACTTTCCACGGCTCGACACAGTTTTTTTGAAGAAAAAGTGAATCTAAACAAGTGATAAGTATTCACATTTCATCTTATTAAATCTCAAACATTTTTTAAACAGTTAATTAAGCTAAAGAGTGTAATGTAAAAATGAACTCTTTATTTTGACGTAGCTTTTAAAATAAGGAAGGTAAAAACTTATGCTAGATTCTTATCTGATGAAAATTTCTAGGTACAACAAATAATCGTACAGTTTTGAAAATCGTACTTCCTGAAGAAGCTATCAACTGATGACGAAACGCTGAAAATTTTCGATTTTTAAGCTGTCCGGTGTATTTTCGTAAGTAAAAAGGTAAATCAAACGATTATATAAAAAGGAAGGGACCCTTCGAAGGATATACCATTTGATTCCAATGTGCGATTTGAATTTTTGAAAGGGTGGCTGAATGAAAGTTTTATGCTTAAACTAACCCACTTTCAATTTATTTAGAATACTTTGGGTACAATACCATGCATGTCGAACACATGAAACTAAATATAGAAAAATATGCGTTGCATAAATTTCGGATGTCCTGCATAATATCACGCACTTCTAGAACAAAAATATTATTCGCACTTAACTATTATTTAAAAACAGCACAGCTGAAATCATTCTCAATTAATTATATTTTTTTTTGTACAACTTACTTGCGTCAAAGCCACTGAGTGCGCTAAGAAAATTATACGGACACACCACCTGGCAAGTAGGTAATTACTTGTGTGCACTTGAGCAAGTGTAGCTATGTTAATAGATTAAAATGAACACGCTGTTTGATAGAGAAAGTAATTTCAGCTCAGTCTTACTCAACAAAAATTTACTGTAACACCGCAGGAAGTAATTTTTGCGGAGCAAACTCGCAAAACAACAGGTAATGTAATAAAGGTCAAATATAATAAGTTTCGGCCAAAAAAATGCATTGTACTCATTTTTGCGCAGCGTATTATGCAACGATGGAGTTAATTAATACGTTTTATAGGAAATGAATAAGAATTAAAGTAGCTTGGGTGCCTCAAAAGTGCAGCAACACGAGACGATTGCAGAAATAAATATTTTTTTAGAATTAAGATTAAAAACAAACAAGAAAAGTACAAAAAACCAATAAATAACTTTTTCGTTTTCCTCTTTTATTTTGAAAATATATAAAAAAAGAGTATAATTGAACATTATTTATGGTTTCTATAAATCTAAAATAAATTCTAAAAATGTAAAAAAAGCAATGTAAAATTTAATTAAAATTAATTTTCTTAACTGCAAAGTACAAAATAAATTCATTAATGGCAGATTTTACAAACGTTACTTAAATTTAATCATCCGTTAAAAGTAAACGTTGCCATGGTTACATATGTTGAAGGTATAGGAATGATTATTCTTAATCGATGATTAAAGTTAAGTGACGTTTGTGATATCCAGCGTAAGACTTTTGCTGAGGTAGAATTTTAATTAGTAGTAAAAATAATAGAAAGTAAAAGCATACATAAGAGTAGTATATATTCCGCCGGTTCAAGACCACCAAAGTGTGAACCACTAAAAATAGCTATATTTACCAATTTTCTATACCTAATTTTACTCATTTTTTATTACATTTGTCTTAAAAAAGCACAATTATTACCATTTTTACTCGTTCATACTTCAAAATTACATAAAAATCTATAATTTTGATCATTGTACTTAAAACTTTGTACATATTGCTATGTTATTTTAGTTTTGAAGTTTGACAATTTGTTGTAACAATATTATTTGTATTTATGATTTTGATGTATTAATTGTAATTTAGTTCGTGATTCTTGATACACCAATTAAGTTTTGCACATTAAAGAAAATTATGGTCCCAAGGTATTTCAACATAAATATTGCTATTACTGAAACACAAATTTTTGTTAAGAAAACAAACATGAGGAGAATTATTAAAAGATGCAATCACCATCATCTAACTGACACACATACACCAACCTAATGAGTCGATTCTACTCATATCTGTAGCAACCGTAAGATCTACATATAATTTTTTTTTGTCGGAAATCCATTAAAGTGCAGAAATAATTTAAATAAATGTAAATCAAATAGAGTCCAAATTTTTATTCTACACAATATACAGGGTGTCCCAACAGTGTGTTCTCAGGCCATATCTCCATAACTACTGAAGATACAAAAAAACTTTCAACACAATTTCTTTTTTAATTTAAGAGATCTACAGCACAAAATTATTTTCATCTATACAGAGTAAATCAAAACAGTGGTGCCGGACACAACTTTTTTATTTCAAATGGCATTCCATATATATGAAACCAAATTTGGATTGCCCATAAAATTCTACACATTTTCTGTATACTATTGCCTATACTTAAACCTAACCGTTCTTGAGATATTTAACATTTTGTCTAAAAACTGCTATTTGCAGCCACTATTTTATTTATTCATATTTTATTTATTTTTAACTCTAAGAAAAAGATTTTTGGTACAGCTGTAGTTGATACATAAGTTTATCATAAGCCATTATTAAATGTACTTTTATCGCTACAGGGTGGTCATGGTAATAAACAAAATCTCAGAAACTTTAAAATGACAAAACTCAATTTTCTTAAATAGCATGCTCTATATTTTTTATCCTAAATTCTTCGTTTAATAAAATACTTTCATTTTTGTTAACATGTCTTATACCTATCTGAGATATTTTCTGAGATTTTTAGATTTATTTGAATTATTTCTTTTAAAACGAGTTATTGTCTAAGGTGGCCGTGGAAAACGGCAAACAAATGAAGAAATGAATTTCTTGATTGAGGAACCTAGTTTGTAAGACAAAGGACCAAAGAAATTCAATTTGATGAATTTAACTTCAGAAGAAACACAAGGTAACGCATAAGCTGAAGAGTTAAGAAGTTTTTGCTGTTTTTTGAATAATAATTTGGAAATTAAATTGGGGCTGTAACCATTTTCAATAGCCAAATGTTTCAATATATTAATTTCTGAATGAAAAACTTCCGAAGAAAGGGAAATCGTACAAGCTCTATGAATGCAATAGTTGAAAGCCGAAACTTTCTGCTGGAATGGGTGATTAGAATCAAAGGGTATCACGTGAGAAGTTTGTGTCGACTTTCTGTAAATATTAAAGTGATGTTTGTTATCCATTTTTGAGATTGTTAGGTCTAAAAAATTAAGTGTTGTTTTTTTTTCTATTTCTAATGTGAAGGAAATATCTCCTATTGAATTGATGAAATTGTGAAAATTAAGTAGTGAATCAACGTTACCAGTCCAGCATATAAATATATCATCGACATACCGATGCCAATAAAAAATATTTTCTGTGAGAGGATTGTTGGAATTAAAAATTAAAGATTCTATATGATTCATAAAAACTTCTGATAGAAATGGTGATAAAGGGTTATCCATTCCCAGACTTTTATCTTGTCTGTAGAATTTGTTATTGAAACTGAAAAAGTTTTGATTAAGACAAATTGTAGACACTTTCAATAATACTATCTGTCAAGTCAGAGTTAATGAAAAGATTCTTAACAAGAGATAATGTTAAGGGAACTGGTACAGTAGTGAATAAATCTACATATAAGCCTGTAAGTCAATTATTAAAAGGTGGACTTGTGTAGTTCTCAGTATGATACAATTTTTTGTAAGTCTATAAGATAATACCACAGAGACTTATGAGTAATCCTAGAGACTAGGAGAAATAATATCTTCCACAGAACTTCAAAATTCCAGAGTTTAATAATTGAGTTGCAGATTTATAGATCGTACGGTTGCTACAGGTACGAGCAAAATTGACACATAAAAGCAGTTCCTATGTTACAACATCTTGGAGGATTAGCAGTTCTTGAAGTACTAATATAAAATATAACATTACAATATATGTACAGCGCTACTAAAACTGAAAGTAAAAAATTCGTTTATAGAGTAAAATGCCTGAGTTAGAAAGATCTTTTTTTTAATTTGAATTTAAAACTTTTAATATTAGATCAGTTGCGAATTTCGCCAGGAAGTGTATTGTACAACAGCTTGCTCATATAAAACGGCGACTGTTTTAAATAAGATGTATGTGGCAAAGACAAATTGTCATTACTTCTTGTATAGTGATCATGAACGTCGCTGGTTTTAGTCCAAGAGTTAGATTTTTTGTAAACCACTGTTAGAATTTTTAATAAGAAAACCGAATAAACAGTTAAAACTTTTAATTTAATAAATAGTGGAGCACTCCATCGATAATTCGAATAGTTCTTTTTTGAATTAGAAATAAAGAATTAACGTTTTCAATCGAACTAAAGCCGCAAAAATTAATTTCGTATGTTAATTTAGGTTCAAACACTGTGTGATACATTTTCAAAGTCGACGTTAATCCGAGATTGGCCAAAATCATCGCCAAACCCTGAGTATGGTGATTCCATTTCAAGTCTCTATCTAGTGTAATTCTGAAAAATTTATGAGCGGTTACCTGATTTATTAATTTACTGTCAATCTCTATATTTAAAGATTTGTTGCTTCTAAACATAACCAATTTAGTTTTATTAATATTTAGAAATTACTATCAAACCGACATTGTAAAATTTTTAGATCATTATTAATTTGAAATGTTAATTGTTGATGATTCTCATTTGCCCAACAAATGGAGGTATTGTCTGCAAAAAGCGTCACGTGACCCTACAATTGTAACATTGCGATATCATTTACGTTGATCAAAAACAAAATTGGTCCAAGTACAGAACCTTGTGGAATTCCACTATCTATATTAAGTAAATCAGATTTTCCCTTTTTTGAATTTAAAGTGAGGTCTCCACATCAAGTATGATTTAAACCATTTGTTAACTACACCTCTAAATCCATAATAGTGTAATTTATTCAGCAAAACGCTATGGTGTATACAATTTGTTAAATTACAGAACATAGTTGCAACCGATCATTTGTTGTTTAAATTTTCATAAATAAATGACATACAATGATGAACACTGTATACTACTGACAAGACACATTTCAAGAAAATCAATTTTTATAAAAGAAATCTTATTCAGCATAAAAAACAAGTTTAAGAACATTATTTCCTAATTCATTCAATGTACGTCAGCAGAAGTCTTAGAATACGTGATTAAGTAATAACATGGTAATCTTATCGCTGAAGTAAAGTGTCATAAAGTTAAAGAATTGATTGTGAAATGGCCAAGTGTTAAATTCCTTTTGTATTGTTACCATTGAAAAAACAACTCTTTTTAGTAGCAATAAAATTTACGTTGATGATAAAAAATTGAATTGTGAACTAACGCACCACCCTGTACAAACACTCTATGGCGGCGTTTTTAAAATTCGTCTTGCGTTTTAAAGATCACAAAAAATAAAATACTGACATGTATTGTATGTATGTTCCAAGTCATTAGCATTATTGCAACAAACTGCAGTTTCGTTAATGCTTTTGTTAATTCAATTTTGAATTTCGGAATTTCCGAGTTAGATATGTTTAGAAACAGAAGAAAAAGAGTTAATGAGAGAATGGTAATTCGTCGGAAAATATTAGAGATTTGAGCTTTTAGTAATCGTGTCATAGTTATTAATAAGTAATAAAAACTATAAAAAAATAATAATAAAAACTTGTGATAACTTTGTCATACATAAGCGAAAATAAATTTTAGGTCCCGTCGGTGATTAAAAAACCTTTAAAAAGCGCAGAAATATCGTGTACAACAGTTTTGGAATTATGCTCAATATACAGGATGATTCAATGATTCAGTGCTTCACAAACATTTTTTGTAAAAAGTAAACGTAGATATTCCCGGAGTTATTTTTAACCTTGGCCCCATACGTATATCATAACTTCACTTCTTTTCGTGTGTATGCATAGTGAATTTTGGTCCAGAGCCAGCGCACACTGGATGAAATCTGACTACTAGCTGGACTAAAACATTTTTTGTAAAAATTAATTTGCTAACATTACAAATAAATAAGGAAACTATTTTTTATTAACAATTAACAATAATTGTGTTCAATTTGCGTCAGAGTACCTCAGGATTACTCCATACTGCTGTATTTTTCTAAGAGGCTTGTAGAATACTATTGAAATTTTGTCTTTTACTGAACGCAGAACTGCGAAATTATAGTGCACATATAAACTTATTGCATGCAATCGATAAGTCAGTGCAGATTTAACTCAAAAGTAGAACTAAATGAAAAATTAGAAAAATATAAACAACGACAAACGCAAAAATGCAATATAAGGCTAAAATCAGGAAATATTCTGATTAAAAATGACTATGACTTCTAAAGAATATGGAAGAGATTTTTTTGCAGTAAAGTTCTTATGCCAGATATGGTTGGATCAGAACTTATAATTTATAATTAGTCGATTTAACAGGTCTTGATTGGTACAGATTCGAGAATTTTTTCTTGTATGGTCGAGTCGATAATATTTATAATCTTCTTATTTCGTAACTCTTGGCATCTTCCGATAATTGACCTATTGGTAATATCAGATTCTTAATAACATCTGCACCATGCATTAAAATTTTATGAACGGAAGTTATCATGTTATACCAATCATAAAGGGAAATATACATATAGTTCTGCCGTTTCTTTCGTAAAATGTTCAAATTTGCTGGTGTCAATTGCAAAACCACTTGAGAGAACTTGTAAAATTGTACTCCTATTAAATTTTTTAATGAGATTTATATTGATTCCGGTAATGTCAGCTAACTTTTCATAATTACTGAAAAACCTTCGAGCAATGTAACCATCGTTTGTGTTGTCTGTTCCCTGTTTAGGTTGATCTGTTAACAATCCCATTTCTGTTCAAAAAAGATCTTCAATAATTTTTTTTTCTTTTTCGGACAATTGCCTTTTCTTCTTTAAATTTAATTTGCCACTTTTTTACTTCTAATCTGTGTGAGATATGGATAAGGCACCAACAAAATCTGATATGGGCGTGCAAAACAGATAAACCGAATTCGTATGTGGATTCATCACATAGGTACTCTTTTCTTGATTTTTGCGAGGCAGTTCATTAATTTTGGAGTCGCTCCACAAATGTAACATGTTTGCGTTTGCCATGAAGTTCTTGCTAAAAGAGTAACATAAGATGTATAATTAATTCTATTCCGTTAATTACAACTTTTGTAGAACTAAGATTATTTATTTGGGACCTCATATATTCAATTTCTTCTTCGGAATTAGCTTTAGTTTCTTTTTTTAATTGAAATCGGATTGGTCTGCAGCATTTTGTTGATGATGGTCGCGGATTTTTCCAAACTATGAAGTTTTCGGCATTGTCTTCTTTATACGCGCCAAGTTGTTATGTAGAGGTACGAATGAAGTTAATAATAGATCTGCATCACAAACGCCATCATCATGAAACGTTTGTTTACATGAACTTTGACCAGAGGTTCCATCAAAACCCCACTTATGAACAAATTCTAATTTATACGAGCAACATTTTTGCATTTCCACATGATCTTTCAGATCTAGAATTAACCTGTTGGTAGTCATATTTAATAACGATTGAAGCTTTATTTTAGCTGAACTTTCTTTCTAATAATGTCCCCTTTTGGGGATAACATTTCTCTTTTTCAATTTTTATGCTGTCATATGAAGGAAACAAATCTACACACCTTTTCAATAATTTTTTGCCTTAATGAATTATACTGATGCTTATTTAAATCCAGATCTATTATTAAAGTTAATGCCTCAGCAGAGAATTTACAGTTTTTGCCACTGGAAGAAGTCAGGATCTTTCTCATTTTTGTAGCTCTAGTTGGCGAAGTTTCTGTAGCTTCTTTCACGATTCTTACGAAAATTTTAACGCAAATTATGCCGAAAATTTTCCGAGGAATTCTTATACAGAGTCTTTGACGTGTGAAACAGTATTTTGACTACGAAATTTATTACGAATTTTTCGCAATAAAACAACCAAGTAAAATCAACCAAGTGTTTTGATTCATGTTTTGCTTGCTATCACAACGACCTTACAAAAATTAAGCCATCTTATCATCAATATTGTGAAAATTTGTGCAAAAATTTCTTGCTATGTACAACGACATAAAAATGACGCGTCACAGATTCCTTACGAGAATTCTCTAAATACTTCTGTTTACAGTCAGAAAATTTATTGTGATAAACTAAGGCGGCCATAATTTTAAACGTGGCACAAGAGGCAAATGTGCTAACAAAAAATCAAAACCGTATTATGTTCTGAATAAGTAGAAAAAGTTTCAAGAATACTATTTTTGACCATTTTTTTAAAACACTTTCGAATAAACGACAGAATTCTGACAATTCATAATCAGACAAAAATATAATTTTATAACAATTTAAATAAAATATTATTAACTATTTGTATAGAAAAAACTTACCGGTATTCATAATTTTATTATTGAATTTTATTACTAAACCATTTAAAAAACACAGACAATATGAAACGTTAATCTCTTTCTTTAATTTTTTCGTCAAACAAATTTAAAGCTACGTTTCGAAATTGTCAAATATTTTTTAGATCGACTTTAGATAGTGTGCACGTCCTTGTGCTCACGTGTTCAAAAGTCGTGCAGTTCAAATAAAATTCCTCTTGAAATGCTTAAAGCTTCAGATAATATTTATGGATGTAAACAAAGTAATTATTTTTTTATAACTCATACGGAAAGGCAATTGACTCAATATGTATATTTACATAGCTTTATTATTGGCTACAACTTATAACACTTACTTTGTAACGTAAGTTTTTTTTTCCAGTAAGAGAGAAATAATGCGATTGTTTAACGGATTTTTATAATACAAAGCAAATTAGTTCGTTAGTCTAAATTACGTATGACAAATTACTGTATATAAGTAAACTAAAGCAAATACTTTCACTAGACGAAACTGACCGGAAAACATTAACGATGCAGTACGTTAATGTACTGTATCATTTAAATTGAAATCGTAGTATTGAGTAAGTGAAGTGTAATTAATAAATTCCTAAAGACATAAGTTTTTCTTTGATTTTAAATACTTAAATACAAGTTTTCACCTTCAAGAAGTGTAACTATTATTAAATCCGGTTATTATCAAAAAGAACACCAAAAACATCATTTCAGGTTGCAACAAGATCAAAACAATTGAAATTTTTATCCGCAACTTTTAAAGAATTCAGTAATTTCAATAGATGCTTTGCTTGTATTGCTGCGCCTTCAACTCTATAATAAAACACTTTGAATGGATCCGAATTTGATTCGTTGAAGATAAAAATAAATTAAATATGAATGTGGTACTACTACTTGTAAATAAATAACACGCATTTACTTTTTTGTTAAATTTGTCGATATAAACAAAAAGGTTGCTAAAAAAACCAGGCGAACCAGTTTTGGCTTTAATACTACGATGCACATTTTTTTTAAACATTAGTTCCTTAGCCCGTACGTGCTCTTTTCGTTGTATAATAGATAGTAGTTTTTAAAATACATCAAGAACTAGAAATGTATAATTGTCTTGTTTATCCCAAGCAGTAAATATTTTGATACAAGTACTTGTTCATTAATTACTTGTAAATTAATTGATTAATATAATTTTTTAACAGCAGTAAACATTTTGATACAATTACTTGTAGATTAATTTTACCTATAAATTAATTGATTAATATAATTTTTTAACACTTACCTTATAGAAAATAGCCACCATAAAATCACATCCCGACTAAAAAGGCTCAGTAGGGACCCTGCATCTCGTTTTGCAAATTTTTGCAGTCACTATGAGACCGGTTTGGCGTGCTTGCTTGTATACAAACAACAAAATAGTTTGCTTGTGTGCTTGCTTGCTATGTTGCTTACCTATAGTTACTAACTAGACCGACTGCTCCGTGCTATAATAGTTGCTTTTAATTGTTTTGCAAAAGGTGTTCCGACTTATCGCGAACGCAAAGTTGATACAGGTTTTTACAACCAAAACACCGTGTGATCATTAAAAAACGCTACACAGTAAGATTACTATACATTTCATTAAGTATCCCTTAAATTTTTGTTTTGTGCTACAATTGTGCAAAACTTTTCGAATCAGACATCCCTTTAAGGATGGAGAAGTCATCAAATATAATTCCCCTTAGATTTTTTAGAGTGACTGAATGAATAGAACGAAAAAAATTTGGAGGTTCTTAAAGAAAAAGAAATGTGACGAAGTTGTCTCAATTACCCCACATATATTACGAAATGTCCTTGAACAGTTAAACGTCAAATTCAAATAGTAATAACTAATAATCTAGGCTAAGCTTTCACTTCATACTACTGGTGGTGTGTAGATTCATTGCAACCAGTTTTATTGATCAATTTTCTGCAGATTCAGAACACCTTCAACTTTTTCTGCTGTTGCTCGTTTATCACACTTGATCATCGAACTTGTACGTGCGAGTAGATGCACCTTTACGAGCTCAATTAAAACGTTGTTACCTCGCTCGTAAAATATATCACGTGCAAAAAAATCGTAGAAGCAAGAATGTTTGCTTTCTTGTGAAAGGGGGATACAAAAAAAATTATAAACAGAGTGGCAGTTGTTCGGAAAGTTGAAGAATGTGAACAAAAAATATTTCTTAAAACTGCAGCCGCCATTTCGGTTATAAAATAGATCATAAAAGTGTTTTATGTGCTGCACTTCAATTGCGGAAACAATTTTGTATAGCGTTTTCGATTGATTGCTCTAGATCACTTTCAGAATATTTCCATCCCTTATTATTATATGAGGTTAAAATACGATGAGAATACTCTCAGATTGCTCTAGAGGGGTCAATCGAAAATGTTAAAAGTTAAACTGGACGGAAGGATGGCGAAGGAATATACATGCAAAAAAGATATTCCCGGAGCTGCAAATTTATGTCGGTCGTAAAAATGAAGAATTATAGAAATGCGCATAAAAAATGTAAACATTGAAACCATTTGTTTAGCTTTTTGTATGCATTCCGATTGCTGAAGAATTTTTCTTATATCTACGATTCTTCCGGGGTTTTATGTGGAATTTTTGATTAAATAAATTAAGGGACATTCGCATACATATTCGTTTGTATATAAAAAAAGCCTAAACAAGACATTTTAATTTCATTTCATTTTATTGAATCATTAATTTTTTAATTAAATTATCCTATTACGTCTGATAATAAAAGAAATCTTGCGTATATTGAAATCCACAATATAAAAATGTACTGCACAAAAAAAATTAAAGAAATAAAATGAATAAAGATATTAAAAAAGGGCATTTTGGGAATTAATTATTAGATTAGTATCTACTTATTTTGCTTATTTTTTTATTTTAACAAATTTATTTGCTTTCCAGTCTTAGTTCGAGAAGAAAATCAAGAAAATTTTGTCACGTGGTTTGAAGATGCACTCCGAGAGATCGATAAATTACCATCTCCTTTGAAACATGATTTACATGTAATTATTACACTCGAGGATGAAACGAGCACACTTGATAAAGGTAATATTTTTATAAATGTATTTAGTATCATTTGCAACATCGCAAATAAAATCAATTAATTTGCTCTTTTTTCTTAATTTCGCTTTCTCGAGAAATAACTCGCGCATAAGATACCTGACAGCTTTCCCTTCAGATGCAAAAACAGAAACGGTTATATTTCCATTCCAGTTTGTCACGGCTTTTCCCTCGGATGTAACGCGATCGTAGATGTCACTTGGACAGGAAGTAAGGAAGTTCAGAGCATCGCCGAAGACATGAACGTGCCTTACGTTAGAATCGATTTGTCGATCGGCCCTGTTTTACATTTGCTCGATAAGTATTTGGATCAACGGAATTCCTCCGATTTGGCGTTGATTTTTGATGATCCTAAATGTAAGAATTTACTTCGCAAATCATAATCATATAAATACTTAAATATCGCTTTCTAAAAGTTGCTCTTCAAAAAACTAACTCTAATTTAGCTGAAATTCTCGAACGATCGTGATCGTACTAGAGAGTACGTGGAACTTCTGTCCCATTACCCATTATATTCGACTACACTGCTTAACAATTGAAATGGATAATTGTACTACAATGTACATTCAAAATTGTTGAAGTCACTACTCTTATTTCTGTTTATTATCTTTGAAATTATGCCTTTACGACGTTTAGAAACAGTGCAACTCCAGCAAGTAGTGCGTTGGTTCGGTGAAGGTTTGCCACAAGAAGAAGTCGTTAACCGGCTTGTGTCGTAAGTCAAGCATGGAATCGCTACTTAACAGTTGGGTTTCCAGCCGTACACCCATGGTGGAGATCGAGAACGATCAAGGCCAATTGCCAAGGCCGTTTTATAGTTTTGCTACACATTTACTGCTTCAAGAATTAACACCTTCTTCAGACAAGCTAATGGGAGAGTGATTTCTTGTCAAACTGTCAGAAGAAGGTTGCAAAAAGACGCGCTACGGTTGACGGCGAATCAACGTGCATGCAGATATCGTTGGGCAATAGAACATTATCATTGGAATTTTCAAAATTAGAGACGAATCAAAATTTCGTTTGTACACGTATGATGGTCGAACATTGGTATGGAGAAAAATAGAACAACGATATAATGAAAATTTAATGGCCTCAACCACTCTTTTTGGCGGAGGATCAGTGACTGGGGGGGCATATGTTTTGACGGCGGCATTGACCTGCTAGTTTTAATTAATGAAACAATGACTACCATAAGGTATCAATGTTATAGTGCCATTTACTTCTGCAACCTTACAGGAATTGTCTACGGTGTTGCAAGCAATTTTGGGAACTCATACCTCAGGACTCTTATCGATTTATCAATTCATCAATAAAAAAACTTTGTAAGTTGTTATTTTTCTCCCATTCATACAATGTTTTTACAATTACTCATTGTTTTCCATTGAAGATCTGTTTCTTTTGATTTCTTCAATTGTATCGTAGCATCCATCAATGAATATACCGAGTGACTTTTAATTATTGAGACTTATTTTATTAGATTGACAACACTTTTCAATGTTTGTGTTGATGTGCTGGATTTTCAAATTCAAAAATTCAAAATTTAGGTTAGTGCACTAGATTGTCAAACTCAAATAAATTCGTTTATTGTCGAATCAAGGAAACCAAATAAATCAGATATTTAATTATCTCAATTTATTACCAAAATGGTTTTGAACACAGAATAAAATACATTTTTAGTAATGGCTTATTTTCGAAGCGGAGTACAAAATGAAAATGGGCACATTCAGCAGACCCGAAAGTTGTGCAACTGTTGACCAAATTTCTGCTGAATGCGACCTCTCATAAGTTGATGAGTTGGAGGGGTCGCCATTTCTTGTAGCGTAACTTCTCCGCTACCTGACTGGAACATGTTATGATGAGTGAACTTCATTCAGCAGAAATGAGTGCTCAGTCTCAACTGAACAACAAATTGAGTTTTGCCTCTTTTCACAACACTGTTTTAGAATAGCCGTCCGTCATTTACAACGAACACAAATCGATTCAAATTCACTTAAAAATCGTTGATTACATTCCATTTACAGTTATTCAGTTGGCGACCAGTGATGAGGAAGTGATTGAATTTCCCCTCCCGCACATCGTACTGATCAAGCTGGTTTTCTAAATCAGTTATCAGTTTCATCTGATTTCATACGTATTTTGAGGTTATGTTAATTTTAGTTCCAAAACATCATTCCTTTTATGAGTCTCTCTATTCACTTTAAAGTCAGTTCAGTTCAAAATCAATTAATAAATGAACTTTTCTTGCAAACCAGTAATGTAGAAAAAGGAAAATTCACTGGTCGCCCCACTATTGCTGTGTTCGGTAATTCCTCCGTGCTTGCTTTATTCACTCCTCGAGCACTTTTGTCTCACTTTTACATATATCGAAACAGCTGTGTTTTCACTCTACTTTTCACTCCGAGCTTGCACCGCGTGAATTTCCGAACTTAACATATAATAACACTCGATATTGTAGAAAATGTTAATGATACTGTACAACAGAATCCTCATGTTTCCTATACGAATCCACTCGGAAGATCTTGAAAAAAACACCTTCATTTCCGATCATACAAATTTTCAATGGTTCGACAACTTCACCCACTCGATTTTCTTCAACAAATTCAGTTTTGTCAGTGGTATAACAATAATCTGCTAAATAATAGTGACCAACAAGATACAACTTTCTTTTCTGATAAAGCCTGGTTTCATCTCTCTGGGTTTATCAATTCACAAAATTTCAGGACTTGGTCAGAACATAATCCCTTTAATGTGATTGATGTAAAGGCACTACATCCACTTAAAATTGGTGTTTGGTTGGCAATGTCTTGGAGAAGAATTATTGGACCAATATTCTTCCGGGAAACAATTAACGCCTATAGATATCAGAGACTTATATTGAATCCATTTATAAACCAGTTAGACGACACTGAAATAGCAAATGGCTACTTTCACAGCACGAATCACAATAAATTATTTAGAGGAGTTTTTCCCAGGATGTTTAATCAGTGCTGGTTGGTGGCCTAGTTGCTCTAATATTCAATTAAATCCGGACTTCTTACTTCCTTATTTCAATAACTTGATATTTAGAATACGTATTAAACAATTTGGAAGAATTGCAGCAGGCAATTGCAAATATCGGACAACCTAAAACGTTAATGTTTTCAATAACATATTTCAAAGGATTCGGTACTGCTTACGCAAAGAGGGGCTTGAAGATGTGCTCTAATATTCAATTAAATTTGGACTTCTTATTTCCTCATTTCAATAATGTGGTGTTCAGAATACGTATTAAACAATTTGGATGAATTGTGCAGCAGACAATTGCAAATATCGGACAACCTAAAACGTTAATAATGTCTTCAATAACTTATCTCAAAGGATTCGGTGCTGCTTACGCAAAGGGGGTTAACATTTCCAGGTCTTGAATAATAATAATAATCTGTTAAACAGTTTTCATCATCAATGTAAACATCAACTCTAACCTATAGCTACGCATTCCCGCAAAATTAACGAACTTTCAAGTAATGCCAATTCCTCAGTGTTCCCAACATATTAATTTGCTTCAATCATTAAAAGTCACTCGGTATTTGTATCACACGGATCTGCATTTCTTTTTTAAAATTTCTGTGTAAAAAAATAAATCATTATAAATATCCAATTCAATTGTTAAGCAGTGTAACTTATTACTCGATTGTGTGCATACATCTGGTTATTAAATTAATTTTTATTAGAGTAACACTACTTGTAAGATATATGTTACAGGGATTGACGAAGCACTTTACTTCTGGTTAGATACTACTAGAATGCGAATGGTCCTCACAGATACACTGGATAAAACATCAGCCAAACGACTCAGAAACTTGAGACCAATGGCAAATAATTACGCGATCGTAGCTTCAACTGACAATATGTTATCATTGTTTAACTTGGTAGGTAATAGTTTACTAAGAGTAACATTTAATCGTGATTTCCACACCCTTTCACAAAAGCTATGAGTAATTAATAATAATAAATGACATAGGTATAATTAATAATAAGAAAATTGTTGATGTGAAATAGTTTATGGAAAATCATGAAAACAAATGAAAACTACAAATCACAAAAAGAAAAACTTCATAAAATTATGTAGGACGTGTGTCCACAAAGTTTTGAGAATTTTATGACGAAAGGTCAAACTTTTTTGATAATTAAAATTTTCGTGATCAAGAAACAGAATTTTATAACTTCGAGCAATAGTTCTTATTGTCTATAAAATGCTGATTAAATTAAACAGATGAAATGTTTATTTTTATTTCTTCGTTATACAACGCGTTTACTATGAAAATCGACGTCAAAGCGAAACTTTGTGTAGAAATTTGCACATTTTATTCAGTGAAACGCAACTTGTTCGCTCGAGTTGATGGCAAATAAGTCAGATTGCGATACAAAATTTAACTTTCTAAGAAATCGGGAACGACGTTGTGAAATTTATTAAAATATAAGAAAATTTATTAAAATTCGTCACTGAATTAATTCTGATAGTAATAATAATTTAAATAATCGAAGAAATTAAAGATGAATTTTAATTAGAATACGAGAGTTGTTAAAGAATGATTTTCGATAAAATATGTTAAATAAAAAATTTAGAAAATTGTTGAAACAAAAATAACTCGATACCTTAAACGGGACATTTTTGTTAGGATTTCATTTTCGGGCAATTTTCTTTTCCAAAACTCTATGTGACGCAATTTGACCTTAACCATACACAAATAAGAACAATACACACACATATAGGGGAAAGTTGCGTAATTGGACCGGCTGCTAAATTGTACCGCTTTTGAATAAATAAAAATAAACTAGAAAGTTCAATAACAGTAAGCACTACATATACCTCAGATGGTACTGTATTAAACAACATTTCTGCAAGTATTTTTTTTAATACCGATAGATACTTCTAGTAGGTTTTAATTTAAATTGAATTGAAGTGGTCCAATTTAGGAGCTGGTCCAAATTACGCAACTTTCTCCTATCCATACAGGGTGTTCACGGGAAACAGCTAAATAACTTAAATTAAAATAGTTTCAAGGCTTTTCCTGCTCAATTTTCAACAGTGGAAAATAATTGAGTGTCAAGTTTTCGAGATTTTCAATTATTTTTAAGTTTTTTTAATGTTACGTTTTTTATCATCGCATCGCGTTCAGGATGTCAAATTAATTATTCCTCTAAAATATTATCTCCCAGAGCAGCTTATCTTGAATTACAGTTGTTCTGATAATGACATTTTAACATATCCCGCTTTTCAATATTTGACACATTTTTAATGTGAGCTAAATTTATAGAAATGATTAACCAATTTTGATACTTTGAAAACACTTTCTATATTCCCCTGTTTCAACGTACACCATACATTGTGTTCGTGAACAAAAAGGCTATTGTAATTAACTAATTATGCATTTCCTGTGAACACCAAAATTTGTTTAACTAAATAATTTATAAAATAGTAGACTTTAAAAGTTAATATTTTAATAATTATTTTCACATTTAATTAATTAATTTGACATCTTGAACACGATGTGATGATAAAAAATGCAAAGTTCCATTGAAAAAAGTTAAAAACAAATCAAAACCTGACAGTAATATGTTTTTCCAATATTGCTATATTAACGCGCCCGTTTAAAATCCTTGTTTGTTTACTTTTACGTACAACTAATAACTTAATAAAAATGTCCAAACAAACCCAACTTAAATTTATTGCCAATTTAAATAACTGGATCGTACGGACCCGGCCGTCTACCTAGATTCCCGAGAAAGGTCATCCGAAATATTATGACTACAATGGAACATGCCTCCCTACGTCTAGATTTATTGCGGCGTTAAGAAGGGATGCGGTTAACCTACTTTTCTGTTACGGTTGAATGACCCTTGCGGGGAATCGGCGATAAATAATAGGAGTAATATTTTTACATACAGCTCGTGATCGTTGCTAATCTGGACCTACGTTGTGATAACCTGTTCTTCTTGGTGCGTCGGGAAATAAGTCGAGAGAACAAAGGAGCTAATTACGTTAAATAAAATACGAAGTTAGATTTAATTAATTTTTTATTGCAAAAAAAGGTAAAAACTCCTGCGGGGTGTGGTATAATGAGCGCAAAATTCTTGCGTTGAAATCAATACAAAGAAACAAAAATTTACGGTTATCAGAAAGTACAGTAGAACTCGCTTAACAGATTTCACTTTCGAATATCGGCGCAGCCTACCTTCTTTCAAATCACCCCGTTAGTGGTTCAATGTATACACAGATATTTGTTGGAGAGCTCTGCTCCTTAATTAGATTAACAATTAATTGAATTTCAACTTAGATATGGTCTTGGTACTAGTGTTTGTCACTTCAGGTCGTGCTCTAAGACTCGTTCTGTTCAATCAACCAACGCACAGTGTGACACAGTGGGCCTACGATGTACTTAATCAATGGAATTAATTAATTAATTAATTAATCAGATGTTCTGGAGAAGTATGTGATACAAAATGCCGCCCTCGGCGATCAATTTGCAGGAGAATCAATAGCAATCACCAGTTTTTTAGGGACTCCTTTTGGAGGTGGTGGAAAACCCTAACGCTAGCTAAACTAATTAATTAAGGTCGAATGGGTAGGGTCCTTCCCGGCTACGTCCAATCGCCTTGATAATTAACGGAGGTCGAATGGGTAGGGTCCTTCCCAGCTACGTCCAATCGCCTCGAGAGGGTGGTACTGTGTACGCCTTTTTTCAAGATTATTGCGCAAGGACCCAAATTAACTGCTTTTCGACACTCCACTATGGGTGGTTATGGCCATTTCAGTCTCTCGGCAAATCGCTTCTAATTAACGGCAAAGACCACAGCTTGGTCTACAACCATATAGGGTGAGAGAGAACCTTTGTTAAGAAGATGGCTATGATTAGGTGGTTAAAATTGTTCGGCCTCGTAATTACGAAATTCGTAACGAGCAATTAATTGGCCTTGATTTCTGGGGTTTTGAGATTGTGCTGGCACACTTGGCACAGTGGTTTAGATTGGCGACTTCCCTGTACAAATCGAAAACATCCGTTAGCGTGTTTCCAACTTACCTGAGAGTATCTCCAAGGGTAGAGCTATTCCTAAGAGTACACTGTATTGAATTACCAGGTAGATTTGGAGAATAGTTAATTGCTGCTGGTTGGTTAAAGCACAGAACTGGCCTAATAATTAAAGAAACAATGACCAACAAATTTTACATAGGTGAATGTCACTAGTGGAGTTTTAATACTCGATTCAAGTGTAAATAAAATAGTTTGATTAAAATTATCTAAATGCAATGGTAATACTGAACTTTACTGACTCTTTAGACATTAATTAATGCAAATTAAATTATTCTTACTGAACTGATACCACCAAAGGTGCGATGAAATATTTTAACCGTACCGAAATAAATGATTTATCTAGAAAGTGAGTAAATGACTATAAGCGCTAAAGAAAAAAACCGTCAAGTCAGAATTTAAAATATTCAACCGCCCGTTAGAGAGCTTCGAACGTGTCTGCTTGTTTTTCGCGCTCCGTCCTTTCCAAGTTAAAAATTAAACACACCCCTCGGACTTTGCAGCTAAATTTTGAAATCACCTCGACCAATGATAATCGCTGCTTTTAGTTCCTAATCACGCCTATTCCAGATGCTCTGCATGCATCAAGCAACCCCCATTAGCTTATCAGATACAATTCGCGGGTGGTCTGTCGCAAATGAACCCTCCATAATTTTAACTTTACAAGTGTTCAGGCTGACATTTTAAAAGTCTCTCCTGCTTGTTTGAAAGAGACCAGACTAAAGCGAAGGACTTCAACTTGCAACGTAATTTGATATCTTTACCTAACAGACATGTATCTGCAATTTAACGCGACCAAATTCTATACAAAAATCTAAACGAAACAATCCAAAATGTCAAGTAGATTAATCAAGTCAATTAAAAAAGTTAGCTATTGTGGAGGCTTCCCGTGAACAGCCTGTATACGCTATAATGTCAAGACAAAGTGTAGTCATTATTAGGGCTGCGCAATATCACATTTCCAATATTGGTTATCGATGATATTCTATTATCGATAAAATCGATAATATAATAATAAATATCGATATTTTTAAGTTAACGTCAAGGGAAGTAACGCCGTACTTGTTAAGACTAAGATTCGAAGTATACTCGTATACTCGTCACTTACTTCGAATGTTATTTTTAAGACGATCGTTTCGTCGAATCATTACACACATGAAATTTAAAAAAAAAACTAATTAAAACTATTGGAAAATTCTGCTAGGTTTTAAGAGTAAATATTTTAAAATGAATGCTGAAAATAAAACACCATCAAAAACACATCAATAAAAATCATGAAAGGTTCTCGAAAAAAAAGAAGATAAAATTAAATTACAAAAACAAAAGACGATTTATCCGTGGTTCATAAAGAAATGAGAAACAAATATTCCTAAAAATTTGCAATCAGTATTATGACGAAATCACGAAAAAAAAATAAAACAATAATAAAATATATGATATACAGTGTTTCCCGAAAGTAACGGATAAATTCTATAAAATGGTTGAAAAAATTGTTTCAGAAAAATGCTCGGACCCGTCGATTTTTATTTTTAAATCATCATTTAAACATGTAATTTTCAACCCCCCACCCATCAACCCCTAAGCGCTAGCAACCCCAACTTTAAAAATTCAAATGGCATAGTACTCCTTGTGATACCTCATTTAATAGCATTTTTTATGCTGAATACAATAAATAAAAGTTTTCAAAATTGGTTGATAAATAACTGAGATATTCAACAAACATGTATTAAAATGAAAGTGCCAATATTCGAACAGGCGTTGATACGGCTCTAGCAATAATTGGTAAAAACAATTGCAAGTTGTTTGAGGTTAAATGTCAAATAGAATTTATTGACATTACGCAGTGTGTTACTTGTTTAACGATTAGATAGCAAAAATGAGAGTTACTGAAGCCGAAAGAATCGAAATTTTAATGAAGATTGGCTTTGGAGGGAGAATTCGGACGCGTGAAGAAGTTTGGATGTCTGTCATTCATCTAACATACATAAAGGAATTTTTCAACTTTTACGTCAGTGGAATGACAGCGACATCTGAAATTTTCTGTCCGCAACTGTACATGTCCACCTTGCAATAAAATTGTTTTTACCACTTATTGCTAGAGCAGTATCAACGCCTGCTCGAATATTGGCACTTTCATTTCAATACATTTTTATTGAATATCTCAGTTATTTATCAACCGATTTTAAAAAACTTTTGTTTATTGTATTCTTCATAAACAATGCTATTAACTGAGGTATGACAACGCACTATGCCATTTGAATTTTTAAAGTTGGGGTTGTTAGCGCTTAGGGGTTGAGTGGTAGGGGGTTGAAAGTTACGTATGTAAATGAGGACTTAAAAATAAAAATCGACGGGTCCGAGCATTTTTCTGAAACAATTGTATCAACCATTTTATAGAATTTATCCGTTACTTTCGGGAAACACTGTATAATATATACCGGGTGGAACATAAAAAACCTTTGGTGCTGTAACGTCCTTATTTTTTATCCGATTTTAATAAATGATACGTCGGACAAAATGGGTTTAAAAACACTCTAACCTGATCTACTGTGAATTTTTTTTTGACAACTATTTCTTGACAGAAACGTAGCTAACTTTGTTTTTTTTTAATTGCACTATATATTTTTTTGTGCTTATCCTAATAGAGATTTTGTTTCTGAATATAGTTACATTAAAATGACAAGTCAAAAATTTATTTTAAATGAAAAAAAATCTAAATTTACAAAAATCAAGTAATAGTATTTTTACTAAAGCAACTGTTCGAAGTTGCCCCCATTCTCTCCCAGACACATTCGACATCTCTATTGACGTCCATTGCTGCAAAACTTTTAGTTCTAAATCTTGATCTTGAATTTTTTGTTTTTTGAAACATCCAAAATTTCGTACATTTCAAGCCAGTCTTCCAAATTTATCGGCACTTGGAAGCAATCTGGTTCAATCATATCCACACAGTCCTCATTATTCCTTTTAATCACAAAATGTGAGAATTTATTGTCAATAATTGTAAAACTTTAATAATATGCACTACTGACAGACATCCACTGCTCACTTAGTCCTTTCACAAATGTAGAATGTAGCGTTAATACTGTTTAATGTGATTGCTTGATTTTTAAAATATTACATTAATTCCTTAAATTCTCGTTTCTTTTTCCATTCATGGATATGGTTGTTTACATTTTCATATTCAGAAAAAAAATCTCTATTAAAAAGAGTAAAAAAATAATAATGGTGCGATTTGAAAACAAAAAGTTGACTGTTATTTGTCAAAAACGGAATTCAAAAAAAAAAGTTAAATCGATCGAAATTGTGGCATTTTTTAAGCGATTTTGTTTGACGTATCATTTATAAAAATTGGATAAAAAGTAAGGAAGTTATAGCATCAAAGGTTTTTCATATTCCACCCGGTATAATAATATGTAATATAATATTGTGAAAAATGCAGAAAGAAAACGTTTAAAAATTAAGAAAAGAAAAACAACAAGTGAAAACGCAAAAAAGATATAACGTTTCGTCGAATCATTACAAATATGAAATTTAAAAAAAAACTATGTTTTAAGAGTAAATATTTTAAAATTAATGATGAAAACAAAAAACACCATAAAAACACTCAAACAAAAACACCAAACTATGGAAGGTTCTAAAAAAAGAGAAAATCACAAAAACAAAAGACTATCAATTCATATGATTGATAAAGAAATGAAAAAGAAAACTTAACTTAAAAGAAAAGTTAACTGAAATTAAAACGATTGCGAATTTATCTTAGGAAAATAACCCAAAAAAAAAAGAAATTAAAAGTGTGACATCGCTTAATTTTGAACATTTTTTTAAGACAGAGAAAATGAAAATGTTTTATTTTAATTTATTTAAAGGTTTGATAATAAATGAAATACCAGCAATATCTATATGTCTCGATATCCGGTATTATTCGGTATTTATCGATATAAATTCGGTATTTATTCGGTATTTATCAATAATATCGATAAATTCTCGCAGCTCTAGTCAATATTCTATGATGTTTTGTGGGCAGTGTTGCCAGATACGCAGGAAATTCTCGTTTTGTGGGACGTTTTCGAATGTACGAGAAAGGGAGAATTCCAGATTGTGGAAAAACGCAGTTTTAACTTTCGTGTTTCTTTCAGAATTGTAGTTTTGGCAAAATTCATCAAACCATACATTTATTTAAATACTTTAAGCTTGCATACGGTGCAATACACCTAACCTCAAAATATCAGTTCTTTAGAGAAATGAGACTTGTCGGTTTTCCAAACTTCTTTCGGTCTATGAAGTTTAAACTTAACGGTTTTATTTTAATGTGATGTTTAGAACTTGTAAAACCTTTGCAATTTTGCAACAGTTAATGAGAAGTGACATAAATATTGACATTGACAACTGTCATAATTGTAAGTTTGTAAATAACTAATTGGTTAGTCAGGAATAGGAGAATTTGTCGAATCCGAAACTATTTTGAGGGTAAACAAAAACAAATTTCTTTAAAGAAAGTTCTCGATAATGTGATTATAACCATAACTTCACAACATCAAAAAGTACTTGACACCTCTGCTTTCTTTTAAACAGTGAGAGTACAGGGTGACCTTGAAATAATAAGTAGGCTGTGTGAAAAGACTGGGAAAACAAAGACTACTTTGTTTTGAGCACTGTATTTAAAAATTTTTAAAAAATTTAAATTCTGATGCTGAAAGTGATTACTTAACATTAAGAAACAAATACCGATCATTTCAAAGTAGGTTTTGCATAAAAAGGAAAATAAATACAGGCCATTTAAGTACTCAGTTTATTATTACCTCATGTTTCAAAATAATTTTCAAAATTAATTTACAGGCGAAAGAAGAAAACCTCGTCCAAATACCAGAACGGTGGAATTTGGTATTTCTGGACCTTAATCGCAGAAAAATCTTCACGCAGCTCCAACACAATCCCGACGTCAACCTAATTTCACTTGATAGAAAAATTTGTTGCTCCTTACTGGATACATCCAATTGCATATGCCCCGACGATTTTATCCTCCAAAAACATTTTTTGCTACACGTCATCAAAATGATCAGTAAAATACTAGAAACCCTAAACGAGGAGCACACCTTACCCCCGAATTTAAAATGCAACGCCACCACATTCGACGATTCAACACCGAATTCCTTCAAGAACCTGCTCAAAACGGAAATGACGAAGAGTAAGAACGTTTATAGATCCCATGGGTCTCTCCGCTTTAAAGTAAGGGGTCTCATAGAAGTCGTTTCGAACACGACTGAAATTGAGAAGGTAGCTACTTTTACAGAAGGCGACGGGGTAATAATAGAGAAAGGAAAACGCATAGGTCCAGTTAAGGCATTCTACAGAGTCGGAGTCACTCATGTATGTATTTTTTATGCAACGCATGGTACGAATGCACGCAGACTCTATTCTATTCTAGGCTATTCCCTGGGCGTATAAACAAACAAATCCAGTAACAGGCGAAACTTATTGGACGGGTTATTGCATGGATTTCGTTCAGAAATTATCAGAAGTTATGGATTTTGATTACGAACTCGTCGAACCCGAAAACGGCACGTTCGGCGAGAGGGATAAGATGGGAAACTGGGATGGAATTGTGGGGGATCTACAAAGAGGAGTAAATACACCTTACTTTTTTTTATTTTAAACCAAAATTGCTGGGGGTTTTAGGAAACTGACATGGCCATTTCTGCCATTACGATGACCGCCGATCGAGAAGAGGTCATCGATTTCGTTGCGCCATATTTTGAACAATCGGGTATATCAATAGGTAAATGTTTCAAATAAAATTGCGCTATATTGTTGCATTTGTTTGCGTTATTTAAGCTATGAGGAAACCTGTGAGGAAAACATCCCTGTTCAAATTCATGACTGTCTTGAAACTGGAGGTATGGCTTAGTATTGTGGGGGCGTTAATTGTCACGGGCTTCATGATATGGTTTCTGGATAAATACTCACCGTATAGCGCAAGGAATAACAAAAAAGCGTACCCTTATCCTTGCAGGTATGTTATTCGATAAAGTGTCAGTTTTTTTAATCACTCAAGGGCTAAGATGCTAGTACAATCTTCTTCCGGGTACTGCCGCGCTGCTACCCCTTGATGTTTAGCTCGCTTCAAGATATATACAACTCTTCCTTGATAACCTTGTTATGTTTGTTATATGTCAACGATCCACTGGCGGTGTTCTTGTAAGTCTTGTCGAGTGTGTAGACATCCTCTCGTCAGTAATTAGATTTCTATAACTTGTTGACACAAGTTTAATAAAATTATTCAGTACTCTCTCTAGTCACGCAAGAAATGTATATATCATTGGAAGTAATCAAGAAGAAAGCCAATATGTTTGCAAATCTGGAAAAGATTGGCAGCATTGATTATGTTGAAGAATACTGGAATACCCAAGCCGCAAGAGCATAAAAAATTCAGCTAAGAAGCTACTTGTTTCATAAAAAAAAATATGAAAACACTTGACTTATTGTTAGTTTGTTCTTTTAATTTAGCTTTAGGTTTTAGATTTAGTTTACACAATTCTCATTCTATTAAATTTTAGACAATTCACTTTAAAAGAAAGCTTCTGGTTCGCTTTGACTTCTTTCACACCTCAAGGAGGAGGCGAAGCTCCTAAATCCCTTTCGAGTCGAACTTTGGTGGCGGCGTATTGGTTATTCGTCGTCTTGATGTTGGCAACTTTCACAGCGAATCTTGCTGCTTTCCTCACGGTGGAAAGAATGCAGGTGAGCCAAATTTGAAAACAACACTCAACACTTATTTATTCACCACCTTAGACGCCAGTTCAATCACTGGAACAACTCGCTAAACAATCCAGAATCAATTACACCGTGGTCGAAGGTTCCGAAATTCATCAATACTTTATTAACATGAAGAACGCAGAAGATACTCTCTATAGGTAGGTCTACAAGACAATTAGGATAATAACTAAGGGGTGCCGATGTCGTCATTATTCAAATTTGCTGCATTACTGTATTGTGAAGTGTTGGCAACAATTAGTTTAGACTTACACTGAAACGCATTTATTTCTAAGAATGTGGAAAGAACTGACTTTGAACGCCTCCACCGATGAGACGCAGTACAGGGTTTGGGATTATCCAATCCGCGAACAGTACGGGCACATTCTGTTAGCAATTAACGACTCTATGCCCGTCACCAACGCCTCTGAGGGTTTCCAAAAAGTTAACGAGCACTTGGATGCGGATTTCGCTTTCATCCACGATTCTTCGGAGATAAAATACGAAATCAGTAGGAACTGTAACCTTACGGAAGTTGGGGAGGTTTTTGCTGAGAAACCTTACGCCATTGCTCTTCAGCAAGGAAGTCACTTGCAAGATGAAATAAGTAAAAGGTAACAAAAGGACAATTCGTTTAGATTAGATATACCTATATCCAAGCACTTTAGAACCAGTATCTTTTTTAATTCTTTCGCTTTGATCTTTTCCGTTCGTGTAAGTTTTCCACCATTACCTTTATCCATTGTATCCTTTCTTCTTGTTGCTTTTCCTTCACTTGCTGTTCCTCTCTTCTATGACAATGGTTATGTTTCAGAATTTTAGACCTACAAAAGGATCGCTTTTTTGATTACCTCCAATCAAAATATTGGAATCACTCGCTCAAAGGAGTCTGTCCAAACAGCGACGACAATGAAGGCATAACCCTTGAGAGCTTGGGTAAGTTAAGGAACAAAATCATAGAATCCAGTTTCTTTAAGCTGTCATTTTTTTAGGTGGAGTATTTATAGCTACCTTATTTGGATTGGCTCTGGCTATGATAACACTAGCCGGAGAAGTTGTATATTACAGAAGGAAAAGGTTAAAGACCGAAAAAGGCAAACCGAAAGTCGACAAGAAGAAACGCAAGGCTGAGATTAAATTCGTTAAGCCACCTGCGGAAACAATAACAATTGGAAGCACGTTTAAACCTGTCCTTCTTGATAAAAATAAGCCCAATTTATCACCTCTTATGTTATACCCTAGATCACGCAATCGTATATCACAATTAAAGTAAACTAGTCAGTTTTATGTATTACGGGTATGTGTAGGTTTAACGTACACTATCAGTAAATGTGTGAAGTATCTGTCGTGTTATTTGATGTAATCAATGTACTCACATATAAAAATCAAAGGATTTAGTAAAGTAGTTTATTTCTTAAAATGAAAACTTCAAGCGAAATACAACCTACACTTAATTGGAACTTACTGGTAGTACTGGCCATTACATCATGTATGAAATCTTTGTATAAGTACACTCTTGCGAATAAATTGAACCTTGTGTTGACGTAGTATCCCGAAGCAATGCCGATTTGCTTGTCGTTGCAGAAAAGCGGTCCTCCGGAATCACCCTAAGAATTTGCAAAATATTTTTTTTGTATATTTTCGAGTTCTATTTGTAATTTCAATAAAAGATTAGAATTCAGTAACACCCTATTCATACATATGCAGTGTCGTGATAAAGTAACGCACCAAGCCAAAAAACACCCTTAGCGTTGACTTTTTCGAAAAATGCTCGGACAGGTCGATTTTATTTTTAAAAAAGACGTCTTTTACAACCAATTTTAATTTTCTGTCAGTTACCGTTTTTGCGCTGTGACGTCATCGACATTTTTTTTTAAATGACAACCTATTTTTTTGAAAATGTCATTTGAAAGCATCAATTTTTCTGAGTACAAACATGATAATGAACCACTAGTTGCATAAGAAAATTTTGAAGAAAAAAATTATTGAAAAATGGAATGTGATTAACAACCATCGCAAGACTCATTAACAGCGTTTACACACGAGCTGGTCACTGTCAAATGGTTGGTGGAGAACATTTTCAGTATTTATTGTAATTTTATTAAGTTGTTTTGTTATGTTTTTATAAGAAGGTATTATTTTAGGTTGAAATTTTATTAAGATTAAAAATCACTTTTCCATTTTTCAATAATTTTTTCTTCAAAATTTTCTAATGCAACTAGTGATTCATTGACATTTTTGTACTCAGAAAAATGGATGGTTTCAAATGACATTTTCAAAGAAATAGGATGTCATTTAAAAAAAGCGTCGATGACGTCACAGCGCAAAAGTGATAACTGACATAAAATTAGAATTGGTTGTAAAAGATGTCTTTTTTAAAAATAAAATCGACCTGTCCGAGCATTTTTCGAAAAGTCAACGCTAAGGGTGTTTTCTCGCCTGGTGCGTTACTTTATCACCACACTGTATGTACGTTTGTGATTAAATTTTAAGATAATGTTAACAAATTCGCTTTGTCTCAGCGACCTAAATCAAAAAAGACGTTGTGAAAACTTACAGGATTTAGGCACTCCTCTATAGTACTTTGATCCACTGCACAGAATTGGGAGTAATGAGGAAGGAAGTTGCAGTCACTATCAGGTGTGACTGAAAGGTTAGCGCACGTCAAAGACCGAGCAATTTTCTTTTGTCCAATAAGGTCATCTTTTTTATCTTTCCTTCCGAAACCAACAACTAAACTATTAGAACAATCAGATTCAAAAGATGGTGGAAATTCTTCCAGATGTAAAGAGACGTGTTTTATTAATGGACTTTCATCGATTGATATTTTCAGCTGAAACGAAGGGCATTGGAAAGACTAGTGATATAAACTTTTCTCGTTTCTAGACTCAAAAGTACCTACCCTCAGTAAGCAAATGTCATTTGCAAGTAATGTTTCCACAAATTTTGGATGAAGGTACCATTCCAGAACTTCGGCTTCCTGAATATAATCGGATGGGCTGAAATCCCCTCGAGCCATCAGTGCAGATAAACCAGCGACCACGACGTACTTCTCGTCGTCCTTGCCTTTGCAATGTGCGGCTGATAAGACCCATCTAGACTTTATGAGCGAACCGCCGCAAACATGTCGATAAAGAATTATGGTTTCAATCGAAACCTGTAATTAAATGCTGCAGAATTTCACGATATTATTCATAAATGACACTGTAAATACTTACGACATAAGGGTAACTATCAGCAGCACACTCATATCCTGCAACTAACTTACAAATTTTATTTGTAACGCGCGGCGAATTGATTATAATCATGATGGGTACTAAGTAGAAAGTAAGTGCGATTCTCATACCTCATTATTATAATTAACGTCAGTGCGCTTTGACAGTTCGTAAGTTGAATTTTGAAGAAATCTAATCAAGCCATGTAAATAAATTGTCATTTTAGTATGTAAAAAGTAAGCAAGAAAATCAGATTCGAGTAGGCGGTGCAATGTTTGTGATGGGCTATCAAATTTGTTGAATTTTTATTTAATCACAGACACACATTTTCTTTGCACCGCCTATTTACAAACCCAGCGGTTCCGAAAGTTGACAACTCGACGATAAAAAAAAACATTTTGGGCAACCCTTATCTATTCAATTTTTAAGATTGCAATTAATGGCAAAAACACATGGGTAATCACAGTCTTTAAGATAAAGTTAGTCTTCCGTCTTCAATTTACCTTTACATGTGAGGAGCTTAAGGAGGTAATGCAATTATAGTAACACCTTATATATATACAGGATGTCAATATACTTTAGTCATTTGTTAATACTGTAGATTAATTAATTAACGACTCAAGTATAGTAGCATCCTGTATTATGTGTACATGGTATTACTACACTCGAGTCAATTATTAGTGTTGTATTTGTATATACGTATTTAAAGAATGGAAACGATTATACTACATGCAGATCAAAAAGAGTATCACACTTGGTTCTATTTATCTCTACACATATCGGAGATCTACTTAACCTCCTAAGGGACAGAAAATTTCAAATGTCACTGTCATTCATCTGACGTATGAGTGTAAAACAGACTTTACGAACAAGTAACCTATTTTCGACTTTAATCTTACTCATGTCATCTTGACAGCAAAATATAAATCACAGAATGCAAATGCATGCGAAAGAGTGGGAGATAAAACTAAACAAACTGAACAAGAAGAACAGAAAACGTGAACAAAATTAATATTTGATATTTGCACCATTGATTTCTACTACTTCAGCCAACCTCATCGGCATTGAGAAGCACAGATTTCTGTGATAGTCCTGTGGTAATGCCTGCCATGCATCAGTTATCGTAGCCAAAAGCTCTTCTCTATTTCTAACTACCAATCGCCGCTGTTTCAAATTTCGAACCAATAGCCCCCACATATTCTCGATAGGATTTAAATCCGGACTGCAACTAGGCCAATCAAGGACATTTACATTATGATTCTGAAACCATGCCGCTACCTTATGTGCAGTGTGAACCGGACAGTTATCTTGTTGGAAAACGAAATTACCATTAGGAAATAATGGTTCTACTGAAGGGAGCATCACATCTTCAAGAATCCTAATATAAATGTCACTGTTTAGCCGATCTTCTACATGCAGTAATACCCCAGGACTAACAGCTGAAATCCATGCCCACATGTTCACTGAAAAACGTCCACTTCTTTCTGCCGTTTGAACATATTGTTCGTCGTAACGACTGTTCCGTGGTCTATAGACCTTTATGTGACCATTAGGGCACGATTGAAATATTTTTTCGTCGGAAAAAATTGCGTTGCTCCAAAAAGCTTCATCTTGTGCGAGATGTTGTAAGGCGAATCCTATCCTCGCTTCCCTGTGCTGAGGCGTTCAGCGAATTTTTTTTGCGGCTACATAATTTTTAAGACCGCCTGCCTTTATGCGACGGCGGGCAGTTCGAATGGAGCCAGGAAAATTGGTAATTTCGACAGCTCGAACAGCAGTAGAAAAAGGACTGTTTCTAACGACATTTCTTACTGCTTCGTCTTCATCGGCTGTGGATATTAGTTTTCTTCCTGAACCTGGACGCCGTTCGATCGTCCCATGTTGTCTCCTTTTGCGGATTATTGAATAAATGGTGCTAATTGGTATAATTGGTGGTTTCTGATATTTGAATGTTTGACATACCCATTTGGACAAAAGTTAGAATTTTAGCTTTGTTAAAATTTGTTACGGCCGGCATGGTATCAATTAATAGATGACTGACAAAATAAATTTCAAAATTTAATTTGCAAACATCAATCAAAATGACAGTAAAGACTGGTTTACACCAAGGACTATTTAAATTTTTGTGTCAGTGGAATGACACTGGCATTTGAAATTTTCTGTCCGCAACTGTACAACTGGAAAAATACGGTCTCTTAAATATTTTCGAAACGACTTTATTTACAGGGCTGAAATTTTATCTTTAAATCAATTACGTAGGAACGAAATGTTGTAGATAAAATTTAGATACAATATTTTCATTTTCACATTGCGAATGATTTTAAACATGTTACAAATGACATTAAGGAATCTCCTTATTTTAAAAGCGATGTCATTACACAAAAACTACTTCTTTCTTTTATTTTACTCTAGAGCACTCAGAGTATCTCCATCTCCTACTATTACATGAGGTTAAAACAAGATTTTAATATTCTGAAAATGCTCTATAGAGGAGTGAATCAAAAACGCTATTAGGTTTTTTTTACATGGCTGCCTGTGGACAGTCGGTATATTTTCGAAAATATTTTGACGTAAAGTTCTTGCAATAATTAATGTATACTTATGTCAACTTTTTTGTGTTTGTGGTTGTACTGCACAGATATACTGCGCTGCCATATGTTAGAAAACCCTTAATCATTGAAGGCTTTGATTGCATGCCAGAAGACTATCCATTTTTGGTAAATAATTGACAATACCTAGATTTTGATTAGTACTTTCATTATTTTTAGATTACAATCAGAAGGGTGGACGATCGATATATTTGTGGTGGTTCTCTTGTAGAAGAAAATTGGGTGTTGACTGCCGGTCATTGCTGCCACCAACGAAATGCTGAAGACCTCTTTGTTAGCGCTGGTTTGCACATGAAATACGCGATAAATGAGCGGGCGTTGGTAAAAAAAATCTTTATTCATCCAAAATTTAGGCGAAAAGTATTGGAGAATGATATATGCCTAATTCTGGTTAGTATTTTCCAATTCACCCAAAAACCAAAAATCTTATTTTTTATCACCGTAATTTATCTGTTTTTTGTTTTGCTCAACAACAATTTTATTTCTAGTTGAAAACACCAGTGCATCCAAATGGAAAAATTAGTTACATCAACTTATCTTATGTTGAGCCTAAAGTTGAATTGGCGAGCTCGTGCTTTCAAAGCTTAATTCTTGGTTTTGGAAACCAAAGTAGAATCTCACATGAGGGCGTCATTTTAGAGCCGAATAAGGTTTTCGATCCCAGGCTAAAATGTGCACACTTATCAGTGATTCCACAATCTGTATGCAAGATGTTTGTACCTGTAGGTTCATCTCATTTTTGTGCAATGGATTTCTCATCCAAGCAACAGGATGCCTGCATTGTAATTTATTTTTGTATTAACAATTTATAAAATTTTGTAAAGACATTAAATGACAAACAAGAATTTATTACACTAAGTAATAACTAAAGCACGGATTTTAGGTACATTTTTAGGTCATAAGTCATCACTCCACAGCGCTAAAAAGATAACTTATGACCTAAAAATGTACCTAAATCCGTACTTTAGTAATAACGGAAATTATATTTTTTAGGGAGATTCGGGAGGGCCCCTCATTTGCAACAATTCTCAAATCGGTATAATATCTGGTGGATATGGATGCGGCTTACCTCTGGTACCCAGTTTGTTTACAAGACTTGATATATTCAAGGATTTTATATCTGACACGATGAATAGCAACACAGGTTGCACGTTTAAAACGACAAATATTAGGCTTTTTATCATACTTTTATTTTTTATAAGCGATTTACCTACATATATTCTCGAATTAATTTTATTATAGTTACTTCATTAAATAAACTAATTTTTGTTTACATGTTTATTTTAGATTTCAAAGTAACGTTTATTCGTTTGGTTTATTTGGTTCGTAGCCAAGTTCACTCATGCTAAAGAAATAAGCATGTTGGTGATGTGGTGTGTTGTACATTTTATGTCAATGAATTATGTAATTATAAGTTGCAAAATTGAGCTATGATTAATGTTTATTGATCATGAGTCGGTAAATTTAAACTAATTTGACACAAAAATGAAACTATCGACATAGTTGATCCTTCTTAACACTGGAAAGGCCGGAAGTGGTTGCAAAGAAGTGATCAAAAGGGGGTCCAAGAGATAAAAGTTCAAATAAATCCCTGACTTCATACAAAACTTTTACTCAATTAACAACAATTTCCTTTCCCTCTCTTTCACTCCTTCTAGCATAATTTTGGCAAACCATAAAGAACCCAAATTGCTTTATTTCAGCGTTTTTGGAATTAGTTTATTAGTTTTTATATGGAATGAATTTTGGTCCTTTTTTACCGCACCGTTACTATCTAAATAATTTCGGTCAACGAAATTTCTGGCTTACGAATTTTTGTATTCAATGATATATTAGAATAGGTAAAGAAGACTACGAAAAATTTAAAATATTAATATGTAGAAAATTCATAAAGTGAACAAAGCAAATAATTCAAAATATAAATAAAAAAAACACAATCAATCAATTAATACAATCAAAACTTCTATTCTATTCTGTTCAGAGAGAGAAGAAACGGCAATCTGTACCACTTGTAAGCTTTTGTTAATTTCTGAATTCTAAGCAAAATAAAATGATTCAAGCTCACCAAACGTCTGATTATCTTCTCGCTCTTTCTAACTTTTGGAACACATTACTTTTAACTTGATAACGACTAAGCTTACGATTTACTTAAACTAGTTAACACAAAACAAAGAATATCAGCATTTTCCTCGAAATTTTGCAGCTGCAATTCTTAGAAAAAACACTTGTTCGAGTTAGTTTCAAATCATTGAGCAATTGTTATTATTTTGTCTTAACTTGAATAATAAATCGGTCCCTATGCTTACGATGATTCAGACTTGTTCGTTTAAATTTTTATAATTGCAACATCCTACAATTTATTTTCTAATTTACAGAGAATACATTTTTGTACAAAATTCCGATTTATTACAACACTTACGGTTTACGGTTGAAGTTTAACCGGTTTGAACAGGTAGCTATTATCTTTCGGAAAACTAAATAACGAAGTTGTTACGTCTTTTGAATTATACAGCGTGACTGTGAAATAGACCGACAAAATGAAATTAATAAAAAAAGTAGACACCTAAGATTATGGGAAATGTGTTAAAAAAAGTCTATGTACTTTAATTTTCGAGAAATAATCAAAAATTGTACCGAAAATCATGAGACACCCCTGGTTAAGAAAGAACGAAATAAATTTATACAAAAGAATCGGCTATTTGAGATATTCCATAAGTCACATATTTGCCGAAATCGAATTTTTGTCAAAAATCGATTGCTATCATTTGACAGAGAAACACCGTTAGTTCAGGCTACCATCAATCAGCAGTAGGAAAAAAAATTGTACGTTTATTTAAGAAACCTCATTAGCAAGTGACTAATGGAAAGATACCAATCATTAAGAAAGAAGTTGACGGCTTAGAGAAGCTACATTCCGGAAGATACGAGCATCAGGGACTTCTACAATGAAATTGCACTCAATTGGCAGACTAAAAAAGTTTTCGATTGACTACTCTACAGCATTCTCAGAATATCTCCATCCCTTACTATTGCATGAGTTTAAAATAAGATGACATTAATCCGAGAGTGCTTTAGAGCGGTCATTTCAAAGAATGATCTTGTTTTGTTGCATTCTTTACAATCCAAGATATAGTTAATAATGCTCCTCCTAGATTACAAAATTTGCTTCAGTAAAATATGAATTGGAAGTAAGCCGGGGGGAAGTGATGAGAAACCCCATAAGTCTACGGTCTTCGAAATTTATTATTTATTCATGTGCATGCTATTCAGGGCAGAAAATGAGGTTGAACGGTATATCTGGGATTGAACTATGAAAATCTGCCGAAAAATGGTTGGTTCTGATTTACGACTAACACTGACCTAGTTCTTTTTTCAGTTTACCAAAAGTTGCTGACAATTGACTTGTGGGTTTCTCAAATAACCGATTAAAGTTTTTATAGTTCTATGAGACTAAAGGTGGCCATTGACGCGATTTGATTGCTACAATCTGATCGCCCGAAAATTGCACGAAAATCGCATAACGCCTCAAGTGTTTACGAACAAAAATTACGAAGCGATCAAAATATCGATCGCAATCAAATCGCTACTGTCCATTCACGGAGCGATATTGAAGCAATGCTGTCGCGCCATAGGTTTTCCCGAAAGTCGACTCGTCAATGAGCACCTTTACAGCACGTAAACTTGACCTTTAAACGGAATTTATACAAGTAAGAGGGAGGAAGCAAGATGATCTCACGTGCATTTGTTGGGGTGCATGGTGCCTCAATAGTGTAATATTCATTGTTAGCAAATGAGTTATGTAAAATGGTGAATATCTCGAATGCGGAAAAAACGTTGTACAACATCTGCGGGATTACAGAAAATTTCAGCCTGGAGGACACCTATGGCCAGATCAGCTCATGCATCGAACATTTACTGTAAAAGGTAAGGTAAAACCTGTGCACTTTTTGTGTTTTTAAACGGCAGTTTCAGCGTTTCAGTGCTGATAATCTTAATGTACAGTAGCGGCTCGTCGGGGTGGGCAGGGTGGGCAGTGCCACCCTGTTAAAGTTTATCAATGCAATTTAATCTTTAAAATAATTTAATAATTTTTCAAATGTTGCTGTTAATCTTTTGAAGATTTATTTTAATTTAAATCTGCAGTAGACTGTTAGTAAAATATATTCAAAATTAAGTGAATAATTTTTGTGACACACTTGTTTATTTTTTATTTTGAAACTATGGTAAACACAAGTCCTTGAAAGATGACTACCAATAATTAATAATAATTAAAATTTTCGGTATACCGAACAGTTGCTCACCCTCTGCATATCTTGAAGAGCCGCCACTGTTAATGTAATTAATAATTAATTAATTAATTCTCAAGAACCATAGAAGTTTTGCATTTTGTATAAATTTATCAACTGTATTGACGCCGTTATAAAAATTAAGATCAAGTTTTTTTTATAAGGTGCAATACGTATTAAGAAACATTTTTTACTGCTTGCAAGGTCGGCATTTATGATGCGAGGAGCTGTTATGATTTTTATGATAACGGTTGTGTTAGCAAGTAAGCCGTATTAATTAAACTAGCGTCGGTGGTGGGATGGAAATAGGGATTTTTGTCCCTACAGAATATGAACATACAAGCGGTGATACAAGTAACAATATTTGCTTCTACCCTTCACACCGAAGCTGTCGATCTATTGTAGTCACCCTGTATACAAAATATTATATTAAAATCTAACGTCAAATTGACAATATTTTCAAAATATTAAACTGCCATTGAATGGCACCCTGTATATTAAAGAATTAACATACGGAAGTTGCATACACGCTAAGAATTCAAAAGACATTATTTGTGAAACTTTATACGAATACACATTTTTTACACATTTTAGTGTAAGTTAGTTTAAAACTGTAATAATAATCGTTTCAGTGTGAAATGAGCTCACTTTCAATGTATACTCTTGACGTTGCTACATTCACATCAAATGTTTAGTTTATTGAAAATGGCTGACGTTGATAAAACGCAAATCGCGCCATCGGAAAATATGGGTAAAAAACTCGATAACAATTCAAAAACGAACGTCCCCCCTGACGACGACACCGAAAGCGGCGAAGAACAACCCCTGGACATCGGCGAACATTATTTAGTTCGAAGATCAGACGATTCTTGGCGTGAGTTCCCAGCATAACCTCACTTATTGTCTGACATTGTTTACACTTTTGTCACTTTTGTTTTCAGATCCTGCCGAGATAATTCAGACACGTTTTAATGACAACGATCAACAGTACGAATATTACGTTCACTACGAGGGATACAACAGACGTTTAGACGAGTGGGTAAGTTCAAGTACTGCGCCGCTACGGTATCACGCAACTTCTTGTTCTTTGCCGTTCACCAGGTGCCCCGATCTAGGATCATGTCCTCGAGGTTTCACTTGAGCGAAGGTCAAAAAATTCCCCCCGGTGACAAGAGCTGGAAGAACCGAGCGGTCGTAACCGACTTATTATCGGATAATACCGATAGAAAAATTACTCGGAATCAAAAGCGTCGACATGATGAGATTAATCATATTCAAAAAACGTAAGTGCCTGGCCGTTAATGGTAATATGCAAAAGTTCATGGCGCTCTTTGCAGGTATGATGACATGGATCCGACGACGGCTGCGCTTGAGAAAGAACACGAGCAAATAACTAAAGTAAAATATATTGATAAGATACAGATCGGACGATTTGAGATTGACACTTGGTATTTTAGTCCGTACCCAGAAGAGTATGGGCGGCAGAGTAAATTGTGGATATGTGAATATTGTCTTAAATATATGCGCTTAGAGAAGAGTTATAGATATCATATGGTAAGCAATTTAGGTAATCCTGTAATTTAGGCATGTAAGAAGTGATCAAATGACAAATGAAATAAATGTTGAAATTACAGAGCAAATACTCATTGAATTACTTTGCAGTATTTCAATTACTTGGAATATTTCTACGATTGTATCAACACATTTGGGCATTTGCCTATTAGTACTGAACCTGAGTAAAGTCAACATGTAATGAACTCTTATATTTTACATTTCTTTTATAGTAGCTATCTCTATTCTATTTTTACCTTTTTTCAAACTTCAGTGAAAAAATCGATATGTATTTATTGGGAGAGGTTTAAGGACCAGTTTCATAGTGGAACTTAAAGGAAACTTTAAAGTAAAGTCACATTCTGATGTTTAAACTAATGTGTTTTCATATTTATTTTGACATCTGAAAGTGACTTGAAATTTAAAGTCTCCTTTAAATTCCATTATGAAACTGGCCTTTAATGATATTTATTAATGAAAATTAAATAAGTAAGAGAGTAGAAAATAATTTAAATTATTTTAGTAAGCCTTACAGTTAATTTCAACTTTTATTATTATATCAGTTTTGGTTTTTTTTTATGTATTTCAATAAAAAGCTCAGGAAAAAATTAAATACATTAAAAACAAAAAAAAAACATTGAAATTTTCTAATTACATATTGTCAAAGTAACAATAACAGATTTTATATTATAAAATCCATTATATTATTACTATAACATATACACAGAGTCTTTTAAAAAGGTTGCAGCAAATAGAGTTTTTATTATCTATTTTGTTGATCAAGAAACCTAACCGAAGAAATTCATTTTATGTCCTATACACATTATGAATTTGAAGGTAGCTTCAAATTAAAGGGACCTTATTTTCCAAAATTCAGAAAAATCTTATAAGAAAATATTGTTCAGAATTTAAAGTTGTGACTAAATATGAATTATGGAAACACATTTTTTTCTCTCAAAAAAAAGAAATTCATCTTTTATTACAAACCACGCTTTACACTCCCTCTATTTATAAAAATTATTCATTCACAAACACAAGTGACTTAAGTTAGACTTTACAATAAAACTGACAAAGAGAAAAGATTGCAAGTTACTTAAAAGTAATTCAAGTAGTGAAAAGTAATAAATTGAAACATCGCATTAAATGTTTCGGATATTCCAATAAAATTATCAGGATCAAATATCAATAGTTTTTCAAATGTTTTAAGTTCATATTGCTCAGCTCTTAAAATAAGTAAAATAAACATTTCAATTACCATAAGTAGTTAACTTTGAAGAATTCAATATTTAATTAAATTTTACAATAAAAAATCCATTGTGGATGCTAGTGTATTACACATATTAAAAAATTAGAGAAAACTTTAGAAGCTTTAAATTTATTTGTCCATAAAAATTTATGTAGGTAAGGCTTCAGGAGTACCAAGCTGCTGCTTAGCTCTCATCCACAAATTCTCTATATTTTGTGTGTGAAGTCTTGGTCTCTCAGTGTTCACAAAATGTTAAATAACATTATGTTCATAAATCCCACTGCCTATGGTTGTTATATGCCCTCCAATATTTACCACAATTTAAAATATACGAAATCAAATTTTTATTAATGTAGGGTATTAATGTAGGGTAAGTGAGGTGAATGACGGCCCCCTAAGGTTTTTTAGAAATAGCTAGTCTGAATTTTTTGTTTTATTACTAAATCTATCTAATAAAAGAAGTCTGAGCTATTAATATGTAATGTACTTATTATAAAACTTACAAAAATAAAAATTTTCTGACAAACAACAAAATAACAGTTCCGGTAGGTATTTTACTCGCTAGATGGGGGGAGGCCGGCCGGATGCCAGCATTACTCCGTTCAAAATATGAAAGCTTTTTGTCATGAAATAAAGAAGTTTAAATTCTTATGAAATGTTTTTATGGATAAATGATAATAAGTTTATATTTAAAGTTGGTTCTTGTCTGATGAAAATTGTATCACAAAATCTTTAGTGTCCAGTTTAAAGATTTTGTGATAATCTCTTCTGAAGTCTCTTCACAATAATCACAAATAAAGTGCTTTTTTAAAATTTGTGCAATCTTTATGTGCCCATTGTCCACAAACGACATAACTCAACACGCTTTTCCATTGTTGCACCCTGCATTTACGCGGCATGTCTGTAGAGAAATGCAATATTTGAAGTCTGCATGCCGACATTGGTTTTGGATTAATATTGATAAGCCAACATTACCCCCAAACCATTATCCGTCATTACCCCAATCTGTAGAGTACAGAATATGAATCGACTGTACTTGAGTAGAATAAGTTATGAATCTTCTACTTTTAGAAATCGAAACTACATAAAATTCTGTACTAAATGAAGCTAGGAAGATTTACTATTCGTTAAAATTGCAAAAGATATAAACCTTTGAAATCTGTCATATGTAATAAGAAACAACGTTAAAACTAATTCTTTTATGTAACTGCTTATCATTTGCCTCTATGTGACTAACATTGCTACCAACTGTTTAATATGCATTGTTGAAGATCTATTGTGACGCGCGATTTTCAAAAATTTTCCATCAGGTGGCCAGTATTACCCCAAGGGCCGCTATTCACCCCATTTATCCTACGAGTCCTGCGTCACAAGTATTCGCCTACCTCTCTTTGGTAAAGAAGAGGACAATTAATAAGTTACTCAGTGGTAAAAAATTATTCTTTTGATAAAATTTAAAAAAAATACTTTTAAGAAATGAAAGTCCAAATATATTCATGAAATATATAAAATTTTACTTGTGTTACAAAAAATGTATGTTTCATTGAAAACAATTTATATACATAATAAACAATTTAAATAACAATTTAATATAATAAATTTGAGAGCAAATTAAAAGTAAAAATAGTTGGTATAAGTATTAAAGCAATTGGAAAAGATACATCAATTGATTAAAAAATTTTAACAGTTTAATTTCCTACGGCATTGAATTGCAATATTGAAAGAATAAATACCAATATAAAAAATAATTTAAAGCAATGTATTTTTTTAAATTAAAATTGTCATAATTTATTTTATTTTATTTTTTTCTATTAAGCAGATGGATGCCTTAGCGGTGTTATGTTGAAAATATTTTTTATTTCACTTGGTTTTTACTGTTGTTAAAATACCATTTTATTTTTTTGTTTCATTTTTATTCAAGAACTTTATTTTATCACTTCATATAGTCTGACAAAGTTAATCATTTCACTTTAGTGCATCTTCCATTAAGTAACTTGTGGAAAAAGCTACATCATTACGTTGTCCTAAAGCAAATCTTTTATTTTGACATCACTTCTTTAAGAGACATTTAATAGGTTGGTGCATAATTATCAGGCGTTTTTCATATTAAATGTTGTGTAGAAAACGCCTGATAATTATGCACCATAGTAATAGATTCTTCATTTCTAAATACAAAATAATTCCTGAATTTTGCAGATGTTATTAAGGCATTTGAAAAAGAAAATGAAATCAATTAAAATGAATCAGCTAATAGTTATTTGTTATACGTTATACAAGACGGTAAAATTATTCTTTATCTATGAGTAAAAACGTTTTCACGAGTCGATAATTAAATTTTACCGTCGTGTATAACATTCTGTTTTTTTCTATAGCGAACGTTAATTTAAACAATTTCGCAGTAAAATTAAGAGAGCAATCACGTCTCAAAATTGCGTTGTATGTAACCAGTAACTAGTGTGGGTTCTTGCTATGGTTAATACGAAAATTGTAACTTTATTTACCCTTGCTGCAATTCCGTTTTGTCGACTGTTTTGAGTTGCTAAAAGCACACTTTAACGTTTGCTATAGAAAAAGAAAACATAATTCTTAATATAAAATTATTTTGTAAATTTTAAGTTATCTACTGTTTCAGAGTGAGTGTACATGGAGGCAACCTGTAGGCAAAGAAATTTACAGAAAAGGAACACTATCAGTATACGAAGTAGACGGAAAAGACCATAAAGTATAACTTCTTTTCCTTAGTTATCAAAAACTTCACTAATTCATCTTTCTAGGTATATTGCCAAAACCTCTGCCTACTAGCAAAATTATTTCTAGACCACAAAACCTTATATTTCGATGTTGAACCATTTCTCTTCTACATCTTGTGCGAAGTAGACAAACAAGGGGCCCACATAGTCGGATATTTTTCAAAGGTAAACTGAACTCATTGATTTGATTTGCATTAAAAAACGTGTTTAGGAAAAGGAATCACCTGATGGAAATAATGTGGCCTGCATTTTGACGTTACCACCTTATCAAAGGCAGGGCTACGGAAAATTGCTGATCGCGTTTAGTTATGAGCTATCAAGGCTGGAGGGAACTGTTGGCAGCCCTGAGCAACCCCTCAGTGACTTGGGCAAACTGAGTTATCGCAGCTACTGGAGTTGGGTTCTGTTGGAGATACTTCGAGATTTTCGCGGAACTTTATCCATAAAAGATCTGAGGTAAAATTCATCATGATTTTGCAGTAATTATAAATAATTGTAACTTATTGTCTTAAATTCTTTGAATTAAATTTTGCAAAAAAAAAATACGTAAACACTTAACTGGTAATTTAGGTTAAAGACTTTTTCTTTTATATTCTCCATTCTTTCCACTTCCTCCATATGTTCCTCCATTTTGTTCTTGTCTTCAATATCTTCCAATCAATACCTTGAATCATTCTGTTCCTTTCCGTCCTTTCAAGATGTTCTGCTTTGATGACTTGGATTATTTCAAAACCTGAAAATTTTTATTCCAGTCAGATGACAAGTATTACGCAGACTGATATAATATCCACCCTACAAAGTATGAACATGGTGAAATACTGGAAGGGACAGCATGTAATATGCGTGACACCGAAATTAGTGGAAGAGCATATTCGGTCAAGTCAGTACAAGCGACCCAGGTTGTGTGTTGACAGCAGCGCTTTGCGTTGGGCCCCAAGAAGACACGCCAATAACAAACTGAGCAAGAAATAGCAAAAGCTTCTTAAGATGTGATTGTAAAGACTGTGTAATTGTAATTTGTGTTTGTATTATGTGTATAAAAACTCCTGTACTTCTTTTTTTTATAATTGTATAGTAATTAATAAAAAGTTATTAACAATAGTAGCTGATTTTTATTTATTTAGTTTCATTTAAGGACTTCGAATTCGTCCATGATTTACTGCCTAAATATAAAATTGTGAATAGGACCGAAATTTTTTCATTATTACAAGCGATTTCTTCAGGATTTATTATTGCTGTTAATGCTGTTGAAATTAGGATTATATATTTTTTTTGTACTGTCATCAGTTTTAGGAAATGAATCTACCATTCGTTCAAATGAATTTCTCATGTTGTACCCCTGGGTCTTAAAGTCCTTTAATTTAAATGCAGACAGAACATCGCCTGCATCAGCCCTCAAAATGTTGGAAAAATTTGATCCAATTAGGGACTTTTGAGGAGGATTTGTAAGCATAATGGGAATGGAATTTCAAATAGTCTCGGGACGCTGTTATGAAAAAATTATGGCAAGCAAAAAGTTTTACTTTTGGTTAGGAATTGGAGTTAGGGAAAATTTAAGAGGGTACACGGGTTTGTAGTTGAAAGTTTCCGTCGTGTATACCTCCAAATTTTTTAAAATTTTGCTTTGCACTTTTGTTATACTTTTCTTTCGTTATTTCCTTTTTCTAAATTTTTTTACCAATTTTTTCCACGGTGGCAGGAATATTCCCCATTTTTTTTTTCTACAATTGTTGAGCTTTCTAACAGTTTCTGTTTCAGAATCTTTGAACTTTCTGACAAATAGTCAGTCCTTGTGAGTTTTAGAATATTGCAAAAGTTTACCTTAGAAATTTTTTCAATTTCTTCTAGAGATCTCTTACAAAATGCTATTGGTACCGTTTAATATACATAGATTGAATTATCTAAAGTTGACAAAAGTTTCTTTTGTAAAATAAATCTCACAGTCCCTTCTTTGCCGCTATCAGATTGCATTTCCAATTTGATTGGTACTTCCACATTCCATTGCTATTAGAGATCTTACAAACCATTCCCTAGTCATTTGATCACATCCTCTCGTAGGTCTATATCTCCTCCTCTCGCTTCTCTTGTTTTAATCTTTACTGTTTTCTTTTGATGTCGCCTAACTACTTTTCTTATCTTTAAGTTTATGTGTTTCCTAGAGCACTCTTATAAAGGGGTATTCATTTTTTGATACATACCTAATTATCTAAAAATTGACGAATAAGTGTTTCTTTTCCAAAAGGATTTTCACTTTTATCGCCACCCTCAGATTGCATTTATAATCCGTTTGGCAGATCTTACACGACCTTCATCTAGTCATTGGATCATTTCTTTCTCTAGATCTATGCCTTCCCTTCTTTCTGTTTTTTTATTTTAATATTTTTTTAGTATCTTATCTTTTTATATGTATAGCCTAATTGTATTTCTTTTCTTCTCTTTGATTTTTCTCCAGTTTACTTTTTCTCGTAAAAATTCTTTCGAAATAATAGTTTTCCTTTTAATTTAATATTTTCCTCTAATTGACATTCCTCTTCTATTATTACAAATTTTCTCTGATTACTCCTCTCTTAAACGACGCGTTATTTTATTGTAGAAGATTTTATTATCTGTGTCTCCGAAGTTTTCCAGATTCTTCTTTTCACTTCCTTTATTGCTCTTAATAGGTTTTTTTACTCTTTTTATTTTATTTATTTTTTCTTGTCTAATTTTTATAGTTTCCTTCAATTTAGATCTACTTATGCCAACAACCTCTCCTGCTTTGTTGTTTTAATCTTTTTTTTTTTTTTGTTGATTTCTCTATTGATATCTCGGCTCTTCTATTATCTTTATAGTTTATCTATTTGTTCTTTTTTTATACAATTTAGATCTATACCATCGTCTCGGTTTGGTATCATTGCCATTGCAGATATTATACGACCTTCATCTCCCAGCCATTAGACCGTTTCTTTTTCTAAATCTATACTATCCTTTCTTCCTGCTTTTCTTATTTTGATCTTTTTTTAGTGTCGTCCCTTATGATATGGCCTAATTGTCCATCTTCTCATCTTTATAATTCCATGTCTATTTGCCGTTTCTTCAGTTTATTTTTTCTTGTAATAATTCTTCCAAAATAGTTTTCTTTGTGTATTTACCTGTAATTGATATTCCTCTCCTATTATTACAAATATTCTCTGATTACTCTTCCCTCTTAAACGTGTTATTTAATTCTAGAAGGTTTTATTATCTGTGTCTCCGAAATTTTCCAGATTCTTCTTTTCCCTTGCTCTATTGCTCAATTTACTATATTGTTTTTCTCTTTCGTGCTTTGTTCGTTGTTCTTCTTTTTTTGATATAACGCCTAATTAATTGCTCTTCTCTCCTATTTTCTTTTTTTTTCAGTTTATATCTATGCCATTCTTTCCGCCTGCTTTTAGGCCCAATTTTACAATCGTGGCATAAGAACGGAATAACTGTACGCCAAATATCCTTTAATCTTCCTCCATATCTACGTCACTTACACCACAGGTTATACCAATAATAGTGCTTATCCGACGATTGTAAAATCGGGCCTTAATCTTTTTTTTTTGGTGACTTTTCCTCTTCTATTTTCTTTCTTGTTTAATATCTATTTTCTTTTTTTCCACAACTTGTAAGAATAATAGTTTTTCTTTTGTGTACACCTGCAGTTGATTATTCTCTCCTACTTAAATTTTTTCGATTCGTCTTCGCATTAACTTATTATTTTATTCCGGAAACTTCTGTTACCTTTGTTCCCGAACCGATTCTAAATTCTTCTCTTTGCTTATTTAGCTCTCCTTTTCCTTATTTTTTTATTTAATTTAATCTTTAATGTCTTCTCTTTTGATATTGTCTAATTGTTCTTCTTCTCTTATCTCTAAAGTTGCATGATTAATTTCTTTTACTCTTTCTTGTTTTGTTTATTTTTCTGGTGTTATAATTTTTACTCTTTTATTTTATTTTATTTTTTCTTCATTCCGCCATACTGTATATTTGCATCTGTCCCTTGAAGATGATACTTGATTTTCAAACTAATGCCAAATGGTTGAAAGAATTTTTAATTCTAAATTTAACTAAGCCCTTAAATAGTTTGGTTTAAAATCCAAATTTTAAATTATATTGAAAATATTAATTGTAGATATTTGAAAATAATTTGGAAACGTTAAATTGTCTCTCTTTGAGCATCAATAAATAAAGTATTATAAATTCAAATAAGTGAAAGCCCAACTAAAAGCTTTCTAGCGACGAATGTCGAAGAGATCAACTTAAAAACTGCAACTGCAATTCTCGAACGCAAAAGAAAAACGCTTTTACGACAGTCCTGTTTAGTGCACCAAACCGAACCGAAAAAATCAATTAGAAACTGTTGTTTGTTAGAGGAGACGGATCAAGTTTCTATTTATCTACCATATGACTTGAAAGGTGTGCGAGTGGGGCAGACCACGTTTGAAGCAACAGGTGATTGTCAGTTGCCGGTAAACATTAATAGCGAGTGTTTCCGAGCGCATTTGTTTCTTAAAAACACGAACAAAAATATAAACATTGCCGAATGTTGTGCGAAACAGTTTCGTCAGTTGCTAATCTCAGTTGGTGATAGCTTGCCCGTGTTTTCCCCCCAATAAAACATCCTCACAGTGATTGAATTATTTAAAAAAAAAGTTGATTGTGATTAATTTAATTAAAAATAATAATATATAAAATACATAAAAAATAACTCAGTGAACAAGTGATTGTTATCGTTTTAAGTTGTGTGTTTGTGTTTGATATGGAGTTCCTTTTTTGAACAAGGTGAGGATGCATATTTTTTTGTCATTTAAATTTGCATCATTTCCTTTTGAATGTTTTTGTATACAGAACAAGGTTGCGCTTCTTAACATAAAATACTTCCTCTCGTTTTCAAATTTCACAAAATCCGCTGTGCTTTTCCACATAAAATTTTGCCTACACTTAAAAATTCAATGATTTATTCTTGAATTATACGTAATTTAAAAAGCGCTTCCTAGTTAAATGTACTTAATTTTGCCGACCAGATTTTTAGTAAACATCGTAAAGCATTCGCTAACATACACAAGCCGATCGGGTAATTACGAAATGTTTAAAACTTGCGATTTAAACGAGCTTTTAAATGAGTAGTAGATCGAATTGTGTGGATGAGTCACTTTTAGAATGTTTTTCGAATTGATTGTTACGATTAAATTCAAGTAAACGTGAAAAGTGGGTTATTATATTTATTAACGCTGGTGTTTCGCTAAGGACACTTGAAAGACGTGAAATCAAGGCTGTTTCACTGCTCTCCATTATTAATCACATAATCACTCTGTAAGGACAAAGATGTAAAAGTTTCAATTAACAAGAGTTTCATTTCACTTTCAATTATAACATGCTGGGTTGTCAACAATAAACTTCTCGAGTTTTGATGCAGTTCTTGCTTGTGATATTATTATATGGAAAAGAAAAAATGAATTTGTTTTCTTTGGCATATAAAAAATTTATTGAATTTTCTTTCATTATAAAATAACCTCAGTAGTGAATTTGGTATCCCATTTTTGAATCTGTTGCCAATTCGGTGTGTTCCGGGTTTCAATTTAGAAATAGTTTTGGACACTTTCAATCAGTTCAATCAGTAGGATAATCGCTAGAACTTAATCAAGTCCCATCAAGATCAAAACTACTCCTCAGTACATGGAGAACATTTCAAATCGAAATGAGAAAAACACTTTTGGTTTTAATATTTTGGTCCCTGAAGATAATTATGTATCAGAAATCGAAAGGTGTTATTCAGAATAGATCGCCGAATTCCTCCAATTCTTAAAAATTACCACCTGCGTTTACGAAATAAATAACCACAGTGGCACTTCGTGCCACATTTTTTAATAGTGTTTCATTTTCCATAAAGAACATACCCTATACTTTTTGTGCTTATGTGTTTTATAAATTATTTTTATGCTTTTTATGTGTAGTCACGTTCAATTAAATCGAACCCTTATTGAACAATCTCGATTGGTAACGACTAACGACTTACCTGGATTACATCAAATGAAGAGAAGACGAGCATATGTAATTCAATTGAAAGTCTGTTAATAAATTCCAGCACTATCGTCTATTTTGCAAACATTGCGAATAATGGAAACGTTAAATTTGTTTCAACAGACATAAGTGCAGCAGTATTACAAAATTATACTCGATGACTCAGAGAATATAGCGTTGCGATAATGAGGTAATTTTCTAACGCATTTTCCTATAAAATTATTTTGTATTTTAAAATATATACAAGGTGATTCAAAAATTACGTCTAAATTCCTTACTACGTTGTCAAATAGTAATAGTAAAACGGGGAAAAATGTTTAAATGCTAAATACTAGTACAGTAGGATTAATTTTTATTTAAGTTCATAATTTAATGAGTTTCGTCTTCAATTTTGTATGGAACAAATAATAAATGCAATAAATTTTGTGTAGAAATTCATTATTCAAGGTTTTTTAGTGAATTAGTAATGTTAAAATAAAACTTTGACGTCTTATATTTTGTAAAATTTTGAGATAATTTTTTTCAACGTTTTTCTGGTACTCTCTTGTGTCTAGAAAGAATTGTGTACTGGAGTGTTTAAGTACCATTTTTGAATCATTTCTTATATCTTTTGAACCAAATACTCGTATAGTCTGATTTTAGTGTTTTATTATCATCGGTATAAGTTTTAACAATAAAATTAATTTAGGAACTCAACCCTTAACAGTAAAAGATGCTTCTAGTAGAATTCGATGTTGCACTTATTTCTTTGAACCTTGAACAATTCACAAAATCGCAAAAGCGGAATAAATGTAGTTGAATTGAAATTCCTGAGAAAAAAATAAAAAAGGGACAATGATTAACGAAAAAAAGATAAAAGAAACTTTAATGGAAATAAGAGAACAAGAGGAAAAAGAGTATGACGAAAGCGAAAAGGAATTGGGGAATTATTTCTGGAGAAAAATTTTATAATGTACAGAAAACTGAAAATTGAAGAAAACGTAGGGACACAGACAAAAGAAAGGCATTCCCGTATATTAAAAATTGAAGCAACAGAGGTAATTTTTGAGGAAAAATTTGAAGATGCAATGAAGGTTTGAGATATCACCTCAAAAATTTTACGTTTGTTAAAGATCAAAACGTTGAAATTAAAATCGAAAATTGAAAAAATGAAGACCCAAAAAGGTACCCAAAAAGTGTTAAAGACCGTAGTAGGCAGGGTAGTTTTTCTATGAAAAATTTGACAGTTTACTTAAAGTTCTGGATAGCCTCCTCAAGAGTCAAACGATTAACCTCGAGGACCAACATTTTGAGGAAGAGTTGAGGAGAATAAGAGAATTCTGGATAACACCTTACGAGTTATCCCGCTAGAATCAAAAGGGGAAAATGTTGGTCGTTTTGAAATGTTGTCAAAGTACTTAAGGGTAAGTATGTTTTGATAACTTTTTGCAAAATGTTCTGATGGTCGTTTTGAAACTTTATCTACATACTTAGGGGTAGGTTTTTGATAAAATTTACGATTTTTTGATGGCACCTTACGAAGACTGGCGATTATCCGTGCGAACTTATTTTCCATGTATTGATTTGAATTCTTTTAAAGTCCAGCGAACAGTTGCGAATTTTATCGATTACCCTTCAGGACCGAAACGCCCGAACTAAAAGTCAAACAGTACTTTATTTTTGAAGAGGTGATATGTACGTACTTTTCTGAGAAAATTTTTGAAATTACTTTAAGAATGCTGACGAAAGTACTGTTGATAATATCTGTTATCTCCATACTGGTTCAGAGATCCCGTTTTGTACATTTTGAACACCAAATTTTTGAAGCCACATTTTGTTATTAAATCCCTATTTCTAAAATTTAAATTTAAAATTAAATCCCTACTTCAAAATTTAAGAACTCCATAGTTTGTCGAGGAGCTAAAAGGAGTTTAATACAAAAGCGAAATATGTAACCTTTGGGAAATAAATTCAAAACTGATTTGCATCATAGTCACGGATTTAATAAATTACGTTGTCAATGCATTATCAAAATTGTTCCTTAATCTTACGTTAATCCATTTAGGCTGGGTTTCTCAGTCCTAGTTTAACTTTAAACTTATGTTTATTTCCATGGGAACAATTGTTTTTATAATTGCTATCATGGGAATAAACAGGAATTTAAAGTTAAACTAGGACTGAGAAACCCAGCCTTAATCTATGCAACGGAATTAAATATTGTACACGTACTTTTGACAATACAAGTTGAATTTTCTATTGTGTAGCAAAATAAACGCACAATACTATTTTTCTAATATGTTCCAGCGGCAAATTCATCAATCACGGGTTTGCCTATAATGATGAACCTTTCTCATGCCGAAATCTTTACCCATCTTTCTCTATAATCAGTTAATGTTATAAATACACGTGAACAATTTAAAGAGAACGCTTGGAAATTTACTTATTGTTAGTGTGAATGCATAATAGAGATAAGGCCGAGTTTTATTGCTTTTCGTTCTCTTTTAGCGATTTGACATACCTATAAGTCATAAATGCGACTCAGTTTGTTTCTAAAAAATGTATAAGTGTTTTCAATACGTGCTGTATACTTTTTGTTAGCTTTGGCTAAATTTGTAACAAACCAGAAGGCACACCGCAGTTTCTGAAAAAAATAAAATCTAAACAGTTCTAAAACCATGAAAATTTGCCTGCTGGATATGATTCCTCAATTTCTCCAATGCATTATACCGAGTGATTTTTAAAATTTTTTATCAACTCTTGCCATGAGATCTGGATGGCATGTCTTAGCTTAAGTGAAAAGTCCGTCATTGCACTTCTTTTTGCTGTTTTATAGTAAAGCTACGACAGGCCGTCCAAATTTCATGGCAAGAGTTCATAAAAAATTTAAAAAATCACGCATTATTACTTCTTAGAGGTATTAACTAGACACATTCTGTATTGATGTTAAATATATTCTTATTATAATTAGTTTCGGTTGGCTCAGGAAATTATTAGTACGTCGTTTATGTACGACTTTAATTGCAGAAAGAGTGAAAAAGTTTAATAATTGCTACCTGTGCAAATCTCTGGGTGTACGACGAGAAAGGAACGCAATTACTATCACTAATAAGTGCTGAAAATGTTCTCTAGACATAATAAATCATTTCCGTACGTCGGGTTACTTCTGATGGATTATTTATGCATACGCACACGCAAATTACAAACTTTGTGACTGCAGCGTAATTATGCAATGTTTTATTTTTGAACCGCTGGGCATTTTCTTTTTACTAGTAAAGTGAAAAGTGTAAGAGGGATTGATTACTAGTTTGATACTAATAAGCTTTCACAATAGACGTTTAAATTACGACTTTGTTTTGATACATTTCAATTGTGTTTATAATAATGTATATTGATTTACTAGAGCAGTAAGCCGAAGGTAAAAGTGTAACACTTCGACATGAAATAATAATAAGGAAATAAATTGAAAAATGTTATGTACAGGGTGACTTTAATAGTATTCCCAAAAATACAATCATTAAGAGACTCCATGTCACAGGTAACAGGTAATGAATTAAGAACTCCCCCAAAAATCATGTTACGATACAACGCGACGTTTTGTAAATAAAGCAATGAAACTGTGCCTTAAATGTTTGCAATTATTTACTACACGCACATCTTAGCGTGATCCTGACGAACTGCAATTTCTTATACATGACGTAGTTATCAGCTGATCTAGAAGAATAAATTCGATATTTCCGCCCCAATGTGAAGCTCGTAATTTGAGACATAAAACAAGAGCTGTAAAATGCAAGTTTTCAATCAAAGCAACTGCCGTTCCATAATTTTGGGTCCAATTTACAACTGCAATTTTCACGAAAAGTATAAACTTTTGGTTAAGGATATGTTAGCACATTTATGGCGAAATATTACAGGTTTCAAGCCCAAAATACATAAATAAATAATCTTTACAAATACATAGTCAGGGCATAAGAGAAATAGAACCGTATACCTATAGATATACCGGCAGCATGACAGGACTTTTAAGACTACAAAGTTTTTTGATAAATAATCACGTACATTCAAGCATCAATTGAAGGGGTTAGAACCATAAAGATCTAACAGGAATTTTTTTGTGAATTGAAAGTGTTAAAAGTGGGGATGAAATACTAATTAATTTAATGGCATAATGAAACCATTGCTTTTACAACATGTAGTGTCATGTCTAAACGGTCAATTTGCATAAACATTTTAGCGCCAAGGGTATAAGTGTCAGTTCAACCACTATCACTTGTAGCTTATTGATTCTAACCCCTTCAATTAATATTGACCAATAATTGAATGTAACCATAGCAATTAATCTATGACTCTATGCTGTAACAATCAATTGAAGAGAAAAGTGCTTACAGACTACGGTTTTTAGGAAATAAATTGTCATACTCATTACATATCAAATCGTAACAAACATAATAATTGCTATGAAATGCTTACAGAATAAACTTAAATGTGTATTGTGTATACCAGGCAATTTCTTAGACAGGTGGTATAAATCGATCGGCCAAAAATCAGAAGTACTATAAATCGATAGATTTGAATGTTCTTTTTCATATTTTGCAAGAAATTCTACATATATGAAAAATCACTTGTTAAAGAATCCATTCAAATTAACGGGAGCAGTTTTTAACACAATTTTTTGATGATACTTTTAAATTCTACTAATTGTAGTTTTATATTTATTGTCTACAGCACTTAATGGCTAGAAAATTGGGTCAATTTTTTATGCGATGTGTGCGATAATAAGGCATAATAAATATATTATTTGAGGATTTTCTTTCATAATTGTGGGGATTTTGTTTATTTATATAATTACTTTCAGCTTTCATGACATACTTGAGATATTTCAAAATGTAGACCGAGGTTAAAGTAAGAATTGAAGGAATAGGGGTTTGGAATACTCTCTAAAAGGCTTGCCAGCGACTTTTCTTATCAATTTACGTTAGCGGGAAAATATTCTTTCTGTTGTTGAAGACTTACCCCAGATAAACAAACCATACGTTTCGCACAGGCCATAGACGACACTTATTTGACTGTGTAGGCTTATAAAGATAAATGTATAATGATAGTGTTTTGGCAAAATTATTGGAATGCAAATTTCGAAAACTACTCCTAACAGTTTAGCAGAAGTTAAATTTATTACCCCGATAATGGGAGCTTTGGAAAAACCATTTTATTGGTTTTTGATTCGTTTAACCTAAGTTTATTTGCACAACTATTGAAATCTCCCTATGTATAAAAACAGGGACGTATAGATTCGAATAAATTCACAAACACAAATAGCCATAAGGCTATTTGTGTTTTAAGTATAAATGTAGGTCCAGTTGTACAATGCCAGTTTAAATTTAAGCTCAAGTTTAAACCCATAGCAACGATTATTTCAACAATTGTTAAGGGTTTAAGCTTTGGCTTAAAGTTAAGCTGGAATTGTACAAGCAGGCTTTAATAACATTACAAATACTACTTAAATTTAAGCTCAGCTTAAGTGTTTGGTGCAAATGACATTAAGTGTCTTATACTGACACATCTTTTCATGCTATTCTTGGTCCGTTTTTTTTTGTGATATTTCTCAAACTATTTTATTTTACCCCTTTGACGTTTTCCATTGTTCCAGATGATTTTGGTAGGAATAATGTTGTAAAACTTTGAACTTCTTCGTTACTCAAAACTGATTTTCACGAAGCTCTATGAAAATTGTGTTAAAACAAGAAACAAAAAAAATTTATAGACACCGAATCGAAATCTAAGCCCACACGAAAATTAATGAAAACGAAAATACTTTTTAAATTATATTAAAAAAGAAACATTTACTACGTGATGTAATTGGATTTGTGATGATAAGCCACAATCAAGCGGATGGTTGATACAAAATTTTAATCCCGATAATATAATAATCTTGAAGTTTATTCTTATTGCGCAGATTAGATATTAATTCAGGTCCAATTAAATTGGTCTGATAAGATACAAATTTGAAATGTTACCTGAATTATGTGTTCCAAGGTAAAATTAAATAAATTTTCGTACAGTGATAAAATGATTTGTTACAAAACACAAAACTTCTTTAATTTATTTTCTCTAGGAATGAAGAAAATCTTATACAATTTGATATATCCTCATTATTTTATTGTAGTTGTACATAAAATAGATCCTTTTTGCTTCAACTGCCAATACCTTTCGTAAATGTAACCAAATGCGCTACTTTCTTTGTTATTCAATCATTTCAAAAAATAAAATAAATAAAGTTCCATTCCAGTTGGCGCGCAGTGTATTTTTAAACTACTAGAAAACTTCATTTACTTTTTCCTTCCTTTCCTTGTTTATTTAAATGACTTTTTTGACATTTCAAGAAATATTCTTTTCAAATATTTTATTTCAGATAAAAATATTGTAGAAGTAATAAAAAAAAGTCGTTTCCTCATATTCGACTAATATTAAATCTTTACTTGCGACATTGCATAATTAGGTGAGTTCTTTTAAATTTGTTAAACGTATACAGGACGTTCACTGACTCAATAATTAGTTATACATATTTCCTTCTTTAAATAAAAGTCATAGATCCATGCTGTTGATCGAAAAGAAATATCAAATCATATTTAGGCAATAATAGTAACTTATTATACAAGTGCATAAGAAAGCCTTTAAAGCACGCGCGACGGGTTTAAAAGCGCCACGCGAAGCTTTAAAGGCTCTTATGCACATGTATTATACGATATTTTTTATTATACCTGCGCTAAAATGTGAAAATCTGAATGACATTAAAATTTAAATTCATTTTGTAAAGTTACCTGTGGATCGCATTTTGAATCGTTAACGTGGAGATTGTATGTGTTGTTTCCTAGGCAACTTTAAAACACGACGTGCTTTATCGCTCTTTCTCGCACGCTTTTTAGTTTTAAAAACAGAGATTTTCATGTAGGTATAATAAAAAATAATTTTCTATACTGTGATAATTTAATTATTTTTTTAATCTCAAATATTTTATACGTTCTTTTGAGTTTTAGATAAAATCTGCACACGACGCGTGAGTGCACATATAATATACTCTTTCATCAATTATATTAAAAGTTATCAACTTATCACCAGCACGTAAATGTCTGAAACCACATAACTTATCATATGCAGATATCACTGCATCTTCAGGAAATGGGAAAAGATGGGATAAAAAACTCATGGAAACACAAAAATTTGAGGCACGGACTGCACGAATTGCATAAAAAAAATTGTTGCAGCGAACTTGTTTTGTTTTATTAACTATCACGAATGTAGATGCTAATTAATATTTATTCAAAAGTTTCCTTGAAGCGCTTGAATAACCACAACTAATTACATTTTACACTCTAAAACGACTGTGCTAATAAACGGAGCTGTATTTCTGTTTGTTTTGTATACCACAATTTTATACAGAGTGATTTTTTCTATTACAAGCAAATTGTTAACTTTGACGCAATAATATATTACAAGGAGCAACCTATTTCTCCAACCTTCTAAAGCTAAAGCTTTTCTTCTAAAGCTTTTGCCAATTCGAATGATGTATAGACGCGAGAAAGAAAAAAATAGTTGTCAGTGTCATTCAAAAATTTGATGGAATCGCCACAAATTAAAATATCTTCTTGTCGGATGTGTTAAGTTTTAATCACTCTGAAAAATAGAACACATACATATAGTACATGTCGCTTATAACAATCACGACCATTTTACAATAAAATACTTGACACTGCCGACAAATTGTTTTTGCTTGTGACTGTACGTTACGTTTCTTGAGACAATTTTAATTCCAACCCTCACACAACCCAAAACAACTTTGCAATTCATCTTTTTATTATTAAAATTAACAAGCGGTTGTAAATTTGAAGGAAGTTAGAAAAGTGCGACGTGCACGTGTACTATTTATTCTATGTATAAGCGAATCCAAATAAAATTATTATAGCCAATAAAATTTTATGTAATAAAATTATGTTTCTTATATAACAATAAACATTAAAAAACAGGAGATTTGAAAGATTGACGCTGGATTTCACAAACGTCATCGATTAAGAATAATCATTCCTATACCTTCAACACATGTAACCATGGCAACGTTTACTTTTAACGGATGATTAAATTTAAGTAACGTTTGTGAAATCCGCCATAGCAAAGTTTTTTTTGTTATTGACAATCTTAATTCTACGTGATATGTAATCATTAACAACGGCGAATCACAAGATCATAACCTTGCATTTCATCTGTTAACTGTTTTAATTGCTCCTGTTAATTAATTAAAATTGACAAGCGGGAAAACCATTTATATGCCGATGTGGGTGTAATTTTGCAGGAAATGAAATGGGTAGGACGTGTATGTGAACTATTTATTTTCTAAGCGAATCCAAATGAAATGGAATAGTCAGACAAGAGAATTAAAAAAAGGATTTGATTTAATCTGACGTAGGCATTTGGTTAGCGTAATATCAACATTTTTGAACGCCTGAAGCAAAAGTGGTTTCTTCAGACCACGTTTAATTTTACAGTTTTCATTTTGATCGATCAAATATCCAATTAAGAAAATTAATCACACCTAATGGACATTATGATACGGAAATAGTTACCGTAAGTAATTAACAAAAAGTTTGCAGACACTTTCTCTTAAGGCACCTGATTAATTATGATGCATAATTTAACGAACTGAAATAATCATAAATTAATTGTTTGAAATACTTTGTTTTCGGGAAACTGAAAGCGAAATAGTGCGTAACATTAACATAATGAAGTATTATGAAACTCAGTTATATTGTACATTTATAAATATTAATTTTTGGTGATTTTTTTTTTGTATTCTGGAATTATTCAAAACCTTCGGATTGCATGAGCACACTCGACTCCAATTAAACGGATTTATCCTACGTGCGTCAAACAAGACGATTTATTTTATCGATAATCGCAAGCCATCGAGGATTTTATGAAAGGATCATTGAATTCTACAACTCCCATGCAAATTGCTCGCCGTGGGCTTGCACAATTTCAAACTCCGATGAAATTAAACCGCTTCGATTTATTGTATATACAGTTCCAAATTTGGCGAAGATTTATTATAATATTAATAAACTTTAATACTGAGATTTGTGTTCATTTTTATTGCTTTTAGTTTATTGAATATAATGACCAAAGGAAGAAGGTTATAGAATATAACAAAGAGCAATGAAGGAAACAAATATATTCCTACCCTTTCATCAGCCAGCAATATGCAAGGTAGTAATGACCCCGAAAGTCGTATACTTTAAAAAATATTGTCATAATCATAAAATACTCAATTTCATAAAATTATTATTAATAAAATTAATCTTAAAACACTCTGTACACTTAACATGAGATTTTCATTTGTGGACAGCAGGCTTCGTGCATACAACATTGTTTAAAATCTCTGTGTCTGTATTTTTATAACAAACTGTTAGATTAGCACGAACAGCAAGATTTAATGCAGAACAAGTAACAAAGTCCAAACACGTCGACATTTAATCGAATGTCTTACAAATCATGACTTGCACTTGACAATGCGAGAAAGAACCGTCGCAGTAAACACTGCGACCAGAAGTACCGTTGCAAGTTTTTGATTTGTTTACAAAACTTTTTGCAATCTCACATTTTGGTGAAGCAGTGCGTAAAGGAATTCTTCTACGCATGGGCGACCAACACGATCGACAAACACAAAAGCTACGAATGCAATAAACTTTCGAAGTTTAACATTTTTTTCACTATAAACACCTTGAATGAAGTTATTTGTTAAACCTTTTCTAGGAACTTGATTTTTATTGTTTTCTTAATATCTACATTTATAAATTCTTGATTAATTGAAGTGTACAAACAATTGTACAAACATTCTATTCGCTTTTGTAATATTGCGTAAACTCAGACTATCTATTATGCGATAATCACAATTAGATTATGACTTATAAGATTAACAAGAATGCATTGATTAATGAGTTGCTGCTACATTTAACTATGTATATAATATTTTAATAGACGATAGCAAGTTTCAAGAATATAAAAGCACGTTCGTAAATTACAACTATTTTAAAGTCAAGACTTAAAACTAGCACAAAAAGTAAGTACAACCTTACGTAGTTAATATAAATGTACAGGACCATACAGGAAAACTTTTAGCTAAAAATGTGAGTTGTTTCAATGAATGTTTTTCTCTCAAAACTAAAAAGACATTTTCCGTGTGTCACCCTGTATAACTACCCACATAAGATACACAGTTTGATTGAAACGAAATCATTTTTTTTTCTTTAGTTTATTTATCGTTTACTGTTCATCATAAGAAGTCATAAAGTCAATGAACCTCTCACTGCATTAAAAAAAATAATTTCGCAAATTACGTTCGAACAGCCACAATATCTGCCCGCCTCATTACCAAATTGTGTAAAAAGAGATTAGTGATTTCATGGCAGTTAAATGGAGAGCTGGTCGATTCGTATTTCGTTGGGCAATTTTTGAATACGAAATTACCTGGAACGATATCGATTAGTGGCGGCGGTAAGTTTACGTGCTCTGTGTTCATACCGAAACTAATTTATGTAGGGCGAGTTGAGGTGAAAAGTTCCACGGCTAAATCCATGTATTAAGTGAAAAATTGCCGGCGTCATTTGTTTAAATTACCGAAATAAAAAGAAAAGTGTAATCGATTATGCTAAATGACTTTTTGCAATTTTTGATTGCAGTTCAAATTCGTAAAGCTAAAGTCTCAGGTCTCTATAAATTAAGAGACATGGCGAAATGAAAAATGATTTTAATTTTCTAGAAGTAGGCGTTGGCTACGTTTTAAATAACCATCTTATTTCATAGTTATAAGGGGGTGTATAAAACTGCATTAAAATCGATATCTGACCTACAAAGACATGGGGAACAAGACACACGAAGTTCTCACTGCACGCCATCAAGTCATTATGTTACATAAATCTTAAAATTATTTACATAATTTTAATAGAGTAACAAAATGTCAGTGCCACATGTGGAAGGTAGATATGAGAACCGAAATATTATCATTTCTTGAAAATTCAGCTTTCTTTTAGTTTCGAAATGATACCCTTTTTGTACTAATATGAAAAAGTAACTGCAACATGTTTTCAATATCCAGTTCAAATTTCACAAACATTAACATTGTATTGTCTTTGGTACCTATTTGGTACTTTTATCGTAACAGTAGTAGAAAATATCTTATATCCAACAAGTACAAAAAGGTATTTTGACTCCTGAAATATTGCCCAAAACTTTTTGTACGTGCCTTGTAAACAACCATGTTTATAATTCGTTTACTTCAATTTTCTGAAACGATTAGATCATTGAAGTCCTCAAGACTATAAAAAGTGAATCCCCGATATACTTCTCCCCATAAAATTAAACCATTTACATTGCCATCTATGAAGGGTCCCTCAGGCCGACTCTACATGCGTAGACATGTTCATGCTCGATGAATCTTAGTCTTTCTTTAAACTCTAAAGTAAATGAAAGATAGGTAGATGTTGGAAGTGAACGTACTTGGACCCCAGAATATATTCAGAGATATAAAAATAGTGAAGAAATAAACTAAATGGATATACAGTGTGGTGATAAAGTAACGCACCAAGTGAAAAAACACCCTTAGCGTTGACTTTTTCGAAAAATGCTCGAACAGATCGATTTTATTTTAAAAAAAGACATCTTTTACAACCAATTCTAATTTTATGACGATTACCACTTTTGCGCTGTGACGTCATCGACACTTTTTTTAAATGACAACCTATTTTTTTGAAAATGTCATTTGAAAGCATCCATTTTTCTGAGTACAAAAATGTTAATGAACCACTAGTTGCATAAGAAAATTTTGAAGAAAAAAATTATTGAAAAATGGAAGTGTGATTTTTAATGTTAATAAAATGTCGACCAAAAATAATACTTTCTTGTAAAAACATAACAAAACAACTTAATAAAATTACAATAAATGCTGAAAATGTCCTCCACCAACCACTTGACAGTGTCCAGTTCGTGTGTAAACGCTGTTAATGAGTCTTGCGATGGTTTCACAGCTAATGTTATTTATTTCCGTCCTAATTTTGTTTTGTAAGTCTTCCACATTTTGAGGTCTGTTCACGTAAACTCGACCTTTTAGATAACCCCATAAAAACAAAACTTACAAAACAAAATTAGGACGAAAATGAATAACATTAGCTGTGAAACCATCGCAAGACTCATTAACAGCGTTTACACACGAGCTGGTTACTGTCAAGTGGTTGATGGAGGACATTTTCAGCATTTATTGTAATTTTATTAGGTTGTTATGTTTTTATAAGAAAGTATTATTTTACGTTGAAATTTTATTAAGATTGAACATCACATTCCATTTTTCAATAATTTTTTTCTTCAAAATATTCTTATGCAACTAGTGGTTCATTAACATTTTTGTACTCAGAAAAATGGATGCTTTCAAATGACATTTTCAAAAAAATAGGTTGTCATTTAAAAAAAGAGTCGATGACGTCACGGCGCAAAAGTGGTAACTGACATAAAATTAAAATTGGTTGTAAAAGATGTCTTTTTTAAAAATAAAATCGACCTGTCCGAGCATTTTTCGAAAAAGTGAACGCTAAGGGTGTTTTTTCGCTTGGTGCGTTACTTTATCACCATACTGTATAAAAAGAAGGTTTTTCCTGGGCTCTGGGATCTATTAGATAATTTTACTTAGCTCAAAAACATCAAAAAATATTCTAAATTAAAATAATGTCTTCTGAAGAAATTTTGAGCTCATCCTTCTGTTAGATCATTTTTTAGTTATTAGAGAAAGAGTATTTTCTAAAGAAGAAATATTGAGCCCCATCCATCTGTTAGATCATATTTTAATTAGCTTTAAAATTATGCAATAATCGCATTTATATTTAGAATACTCACTGATTTGCTTACAGACGTTAATTTAAAATGCCATTCATCAAAATATTTTACGGCCCAAGATTTATCCTTATGAAGACTTGAGTAATTGAAATCGTTTTATAAACCTAACTCCCGCTGTTAATGCATCATGAAAAGGCAATACCGTTTAGCTAGTTAACATTTTTAATTATAGAGTTGCACCTTCTTAGATTTAAAAAACTTCTAGGTATTCCACAATTTTTAACATTATGGAACTTGTTCAAAAGTTAAACAAGTCATTGATATTTTTGTTATTATGATGGCAGATTCGAATATATAAGCGGGCAATATCATCGCTTCAATGAGTATGTGAGGTATCCTTACTTCACTAGGTACACACGTAAGAGAAGGAGGGAGGGAATCGTTTTACCGTGCTCTAGTAATTACCTTTTGTATACTTTGTGAAATTTAGGTCTTTATTCCAAACTTTAATACAAATTTACTCGCAAGCATTGTACAGGGTGTCATTATACTTGAGTCATTTGCTAATATGTATACATAGTTATACGTCACTTTTTTATATACGCCGATCGATCGATCGATAATTTAAAGAACTTTTATATAGGTATCTCCTTTTATCTTTCGTGAAACGCATTTGGAAGTCACGTTGTATTCTTAACTCAGATTGATCAAATCAGCATATAATAGGCGTACGGAATAAATGCTTCAATTTTTTTTCTAAGCTTTCCACGCTATGGGCTTAATAATACTAAAGAAAAATGCTTCTTCAGACAGTTCTGATAATTGAGCAGAAATATAGTAATATTAAGAAAAGGAAGTCTTCATTTAAAGGCAAATTCTTATGAAACCTCTCAGTATAGTGACGCTTATCTGTATTCTGAAGAAATTTCGTCGTTCCTTGTTGAAAGTATAGGCCAACGAAAATACTGATTGTCACCAGTGCATGCATGCATATTAATAATATCTCAACACTGCAAAAGTCTTAACCAGCAAAGATCTTACTTAAAATATAAAGATTTCCAAAAAATACATGTAACAGAGGACAGAGAAGTATTTTGGAAAGGAAATTTTAATCAACATAATTTAATTATTACGGTGAAATTTTATAAAAGAGAAAATTCGGAAACGAAAAGGAGAAGAAAAGAAAAATCTATTATTTTGTGAGTTTCAATGTCGTGTTTTGTTACAATTTTGAGTTCAAAGTAATTATTGTTAATTCAATTAAAATAACTTAATAATTTTTTAATAAATAATAACGCATCTATTAAGGTGACTACAGCCGTAGTAGGCAATATAAGAATCACTAATACAACGCCTTCCAGATAAGCTCTTAGAGAACTTGGGATTTGAACGATGTGTACCTACTAGATGTGTCTTCAGTTTCGTAACAGATTTATTATAGTAATAGATGGCGCCAATATAATTATGGTCACTTCGTTCGAAATTTTTCGAAAGCTAACAAAAATCTGTGAGGACATGCACGGTGTTTGTTCACAACTATTAATAGGCAGTATTACCAGAAAAAAACATAAGTAGTAAATGCCTCTTAAGTTTTGTAATGGATTTTCACATTATAGTAATAGATGGCGCCAATATAATCATGATCATTTCTTTCGACTTCTTCGAGAGTGCGACATGTGCGAAATTCGCTGGAATGTGATGGCAACTATTAATAGGCGGTATTGCCAAAAAGAATATAAGCTTTATAGTAAATGTCTCTAATTATGGTCACTTCGTTTAACACCGTTTCCACAACAACAGGGTTTACGCATAAGTAAGGTGTTTATTTGCTATGGAAGCTATGCCTGAAATTCTATAATGGAAAGCAAAATATTTTAAATCATGTATACCAGAGACACTGATTTATGGCCGTATCCACCGAACACTTAAGCTGAGTGTAGATTTAAGTGACGTTATAATATGACATTAAAGTTTCACAACATCGTGTAAGCCACATTCTAAGTTACACTTAAACTTAAACTGAGTGAATTTATTCGGTGCATACGACCATTAGTATTCAAGAGGGAGTCCAGAATACAATTTCCGAACGCACCCACGCATTACCAATACGATAGATATTTAGAATTTGTTTGTCATTTTAATAACAGATGGCCCTAAATTAATCGAGTTATGGATATAAAGTTAAAAGCAACAAGTTTTTGAAGTAACTATTTGGAGAAACAAAAACCGTAATAGGTTTTAGCAGTTTTGTAATAGCTGTTTTGCTTTTGGCCCATTCGTCAGAATATAATTGATTAATGTTGAGCTCGTATGCACTTTCTTCTTGATACGGCAAGGTATACGGTATTTTACTTCGAAAAAGATTAATATCGTGCATTTTCACAAACAAACACAAATAATATACATTTATTTTAGCTATATAGGGAAGACTGGGGTGACTGTGCGCATTTTTGCTTCAGATCCCCAGAATATAGAAAATAATAAAGATAATACCACAATTTTTATTTACACAATGCTCCAGATATTTACGGAACAAATTTTAAAGCGTAGACATCTTAAAGGGAAAAAAATACGTACAATAAAAAATAAAATTCATGACAGTGCTCGTGCGCACAGATACCACATACATACGGGGTAATTGTGCGCGGGTATGGGGTAACTTAGCGCAGTATTTCTCTTTTTAGGTATTAATATTGAAAATATGTTGAAATAAAATATTTCTCGAGCATGCTATATGCATATTTTGTTATAAAAAAAACGTGGGTGATACAACAAAAACAAGATTCTTTGGAAATACGATATTTCCATTTGGGATATCGATATTATTATCGATATTAACTATAGAGCGATAATAACGGTGTATCAATAAATATCGATATTTTTAAGTTATCGATAACCGATATTGAAAATATGATATCGCGCACCCCTAGTTTCAACCGCTGCATGTATGCACCCATCTAGAGCAGAGAATACACTTAAACCATTGTTCAGTTTTAAGTAGCAACTCCCCACATCTGTGGATGTAAGTGTCTTTTTCTGGATTTCAGTTACTTTTGCATAAATATAAATTTTTCGCGCGCACACTTACCCCTTCACAATGCGCACAGTTGCCCGGTACCTACATTAAATATTTTATTGTTATTATTACAAAACTTAAACATTTGTGTTCTGCTATATACGATAAATATATTTTTATAATGCTCACGCCACCTAGCGTCCCGATGATTCTAGTTTTGAAAAGAGGGAATTGCACTTGAAAATTCTGGAAAGATTAAACCTATGTAAAAACCAAACCAGTTTCTGTTTAGAAAGCGTGATGTGCGATTATAGAACAATAAATAATGGAAGTGTTGATAGAAAAGTACTGAGTGTGTTTAATGTGTTAAGCGAATGTGGATTTTTAAACCATTTTTAATATAAGAAATTCGTAACAATATTAATATTTGAAAACAAGAAAAAATCCATAAAAGAAATACTCTAGAAATGCATTTTATCATCAAAAATTTGAACTCCGTTGATAAAAAAAGTTTAATAAATAATGTACACTACTCAAAACATAAAAGTGGTCAATTGCTGTTAAGTGTGTAACTAAATTGATGTATCATCGTAACATAAATCGTGCAGTTACGAGGGATACCTTTTTAGTTTTTACAAAAACAAGGAAAGAAAATCTTTTTTTGGTACAAATCGTTTTATTGCTTTTCAAAATATTCGCCTTTAAGTTTTATACACTTTTGCATGCGTTCGAACCAATTCTCGAAACATGTTTTCCATTCTGAAGCTGGTAACTCTAAAACATGGTTTTTGAAGGCTTCAACAGCTTCTTGAGGTGATGAAAATTGCTGCCCACGCATTTTTTGTTTGACATTCGGGAACACAAAGAAGTCGTTAGGCGATAAATCAGGTGAAGACGGGCAATGAGACATTAATTCAATGTTTTTCTCCTTCAAGTAATCAACTGTTAAACGTTCTGTGTGAGAACTAGCATTGTCATGATGAAGGATGATGCGACGTTGTCGGTTGTTTTTCCTGATTTCATCGATGACTTCTGGCAAACAAATTGTTGTATACCATTCAGCATTAACTGTTCTTCGATCCTCTAAAGGAATGGTTGCGACATGTCCAGTACAACCAAAGAAACAAGCAATCATTTTCTTGGAAGTGCTTCGTGAACGAACAACTTTTGTTGGATTTGGTTCATCTTGGAACACCCAAACAGTTGATTGCTGCTTAGTTTCCGGCTCGTACGAATATATCCAAGTTTCGTCACCTGTTACGATGTTGTATACGGATTTTGCAGTTCCTCGGCCGAATTTCTTGAGCATTTCCTTACACCAATTGACACGAAATTTTTTCTGAGCTTCTGTCAAATTATGCGGAATCCATCGGGAGCAGATCTTTTTCACGCCTAAATGTTAATGCAAATTCGAATATACTGCAGTCTTCGATATGCCTAAGAATGCCTCTATCTCACGGTAAGTCACATGGCGATCCTCTTCAATCATGTTGCGCACAGCATCGATGTTTTTTGGAACAACAACCGATTTTGGTCGACCTTCACGAAATTCATCACTGAGGAAAGCACGAGCACGACGAAATTCTGCAAACCAGTTGTAAACTGCCTTTTCTGATGGAGCTTCATTACCAAAAGTTGAACGAAGCGATTCGAGGCATTGTTGGTGAGTTAAACCTTTACTAAAATCATAAAAAATCATCCAACGAAAACCTTCACGTGAAATTTCCATTTTTCTACAAAATTGCTTTTTTTAAACGCTCACTGTAAACAAACTAATCGGCTAATCAGCTAATTTCTGAGCTGTTTCTGTTTTAACAATAACAAATGTCAAATTTTACGAAAATAGTCACGTCACATCTCAATAGCGCCATCTAGTAGTCATTTGTAAAAACTTAAAAGGCGGCCCTCGTATTTTGTGGTGTTATTTTTGCTTGATTAGTGTTAATTGTGATTTGAACGATATTAAACCACTGATACATCACATCAAAAATTGTCGATGCATTTAAATGAGGTGTTATAACAAGTGCAGTTAAGACAACAAAACTGCTGAATGTAATCTCAACACCTATGATACATCCTAGTCCTGATTCTTGTTTGTTGACGTTCAGCACGTCTGAAAATGTTTAAACATTAACTTTATTAAATGTAAATTAATTTTTCTACAAGGGGCATTTTTTAAACAAGTAGATAATATCATGTTGTAACGATTTTACGGGTTCTATTAATTTTTATTTTAAAACAAAACACGAAATAGTTTAACTAGTAATCTAATTTATTAAAAAGCAAACCAATTAACACTAAATTATTTACAAGCTAATACCTAATTCATTTTAACAGCCGAACGAAAGTTTAAGGCGAACAACTATAATGCCGAACTGTCCAACGCCGAATTCCCTCTCACTCCCAGTCGCGTGCTTTTATAAGCCGGGGTTGTTTTCGCGAACATTCGAGTACGCGACAGAATGTCTAGGGTTGATTCCACCACTGGCGTAATCTTGAAATGCCCGAAGTTTCTGGTCTAAGGCGCGTCGGCGATGACGCATGAGACGGGCTGGAGCCGGAATCGTCACAATATGTCCAAATACATTTCTGATAAAGGTAGGCCATGGAAGATAAATTATTACATTATTTACATTGAAATATTGTCCACTTCTTGAGTAGTTAAGTAAAATTGAAGTTTAATTGGCCATATCTTACAGCTTGATGTGTCACTAACTTCAAAAACTGCTTGGTGTTATAGATTTTTACACTCCATGACCTACCTTTATCAAAAATTTATTTGGAGATATGGTAGTTTTTCGAATAGTGTATATTTAAGTGATTCATATTTACTTTACAGAAATTCAGGCATTTTTAATAGCACTACGTAATTTAATACTTCAATTAATTTTACATCTTACGCATCACAACTTACACTTCAACAAACAAACCATAATAACCAAACAACGTTTGATTGTATCAACTACTGTCGCGATATACTATCGATTTTCGCAAAAGTAGGCTACTTTGCTGATATATGTCACTTCCGCAAACGTATACAGTGTGATATTCACAGCCTACTCAAATAAATTTTAATCCTCTAATATAGAGGTGGGCAAAACTGCAACTGCGATTGCGATTAGCGACAAATAACAGACATAGCAGATGTGTTGTAAAGACTTACTTAAAACTTTATGACTTTATAGAAGCAGAGTTTTTGTATAAGTATAAGGTTGCGAAATTTCTACAGTTTTTAAAGTTGAACATAAAAGAATTTCAATTGCCCCGTTTTGACTGCAGCCTAGTTGTAAAATTTTCGCATCCTTAACTGATCAGTCGTGATCATACTATTCTTTAATTTCATGGATAACTTGCTGCTTTTTTGGTAGGACAATTTGAATTAACCAACAGACATATTGACGGACATATCGATTAAATGATCTGAGAGAAACGTACTTAGCAAAGCGAAATCACTTTCAACAACACCAAAACGGAACAAAGCGGCGCTCGTGAAAGTGTTTGTTTCCATTTACGTCCAGTATTTTACTTTCGACGTGCGGAACGCTCCGTCTAACTGTACTTACATGCAAATAATTACAACCTTGAAGGCTGGTGGAAGTTCTCTTTTAGTTCGCCCATTATAGGATTACAATTAATAATGAACGTTCAAAGACGCTTTCGAAGAGCGAGCTGTTAACGTACAACTTACATAGCGGTACAGGTGTAATGAATAGGCGCGAATAATTTTAATTATTTTAAATACTTTTAACTGCAGAGTCATATTAAATGATTAGTAGATAGATTTTTTCTCCTAGCTTTATAGATTCTGACAAAATAATTCGCTCATAGATTTTGCTTATTATTAACAAATCTTGAAGGCTAGAGTGTAATAAAACCAACTCTAATTCTGATTGACTAGCATTCCTAATACCTCGGCTTACTTTTGCGTAATCACAGGTTATCTAATACATTTCCCAACGTCTATGACTCGCATAAAAACTGCCGGTATTCGCCGAGATGTACCGATTATTGTGTTTGCTATGGTGGTTTCGTTGTTAGCTGGAAATTTGTCACGCGTCGAAATCGAACTATTTACTTTCAGATTGCGATAGTTAATTAGCTTGTTATTTAAAATTACCTCATTTGCTGTGGAGCTCTGAAGCATAAACTAGCGGCGATTGAAAGGTGTTATTTAGGGATTAATTAAGGCTGAACAGTTTTCAGTGAAATTCTAATTAACGATCTCAGTTCCTAATATGGTCACTTGTGTAATTAATTATAAAAGTTATCATCAGGTATTGCGTGGACAAGTCATTTATATTGAACATAATTAAAAATTGGTAATTTGACGAAAATAAGTCAATTTGTTAAACAAGTGTATGTTGTTAATCAATTGTTGCAGTATCCTGTGGTGTTGGGACAGTTGCGCTCCAACACATTTGCGCCCTCAACACTTATCATTATCACATGTATTTACTGTGATATGATATGTGATATGAATGAGGGTCCAAAGTCTATAGTAAATACATATGCTCGTGTAATAAGAAGAAAATATTCCTCGTTTTAAATTTAAACCGACACCAATGCAGTAGAACCTCAGGAGGTTTTTCAACATTCAAACACCATTATTCCACCAAAACGCAATTCCATGGGCTGCCAGAGAAGAGGTTGCAACATTCCAGTATACTTTTGGGGCCTCAAAATAACTACAACAACAACATCGTCATCAAAACGATAAAAAGATACGTTTTATAATATATCACCATAATTATAAAAATTATTCTTGGAAATGACCAAATCGAAGAACAAACGGAGACGTAGATTTTGATTAAGGGACGTAGCCAGATTAAACAATACATTTATCAAAAGTAATAGACATACATGATTCAGATTACACTGGATTACAAGAAGAGGAAACTTCACTCTGATAGACTGTGACTTGAATGAATTACAAATGAATTACGAGTATTTATAGGGTTCATTTGTTGTTGATCTGTTGATGATTCATCGTGTAGAAAGTCACTGAATTATTTTTATTGCATTCCTATCGTTTTGTATAGGAATGCAATATAAATATGTAATTCAAGTGGCACTTGAAATAAAGAACTAATCAAAGACACATGATTTTAATTCCATGGGTCACTTGATTAGAAAAAATATTGATCACCTGTTATCTTGTTAATAAAATATTGCATTTCTGGACGCATGTGAGTACGAGAAGGAACAAAATCATATTAATAAGAATTATAAGCGCAATCACGCGAACAAAAATAAACAAACCACCACAAATTAATACTGACTTCACTGGCGAATTCATCGCCTTCAAAATAGCGAAGTAAACGAGAAAATAAATAAAACAAAGTACAAAACATTACAATAAATTAGCAGACACCGAGGGGCGACAATAAACAAAACGACCCCAACCACCCCCAGAAAATTACAACAAATTGGTGCGCAACACGAGGGACACGACAAGCACCAGACCACAAGATACCACACAAAGGGGGGCGAGAAGTAACAACATTACTACATAAGTGGCTTCCAAAGTTGAGGCATTTAAAAATTACTAAAAGCCACCACAATACAACAATACGTGAAGCATATGATAATAAATTCGCAAAAAAGAAACGCAAGGGTAAATCCCTTAGCGAATAAAAAAATAATAAAATTTTTGAGTGTCATCAAAGAAAAAACTTACGGTCAACCAAAATGAGTGTCAAAAAGACGTCTATCTTTTGAAACCCATTTTGTTGGCTGTAAGTATTTTCTTTGATGATGTATGAGTTTAATCAGTGTATGTGGAGACAATTATACATGGTGATGAGAAAAAGGCGAAGCCGCACCACATCGCGATATTTGGTGCTTAAAATCAATCATAAAACCGTCAGCAAAATCTTCCAATCTTATATACTCTTAGTTACAGACCTACAGAAATCCCTAAATAATTTAATTTATCAACATTGTGCAGTCGGCATAGAGGCTAGATGTTATCAAAATGAACGAATATTCCTTTTATTGACTTTTACGAGAAACTAGCTGTTGAACGCAATATTAATATATTTCTTTATTATATTGACTCGACATGAATGACATAATGGTGTAGTGCACTTTTTTTAACAAAATCGTGTACAGCATGAATAATGCGAACTTCAATTTCATTTTAGGGATTTCTGTAGTTCTGTAATTACATAAGATAAGAAGATTTTTATGATTAATTTTAAGCACCAAATATCGTAGTGAGGTGCGGGAGCACTATTTTCCCATCACCCGGTATGGACTCATTAAATAGACTCATAAGACCGCGTAATGTGCGAAGAAAAGTTTTCATTTAACGAAATAATTACTCTGATATTTGCAAATGAAGAGTTTATTTTAGTTTAGATTTATGTCTACGAAATTTATTTTATACTTATAGTTTATTTTTATTCTTGCCAATGGCTAGAAATATAATTTACTGTCTGCGCAAAATAAGGGCATACATGTTAAGGGTACCATATCGGGTGTCAGGTACATTTGTGCGTGGGTATGCGGGTCCGCAACTGTCCCGGGTTGTATCCTATAATCTATCCATTTTTTAACGTCGAAATAATCTTAGACTTAAAAATTTTATTATTATGTTCCAAGATAATAACATTGTTGTGAATTCGGTGTCTAAATCAAGTATTAAAGCCTTATCACTCACGTATAGAAAAAAAAACCCGAGTGAGCTTTCAATAATTTCTTTCCAACTTAATAGCTTCAAATTTAAAGCTTTTAATTTTTTTTAGTGTTGCTCATTATTTACTTGCACCGTGTCTGAAGAAACGGCGACGACTTTTATTTATATGATTGCATCGCACGTTATATAAAACTTTCAAATTTTTAAACCACGGAAGTCATTACGTGCAAGTTTTGTAAAAAGGGGCCACTTGAACGTAAATTATTAAAACGGCGTAGCCAGCCTGCGTTAATCAATTATGTTGCAAAATAAGAGCGCGCACGTTCCAGCAACGTATATTTAATAGACGTATTTAGCTTATTTTAATCCAATTTGCGAAAGCTTTTCTGATTAACGTACGTAAATTACTGCCGGAGGTAAATATCCGTGTACATAATCACAGGGTGTTGACTAAAACCGAAAAATGTAGAATGCTCCATGACTATTTCTAAAAACCAGAAGTTAATTTTTATTATTGTTTTATCATTGCCCCATTACTCATTTACATATAAATACAAATTTATATAGGAATTTAGAGAAAAGAAATTAATCTAAGACAAAGCCGATTCTATAAGTTATAGCAATGGCAATCTTTAATCTGCATTGCAGTTTTAAAGTTTTTGACAGATAACGACTGTCAACATCTAGATTTTATAAAATATTGAATTAGTTGCTATAAAATTTATAAAACCAAAATCATCGTGTCTGTGAAATAACTCCGTTTTAACATTTTCGTTCGTTTTTAGAATGCGTTTATACTTTTGCAATATATTTTTTTTTGCCGCCTGTAAGTTCATACGACTTCCTCCTCATAAGTTCACCTTAGACAGGAAGTACTTATCCTTCTTTTATTATGTCCGCCACATAAGTAAGTTCAATATTCCATAGTATGCATCTCGTGTAAGGTAACGATCGCATTCTTTCCAGTGAGTAAATCAACCACCTCTTGGACTGGAGTACTATTTGCCTTGAATTATTTTATTACGCGTTTAATTAACTGATTTATGATCCTCGATTAAGTGCGCACCGTGCACCTGTACGTATTAAACTCGGTGTGCGCAAAATTTTTTAAACGCGCACGGTAATGAATAAACTCTTCGTGCTAATGGCCGCATAGAAAAGAGTAACTTGCCTGACGTTAATTTTCTTTGGTGAAGTTGGTGCAATAAATATATTCGTTGGATGATTCGTTTAATTACCGAGTTACTTGGTTAAATTTATACAAAACTTTCATCTCTTAGGCCCAATTTTACAATCGTGGAATAAGTTATATTCGTCGAATAATAACTATTCGCTGAATATCCTTTAACGTTCTTCCATATCTACGTCAAGTTATTCCAGGAATACTGTTATACTCAGTTTATACGACGATTGTAAAATCGACCCTTAATATTATAGGAGGTTAAAATAAGATGATTTTGAATACATTTTTAAAAGAAGTCAAATAACTCTTCATAATTAATTTAAAAAATTGACTCTTCAGTGAAAATCCTTCAACTTCACCTTCATTATTTCCAGTAGTAAACCAAATCAAAGTACATATAAGAAGAGACCGAAATGATAGACAAATACATTTTATGTTCTGAATAAGATGAGTTGCTTCTCTTTGTAATTAAATTACGTTTAGCAGTAACACGAATTCTCAAAAAAAAAAAAATTCTAGAAGATAGGTCAGGTGCGCAACTATCAGGTGAGGAAGTCACGACCGACAACTGGTTTCACATTCCGTGTGTACGGTTTACACTTCTTCTCCGGGAAAGAAAAGTCATCGAGTTCGACTAAGACAAAGGATACCTTTCCGAGTGTTTTTATCTCGAAGCTTTTTGCGCAAATTGCGAAACGTATACTTTCATATAATACACTTAATTAGAGACATTTCAATTTTATTTCCGTTTATATCATTCATAAAATTAATGGAACGAAAGTCGGAAAAACTATCTTTACTGAAAGGCTTCCTCGAAAACAGCCAAAAGAAATAAATTACCGTCATTTTAAGAAAGCATAAATTCATTTTATTTTTTATTTGAAGTGTAAAGTCATGAAGTTTCAAAGTCACATTGTTTGCCTTCAAATTAAAAACTGTATTCGTCATAGCAAAATGTCACCATTATTAACAACATTACTTATTTGTTAACTTTTTTCGAATTTGTTTTACAATGCTCTGGTGACGAACTGCAGATTCCAAAAGCTTTATATACTTTTATTGTCCCCAAATGTATGGTCTATTGGTACAATACAATGCCTCAAAATATTTTAGCAGTCAATCTGGTGTCAAACTTCAAGTTTCAAAAGCTTTATATTTCTTTACTGTCCTCAAATGTATGGTTTATTGGTATTTCATGAAAAGAGAATCAAATTTACGTCTCAGAAAAAGAAAATCCTACATAGGGTGTTACTATACTGGAGTCATTTATTAATACCTTCATTAACTTATGTCCGGATCCAACAAAACAATGTTCACATTAAAGTCCCTAGCTCAATCGACATGTTTGACAGGGACTAGAAATACACTGTCACAAAATATTTTAGCAATCAGCCTGGTGTCAAAATTCAAGTTTCAAAAACTTTATATTTTTTCTAAGTCCCTAGCTCAATTGACATGTTTGATAGAGATTAGAAACATACTTTCACAAAATATTTTAGCAATCAGTTTGGTGTCAAACTTCAAGTTTTACATATTTTTACAATTCCCAAATATATATCATGAGAACAAATCAAATCCGTACTTCGTTAAAAGAAAAGTAGACGCCACAAAGAGCATAATATTTTGTAGATATTCACGCTAAGGTCTCCAGATTTTTAATTGGCATGTTTGCTGGGTTTAGAAACACGTTCTCATTCTTATTAGTGTTTTCAGTATTAACTTTATGCCGCTTGATGTAGTTACCTTAGTACCACGATTTAAAAAAACTTTTTGTCCCTCTTTTTTTTCATTCCAGACCACAGGCCAACAAAATATATAAATGCAATATGAACTTATCTGCTAACAAATGTAACAATGAAGAAGAAAACTGACCCGACTTAATTGTAATCATTTGCACTGTAATTAGGCCATGAGAATGCGATAAGCTTGCGAGAGTTTCTCTAAATATCGCAGACATTAGAAAATATGTACAAAAACAAAAAAAAATTTTAACAGTCCATCAAGTGACTAACTTCAAGTTTCTCGAATATTTATGTAATATTTATTTAAATATTTTATATTCATGAAAACAAAATCGGACTCATGTTTTATGAAAAATAATCATATATAGGGTGTTCCCGTACATGAGTCATTTATGAATAATGTCAGTAATCCTTTCTCAGATCTAACAAAATGCAATTAACAACGTCCGTACGAATGTTTCTAGATATTAAAATTTTTTTGTGCAAATCGGTTTTGATTGCAGCGGATTCCCCGAGCAGGCTCTGTACAGCTGTTTTAGGCCTAGTTGGGCCTTCGTCAGCAGAACCGTAGCCCGAGAACTCCACTGCAAACCAAACCGATATGTCCTAGGGTTATTCGCCAATGCGATGTGAAAGTAATGGACATTTAAGTAGCGACATCTTTCGATCGCTTGTTGACCTGATATTGCAGTAGGATTGACAAATTGAAGCCAGTTCGCCACATAATAAGTCATCCCAATGCAAGGCGGCCATGTGCTGTCAAAGCATATGAGAATTAAAAAAAGATTTTTTTTGTGCAAATCGGTTTGCACAAAAAATTTTCAAAATTCTCATATGCTTTGACAGCACATGGCCGCCTTGCATTGGGATGACTTATTATGTGGCGAACTGGCTTCAATTTGTCAATCCTACTGCAATATCAGGTCAACAAGCGATCGAAAGATGTCGCTACTTAAATGTCTAGATATTAATGGATATATTTTATGTAGAATGAAAACACACTCTCATTCTGACTCATGTTTTCAGTGTTAATTACATATCAGCTGACGTACCTTGCTATTAATGCGGCTATTTTATAAGCGACCACGATTTAAAAGATGTTTTAAATCTTTACTGAATATTGATGATGAAAATGATTACAATATTTAATTAATTAACTGAAAAATTCTATCAGATCTGACAGTTTATAGTAAAAATTATTTGACGTTTTAACATCATCTGTTTCTGGACAAACGTCAGAAAAGGAAAGGGATTATCAATTATCTTCTGCTTGATGATTGCTTCCAACCTTAAGTACTACTTGTGGTTTCAATAAAGAACTCGGATTAAGTAGCACCCTGTATATTACTGAAAATACATGTACCAACTAGTAATATCATTTATACAGTTAAATATTTTGAAAAAGAAACACTTTGAATGTGTACTACCACTTCTATTAAAAGTTTGATAGTATTAGTTCCAAATAAGCAAATTAGTGAATGTGCCATCGTTATCTGGGTTATGGCAAAAGGAATAAGTCATTTTCCTGTTTATTGTTTTGAACAGTCTGAAGAAAGGAGGATGTAATGAATTATACCCAGCACTAAAATCAGAATGATTTAAAACGGACGCTACGTGCGTATTCGAAAGTCCAATTTATTACAATCTTCCATTCTAGACGCCAGCGGAACATGTACCGCGTAGGCCAGAGGAATGGTAAAGCGTCGTAAACCTTTATCTAAAGAATTCAGCTCTGACATATAGTGGATAATTTGTTGTTAGAAGAGCGCACACCCACCCGCACGGTGCTAAAACAATAGACGGCCCACTATCTGGATTCCGATAGTCAAGACTAGCCGAGTTCAACAGCCTTATATGTGAACTTGCACTAGATCGGTTATGCTTGCACAAATTCAGAATCCCAACTAGATGGAAGCAGTATAATGTATGTTGTGAGGTGAATTTTATTACCGGTGCATTACTCGGAAACAATCGACTCAACTGAAATATGCTTGAAACGTCGAACAATGAATGATAATGTATCCTGATAACATAACATAAAACTTTACATGAGAATTTCACTTGTTTCAAAATTATTCATTAATTATGTTGTTACAGATAATCGAAACTATTGTCTGTTCTACAGGGTGTTATCGAATTGAGTGGAATAATTTCAACAGGGATCAAAACGAATGGAAATTCCTGCATTCAAAGTAATACTCCCATTGGGAAAAACTATTTATTATGTTTTTTTCTTATTAAATTTTTACGTCAGTTTCGCGAAAATAAATTTATTAGTTGCTTTGAATCTCCAATAAACGAAGAAATGAGCGTCTGACACCACCAAAATCTGCATATGGCTGAAAGTATTGTATGCCTTTAAGTATTTATTATGTATTTATTCCTTCATAATTCGAAAACGGTTATATTTAGGACACCATATTGTATAACAATTTTTGATCCTCCTGATCCAAGCTACCACCCTGTGAAATTATTCCATTCAATTCGATAACACCCTGCATATGACAATGTCGGTAAAAAAAACGATATAAGGCTCTACTCCCAAAAGCTGAAAATGTTATAAGTTTTTAAATATTCAAGTAACTGAGTAATAACATTTTTTTCAAGTACTTTAGATATCGCCAGCAAATTATTTATTGAAACAACACTTTGATTAATGAATTTCTTTGACACTTTAAATATAACTAGTGGCACTTTTATGTAATAATAAAACAAATAAGGAAGTAATTTCGCTTACAATTAAAACCGCCTCGTTATTCCACTTGGCTTTCAGCTGAAATTAAAAAAATAGTAATATGTAATAAAATGCATTATACTAGAGAGGATTTATGTACTATGCTTCAGCTAAACGTCGGTCGTATCGCTTAGATAAAATAAAACGTGAATTCATACGGAAATTGAATGATTAATTTTTTTTTTTAAAAGGAAGCGATAACGAGTTGAGCACACAAGAAGTTATTCACACGAGAATATTAACTGTGCTCAAATTAGTTCACCTTTTGTGTTCTCCTGTTCACAATCGCGTTTTATTTAATTAGTCTTGTTTTACACGCGTAAATAAAACTGCACTTTATAAATCTTCGAGTGAGTGAGGATAGTTAGAGTCGCACAATTATTTTTCAGTTCCATTTCGAGTTTAAGTGGCACATTATTTATGCACTCTTTGCTATACTTGGTGTTCTCTTTTTCCTTAATCGCTAGCCATGCGTATAAAATTAACGCATGAATACAAGTCATTTTGCTTTCTGAATTATAGGTTGGCGATCATCCGAGGTTGGTATGTATGTGTGTCAAGTCGAGAATCTCCCGCAATTATTAATAAATCTTAGAATACATTCGTAAAAACCAAGTTGACTAATTAAATTGTAGATCATTTCACGACCCAATCTATAACGAAACGCAGCCTCAGTCTCAATTTAACGAAACGCAAGGTGAAGGTAGTCTTGCACCCATAGCTAATATAAAAAGCGAATTGAAAGGGAATTCGAAAGGCGAATTAATCACCTCAGTTATTTTTTATGCACCTGCTGCTCCTAATATTAGACAGTTGACACGAAATAGAAGGGGGCCCTGTATGATAAGTAATTAAATTTTAATTATAAGCTGCACTTGTTTATGCGTATTGAATTGTGAACGTGTTATCGCCGTGTATTTTGTTATTACAACATAAGTTTTACTGAAACAGGTTGTTTTTGCCGAGTTCGTACGTACGCATGCATATTACGTAATTGCGTTTTCATTATTGTCGCAATGCTTTGTGTTGAAACTGCATGAAGTTTTCAATTTAATAATAGGGTTTTCGTTGTTTAAACTAAATGATTTAAGCGTTTGTTGAAATTAAATTAAACAAGCAAAGCACATAAGATCGAAATACCTCTGAATACTATAAAGATGTAGTAATAATTCGCTTTTAGAAGTACCCAGTAATGTTGTTAACTTGGCTTTTTGTACAAAAGGAAAAAAGCATTCAATTAAGACTTCATATACTTCATATATATACATTGAAACTTGAAAAGCGAGGAAACAAAGAAATAATGGATGTAAAACAAAAGTCTTCCATCTCTGGCCAACTTAGCCTCTCTTAGTACTTTGCTTCTTGCTAATCGGTACATCAATACGTCTACAGCCGCGTAAAAAAATGTGTGAAACTCTTTTTTGAAAGACCAAAAATTAGCTCGAATATAGACAGGTAATTTGGTTGCAACTTAGCTTTTAATAAATATCCTAAAACGGTTAGGCTTTTATTAATGATAAATATCAACAAAAACCATCCTGTACCCCAAGAAGGTACTGTTCAAAAACTTTTTCTGTTTTCGAATATTAAAATAATATTGCTCAATAACTATTTATTTAAATTCTATTTTCTGTAATGAAAATGTTTAGGCATGAAGTGGTCCTTTTCAATTCCAAATAAGTTAATTAAACAGACACGGAAGGAAGTGTGCACGCATCTGTAACAATTCACACGATCACACCGGACGCTAAGGCCATACAAAACGTACCACTCCGTATAGACCGGATAAAATTATTCGTGTCGTCGAGCGAGGGGGTTTGTTGCAACTAAAGTCACAGACAAAAAAAAAACAAAATGATTTCACTTTCCATGTTCCGCAAAGAAAACTAAAACAAACATGAACTTTCACTGGCTCTGAAAAGTGAAAGAAAGGTCCGAGGTGTCGTTGACAAAAAAAAGAAAGAATAACTTCGACGCCTTTCTCTTTCCCGTTTTAAATAGAGTTTGATGAATAATGCCTATTCATTTGCGATCATCGCTTTATTATCTCATCGCTGTGTAACATAAAACTTATGCGAAATTAAAATGAACAAGTGTTATGTGTGTGAAAAGTATATAATGCTATAAAGATTCACTTCCTTGCATTCATTATGAGTTTATTAAATAAAATGTAACTCACTGCGTTTCACTTTGGAAATTATTTTCTTTTTAGTTTTGTGCTGTTGTTGCTATTACCACCAATTTTGTTGGGTATGAGCAATGAAGTTCAAGGCCATAGTCCAGATTTTGCGTGGCACGCTTCCATATTTAAATCAGTTTGCCGTGACATTTCTACATTTGTCAATATTTAGAGTAACTGTTGTTGTGTACTTTTAAAACTGTAATTACAAAATTTGCGCAGTTAGAATTTTGTAAAATTTTGAGCCGTGAAAATGCATTTTAAAATTCCTTATGCTTCTTAAAATCAAGGCAAGGTAGTGTTACACTATTATTATTATTTCTTTAGAAGTAAGTCAAGGAAAATAATAGTTACGGAGTCTCTTAAAAAAACTGTAACGATTAATTCAAGTACCCCTACAAGTGGGGCAGTCAATTCGTAGCCTAACTAAAAAAGAAAAAAAAAAAATGATAAATTTGGTACTTTCTTCTGAAGACGCCGGCCCTTTTCAGAAGGGGTATAATAATTTAGCCTTTCCTCATTTTCATTCCGTTTGTTTGGGGCTCATACTTTGCTTAGCGACTAGCAAACCCATGTCACGATGACAGACGTGGAGAAACGTCAACAATGACACGATGACAGATAGCAGCTAAACGTCACGTTAACATTTACGTAATCACGAAGACGACTGTTAAAATAAACAAAATTAACGAATTAGAGGGCAACCACATTCACTTCTGATTGGCTAGCAAATAGGATCGCGAACCTCATTTTGATTGCTAAAACAACCGCTGAACCAAACACAAAACGACTGCCTTCTGATAAATAGAACAACAAGCAAACAGACCAACGATACAGAGTTACTTAATCCCCGCAACAAAATAAAAGTATAAAAGGCAGAACACGTATCGCTAGTGCTGTAATAGTCTGGCGATACTCACTCGCTGGTGCTGCAATAGTCCGGCAAAGCATTATTTTACGAGCTAGTTATGTAATAGTATATCATATATTGTATACGCTAACTACACATACTTCGCCGGGTTCAGGTTATTTCGTTGATGGATTGAAGAGACATCTTAAATAATAATAATAATATAATAATAGGATGTGTTTATTTGCCCAACAGTTTACAAAAACCAATAATAGAGCAGTATATAATATCATATGAAAACAATTAATACCCGATTTCTTCTTCGCCTTATCTTGAGGTTAAATTATCTGTCAGTTAGAATGTGACACATGTTATGTATACGGCTATCTGTACGTCACATTCCAACTGTGAGATAAATTAACCTTAAATCGGCTATAAGTTTAACAAACCTAAAACTAAATCAGAAACTAAATCTAAAACTAACACTAAATCGAAATGCAAGCAAAAGAAAACTGAAGAAAGATAACACAGTCAAAGATAACACAGCGAGAGCGGAGCGGGAAGTGTAATCAGCAATGAAGTTGTGGAAGAAAGTTAAGTAAGACTGTTCGTGTAGAAGTTCATTAGACTTTTTTTGAAACTAGAATAGCTTCAATGGAAGATGTCTATACTGCTACAAAGATGGTTATAGATTGTGGAAGTAATGTGTATTGGGGAACGCGCTAAAGCGTTGGTTCTTGGAACAGGTCAGTATAATGAAACTGGGAGTCAAACGTGGGTCATGAAAGTAAATTTTTACCAACAGATCTGCAGCATCAACCTTGTTATGAATCAACTTATGTAAGAAAAGTAAGCTTGAGACACATCTCCTGTGAACAAGGGGTAAGGCGTCAAATTCCATCAGCAAGATTACATGCGGAAAACCTCTAGGAGGATAAACGCCATATTCCTTAAACCATCTGTACTTGAGAAATCTGCGTTGTATTTGTTCTAGGACATCAACGTGGCAGTTATAAATGGGGTACCATATTAAAGAAGCATATTGAAGTCGTGACAGGATGAAAGAATTGAAGAAGGCATTTAAGGCAGTAGAATCAGTAAAATCACGAGCATTTCGAACAATAAAACCTAATAGCGACATGGGCTTTGCAAAAATGTCATTGACATAGTGAGTAAACAACAACCGTCATCAAGAATAACATCTAGATCTTTAACCATCGTAAAATATTCTACCATTTAGTTGGCAGTGAAACAAAAATTTGGATTTCTTACGAGAGAACGAAATAGCTTTGCCTTTATCAATATTTAAAGTAAGTCCGTTTGAAACGCACCAGTCAGAAAGACAATTTAGATCCATTTGAAGAAGCGAAGCATCATCAAGGCCACCCACGACTCGAAATAGCTTTGCGTCATCGGCATACAATAAGATCTTGCTATGTTTAGTGAGAGAGATAGGAAGGTCGTTTATGAATAGTATAAAGAGAAGTGGTCCGAAATTGGCGCCTTGAGGAACACCGGAAGAAGCAGTATGGATGTGAGAAGAGAAGCCATTATAACAGACCCGGTGATGCCTATTTGCAAGATACGATTCCAGTAGAAGTACTAATGAATTTCTGAGACCATAGGTATTTAACTTTGAAGTTAATAGTTTGTGATCTATACGATCAAAAGCTTTAGCGAAATTCGTATAAATGACATCAACTTGAAAGCCATTGCCAAGGGATTCACACAGATATTGGGAGAAACAAGCAAGGTTAGTCATAGTTGAGCGTTTATCAACGAAGCCGTGCTGCTCAGTACATAAATATTGCTTACAATGAGGATAAATAATAGGAGTATAAGAATATAGTACGATTTCAAAAACTTTAGAGAAGTTACATAGCAGCGAAATAGGACGGTAATTTGATATGTCTGTAGCATCACCACTTTTAAACACAGGAGTAACTTTAGAAAGTTTCCAGAGAGAAGGAAAAGTACCACTCTTGAGAGCTACATTAAAAATAATGTATAATGGTTTCACAAAAGCATATTTACAGTTTACAGTCGATGTTGCAGTTTTGTTTTATTTGTAGAGGGAGATGTTAGCTTCTCTTTGTTACAGTGGGAGAGGTTCTTAAGTTTGTGTCAAATTACTATGTTCGAGATATTGTGGACTAGCTGTTTGTGGTTCGTCGGCAGTCAGAAACTTGATGTGTTTCGATTTTTAGAAAACACAATTCTAGTTGCGTTCGCAACGGAATAGGGCTGTGCAAAAATATCGATATGTCGATAATTATTTATCGATAATCAAATCTATTATCGAATAACGATATATAAAAGGAAAAATATCGATATAGCGACAAATATCGATGTATCATATATTTTGGGGGGCAAGCCTTGTAGCCCCCAAAATAAACATACACCCTTGGGCAAGCCTCGTAGCGTCTCCACAAATAAACGTACACACTCGGGCAAGCCTCGAAGTGCCCCTATATATCGATATAGGAATACTATAATAATCAAGTGTTTAGTCGGCTTTTTCGTTGCTACTTTTAGTTTATACATCGATATATTGATATGTCGATATTTATCGGTGATTGAAAAGTATCGATACATCGATAAATATCGGCATATCGACATTTATCAATGATTGACAACTATCGTTATTCGATAGTAAAATTCATTATCGCGAAGCCCTACAACGGAGTATCTCCATCTTCTATGATTCCAAGAGATTAAGATAAGATGAGAATGCTGTAGATTCTAGAGCAATGAATGGAAAACGCTTTTATTTGTGGAAAACACTTATGATTCTTCTTTTGACACAAGTTGATATAAAAATCAATCATTTAGCCGATTAACAGTGAATACCGCGTTTGACGCTTGACTCGTCTTTTTATATCCCTAAACAATCGAATCTTGTTTAATTCCTTGAAGCATTGTTAAAGTTGTTGTATTGCTAAGGCACCGAGATTCCATTCCGGAGTTTCTCGTCACCCAAATTAAAAAGGTCCTTTTGAAGAAAAAGGTAGATACATAACAAGTTACTATTTTCTAGGGAGTTTGTGATTACATCATAAGTAATTAATTCCAAATTAAAAGAGACAGAAGAGAGTGGTAGAAAATTTAAAAATATAATGACTGAATAATTTTTTGTACACTATAACATAACATGTAACTATGTACACTCTTTAAATATCTCCTAATGTAATGCTCGCGGCAGAGGAATGAATCGGTCTTTCCATCTTCACGATAAATGGTTTCTTACCATTTGCATTTGCACCAGAAGACAACGTTTAACAAGACCTCGATGGATATTATTTTTTGCTTATTAAAGTGCTCACAGAAATTCATCCAAACAGACTCTTCTCATTTTTGCTATTTCATTCCCGGGGGTGCAATTGAGGATAAAAATGTTGCATTTTCACTTACGCTGTTGACAATAGATGATATCGCTGCAATATTTAGTTCTTTTATTGTTTCACGTAATTAATCCAACCTGTACAATTCATACGGTACGTAATAACCAGAGACCGGCTAGTTTTAGATTTTAGAGTTTAAGGGTATGTTCCGCAAGTCCAAAATTTTGACCATGGTTACGGTTACACGTTCCGTAAGTAGCCATCACCTGAAAGATAGTCTACTTACGGAACACACTTACAGGAAAAGCGGTAAATTTTTAGTAACCAAAACAACCATTCTACGAAGCCGGTTGTTGTGGTACATATTTGAGTTGACGTCAATAACGACGTTATTTTGAGGTTAGGCTTAAAGTTAGGTATTGAAATTACGAATTTATTATGCAATGTAGCTTTTATAAAATAACAAAATGATTTTTTTTATTTATCCTGAAGAAGCGGCCAAATGAATAGCGAAGCGCAGATATTTGCAACGTCATTAAACGTTGTTCGAAAAACAGTTTTTACAAATTTATTTGTTATATTTTTTGATAATAGGTTATGATCGTTTCGTTTTTAAACCAACGCGTTCCGTAACATACCACTATTTTCAGCTCACCAGAGTAAACCGTTGTCAAAATTTTCGGTAAATTTGCGGTTACAATTGGAGACTTACGGTACATACCCTAAGTTTCCGTAAAAATAATTTTGTTTTCTTGTTATAGTCCGCTCTCTAGTAATAAGATTATGTTTACAGAAGTACTAGGTTCCTGAAATAAACCGAATCTGAGTTTTGCGATAGTTTGATGTTTAGGCTGTGATTTTATAAACATTTTCAAGAGGGAACTAGAGACCTCATATAATGTAAATCGAATATTTTAATAGACTCGAAGTAATTTCAACTTACATTTTTAAGAAGCGCGAAGGATAATAACACGTCGATATTCCTGCAGTTCATAACGCGGCAAATAATATTCCCCGAAGAAAAAACCTTAACAACCGACTTCCTGTATAATAATAGCGACGATTAAAGGCTCAATTATTCAACTTCTGCTATAAAACGAGATGATTTAAATATATACTGTTCGACTTTATTACAACGTGGACTGTGTCAGTGTATTCCGGAAGTATAGTTTACCGGCGTGAGTCATGCTTTTGTTTAAGGTACCTGGCGAGACGAAGTCTGGAAGGTAATCGAGGAAAGGAAACGGAATTCGATGACTCCGACGTTTTGTGCTCGCTTTGGAACGAGTTGGTTCAAAACAAACGTTTAAACGTGGGCGTGTGCTTGTTTGTCCCGTAATATTCAAAGCCATCGCACAAAATTTACAACTAAATAATTATTTACAGTGAGAAAACAAAGAGCTTTAATTTACAGCTTCTCGAACACATTCATATTTTAAAAACCAGTTATTATTTATGGTTCAAGTAGGAAGTGTGTTGAAGGTTCTCTCTGAGGATGTTGATGTTTTCATTTTACATGCAGCTTAAATGGAAATCATCATCAAAAGATAAATAAAAAAAAAAGATCTCTTATCACGAGTAGTTTATATTCCTGGAAACGTATTTCGAATGTCATCTTCAGCACACACACACTCACAAGTTGAAAGCACTTCATGAAATCTTTGGTTGGCAATGTTGGCATACACCAGAGGACAAGCTGCTCACCAAATTTCTAGTGGAAATACGTTTTTGAAACACTTATGAATGTGTGACTGAAGATGGCAGCATAGCTGCCGAAATACGTATCTACAGATCTGCTGATTATTGTGGTAAGAATTTGATTTTTTTTATATACTTATTACTTATTATGTATTTCTAAACCACTGAATCCTTTATTATTCTTAGATTATCATCATCAAGGAAGAAATTGGTCTCTGCTAAATATTCCTTTATTATTGTTTTTTTTTTTGCTGTTATCTACTACTTATTATTTTATATCAAACATAAATTGAAGTCACGTGAGAGAAACTGGAGGTAACAATTAAAATATTATTGATCTCATTCAACTAGATGCAAGCGTCACTTCCGTATTTTATTGTTATTCAAATGGTTGCAGCAATTAATAGAATGCATTCTGCACTCGGTTGAATGCTGAAAATTAGTCGAGTCATGTAAATGTGAGTAACCGACATTTATAAATCACATCATACTTGTCTATTGTGGCGTCAACATTGTAAATGCAAAGCAATTACAATTGGATTAAATTTTTTAATTAAAAAAAAAAGATATTTATTTTAAAACAGTACATCAGTGTTGAAAAGAAAAATTAAATACGGCAAACGTAGAAACAGTGCGTAATACTTTCAAGTACTCTATGTTTCGTTTTGAGTTGGAAATAGTAAAGTAAAGCTTAGCAAGTAACGTAGCCAGATGTCCCGCTTTTCACAGGACGTCCCGTTTTTCAGCTACTTCAAAATTTGTCGCATCAACACCTTAAGCGGAACGCTGAAAATGCTGCTTTTCATTCCACTTTCTTTTAATTAAATGTGCGGCACTTGCCATGACGAACAGTGTCTAATGTTGGTACTAGAATGACCAGCGTTGCCAGACGTACGGAAAATTTCCATTTTAGTGAGGAATTCCTTTTTAGTTGCGGGAATAGCAGGCTTAAGCTTATGTTCCTTAAAGAAGTATACAGGCTGACTGGTTTTTCATTGTAAAAGTTGTAACTTCTTTATTATTAGGAATATTCAAAAAACTGCCAAGAAGAAAGTTGTTTGGTTTAATAAAGGGCGAAGATATCCACATCTTAATAAATTGGCTAATAGTTATTAGACGAATAACTACCATGAAAACGATTAATAAAAAATCAATCAACAATTCAGAAAAATCAAGTTGTTCGTCGAATAACTTTAATAGGAGATGGATAAGCCTCTTAGATATTTCCACGCCTTCTATTTTCATGTAACTTCAACTTTTATTTTTGAAATACTGAATATTTGTGCTTTTTCTGAAAGCTAATTAATAGATGCATCTAGGAACGTGTATAATTCAATTCACATTTTTAATACTCCTACGCTGGAATTCACAAACGTCACTGAACTTTAATCATCGATTAAGAATAATCATTCCTATACCTTCAACACATGTAACCATGGCAACGTTTACTTTTAACGGATGATTAAATTTAAGTAACGTAGGTGAAATCCGCCATTAATATTTAAAAATTTAGATTAGAGATTAGGGTTTCTATCTTCATTTCAAGCGCAAAATAATGTTATTGTAAGAGAAGAATTAAGCCTTTTGTACAGCCTCTTTCTTTCTGGCAGCATTCTTTCTCAGACATCCCAACCCTTGCGGTTGTTACATATCCCGAACCTTATCTACCAAACAAGATTAGAGGTGATGGTCTTTTTCTACCTCGCGGTATTCTACTTTTGCCCAAGACCAGCCGAGCCCCGACTCATCTAGCACTTCATTCCACGTTTTGTGTGGTCTTTCTCGTCTTTTCTTACCTCTTAAATTTTCTTCCATTATCTTTGAACGCGATCATATGACCAAACCAACTCAGTTGCTGCGTTTTTATTTTCTCCAATATTTTCTTCACCTTTAGCGCCTTCTCCTTACCTCTGTACTTCCAGTTTTATCAACCTTTGTTACTCATTGTGCGTGCATGCATACAAATTTACTCATTTTTGATTGGTTCGCCTTACTCTTTTCTCTCACTCTGAAAACCCCATTAACATATTTCTTTAAATTGCTCCTTAAATCCTTGAAAGTTTCAAAAGACTCGCCCCATGTACAGGGCTATACTAAAAGTCCCTCCTCCTCAATAACTTTTGAAGCAATTGGAATGGAGGAAGCTCAAGTAGACCATGAGTACTGACTTCTACAGTAAGTAAGTAGCGTCATCCGCGAATTTTATAAAGCTTCGTAAGAAACTTATGTCCAGCTTCCGTCCCGGGGGGTACGAGAGGCTAAATTTCGGAGCTATTGACTCTACTCTTGCCCTTTTTCCTCCCTCCGAAAACTTGCCTTAACACTTTTCTATTAATAAATAAAACTGTATGCTTCTTCTTAAATTGCTGAAGTTTCAAAAGGCTTGCAGAATGTGCAGAACTATTCTAAATGTCCCTCCTCCTCAATAAATTTTAATGCAATTGGGATGGAGGAAGCTCTAAGTGGTCCATGAAATATCTTCTCTACAGTAAATAACACCATCATGAAACTCAGCATTCAGCTTTGATTTAAATTAACGGAAGTTTCGGAACCGCCAACTTTAAAAATCTAGACTTATCCTTTTTTCTTCTTAATTTTTTTTTTAATATAAGTTCAAAAGGTTTGCCCAACGTACAAAGCTTTTATAAAAGCCCTCCTTTTCAATAACTTTTGAAGCGCTTTGAAAGAAGGAAGCTTCTAAAGTAAGCAATGCCATCGAGATTCTTGAGATAGCTTACGGCCAACTGCAATTCCCATTAACGGAGGTCCGCGAACCACTGACCTTAAAGATCTGGACTTACCCTTTACCACCCTACGAAAGCCCATCTTAACTGCTCTTTTTTTAATGAAAATATTTGCTCCTTAAATTGTTGGGAATTTCAAAAGACTTGCCCAATGTATGAAGTTAGTCTAAATGTCCCTTCTCTTCAGTAACTTTTGAAACAATTGGGGGAGGATACTGCAAGTGGAGTATGAGCAGCTCTTCTAGAACAGGTAATGTTGGCATTAAACAATGCCGTCGGCGAGCTTTAAAGGTTTGTGAGACAGCTTATGGCCAGCTTTGATTTACATTAATGGAAAGGTCCCGGACGATCCTGGATGGTTCACGGAACCATCGACCTTTATAAACTGCTATCTGTTATTTGAAACTTGTTGCCTGCCACTCAGTTTTTGAAATTTGCGCAAGCAGAACGTCTAAAGCCCGTTTTAAACGGTCACATTTCTTGTACCAAATTTATTACGAAGTGAGTGAGAAGTGCCAATTCAACCAATCAACATTCATTGTGGTAGCTTATCTCTTTCACATTGTAACAAATTTGTACGAGAAATATGATCATCTAAAACGGGCATAAGGTCCCTCTCTTCTTCACATTCTCTTCTCGAATTTCGTGCCGCGGCCCAAGTCTCGAAATCCCTGCGCCCCTGAACTTAGGTAACTTCTTCATTCTACAGCACTCGATCACTTCTTGCCCCTGACGTGTAGGCAACCGTATATTTATTACCGTTCTTGCAATTTCAAACCCTTGTGTTAAAATAAAAAGGGATGTGGACCAGAACCTTATGGCTTATCTATTGTTAAAAATTTCCAGAAAATTGTGTTAAGTGATTAGATTTTTTAATCAATGATGTAATAAATATAGTATGTATGTTCAATGGTAAAAGAAAAATTGGAAAGCTCGATTCAAACCGAAGTTTTTCTGTCCTAATCCTAGTAGTCGTCCATTAACTGAAATTGTCGATAGCAGAGCTGATGAAAGACAAAAAGCTCGAAACGGTTATCCAAAAAGTTACTCTAGGTTTATCCTAAATTTCGTCAATTATTATTTAAGAAAAATCTGAACAATACGACAACCAAGAACGAATCGACGCGACGATAACGACAATCTTTTCCTGGAATTAAACTAAAAATGATGTATCAAGTTTTTTTTTTTTTGTTTTAATAAACATCGTTATATAAATTATTTAGAAAGTCAATTTTATACGAAATTTTAATTTACCGTCAAGTGATTAATGAAAAATATTTGGGGAATATCAATGTTTCTATTCGTCGCCAAACTTTCTCATATGTTTGTGTTGATATTTAATGAAATTTTTAATCTAAATTAATCTAAAACCGAAAGCAAGCCCCCAAGTCCGAGTTTCGAATTAACACCGATTTACTCGACTTGTTTCAATACGCATAGCTTACATTCCAAGCGCGTTTTCCTCCAAGTCTGCTCCAAAGAGTCATTGTGCAGATGATAATAGACGAAGGAGAAATCTCAACCTTGAATGATTGAATTTGTATTGCAACAAAAAAAGAAAATCCGAAGAGCTCGAGTGCATTCCATCCTCCTTATTATTATTATTTTTTTAATTAGTATTAAAAAGACCTTGTGCATCAGATAAATGAAATAATTTGCATCCTTGACTTTAGCAAGAATGATACTGGCGGATCTATTTTTTTACAGGCAAAATATATGAAGTATAACCTTGCTTTGAGGAATTAATAGCTGTCACACTTCTGTGAGTATAGGTAGAAAGTAGGTAAGACGTTGGCTCACATTTGAGATGCACGAGGATTTTTTTTAGTGACCAAACATGTTTGCAAACATTAATTAAAACGGGCTTTTCTAAAAAGCAAATTATTGTATTATTCTCACATTTTTTATTCATTATTTATTCAATATTCAATAACTACCCTCATTTAATTGAACGTACCTAGATAACTCTAATGAACTAGATATAAAATTAATTAAACTGTATTGATCTTTTTTTAATAAATTTAAATTAATAAAGTCGAACGTTTAGAATGAGATGATTTTTATAGTTCTTCTAAAATAGGTATGTAAGTAACTAGGATAACACCGCAGTCTTACGGTTTCTGGAAGAATTTCTGAAAGAATTTCAGAAAGTGTTTTTTTATTATAATGTGCTGTACGTCATCAAACGTAAATAAAATAAATGTGGGTCGCTATTCTTTTCACATGCTTGTAGGTTGTACGTCGAACAAGTTTTTTTTTATTATATAATACCACCACGAATATTCAAGGCAAGGTCACCTACTAGTCTAAATTTAAAATTATTTTTACAATAACAAAATAGTCGTAAGAAGTACATAGTCTATTACATCACCTTTTTTGTGTGTAACAGGTTTGGAATGCTTTTTTAAACACTCTTTTTAAGGTATAAATAAATTTCACTTGAAATAAAAAACGTGGTATTAAATTTAGTAGTCTCATACCAGGTTTACGTTAGAATTACAAAGATGCTAAAGGAAGAAGTAGTAATACATACAAGACAAAAAAGATTTGACACGTACACCCGCATATAAAATGTATATACAGGCTATATTTGTAATTATATGTATTACGATGGCCTGGCGGAGGTTAATTGCAATCTTTTGTTAATAAACTTATGAACCGAAACCTCTTTCTTTGGCGGTATTAGTCAAAACAATTCTTTGCATAAAAGAAATTTATAGGTATAGCTAAAATGCAAATGATAACCACTAGATTTCTCTTAAAAGCACTATTAGTATTTTGTATATTAAGCTTTCCCTGCGCATGTATTCCTCAAATACCTTGTTGATATATTTCAAATAGATTTATTTTGTTAAAAAAAATCCAAACTACACACTATGTTCAAACTACCCAAGACATAGTAAGACGCATTATCATACTTAATATGTAGTCGTTTTCAATCGTTGTAGCATCTCTTTCTCAAATTTCGGACGTTTCATATTCCTTTAACTATCATTGTCAGTCAATCCTTTAAAAACCTTATTTCCTTATTTTTCTGCTTTCTTGCTTGCATTTGGATAATGTCTTCGAATTTTGTAGGATTTAATTAATTAATTAGTTCGATGGTCTCTGGTTCTCTTTACAAAATATATATGTTACTCCGCCCTGTATGTTTCAAATGTACTATTGTATACTGTTTTCCGTAGAAAGCAAAGAATGGAAATATTTCAACGAAACGTGAACAGAATATTCAAAGATAGAGTATGAAATGAAAAAATAAAACTTCTAAAAAAGAAATAATAATGTGTAGAACCACTTCTTTGTGTAATGCACTTTGGGCACACCTAAGCGTGCTCCTAATTAAGTCGTCAACTTCTTTCAGAGAATCTCAAACCGTTTGTATCTCACGTCGCAAAAATATGTCAAAGACAGAAGGGGGTGAGGAAAAATGGTTGATTCTTTTTTCCTTCATATACCTTACGTGTTCATAAATAAAAGACCAGGACTCTTTGATAATCTTGTTTATCACTGATTGATTACTCCAGGAAGTCCATTGTCTATGGGCAACATGAAGCCAAACGTTATCCTGCTGGAATAAATGACCTGGTACACCTCTAGCATGTTCTTGCAGGACTTGTCGAACGTAATGCTCTGCTCTCATAGTGCACCAGAAGAGATCTACCTCCTATAGTAATACCAACCCATGCCATCAGCCTCACAATGCTTACAAAGTGTTGTAAATTACGTCGTTCACCTCGACGTCTTCTAACCCGTTGTCGTCCATCGTCGATCTCCAAGCAAAATCGAGATTCAGAAGAGGGTGAGTAAAATGGTTATTTCTTCTTTCCATCACGTCTCATATGTGTTCATGGATGAAAGACCAGGACTCCTCGATAACCATGGAAGCTTGCCTATCCCTGACTGATTACTTCAGGAAGTCCATTGTTCTATGGACAACACGAGGATGAATGTTATCCTGCTGGAGTACAGCACCTGGTACGCCTTTAGCATCTTCTAGTAAGTAGGACTTCTCGAATGTAATGCTCCGCTATCATAGTGCACCAGAAGAGACCTACTTCCTATAGTCATACCACTCCATGCCATCAGTTCTATAATGCCTACAGAATATTGTTGCTCCGTAGTCTTTCTTTGAGTCCTAGTACTGCGACGACGCGACGCTCATTAAAACTCTTCCTCTGTCCATGTACCTACGATAGCAAATAGACCCTTCTAGCAAATTCCCTAAAACAAATTCCAGCTTTGCACAAGCCTACAATCCTACCCCTTTTAAATTCTCTTAGTTAGTGAAATATTGTTGACGTCTTCTTACTGAAAACATTCGTTCTACCCCCTTTCAGTTTCTCTTAATTAGTGGAATTGTTAACGCCTTCTTACTCAAGGCATTCTATACCCTTTGCAACATTAACACCATCAATGTAACAAGGACACGAAATCGAAAAATTTTGTCACTACAGTAACGAAACTTCTAAACAAAAAAAAAGTTGGACAACTTGATGTAGTGGATTAATTATTTATGCAAGGTTATAAAATTAAAAACTTGGTGGCGTTGGTGCATTTTAGTTTAAAGTAATGACCGTTAACTATTTTTCGTATTTGTTGTTGTAAGAATCGGTGCCTAAAACGTAAGGAAATCGAGAGTAATAAAAGGTAAGAATGAACTGACTATTTACACTGACTATGTACATTTATGGATATACACCGTGTCCACAGAATATGGAATATGTTATATACTGCAAAAAATACGCGTTACATCAAAAAACCCTGAAACAGGTAAATTTTTGATTTTTCTTGCGGATCCTATGACATGATTAAAATTTTAATTTCGCTTGTCATTTGTCATTAGTGACGTCATTGACAATTTTTTTAAATGGCATGACTAGGTTTCATTTATTTCAAAGAAAGCACACTACTTTACTCTTTACAATGGTATCCTACTTTTGAAGTTTTTCACAAAAGTATTCTAGTTATCCATGCTAAGGCACTACTGAACCTTCTTATTTATCAAAACATTTGCATTCTTCTAAATGTCAGAGTGGTACTTGAACTTAAAGTTACGCTTGTGATTTGGAAGATTTAAAGAAGCACGAAAGTAATAAAACTTATGGCGCATTTATCTGAAAAGCATCGAATTGAAATATTGATGATGTTGGGATATGGAGACAGAAGAAGACGACAGGAAGAAGTTTGCAATTTATTTAATAACGTATACCCCGAGCATCATATTTCCCAGTCTACTGTTAGTAAAATCTTGCAAAAGTTTGAAATGACCGGTACTATCAAAGACTTGCCGAAAACAGTAAGAAATTTACCTGAAAATAATGAAAATCGTGAAAACGTTATGTTAGCTGTAGTAGAGAATCCTCGTATTTCTATTCGACAAATTGCTCGAAATCATAACTTAAAGAAGTCAACTGTACATACATAAAGTCATAAAAAAAGAAAAGTGGCATGCATATCGACCCTGCGTTGTTCAAGAATTATTTGAAGATGACTTTGAACGACGAATTGAATTTTGTGAAAACATAACGCATCGACTTGAAGCAGATAGAAATTTTCACAAAAATATTCTTTTCACAGATGAAGCAACGTTTTGTTTGAATGGAAAATTAAACAAACAAAACACACGTTACTGGGCTTCACAAAATCCTCGCTGGTATGTAGGACATACTCAATACCAGCAAAAAATCAATGTTTGGGCAGGAATTATTCGAAAGCGAATCTTGGGACCCTTCTTTTTTGAGAACAATCTAACTGCAGAAACTTATTTAGACTTTTTGAGATATGAATTAGTTCCTGCTTTAGCTATTTTATATCCAAACGAAGCAGATCCGGATATACCTCATAACAGAATTTGGTTGCAGCAGGACGGGGCTCCTCCTCATTTCGGTATTAACGTCCGTCATTTTCTGAATGTTACCTTTGCCAATCGATGGATAGGGAGAGGAGGTGCAATAGAATGGCCAGCTCGTTCACCTGATTTAAACCCGTTAGACTTTTTCCTTTGGAGCTATCTTAAAGACAGAGTATACATAAATAAACCAGAAAACATTGAAATCTTAAAAGATAGCATAAGGACAGAGATGAGAGCTATCACACCAGAAATGACTGATAATGTCATTAATGGATTTGAAAATCGAGTTTATCATTGTCTAACAGTAAATGGAATACAATTCGAACATCTTTTGTAGTTTATGAGTGGCAGTTGGATTTTTTCTATTGATTGTGACCCTGATGTTTGAAGATTTCATTTATTATTCGAAGAATCATTTAAATTAGTTACATTGTTTACTGTTTACTGTTTTCTCAAAATTGATGAAGGATAAAATAATAGTTTTATATCATCGAAAAATCTCTGTCAAATGAGTATATGGGAGTACCTTATCAGTTAAAAATATTTACTTGTTACTCGTTGTGCTTTTGTCTGTGAAAAAGATAACGATTGGCTACTGTTTCATGATAGAAAACTAAATGTCAAACAACTTTTATTTGAAACATTTTTTGATTAATGCATATTTATTAAAGTAGATATCTACTACATTCCATGCTTTTGGGACAAGGTGTAAAAATTTCTATTTCACCTGAAAAAAGAATGTAAACTTCAAAAGTAGGATACCATTGTAAAGAGTAAAGTAGTGTGCTTTCTTTGAAATAAATGAAACCTAGTCATGCCATTTAAAAAAAATGTCAATGATGTCACTAATGACAAATGACAAGCGAAATTAAAATTTTAATCATGTCATAGGATCCGCAAGAAAAATCAAAAATTTACCTATTTCAGGGTTTTTTGATGTAACGCGTATTTTTTGCAGTATATAACATATTGCATATTCTGTGGACACGGTGTATGTATAGTGCCTAAAATTATAATTAGTTATTTCTCTTCAGGAATCAACTACATTTATGCGGAACGTTTCTTTATTTAATATGGGCCCCGGGCGAAATGATTCGGGTAGTATGACGAATTCGTCATCCTGCCCTCCTAACTTCCACATCAGTGAAATATATACTTGAGAATAAGAAAAATGAAGAGCAACAAAAGCAAGAACGAAGGTGAAGAGAATTGAGAGAAACAAGCTCGGTAAAAGAAATGTTTGAGAGAAAAGAAGAAGAAAGAAAAAGTTGTGTGTCCTGGATATCAAGAGGAATTTATGGATCCAACTATAGAAGATTGGATCCAATGTGCTTCTTGCAGTGTTTGGTGGCACGAAATGTGCACAAACTATGCGCAGGGGCGATTTATGCACATAGTCATCTTACCCAGTTGGTTAGTCATCTTACCCTACATGCGGAGTATGATGACGAAAATGCACTTTTTTTAATGTTAATTATTGTTATTAGAAGTTCTTTTTTAGTTCTGTTGTGTGATAATTTAGAGCATACTTAGGACCATCCAAGCATCTTTAAGCTAAACCATAATAAATATTTATTATCTTTCCACAATTATTTTCCCTTAAGGTCGCCAACTTAGCCCACTCTCCTCTACGCCAAGTTTCGTCCTTGATGATGCGTTTTCTATGAAAAACAGTATACACATGTATTATATGTCTAAATAAATTTTTGATAAAGATAGGCAATGGAAGATAAATTATTACTCTATTTACGTTGAAATATTGTCTAGTTTTTGAGTAGTTAAGTAAAATTGAAGTTTAATTTGCCATATTTTACAGCTTGATGTGTCACTAACTTCAACAACTGGGTTTTGTAGATTAGGCATACGTTTACACGTCCATGACCGATCTTTATCAAAACTTTATTTGGACATATGGTCCTATTTGGTTTCGTTGAATTTTTCTTGATTTTGTTCTTTTTTGGATTCCTCCAAGGAAACAATGAATCAATCGATACATTTTCATGCAACATAGCTTCATTTACATTCGACCATGTAAGCTTTACAATATCGTAAACACTATTTTGTTTACTAACGCATTCTGCATATATCTTATTCGACATCTTATTTGCGTCGCATTTTATAGCCTTAACGGTAAAGTACGTAATACAAAATCCTTAATTGCAACGGCTTATTTACGTTGTCATCCTACGTCGTGAAATAAAATAATTTCAAATCTCAATTACTCTCACAACTCGGACGGAATTTAACAAACGGCTACCAATTAAAACTGAAGCGAGTAATAGGTTTATTACTCTTCATAATCTGCTCATTGAATATTGATTTATTTATGAGATTGTTCAAACTCTGTGTGAACTATACCAGATCGTTACGTGCGAATTTATTGAGACTTATTGAGACTTTAAACCAGAACAGTTTACAGTTAACGAAGGAGAAAAATCTTAATCGATTTTGCATTGAATCTGTGGGGAACGGCTACTGATGTGAAGCGAACAGGAGAGAACTAAGAAGAAAGTGCAGTTATTCGTCATTAATTTCACTTATTATTTAAGTGAAAACAAATTTGCGATTTGAGGCGAATCCAATCACATAGTGTATGCAACAGTAAAAACTAGGAAGCAAGATGAAATTGAAGAAAATTATGGTGTAGAAGATAGTCTTATTGCCTTTATAAAGCCGATTTGTATTTAAAACTGAAAGTTTGAGATAAAACTAATAATACAGATTGTATTCTACAGATCAAGTATTATGACACCTTTATTAAGAGACGCGGGTAATCGAATACACTCGCAAAAAAGGAAGAAATGATGTCCGATTTAGAAGAGTACACCCTGTAGATGTTATAACGAAAAAAAGAAATAATTAACTTTTTTTATTAGGAATTATTCTCATGAGTATGAAAGTATTTTCTGGGTACGTGTAATAAATATTTAACGGTTCCGTTCCGTATATGATAATTACGATACTCTTCCTTCCGTTTACACGACACAATGTATTATTATAACTAATGCTAATTACTCGAGGGGTAATTTCACTCGCCGTGTGGCACACAGTGACGTCGCAATGGCGGGGAATTATTTTTACACCTGCCCTTTCTTTGGCAGATGTTTGATGATACGGCGTGCCTTCAACTGCTCTTTTTAATTTAATTCTTTTCGCTTCGAAACTTCATTTTGTATTCTTGTCAGTCACTGTATGAATGAAGTGATTAGAAAAAAGATATATCTTCAATGCGCAAGTTGAAATGATTAGAAATTTTGTTATAAATTGTTTTGTAAATGCAATTTTGCCTCAAAAGTAATTTGTTCATCAAACAACATTAACTTATTTTGAGACATCACTTTATTTAATAAGTTGGAAGGCAACTGTATAAGTTACGTGTTGCATGTCTTCGCGAGGTCACAGTCTAGTGCTTCACGCAGCTAATTACAATCGTCGAATAACTTTTTTTTAATTATTTTGCCATTAAGCGAATAAAAAAATGCTAGTAACTGTAATAACTGGCAAGAAACGCTGATGTACTTACATATAAGAAGAAATTCCTTGCATTTCATCCGGGTTTGTTAAAAATACATAAAGTTTCGACATTCTCAAAACCGTTTACTGCTTTCTTATTAACACTTGTGAAAATATTGCCGAGGATTTAATGAAGTTAAAACGAATAGTTATATGCGATAAAATCAATAAGTATCATCGGTTTGTGATTTAAAGTAAGTGCACTTACAACTTAGTAGAGATATTAAAATATTTAAAATTTTATGAAAATTGGTCAACTCATACATAAACATGTTTATTACAATTTTATGAAACGGTAATTTATGAAATTCATCATAAGGTTTGTGTAATTTCTAACATTCTAACACTTGCTAGAAAAAATAAATTCACTCCTAATCTTAAGTCTCATCCTCACAGACGGTTCCACAGGAGACAGTTCTTCGGCCCATTCTTTTTCTCATCTACGTTAATGACCTAAATTTTTTTATGCAGTTGTAAGATGTATTTTGATGCCCAGGACTAAGTTTCTCCCTTATCTGGTAGACACTGGCAGATTTTTTAAATATACTCTGATTAGTGTAAATATTTATAAACAATTTGCACATAAATAGAAGAAACAATAACAAAAGTTTTCTTATTCAATGTTAATGAACTTAGATTGAAAATGAGACTCATGATTCATGAGACTGATTTTCTGTGTAATAAATATCCTATTTAATTTGAAAGCTTGTTCCCATAGGTTCAAAATTATATAAATTGTTTTGTTTAGTTTTGATGTTATACTATCAATATGTTTGCCCAACTTACATATCTGTCGATAACAAATCCTGCAAATTTTGTATGTTGCTTTTTAGTTTTATTGAATACCAAATTAGTGTTCAGGTTTCTTATTTTATAATAAAAATCAGCAAGCAATATGTATGTTGTGGTATTTTTTAAGTGCCTCAAACGTTTGGAGCCAAAATTGTGGTATTGTTGAGTTCTTATTGGCCCTCACTTTGGGAAGCTAATTATGTTGCATTTTGTGTTTTTTTGTCCCAAATGTTGGTAGCCAATTGTAGTAATATTTTTATATTCTCTTTTATTTATTTTGATGTTTATTTCGTTATTCTCAGTGCGATGAAGTCGTCACTATTAATTTGTGATGGTTTGTTTGTGTGATTGTGTTTATATTTCTTATTAATGTGATTTTGTTCCTGCTCGTACTCACATGCACCACGAAACGCATGTGAGTACGCCCGACGATGGGCACCAATAGTATTATGGTGGTTTTGTAGTAATTTTTAATTACTCCAAACGTTGGGAGTCAAATTTGTGATTTGCGGTTTGTGGTAAAGTTCTTACGACCCAATGCTGGCGGTTGTCACATAATTAATAGATTTTAACGTAATTCTTGTTCAGTTCTAATAGAAAATAAAACGTTAACATAATCGATAATTTTAAAATAAATGTTATAAATATGCAAACATTTTGGCGTACTAAAGAGATTTTCATGTAGATAGTATAAATCACACGAAGAACTCCACAAGTATTTTTCGTTAAATCAAATGAATTGTTTTTTCAAAAATACCATCGTTTTGAATTATTGTTATATTTATTATTTATTTACTGAAAAATACTTTTCGTTTTGTTCCATTCGATCTATTCCACATTTTTTATATACACTTGTTTTTGAATTACATATTTTATCTTTGGTAATTTTTTAAAATAATTATTAATTTATTAAAAATTACATTATTAAAAAATATAATTATTATTATTATTTTTTATTATAATACGTCCTTTCCTTGAAAAGAAAATGTTATCATAATTTTTGAGGAAATCTGATAATTCCGATAATCTTATGCCATAATTCCTTCACGAATTTTTTGTTTGTGTTGGAATATTGCAACCAGAGTTGGGCGTGTCAATAATGTACATGTAAACTATACATTTTTATTAGATTAGATATAAGCAATCTGCATTGTTGAATTATGCTTTGTGTATTATCTGTCTTTATCTGCTGTGTATATACATAAACAACAGTGTAAACATTACATTACAAAATATTTATTATTAAACGAAAGGAAGACATTACACTAATCACACCGTCGCAAAGAATGACAATCTAAAAATAAACTAACCCAAAAACATATTAGATATGTTCTCCATGATATTTGCAGTAATAATTTAATTAATATATGATAAGAAAAGTCTTGTACTGCAATAAATAAATATTTTTTTTAAATAATCTACATGTTTACACATTAGACTAGGACTAGAGGATAACGTAAGTTTTTTATTACTTTTAAGTACTTAATTTTATTATAATTCTTTACCTTGAAGGTTGTTGTAAATTCTACTGATGATGCTTTAAGCGAAACCGGTCTAGAAAAGAATAAAAAAGTATATTTATTGCAGTAGAAGACTTTTCTTATCATATATTAATTAGCCCAAAAACTGTTATTCGAAATAGTTGACCTAGGGTGCAGTAAGTGAACTGGTTAGACTAAACCACGTGTTCAGTTTTCCCAATCGCTGATTGGTCAGGTGGTATAGTCTGACAGATGACTTGATTTTGTGCAGTTTGATAGTTCGCTTAACTCGGCTAAAGTCTAACATTGTCTACTCGGTGTTGTGTAGACAATTCATTGTATATACAGTCATGTCGACAATCAGTATCAACATGTAAAAGCCCATCTCTGGTTGCAACCAATTCTCTGGCTATCTCGGAGAAGTGGTTTTTGGTGGAGTCATGGTATTTGAATGTTGAAGAATCTCCTAAGATCCTTTAAATTATCTATTATTCTACTTATTTTTTTTTCTGTTTTAAATATGGCTAAAAGAAATAAATTCGAATAACCATGCTGGTGCAATTTTAAAATTTATCATTTGCTATGTTTGTTTGGTTTGACATTAGACCTCATCTGACTACCAAATTGCATCATAAAGCCGTGAAACTTTAAAATTTAAACTGCAATTAGTTTTTTTTTAAACGTTATTAAAATCTAGTACTATTCATGTCATTCTATTATCATAAACATTAAAAATTATTAATTCGTTTTATCTTCACGAGTTCAAACCTTAAACAAAAGAAGAAAATATTGGGAGAAACTAAATGGAATTAAGATGTCAAATGTGAGCAGGAGAGTGTGATCACCAAAATAGAAGAGAACTAACTTAACGAGTTTGGCGCATAATGAGAAGGGAGACGAATACAATGGGTAAACAGGATTGAGGTTCAAACGTATTGAAGGCCAAGAATTAGAAGGTATAGAGGAAATAACCAAAAAACTAAACGAAATAAAAAGTACCTGACACCCTTTGGGGTTGACAGTGCTAGAGATGAAAATGAAACTAATACCAACTGCAACTCAACTGCAAGAATTTTATTTGGATATTTTCTTATTCATACTACAATTTTCTTAACAAAGATTCACACAATTTCCTTTTAATTGCCAATTCAACCAAAAAACAAAAAGCAGAAACACTAAGTCCAACCCCCAAAACAACAAAAGCAAGTTTTAGGTGATTCAAATTGAGCGGAATGGAACTGCCGGTAGAATCAAACTTCGGGATTTTATGTTGGACGTCGTCGTCCCACTTCGTCAGCAATCCCGTCTCTTTCATTCGCAACACCATTTCGTTCATGCGGTCATAAAGAGGAAAGTTCTTCAAGAGGACCATCCAGATGAAGAACAGGAACGTCTCCTTGCACTGATACAGCTTTGGCCTGCCTTCCTTATCGATGTAGTATTTGGGGGTTAAATAACTGACCTGCCTGGTGTTTTTGTATACAGCGAAGTCACGTTTTTGGGCGGTCCTATTGATGCATTCTTCGGTGACGGGGCAGAAGTACCAGTTTTTGTATATTTGTTGGTGTTCCTTCTTTTGGGATAGGTAAAATAATTCGCGGGCTGTACTGTACCCGCCGTAATGTAAGTCAGAGTTGACCAATTCTTCGATGGTTGATACCTGGTGCTCATACAGGGGGTTTGTTAGGTATGAAATCAATGAGCTTTGGTACGTGCAGCTTATAATGAAGCAGTAAGTGGACCAAAGCGCAAACATGTTCCTCAACAAGACGGATTTTGGTTGGGCGCTGAAATTCGAAAAGATAACGCACCAGATTTTTAACGCGCAGTTTATTAGGCTATCGTATCCTTCGGGGTACGACCTTCTAGTTGTGCCGATCATCCACCAGACGAGCGTGGCACTGATTGCGGACGCAGCAAACGTCAGCCATAGTTTCGCGTCGAAAACCAGGACGAACGTTTGCCAACTATTCACTGGACGTGCAGTTGGCGTGTAGAAAGCCAAATACGCTTGTGTGTGGCTTCTCAGGGGGGAAAAATCATCAAAGAAGCTTTCGTTTGCGAAAATTAACCCAATCATGAGATCTGCTTCTCTGTTATGTAGGAGTTTGTACAATCTGGAATATGCACCGTTCGCTTCTTTATAGCCCCAGTGGTTTTCGTCGTGAGGTACGAGTGAGATGGAAAACTTTAAGTGAGAGCTCAATTCGTTTAAGAGGACCAACTCATATCCGAGGTCTCCACTGCCCGCAGGGTTAATATAAGGGGCTATACGAAGCGGCAGAATTCTGACGGGGCAATTAAAAAAATGAGTTACCTCATGGCTGAATGAGTTAAGATCTACGTTGGCACTGCAATCATTAACAATTAAAAATCCAGAGGGATTCTTGCCGCAATTATTTTCTTGTAAGGGATAGTACTCGTATAGCCCTTGATTTCGAGCAACTACCAAAACTTTCGTGATAAAATAGTACCAGCACAGCGCAAATAACTCGTTGATGTTTTGTGATCCGAGGTAGGTCAAAAGAAATTTCGTTTTCGTATTCCACTTCGCCTTTTTAAGAAAGCGTTTAAGTTCAGCGATTTCTTCGAAAATTATCACAAACAGATTCACGCTGTCATCAGTTGGAACGTCTGCGTTAACGCCGACTTGAAGATTGAAGCTTCCTTCAAGGATAACCCCATTAAAAAGGTGGCCAAGTCGATTATTTGAAATGTAGACGTAATTACGTGCCTCGCTCGATTGTTTCATTAACGCAGATACGCACTCTGAAATATTTTCCTCGGGCAACTTTTTGATTGATATGTTGAAAGTAAAAGCGGCGCGCAGCGCCGCCAAACATAGAATTAGTTTCGAAATCATTTTTGCCGCGGACCAAAACCGATCGGGAATGAAGTCCAAAACGTTTCGCGCGGACCTTTTATAGACGTATTGTCGTGATTGCACAATTTTTAAACTAACCGTTGAAATTACATGTATTATAAACGTCCCAATTCATACCTACAATGGAAATGTCTTCAGTAAATTGTTTCGAGCAAATGCCCCACTAAATTATGAAAACCTTCCGGATCTTCTGTTATGTGATTTAAAATTCAACGACTTAACCGCAATTAATTAGGTAAACCAGCAGAACTTTAAGCCTACTAAGACTGTTAACGTTACAAACGTGGGAAAATTGGCTGAAGAATTCAAATCAAGTCAAACGCACAGTTAGCTTCACGCGTGAAATATAAATAAGTATAAGACATCGAGAATATAGGTTACAATTGATATTCCACGGAACGTATCGGACGAGGCTAGGAACACAGCGGAGCAATAATAAATGACTTAGCAGCACCGCAGCAAAAATTCTTAGCCGTACTTTACTTTCTTAGCTCTCAATTTATCGTCTGGGTAGAAAACTAAAGCAAAATAATTATGGCGAATGATCTCGGGTCAACGTAATAGAATTTGTATGCTTCGCAGCAGAAGATGATTGCAGTTTTAATAATCAAACCCGTTTTATTATAGAAACTACTTTGTTGTAAGTTATGTTATGCACGGCTGCTACAGTCGGAGTGTCATTATTTTCATTTTATTTTGAATACTCGCCGAGATATTAAACAATGTAAATAAAATATAACCATTTAACCGTCAGGCCGTCATTACTGGGAATTTACGTTCTGCGATTTCACATTCATGGGATAAAGTGCAAGAATAGTTCACGGTTGGAAAGATGTTTCACTTTTTACGACGCACATTGTTTCAAACAAATATAATTTTTACTGATTTAGAATTTAAATTTCTTGAAAATGTTTACCCTCTTGTATGTATATACATAAATATTCCTCCACGAAGGATAGAACAGAGGAAATTGGACATGGGAAAGGAAAGACAGTGGTGCAGATAAATGAGACCGCAAAACTGACAATTGAAAGGCAAGAACATTCAACGCCCGAAAGGACACAGGAGGTAGAGAAGAAGAAAAAGAGTTTTTTCCAAACCGTTCTTGTTCAACTACGATTATCCTTAAACGAGAAATTCTTTCCTAAAATATAGCTTTTGATATCTTTGCATATTAGAAAGCGGTTAGTGATCTTTTGCGTAACCTTCATAATACCTGAAAACATCTCATTGATCAATCGCCTGGCCCCACCAAATACGTCATTCGTCGTGCGCCACCAGTTCTGTCATTCCTTGCGCCCCACCAGTTGTCGCATGCACTAATAAATAGAGCAACATTAAGAACTTCACATTCAGTATTTACGATGCAACAACAGCAAGAAGAATAGTAAGAACGAACCCGAAAAATTTTTCTGCACCGAAGAGTACAATAAAGGTATCTAACCACGGGTGCCTTTAAATTAATCTACGACGCATATTTTCATTCGGTTGTTGAACTTTTAATATCGTCTGTATCAGGGGCTCAATTAAAATAAAAAGCCTGTGTACATTGTATTAATAGCACAACAGTAATGAAAAATCAACTTTGTTCTCCTAATTGTTTTAAAAAGATGTAGGTACGTTTTCATTTTTTAATCACATTATCTGGTTAAGGGTAGTTACAGTTCATAAAAACAAAGATATACCTCCTCTGATGTTAAACCTTAATATTGGTAGAACTTAAGATTTAGTAATGGTTAAGATGAAGAGATGTGTCTCTGATTTTATTACCCACTTATAATCACATACAATGGCTAAACAGCCCCGAAGGTGCCATGTCCTTCGAAGTTCTCTAAATCTTTTATTCGAGATAGATCGTTCTTTGCTGTTACCATCTGACATCTTATTTTCACAATTTTCTAGCATCTTTCGCCTTCTACTAATACCTCCCCCTTTCCTTGCCCATTCCCCCAACCATTTTTAAGTAGATAAGTCTCTTATTCTCTTCCCAGCAGGTTTCCGCGTCAATATTAAATTTAATGTTGATTCTTTTTCTGTTCTTCAGAGGTTTTATTACTTGTTTTATTTCTTGATTCTATTAGTGATTCATCTTTGTATTGAATGATTACTAATTCCAACCCAACACCAGAGGGGCCATGCCGCTTCATCCGAAACTCTCTAAACATTTTATTCGGGGTAGATCATTCTTTGATTACTGTTACCTTGTAACATCTTATTTACGTAATTTTCTAGTATTTTGGCTTCTACTAACATCTCTTCTTTTCCCTAAACTATTTTGAACTCTGTCCGCCCTTCTCGCCTTCCCAACAAGTTTCCGCATTCATATACAATGATTAAGACAACCCCGAAGGTGCCATGTCGCTTCCTTCGAAATACTCTAAATTCTTTATTGTTTGTTTGGTGTTACTGTCTGATATCTTATTTTGCATAATTTTCTAACATCTCTTGATTTCTACCTCTCATTTTCCTTTTCAATTTCCCCCAACCATTTTGAACTGGGTCTGTCCCTACTTCTCTTCCCAGCAGGTTTCTGCATGAGTATTAAATTTGTTGTTGATTCTTTTTTTTATCCTACAGATATGTTTTATTTTTTTTACTATGTCTTCTATTTCTTGATTCATCTTTGTTTGAATTGTTTTCTGATGTTTTTGCTAATTCCAACCCAACCCTAGAGCCACCATGCCGCTTCCTCAGAAGCTCTCTAAACCCTTCATTTCGCAATTTTTTAACGTGTGTCTTCTTTTATCTTCTACAAATATCTATCCTGCTCAAGTAGTCGTCCATTTCACTCTAAGTATTTTCGTCCAAGTCTTGCCTCTTTTTCTCTTCCCACTAGATTTCCGTTTCAGTAATAAATTTATTGTTCTAAGAGGTTTTGGATTCTTTATAATTTTCTGTTTCATTTTTTGTTATATTTTTTTTTGTTTCGTCTTCAATTTTTTTCTATTTCAATTTCTTTCTATATCTAGTTAGTGATTCATGTTTGTTTTTAATCGTTTTCTGACGTTTTAAATACTCCTTTATGCTATTTTCAGATCCTCTTTATTTATTTTGATCATTGTCATAGTTTTGGCCACGCACATCATTACAAGCAATCTGGTCGCTCGATATGATTGCTTACGATGATGGAATTGCTCAATTTCCCCCGCATTTTTGGCCAATAGTAAAATCAGATGAAAAGCAACTGTTTTGTTTTCTAATCTAACAGGAAATGTAATAATAACGAAATTGTAATCAGATTTAGAAGATTGCATTTAGAAGATTTAAGAAAAATGCGCGAAAGGTGTTGCGCATACAGTTCCAACTAAGAATGAAACGTATGGTATGTTTTCTTTGTTAGGTTATTTCTTTTATTGACGTAAAATATGTAAATATTTTTCGCTATTAATTGATAATTGATCATAATGTCAGAGTATCTTAATTTGACAACTTCTTCAAACGTATACTTCCTTATTTTGATGTTATTATTTTCTTCTAGTTTGATACATATCTATAATTTTTGTTTTGTTATCATATATCGAACTTCCTTCTTTCTAGCACTTTCTCTTTCTTTGTTACAATCATCGTGTCAACTTGTACATTTGTTTTGATCGTTCCGTCTTTCTCGCGCTGCGTTAAAAAGTGTATCACATAATGAGGCACCCAGTCGAATAACTTTATTTATTTTATCTTGTAAATTTGAACTGTCATTGCAATGAAGTTCTTTCAACGCTTAATTACATAACACGTAATTCTGATGTTGATTGCCATTACTTCTACTCAATTTTATTATTATACTTATACGTAGGTGTACTTATATTCACGTGACTCTTTTCAACAACGAGCACCTAGAAGACTAGAAAGTTTTGTCGATACGCAGAGGAAGAAATAAGAATTAAAGTTTAAGTAATATATGTAAGATGCATTTATTTTGGAAGCACCTTGTTCATTGCCACAACTTCTACTCAGTCTTATTTTTTTATTATATTTAAGTGAATACTTGTATTTAAGTGTCTATTCACCTGACGCTTTTCATCACCTAAGACAGAGGAAGAAACAAGAATTAAAGTTTAAGTAGATTTAAAACAAGATGCATATATTCTTGAGGCACCCTGTACATTGTAAAATACAGGGTGTTCTTTTACTATGTGCAAATATTTAAACCTGTAATACATCACCATAAATGGCAACGATTGAACTCATATGTCCTTAACAAAAGTTTTACACATTTCGAGAAAATCGCAGTTGAAAATCGGGCAAGAATTAATCGCACGTCTATGTCTTTGAGGTATGTCAAGAAAAGGAAATTTTATTGCAACCGCAGGAAGCATCTGTTGGAACAAAAAACAGAACTGCAATCGAGCAGTGACACAGTGACCTCTGCCGAAGTCGGGCGGCCAATAAAAGCATTTTTTTTCACGTCGCTGTAAGTTGTATCGTAGCCAAGGAATTTGCTTCATTTTCCATGACACACAATTTATTGCTCCGTATCCTTTGGGATTAACAGTTTAGTTTGTGAAAAGTGGTTGAACGAGTTAAAGCTAAATACGATTACTATTTTTTGTGCTTAGTATTACTTATTAAAATGCCGTAATTCACGAACGGCGAGAGAACAGATACTCCTCATCTACAGCGAAGCTCGAGAAACTGAAGAAGCACGGCGGATTTATGGCAACACATATCCAAATCAATGCAAGAACATTTACAGCTAATGTCTCAGCATTTACGCGATTATGGAACGTTTCGAACGTTTCGTGTGTGTGTCGCTAATGATAGATGCCACTTTGAACAGTTGTTATAAACATTCCTAAATTACTGTCGTGAACGTTTGAATGTGTTCTTCCACACAGATATTATTCGGTGAGTGAGTGCGCGTTTGCATATTAGTCATGCCTGCGATGTTTATTGCCTACGATCAGCGAAGCAGGTTCCCTAAGTTTTTTGTTGTGTCATGGCCATCGTATAAGGGGCGGATAAAATAATTTTCCCCCTTGCTATGAAATTTTTTTTTTTTTTCAGTGGTCTATGTGCTCTCACGGTAATGTGGTTAAAAATTTTGCACTTATTTTACAAACACCCTGTATAATATAATTTTATATTATTATTATTATCTTACATTTATTATTATAATAACTTTTGATGAATTCAATCAAAAAGAGACGCAGTAATGAATTATGAATTTATTTTTCTTTTTTCCTTAAAAATATGAATTTTGGCAAAACTGTTACGTTTCATTCGTGACTTGAAATCGATTGCCCTTCCATTTTTAGAACGTTTACGTATGTTGTTGCCTGGGCGTACAGGTAGTATAACTTGATTTATTGCGAAAGCATCCCCTAATTTCGTCTTAATGGAATGCCCAAAAATAAGACGTTTTTCTAATTAATAATTCACGAAACGTGGGGGGGGCGGCGGTTGTTCCACCGGGCCCGGCACATGAAAAATAAACCGTGCTTTTGTACATTATTAAATCGATGGAAAATTTGCCACAGTGGATGATAAAACTACCGCGCGCACGTGCCCCGATCGATACATTAGGTGAATAAAAGTAGTGAAAGATTCTTATCTAGTAATCAATAATTTCCAGGAAAATACTTGAGGAAAACTAATGACACGCGATATAAAATACAGTTATGTAATGGAAAATGCGCTCACGGGGTTGGGACTTGGGGGCCTCTCAATATTACATATATACATAATATAACGTTTTTTGGGGGTACCTGCTGCAGTTTTATAACCTAATTTAGTAAAATAAGGCCTTTATTATAGAAAAAACTACTTTAACATGGTTGGAAAAGCAAAATAGCACTGTTGCATGACGAGAACTTCCGGTGTCGAGTGAGCCTTGACTGGCAGAGGAAAACGCATGCGCCACCGTTGCCAGGCGTTATGTGTATTGTTGAAACATTTGAATATGTACGGCAGAGTTACTGCCCGGAATCTTACAGTTTTCATGTGAATTTCAGTGCTTTCAGTTCTGAGTTGATTTGTTTACTAGCCGCCCTTTCAGTTGTGATTTGGTTCTGTGATTTTTCATCGTGATTTCAGTTGTGTTTATTATTTTGTGCGTTGCTCTGCTCCATTGATTGCCCCAACAATTTAATTTTTGTATTGTTTTTTTTTTTTTGTTAGATGCGTCACTTTTAATTACTGTTTTGCAATAGAAATGCAGTCAAGGGTTTGTTGGACGTACCGCAATTTTCCAATATGGCTGCCATCCTGAAAAGTTTGATGCAGTGCGAAGTTGCAGAGAGTTGCGTCCAGCAAAGCTTGCCTTTTTTTTAGACATACATAGTTTGCCTAATTGCTACGTTGCAGCAATTATCTAGATACGATCGTATGACTCACACTTTGGAAACATGCACATTTAGGTTAACTGCTTAATATTTCATTAAATTGAATTTTTTTCTTCAGTTTGGAACACGTTCATACGCATGCTTCACTTCTACTAATAAGCATTTACCAAGTTTTAATTCTTCTTTTCGTTAAGAAATAGAAACTTTAGTTTAAAAAACAACGTGTAAGTATTAATTTATTTCAAGTCGGTAATTGTGGGCTGTTCAAAAATTAGATCGATCTGGAATATAAGTTTTATTAAATTTGAATTTCAGAAGCAAAAGAAATTTTTACAGTTTAATTGTTAGCAAATAAAACGTGTCTCGTCTGTCAAAGTTTAATGAAAATTCAAGTTGCAAACAAAACAAATTAAGAAAAAGAAATCATGTTTTATCTTGGATTATACAGGTTACATCGTTGGCATGGATTTATTCATTAGCTGCTTAACTATAAATATTGTAAAGGAAAATATCGTGTACAAAAGTTATCGGTTATAATGAGTTCTAAATTAACAAATTATTATCACGTATACAGTATATTCTATAAGTAACTTATCCACTAAACTTATGCTTTTTTATATGGTTTGAAAGGATTTTTTTTATTATACAGGGTGAGTTATTAAGCGCCCTTTCTTCCATAGCTCATTTATAGAACGAGATAAAAACTTTTTCTTCCACAAGGACATTCTACCTATTAAGCACTCTAACATAAAATTATTTTGGTACATACAGAGTGTTACGTAAAGTAATGGCAGCATGTAGCAGGATTTTTTTTTAATGGAACACCCTGTGTATTTTCTTATAGAAAAATATTTATACTTATTTAACCAACTAAGAGTAAATTAATATTTTATTGAAAACGGTCTGACTTTCAACTTCTCTTGAAATACTAACTGTAAACGTATTGTTTATCGTACGCCAATAAAAATCGGTAGTGTTATAAATTAAAGTATAAGGAATAACCTAGATATAAATTCATTTAGTTTCGTTTGTTTTTTCAAATGTTCAAGCCTGTGTAATTGTTGGATTTTCAAACTGCCGTTATTCAATTTTTTTAAATGCGAATAGATAGTGTTCATGGTCATCTTCAATTTTGTTATTGGTTTTCTGCATCTAATCCTTACAGTTTTTTTGCTATAATAAACATTTTACATTCTTACTCTGAAATCAATATTAAAAAGTTATTTAATGTACCGTATTTTAATTTCTTTAAGACAACACCATAAAACAGATGGATAATATCAAGTTTACAATTGATTACAGACCCTTATTACATTATAATCATCATATTTTTGTTATAATACAGTTCTTTTACTTTGTTTTAATTAAGAATGCTTTAAAATTGATTCTATGTAGTTCCTAAGCTTCAGTTGTCTTAATTAACATTTGATTTAATAAAATCGGAATACTTGAACAAAAGAAACTCACCAATTTTCAATTATTTGTTAGATTATTAATTTATTATTTTTATATATTTTTTTAAGTACAACAATTTTTACATTAAGGTAATTATTTACAAACATTTATGTTTTCTTTTATTGTAAACCACATCGAATCAATTTTAAGACATTGTTAATTACAACAAAGTGAAAGAACTGTATTACAATAAAAATACGATAATTATAATGTAATAAGAGTCTGTAATCAATTGTAAACTTGATATTTTCCATCTGTTTTATGAAATAGGGGGCGCTGTCTTAAAGAAATTAAAATACGGTATGTTAAATAACTTTTTAATATTGGATTTTAGAGTAAAAATGAAAAAATTTATTATAGCAAAAAAACTGTAAGGATTAGATGCAGAAAACCTATAATAGAATTGAAGAGGAACATGAACACTATCTACTCGTGAAAAGAGATAGGGGTGTTGCATTTAGAAAAACTGAATAACGGCAGTTCGAAAATCTGACAATTACACAGGCTTGAACACTTGAAAAAACAAATGAAACTAAATGAATTTATATCTGGGTTATTCCCTATACTTTAATTTATAACACTACCTATTTTTATTGCTGTACGACAAACGATTCGTTTACAGTCAGTATTTTAAGAGAAGTTTTCAATAAAATAATAATTTACTCTTAATTGGTTAAATAAATATAAATATTTTATATGCTGCCATTATTTTACGTAACACTTTGTATGCATCAAAATAATTTTAGGTTATAGTACTCAATTGGTAGAATGTCCTTGTAAAAGAAAAAAAATTCTATCTCGTAATATAAATGAGCTACGGAAGAAAGGGCGCTTAATAACTCACCCTGTATATTAATAATACAGTGAAGGAATATTGTAAAGTTGTTTAAAGAATATTTTATTTGTAGTACCTTTTGAATTAAGGTTTATTAAAAAGAATGGAATGTACACATTTCGATAGATCTCTTAACAGTAAACATTTTTTATTAAGCAATTGTGTAGCTCTAAATCGAAGCATTCTCAATCTACATCAGTTGGATGAAAACGCTGAAATGTAGAAGTATTTTATTCATAATTAGTTGTCATATAAATTATTTACTGTGCAAAACTAATTACAAATATCGTGTAGAATAGCCCCTAGCAACATTTTCCAGGTGCGTTTGCACAGAAACAATTGAAGCTTAGAAGTTAAATTGTCTCAAGAAATTTAAACGGGACGCCTTTATATTTTGACACATTTGAATAGCACGTCAAATTCTATTTCTAACGTATGTAAAATGTATTGACTTAAAGCTTACGGTTTTTGAGATTACAGTTACAACTTCTTACAGTTACAACTTCTAATAAGAACCATATTTCAAGAAAATAAATAAAAAGGAAAAGGCACAATTATATTTTTCTATCAAATCTAAACGAAACAAACAAAACCCTTCAAAATATAATTTTAATCCTATGAAAAAATTTACTCTTGTTTTTCATTGATATATCCAATTTTATTTTTTGAGTCTTCAGTCGTTAGTTGGAGTATAAATACAAGGTATATTACATATCATTGAGTAAATAATTTAAGAGTCTAAAAAACTTTGGACTTAATAGACTTAGGGGCCATGAATATGGCCCAATAAACAAACATTTCGTTCAAGTATTGACTTGCATGGCGATGGTAATGAATCAAGCACTTCCTGTTGTCATTACATGGCTTTTTAGAACTCAACAACGCTAATGTTTTATGTACAAACATTGTAACCCTTAGTATTACTTATTTTTTTAATTTAAAACCAACCAAATACGACTGAATATTCAAAAAATAAAATGACAAGCGTTTGCAAAAATCAGCTAGGTATCATTAGCAGATATTGAACAGTCTCCAAGACACCGATTAAAATGTCAATATTTCCTTCAGATCTAATAGATATATATAATTGTGCCCTTTTTTTTGTTTATTTTCTTGAGGTACGGTTTTTAAAAGTATCTGGAAGTGCAGATATCTTGAAAATCGTAATACATCTTGCATCTGTTACAAATCGAATTTAACGAGCTATTCAAGTATGTTAAAGTATGTAGGGTGTCCCATTTAAATTTTTTGAGAAAATTTGACTTTTAAGTTTCAGCTATTTATGTGCAAACGCGCATGGAATATGTTACTATTGCCCATGATAATTTTTTTGACCGCTAGTTATGAATGAAATACTTCTACATTTCTATTCTTTTGTCCAATTGAATAACTGTAGATTGCGAATGCTTCAATTTAGAGCTATAGTTACTTAAAATGTGTACATTTCATTTGAAAAAAATATAAGTTTGGCTGATAACTCATACATGAAACATGCTATACTTATATGTAATGTGTAAGTTATTTACTAATACACGTCTCATTATAACCGATAACTTTTGTAAAAGATATTTTCCACTATAATTGATAGTTGAGTAGCTATTGAAAAATACGTACCAATGACGCACCCTGTGTAAATAAAAGTTATTTTGTTACATTAAATTTATTATACGTTTTTAGTTTATACAAATTTTCGTTCGAAAAATCCGGATTCTCGACCAGTTCTGACTTTTTATTCCGGGGTTTCCGGACTTAACAGTATTTCGAGATATTTTTGTATAATTAATATTATTACCAGACACTAGATATTTGACGTTTATTAAATTAAAAAAGGGAATAAAAACTGAAATGAAATTATCTATCTTTTTCGTTTACTATTTTTTTAAAATTTATTTATTTTTCATTACAAAAGCAATTATGCTACAATAATTATGTTACTACCTTATAATTACCACCTTGACATTGCTTTTGAATATCGAAAATACTTAATTTTCTCAAAAGTTGGTTTGCTACGGGACACCTGTATATGTATACATGTTCATCAGAAGTTTAGGCACTTGCCTTCATTATTTTTGTCTCAAAATTTGTACACTCCCACAGGCGCTAGTGCACTTTAAATGAAAATATTTTCACAGTATTTGAACTTCCGGTTGTACCGGAGGTCGCTGTCAACTTCATTATTTTAAATGGAATTTTTCTTTCAAATTTAGGATCAAAAGTATGTAATTTTGAATAGAAAATTATAAGATATCTCTATACCTAAATACAACCGTTTTCGAAATATTTTTATAATTTTGTAATTTTTTGTGCTTTAGCACTCTTTCCTTTTTAAACTCATACTTTTTAATTCACAAAAATATGGAAGATCTAATCTCTGCCGTTTCAAAGTGGAACCTTTAAGTAATGCGTTGATGTTTAGAAAGTGTCCTAAAAACTTACAGTGTGTTCAGCAGACGGCGTTTATTTAAGCTAACTTCAAGTCACCAAAACTTAATTTTTTTAAATGGAAGACCCTGTATATTTTTACTTTATTGGATGCAGAATTTAATTGTGCATTGACTTGTATTGGCTTACCCGATACCCAAACCTGTAAGTTATCTAGGATTTTCTTAAATAGATATATGAAAGTCAATGTAAATATAGCACTTTGCATAGTAAGCTCTGAATATGAATAAAAACTACTGTATAGGAATTTTAATTTAGATTTTCTGAAGCAGCTCTGAATCAAATTTTATTTAACTCCAAGTAGGCCGTGAAAACAAATTATTCATTTAACTCAGTATTAATTAAGTTTTGCACTAAAGTGAGTGAGCAACTAAAATTGAAAACTGTCCAAATAGATTTTAGACTTATTTTTTATTCCTGGGAAATGTCAAAGATTTACTCATAGAACATGTATAGCAATTTAAAAGAGATATCCAAATTTACCACAGATTTGGGTATCGGGTAGCCTAATACAGATCAATGCACAATTAAATTCTGCATTCGATAGAGTAAAAATTTACAGGATGTTCTATTTAAAAAATAAACTTTTGGTGACTTAAAGTTATCTTAAACAAGCGCCATCTGGCGAGCACACTGCAAATGTTTGGGACACTTTATAAACATCAACGCATTACTTAAAGATTCCTTTTTGAAATGGCACAGATTAGATCTTCCATATTTTTGCGAAATAAAAAGTGTGAGTTTAAAAAGAAAAGAGTGCCAAAATTAAAAATATTTCAAAAACTATTGCATTTAGGTATAGGGAAGCTTATTTTCTATTCAAAATTACCTGTAGATCCTAAATTTGCAAGAAAAAGTATACGATTACATTTAAAATAATGAAGTTGACAGGGACTTCCGGTATAAGGTCAAATACTTTAAAAATATTTTCATTAAAAAGCGTACTAGCGACTGTGGGAGAGTACAAATTTTCAGAGAAAAATAATGAAGGCAAGTGTCTAAACTTCTAGTGAACGAATACCGTGAATCACCCTGTATAAACGAAATATAACAACGTATCACAAATGGATGTAATAGTATTTGTCGGTAATTCGTCATTTTGAATAATAATAACAAAATAGATTTTTAAAATTTTAAAATACTTAAAGTATTGAAATTTAAAAAAAAATTGTTAAATGACTGCTGAATTTTCCGATTGTAGTTGTAGGAATAAAAAAAATTAAATGTGAATTAAATAATAAACGAAAAATCTACAAATTTACCTAAATATTATAATCTGCGTTTTCGAATTAACTACCTATAAATTGTAATAATTTTCGGTTGTTTAATAATCAAATTTTTTAATGCATCATTTTTACATTATTTATACTTTTTTAATTTTAGCATTTTTTAAATATCTAAAAAGGGTCTATTCCACCCAATGTACAATTTTTACCAACTATTATCATCGTAAATAATAAAATACCTCAATTCCGCTGAAAAAAATTATTTGTAATTGTCTTCAAAATAAGTAATAAATATTTTCAAAATACAGGGTGTTATCGAATTGAGTAGAATAATTTCACAGGGTCGTAGCTTGGATCAAGATGATCGAAAAATGTTATGTGTATAATATGGTGTCCTAAATGTATTCGTTTTCAAAAAAAAATATTGAATTTCAAAGACTTATTCCCATTGGGAAAAACTATTTACAATGTTTTTTATTAAATTTTTACATCAGTTTGACAACATCGCACCAAAATTCGCATATGATGGAAAGTACTGTATGTATGTATAAAGGATGTATTTATTCCTTCATAATTCGTGAACGTAATTTAACAATTTTTGATCGTCATAATCCAAGCTACCACCCTGTGAAATATTCCACTCAATTCAGTAACACCCTGTACTTGAAGTCGACAAAAAAACATAATCTTTCTACATAGACTAAAGCTACACGTTTATTGCTCATGTTTACTTTATTTCTAATTTTATATTGTTTAAACAACACATAAATTTTTAATTTTCTTGAAGGTACTTTACACATCAGCAAATTTGAATATTATATTTATCGCTCACTTAACGTTTCAAACAATCTTCAAAAATATATAAAATATTTAAAACAAATTTACTTTTATTTTTGTTTGCAAAAATAATTGAATTAAACTCCCTGATTGTAAACTTTTTTTAAAGACAAAGTAAAATATCAATACCACGTATCATGTGATAAATTGGAAGCTCCCGGTCTAGTGAGAAATACTGAATTTATGAAATGAGTTTAATTTAAAATAAATACATTTTTTAGGGAAAAATATGCAGTTCGAACGCAAGCAAATTTTAGTAAGATTCCAAAAGCGTAGATAAATACATTTTTAGGGGATAATATCATGCAGTTTGAACATTAACAAGCATTTAGGACGTCAACAGCATATAGAACTACCGATCTAATTGGACGTGGCTGTATGTAAAAATTCCTTCTATTCGAAAAGTTTAAGGGGATATTCAAAATTTTCTTGCATTAAGTGTTTAAGTGGGTTATAAAACATAGAATCATCGTATAAGTTGTTATTTGATGTACTTTTGAAAATGTTTTTTTTTAACTTCATTAAAAAAGACACAGAGACAGAGCATTTTTTCTACAAACAAACTAACAATTATCTGAAACCGTTCTCATACTGATGATTAGTTAATGTAATATTAAAACAAGAATTTTATTTAATTTGGAAATGAGTTATAACATTAATGATTTTCATTAAACCTCACGTAATTGGATAGCTAACAGTAAATATTTATGGACTTCTCATTTTATTGTCCTCTCGGATAATGTATAATTACATACCTACATTAATTAAAAGAACTTCAAAGGTGATTAAAAAAAAGAGAAATTTTTAGAATGACACATCACGTGAATTTAATTGAATTCCCAAGATATTTATTATTTGTATTGTGTAAGCTGCTAAAGTACAGCGAAACGTCAGTGCTTCAAGTGTTTTTAAAAGTTGTCCAAACTATGTATAATATTTACAAATTCTAGCTGATGTGCTATAGTTTAAAACTCAAAAAAGTGGAACAGTTTTGCTGAATAGGTATCTGCACGTCGCATGCGGCTCCATTAAACATTAACAATTAATTCAAAGAACTTTCATATTATTTGATGTGTTAATTAAACAAATAGAGGTAATCCTAATCTTCTATGCCCAAGAGGATAATTAACTTGCTTACACCAGATATCCCCAGATAAGTTACTTTTTTATGCATATTTTATAGTTTTTCCTTTAACATATTCCGTGATTTAATTTCATTAAGTAACTAAAAGCATCATTTACCAAAGTGACATTTCAGAAATGATTATTACCTCTACTTACGCGCCCGTATCTATCAGTTTTATCTATCAAAGCCGTAAATAGAAGAGAATAATGATATGTAAATCGGATGATTTCTTATTACTCCTGGGGGCTATTAGGTGTCAAGTTTTTTTTTTTTTTCGAAATCAGAAGTGCATGTGCATTTTAAAATCTTCAAAAGTATCTAAGACTTTTTTTCCTTTTTGGTAAATTATAGTGCCTCCTACCAGCAGATGTTTGTGTATACGGCCTAGCATGTCACCGCAAAAAATCAATGCAAAAGGTTATTATCGTCAAGCTCGGTATTGATTAGTTCCCGGCTTTACCTGGAACTATTGACCGCTTTTAAATTGTGTTGCGACATTAGTTCCAATTTAAGTTCGGTACGTTTGCAGCGCCGCTAATTAATGCAGGCGCAGGCATTTTAATTGTACATTACGCAGACAAAGTCGCATGTTTTCGTCGACAATGTCTAGACTTTCTTCTCTTTTACCGGCTAAGATAATTTTAATGAGTGATATAATTATTACGTAATTATACGAAAATTTTACGAACTCGCGGTTTATTAAATTAAAAATAATACAAGTTTCCTAACACGTTAAAATGTCTTAAATAAAATAAAAACTGTCTCAAATCTCGCGCCCACTTCAGCTTTTATGGAGGTTTCTTCTATTGAGAATTTTCTGGAACAACCGGTTAGTTGTCATGATAATCATAAATATTCACCTGTTAGTGGCGCAAGGATGTAACAAGATAATAAAAAAATAATAATTCAAAAGGGTCGTAAGTGATGATGTTTTTACTATAAGACGACAGTGACCACAAAAATAATAGTGACAAACAGTGTTCCAGGATATTTCCGTTTTAGACAAAAATTAAGGTAATCTCTAAGTTGAGGGAAAGTCGGGATATTTGAAGAATTGTGGAATTATGTAAAGACAACATTGATGACAAAATCGATGAAGTTTATCCCGAGATGGGGAAAAGCTAAGTATAAAAGTTGGAGGAAATTTCTATAACATCCTGTAGTTATTGTATCCTCAATATCCTCCGTCTCCTCATTTTCACCATTCCTTAGGTTTCCTTATAATATTCCACACAACGGTAGGCCTAGTTTTCTTTCTATGTCTTTCTTTTATATCTGCTTCCTTCACCCTTATTTCATTGTTCATCTATTTTTCTTTCTTCTAGTCTTCTTCAATTATTAATAGTTTAGTATTTTTTTCCTAAATTTACTTTTAATTCGTTTTTTTTGGCATAAATATTGACCAGAATTTTTTTTCTTGTGTGTGTGTTTAGTTGTTTTCACCAACAAAGTATAGGTCTTTTATAGCCAATTACATCAAACACTTAAGCTCGGTTTAATTTTAAGCGTCACTTAGGCCCAGTTTTACAATGCCAGTTTAAATTTAAGCTGACGCTTAAACCTATAGCAACGATTATTTCACTAATCGTCGTTAAGGCGCAGTTGTACAATTTCTGTTTAACTTTAAGCCAAAGCTTAAACACTTAACGACAATAATTGTTGAAATAATCGTTGTTATGGGTTTAAGCTCCAGCTTAAATTTAAACTAGCATTATACAACTGGACCTTACATGTTAAATAATCTCAAATGTCACATTATAAACACAACTTAAATTTAAGCTCAGCTTAAGAGTTTGGTGCAGCTAGCCATTAACTTCTTAAGAAGCTTCCGGGTTCATTTTTCCTCGTAATCCCAAAGTAAGGTTGCTGACGTCACTATGATTTTCGGTGGAACCGCTGCTGTTCTTCTGCCAACTTTTCATTTCTTCTTTACAAAACTTCTTCAGGGACACTAATCTTCTTACTATTCTTCACACTGCCCCCACTTCGTGGAGACTGCCTTCAAGTTTACCTGATGTTGTGGACAATTATATATATATCTCTCTCTATTTTAATTATTGTGTTCAGGAAATTGCCTTTTTTGTGTCAACTCTTATTATTCGTCAGAAAACGTCCTTATATTTACTTCCAGTAATCCCTTATTCAGCAAAAAGCAATAACCTGTAGAACAGAATTTTTCCTTCCTCAGAAGAAGGCTGAATATTTCTTTTTAAATATGTATTCTGAAAAGCCAAAATTTTTACAGTTTAGGGGATTGCAAGCCAACTCTCTGTTTTGATTATTTTGGCAGACCACGAGAATTATTAAGGAAGGAAGATATTATTACACTTTGATGTGAAAACATTTCATTTATCGTTTGATGGTAGTACATCCTGCTTACGTTTAATTTATGTTTTAAATAGATTTCCAAGAAGAAGAAAAGTATAGTTTTGTTTTACAACCAAAAGAGATCTTTTATGAGATGCTTACCACCAAGTTGTGGTACATCATACTTTGGTAAAAAGTATCATCATCACATCTCCAATTTAGTCTCCAATTCTTCTTAATTGACGTAATCTTTTTCACACTGAAGTCATTTTGGATACGTGTCAAACTTGAGTTTCATATAACTATTAGTGCAATGTTTTGGTAACTACTTGCCCAAAATAAAGAATCTTTCTTCATCTATCTTCTTCTTATTCATTGTGAAGACAATAAGGTTTATTTCATCCCTTTGAATCCTCCCGTTTCGTTTGTCCTTTTGATATGGAGAATCATGTCTTTGATGGTCGACCCAATGGTCCGTTTCTGAAAGCCATAAAGCTTGTTTCTTCTTCTTTCTCGCGAACGATTTTTTGTAACATGCTACCAAGTTGTGGTATCATATTTTGGTGCAAAGTAATTACTCATTCGTATGTGGATATGACCCCAAAAGATCGTCATACTTCCCATCTAGTCTCCAATTCTTCTTAATTGACGTAATCTTTCTCGTAATGACATCATTTTGGACACGTCATCAATCTTGAAACAAGTTATCTGAGTATCATGTATTAGTGAAATGTTTTAGTAACTACTGTATCTTCTTCTTCAGTGTGAAAACCATAAGGTTATTGAATCTTCCTCTCTCGTTTGTTCTTATGAAGTGGAAAATCATATATTTGATGGTCGACCTAATGGTACGTTTCTAAAATCCTTAAAGCTTGTTTCATTCATTTGAATTTTCTGCTTTCGTGCGCTCGTTGCAACTAAAAACGATTTTTTTTGGTAACATGCTATCAAGTTGTGATATAATATTTTAGTGAAAAGTAATAATTACTCATTCGAATGTGGATATGACCCTAAAAGAACATCACATCTCGCATTTAGTCTCCAATTAACATAATCTTCCTGATAAAAGTTATTTTAGACATAGTCATAGTCTTAAAACAAGATGTCTACCTTAATTATACTAAAGTATAACGGCCGGTATTACCAACGTTTTAAGGAGACCTTAAATTTAGTTCATGTTTAGAATGTGATTGATGTTATACAAACCAAGCAGAAATGTCACAATCTAAACACGAATTAAATTTAAGGTCTCCTTAAAACGTTGGTAATACCGGCCGTCAGTGAATTATGTTGGTGACTATTAGGCCAAAATAAAGAATCTCTTTCGTCATATTTTTTCTTCTTCGTTGTGATAGCCATAAGGCTGGTTTCGCCCTTTTGAATTTTCCTCTCTCGTTTGGTCTAATGATGTGGAGAACCAAAACTGTCCTGGCATGTCTCCGATGGTCGATGTTATGGTCGTTTAATGTCGGCCAAGTCTTTGATGGTTGACCTAGTGGTGATTTTTCATTTCAATCCTTACTTTTAGCTCTTCTTATCTGACTTACCGCATTTTCACGTACGAACTTTTAGCCTAACATATGGCGGAAATGTAATATTTTTTCCCAAATAGTTTAGTGCCCCCATCTATTCCAACAACCTTACTGTCTTGGCATTTGCACTTTTCTTCAGTAATCCGTGAGAAGACATTTTTATGCCTTATGATAAAAGTAATGTGGCATTCATAATCTGCCTGCTAGTAAATGAAGCAACTTTACTTGTATCAGCAACAGAGTGGTTTGTGTGTGATCATATTTATCTTCTTCATTTAGAGCCAAGCGTAATTTCTCTCGCATAAGAAAAAAATTTCCTAAAAAGTCGAACTTTTTCGCGTTGAAAACACGAGCGCGTTTGATACTATAAAGCTAGAAAATTCCACTCTACAGTTAGGAATACTGCCTCTTCAAGATTCATTATTTCTGAGAGATAATTCATAGGAACCTCGATTGCTGTAAGAAAATTTTAAACGAAATATCCCCACCCCAATTATTATATGTAACTACCAATGTAGATTGGGTTGGGTTGAGTTGGACAACTACCAATTTAGGTTGGTATATCACAAAAAAGTCACCTAGACTACTTTTAGAACACCTTTTTACTATGTATTTTAATTGCGTGTTTAATTTCTCCATAGATTAAGAAAACTCCTGCCAACTCGTTCCTAAGATAAATTACGCAAACTGTGTTCAACACCTACGAGCTTTCTAGAACGTCGTGCATGTGGGAATCGAAAGATGCATATCGCATGAATGTTAGTTATTGCTTCCTATACTACCTTTACTACCGCAAACGAAAGAGAGAATTACACGAAAATCTATTAGGCCAAAAAGGAAAAGAAAAAGGGAAATTGTATTGTTTCGCGCATAAGCGCACAATTAAGCCGGATAATGGGCCGTTTCAGAATTTTCACTGTGCCACCTCGTAGCTACCACCGCGGACCCGGTGCACCTCTTTGTCCGTGTTATTGACTACCGCAGTGATGTCGTGACTTCGTGACGTCATTTTTGATTGTTGCCGCAGATTGTACCGAAACGTGCGTGCATCAAAATATTCGGGGCGGTCTTTAATCTTTGACTTGCGCCGTTTTCACAAACGGCTCCGCGAAAACGGCCCGATGGTTGTTGGATTTTAGCCTCTGAGTGTTCGCTTCTTTTATGATTTGTTTGCAATAATTAATGTTTTTTGTGTGCGGTACTAGTCGGACGAGGGTGGGCGTTTATGGGTGTGTGTGTGTGTGTCGGAAAAGCTCTGTCCTAAATTAATTGTTTACATTGACGACAATTGAGTGTTACGTAATAAAAGTGCTTTTTGTATTCTGTTAGATTAATGTGATTTTGTAAATAGTTTTTGAAACCAATTCCTTTTTCCACAAAAACCTACTGATCTTTGTAAATGTTCAAAGTATAACCAGAGCTTTCAACTATACTGTTTGTATTTTAAATTTGTGATTTAAATACACAAAAGGCACGGCATGGATTATTTTTCTCTTTCGCTCTTTGCTTCTATTCATTCAGTTATCTTTACGTTTTACTTAAAATTAAACAGAAATACACAATGTTCTGATTAGAATGCACGCGTGTTCTACTTTCTTTCGTTTAAATTTGTTTAAGAGGCTATTGTAATTACGATTTGTATTGTCGTTCATTCTTAGCTCTATACAGAACTTGGCACTGGAAGAATTCACAGATTATATTTGAATCGTGATTCTTTTAATGCCATATTTTGTGTACAGCGCTTTAACGTCTCTTAATTAATTAGCAGTGTTTCTCTAATTATTATTGTACATGTACATTTTGTTAAATATACGCAAAATTTTGTGTCTATTGATTTACTTACTTTCACTGAACGATTTGTGGTGATTTTGATATCACATGAAAAACAAAGTGATGCGAGTCTTAAATTACAAAAAAAAAAATACTAAATAATTCAAAAAGACTGACTTAAAAGATTACTTAAATGAACTGCAATGAGTGCACATTGCCACTAATACAGAAGGTATAGGAATGACTAGAATAGAAATGTAACACGACGTTTGTATGGTATGTAAATATAATGAAGTCGTCATTAAATTTCAATGTGATGAGTTACTTTTTTGTCCGCAAGTTTACAAAAATTTAACAATAAGACAATATAAAGGCAAAGTAAGTTTACTTTAAACATGTATGTGTATGTGCAGTTAAAAGTGAAACGCAAAACAAGTTAAAAATCATGAGAGAGAAAGATGCATTTTACTCACCCAAGGTGCACTCGAAAGTACATATACATATATAGTTTCTGAACGCAGTTTACACATTTAAATTTTGTGACATGCAGGATAACATCACCCAATCAGTTTTGAAAATGTCAAGGCCTGTTTTAGTTTTATAAATCAGGCCATTTCATTGAAAATTTATTACTTTTATTTACTACTTATTAATCTTAATATAAAAATTCAAATTCTGAACGCAATCCTAAGGAAAAAAAAAAGAAATTAGAAAGCGATGTCGACGCTACAATAATTTTATTGCTCTTATTTTAGCACATAAACGAGAACGAATTAAAAATGCGATCCTATTATCCGCCGCTTCATATTGCAATCCTAAGCATTTAGATTCTATGACGTGCAGGGCTAACACCAGCCAATCGGATTTGAAGTAAAAATGTGCGAAAATTCAATGCTTGTTAACGCTGGCAAAAATCAATCTTCTGGAGAAACATCGAAAGTGATTTTAGCTACATAAATCAGATTGTTAATTTAACAATAAGAAATTGGTAAAGGCAAATTATTTTAGAATGAGTGCAATTAAAAACGAAATGCAAGGAAAGAAAAATGCATTTGCACTCGAAAATACAGTTTCTGAACGCAACCCAGGCATTTAGAATCTGTGACGTGTAAGTCAGCAGCAGCTAATCGGATTCATGGTAGAAACGCGCGAAAATTCAAGGATTTTTAAAGTCAATCTCCTGAAGAAAAATCGAGAGCTATTTTGGCTGTGTAAATCTGTGTAAATATACAAATTTTACAACAAGAGGTAAAGGAAGGTAAAGGAAGTTTATTTTAAAATGGATGCAATTTTAAAGCGAAATGCCCTCGACAAAACAGTTTCTGAACGCAACCCAAGCATTAAGAATCTGTATCGTGTACGTCAGCAGGGCCTTGTTCGACAACTAGACCCTCGAGTGCAAGTTGAGCGTGTATCGCATCTCTTTCTCACACGATTTCAAACTCATTTTGCATCTCGCTCAACTATTTCCAGACATCTTGTGTTTACACTATTACCATGACAACGGACGCATTTTTGACAACCTACTTTTAAGTAGAGCGTGAAAAGCGCGATCGTTGCCATGGAAATAATGTAAACACAAGACTTCTTGAAACAGATAAGCGAGATGAAAAATGAGTTAGAAATCGTGCGTGAAAGAGATGCGATACGCACCCAACATGCACTCGAGGGTGTAGTTGTCGAACACAGCCCAGCAGCCAATTGGATTCGATAAAACTAATAAAAATAAAACTCCTGGAACGCATACATGATTATAGCATGCGTTCCAGGAGTTTTATTTTTCATTTTGCCCAGTATGCCAATACACTTTGTTGTATCACTTTACAATGGTAACTTACAATCAGTGAATGAGTAAGTAAGAAGGCATTCTGTTCTGTCTCCGTCTTTTTTCCAGTTTCAATGAAACAATCGGTATATCTATCTAACTACCAACTTTGAATAAATTAGACATACTTACATAGAAGCGACATAACGTGCCTTTTTGAAAACATTTCTTAGTTGCAAAAAAATTGTTGCGTTTATTTAACCTTAAAAAAAGTATGATTAACAACCGCATTAAATAAGATTACTTAGGTCGGGTTTCTGGAACGATTCATTAAGTTAACGGTCCGATTAAAATAAACGTCGCTATGGCTACACATGTTAGAACTATAAGGTCGGGTTTCTGGAACATTTCATAAGTTAGCGTTTAATAGGTTAAAGTAAACGTTGCTATGGCTACGCATGTTAGAACTATAGTAGTCGATTTCGTAAGCTTCGTTAAATTTAATCAATCGTTAAAAACAATTGTTACTACGCTTTTAACACAGGTATCCAGGAAGTTAATCATCGGTTAAAGTTAACCAGCTTTTATGAAACCGGCCCTAAGAATATTTACTTCAATCGGATTGTTAACTTAATCAAACGTTCCAGAAACCCGACCTTAGTGCAGAATCAATAACCGGATTGTTCGTAGATTTTTGTAATCCTACCTTGTTTTTTACGACAACCTTTATTGTTTCGGTTTACAAAGAGCAAGTACCGCAAATTATTGTTAACTAAAGGAGGACACACACAGACGTCAGCGGACGTCTGTGGGTGTCCTCGATAAAACCCTTATCATAAGAGAATGCAAAATCAAATGGAGAAGACAATTTATTGCAGGTCACTTTTCTATAATTTTTAGTGCAAGGCAAAAACAAAATAGATACAATTTAAAACAGTGGAAATCAATTTACTTTTTGAGATACAGTCACATCCAACTAAATTGGCACCCTTGTGCTTAAAATTCTTGCGAGTGTATATACCTTCAGAATACAAATATTAACCAGAATGTTTCTGCTGCTAATCAGTGTTAGACATCACTGTCATTCTCATTCAAATATGTATGTCTATTTTAAAGCGTTTGAGAACAAAATTATACATTTTTACAAGTACCCGTCAAATATCGCACTTCGTTGCTAACTAGACTGTAAAATTTTTACGATGCATTTCCACACAATCTCTTTTTCATCTTGACCTATATTATATTCTGCATAAACCTGAAATACGCAGTACTTCATTACCTCGCTTGAGCAACAAGGAAACGTCATAAAGACTTATCATAACTAACCTACCTCGATTCAGACAATGATTTGCAACCGCGCTCGTGTCATATATGTGAATAGTCCGTGATTTACGATAACGGGCTCGACATTGTTGCAATACGTCGTTCGCAAAGAACGAACGAACGGTATTGTCGAGGTTACCACCGAAGAATGCGCGCGCCTACGAACCGCACTCGTAATAAGCACTTTTATATCGGCCCATGTTTATGACGTCTTCATGAGCTATAATAGGGAACGATGCGCGCTTCTTGAAAATTTATGTGTAATAAATACAGATCACGGCATTTTAATAAACGTTTCCGAGTAAATCGCTTACAAATTACGATTTAAGTATGATTTAACTCGCCTTATATCTGTAGGTATTATTATTATCTGTAACGTTTTCATAATACTTCAGAATTGAATGAAATATGAATCGATGAGGCGAATTGAAATCCAGAAGGAATGGCAACATTGTATTTATATACATATATTTCCAAAAAAAAAATGTGGAGTATTTACTAATACGTTTAATATTTCTTATATTTATAAATGGAAATAATATGAATGAGTATCAAGCGAAGATAGCGATTTAGTTGGATGTGACTATACATACATATCTTGACTTATTTACGCTGTATTATTAAATATTTCTCAAAGGTATCTAAATGTGAATGGTTCTTTAGATTAATAACAAAATATGTATTCTTTATATCTTTCATACTAATAAAATATACGATACAAGAGTTGTTAGTGTCACTTTCTCCTCAACAATAAAGCTGATGTACCTACTAACTCATCTCAATTTTGTTACCTTTATAGTATTACTACTAAAATAGGTCAACCATAATGGAAAATCAAAGGGCATTTATTTAGATAATCACCTTCATTCAAAGTAAATATATTTTACATTTGGAACGGAAAATATCGCTAAATAAGGGGGTTGGCGGTTATCAGAAGAAAAAATTGCAATTTGTTGTAAACACAACACAAGAATTGCTCAATTTCTTTTGGAGTCACAACTAGAAAAGCTTCGGGATTCAGAGCTTCCGTCGTCTGTCCATAACGGAACCAACGTGACTGATAATTCCTTAAAGCTTTTTTAGAATACGAGAAGACCGATTATGAAGTTATTATATATATATACCTTATATGTTTATGATCATCAAGGCACATCAAGTATTTTATGAGTTTCAAATTATTTGAAATGTTCTATACCTACCTCCAAATGAAACGTTCATTTTGCATAAGTCTGCTTGGAGTACTTCAACTGAATTTTAAAGAAATTTACTGAAGAACTAGATTTAAAACACAAATGGGTACATTCACTTCGATTGTAACTATATTTCACCAACTTATATGACCGACAAATTTCTAGTGCACATTCTTCTCCTAATCTGAAGCATAAAAGGTTAGATAACATTGCTCTTTATATGAAGAATAAAGTCTGTACAAGACAAAACATTTTCAATAAACTATCATGAATTGGTCATTAATCCTTTTATTAAATATAAAAAAATCATATAAACGTCATCTGTTAAGACTAGTTCAGACTAGCCTAGTGATTTAGTCGAGTAGCGAGTAATTTAGTAACTAAATGCGTCTGAACAACAAAAATTTAGTCGACTAGTTTAGTACGAGGTTTAGTCGAGTCAATCCAATTTCTTCTATTTTTGCCGGCGAGTAGCGGCCCCCACCATGCCTCACTTATTCATTAAACTATCTTTGAAAATGTCTGTAAGGTGAAACGAAGACACAACAGTAAAATTTGTTAGGGAATACTTGAAACTTGAGTGTCTGTGGAACGTTAAGTCTTCGCTATCTCTTCTATTAATCCATTCTCGTACCCATAGTTTCTTTCCTTTCTTCTAATTAATTTCTTCAACCTCTTCTAAAATCGCCGTTACTATAAGCTTTATAAGCTTATTTGTGTTATTGCGTAGCGGCTTGTTTATTTTGCAATAAATACGCAACTGACTAATGTACTATACTCTACACGCTCACGACACAATGTGAACAATTTTTGGTCAGTTCTTTGTAGTTTAGTTACTAAATTACTTGCTACTCGACTAAATCACTAGCCTAGTCTGAACTAGCCTTAAGTGCTGCAACATTAGTAATAAATTTTTTTGTCAACTGTAGCCTGTTTACTTTGAAAAATTTAGAACTTTCATTCATTGACTTCAATTCCAGATTAGGAAACAAAAGCAAAACAATAGGTCGTAACTTCTAATTGAAAGAAGATAGATTAAAGTACAATATGAGCATTTTAGGTACACCTTGAAGCAAAAAATATACCTTAGAAGTTTGTCGGTCGAATTCGTATACACCCTGTATAGTAAAAAAGTAACCTGTACATCCATAGGTAGGTCAATGTATATACAGGTCGAATATTTTTTCGTGTTAAAGGAAGAAAGAAACTGCAACGATCTGTCGTTTTTCATACCGTCACAATAGGCACGCAGCAATCTCTTTTTCCTTTGACTTCATTTTTGGTTGCGGTTGTACACTCAATAAATTCATTTTAATACATTTTCGTCCGCATTTTTTATTATTTTATGGTAAATTTTCATCATTTGAAAAAAAAATGAAAAAAATCCATCGACCCTCTCTCAAAACGTTTACTGTAACTCCAATGCGATTTATCTATTATTTATCTATTATTTATCTAAACAAACGGTGTTTAATAATAATCACATAAACAAGTGGCAGGCCTGAAGGACACGTATGACGTTGTACAGAGCGTTCATAAATGATTAAAAGGCGTTTGAATTTAGCGCGGAGTCGTGTCAGTAACTTTCGTCTTACAAAGTTGGTAGTTTTGCTACACATGACTTTCACCAATGGCGTGCTGTTATTTATATTATGATTACCATATTTTCATTTGAGTTTATTCGTATTATAAAAAGGAAGGGATAAAAGGTATACCGTTTTTTAGGAGATTTTTAAGAGTTTATACGGTAATATTGGCAGATTGATTTTCTAACTCTAATTCAGTGGCGCACCCACGGGGGGGGGGGGACTAAGGGGGCTGAAGCTCCCCCCAGAGTCAGCTTTGCGGTACTAGAATTTATTAATATAATTTTAGTATTGCAAGAAAAAGAGTACGCCGCGCCGACTTAATTTCTTTTGGTAACGTTAGTTCGGTATAAATTCATATTATGTACAGACGTGTTCAAAAAGGTGTTGTACAGCTAAGTTTAAATATTTTTGCTTTTGAGCGGCAATTAGTTTTTCTATTTTTGTGTTCAGTAATATTATTATTGCCAGAAACCGTATATATAACAAAACTTGTACACCATTTTTTCAACTTCATCATGAATGCACATACAAGTTTACACAGTACAAATTCTGTACAACACTTTTTTGAACACGACTGTATCTTTATTATTTAATATATCTTTGTATACCCATAGGTGCTTAGGTGATTATTATTATTTTTAAGCCCCCTCCAAGACAAATTTCTGGGTGCGCCACTGCTCTAATTATTCAATGTTGGGTAGAATAGGAGCAGTAGCCCAAACTATTTCTTTGGTCACCAGATTCGATTATTTATCCAAAATTACTTTATATTTGCTTTTTTTTAAATTTGTTCTTGAGTGTATACGGGGATCATTTAAATGAGAGTGAGATGTATGTAATACAATGTAAGTAGGAGGTAGGAGTAAGAAAAGTAGAGTAAAGGAGTTAAAAGTGTAAAAAGTGCTGAACAAACAAACAAACCTAATGCCTATATGTATCAAACATATGGCGGTCCAATTTGACACTGACGTTTAAGTGTCGCTAATACTACTGAGTGATTCTTATACTGTGACGGTACAGTATTTTGTAGCAATTTTTAAAAGGAAGCTACTGAGCGGGAAATTCAAATTCCTTCAATCATTTATGCATATAACTTGCTAGCTGCACAAAAATTCAACGCTATCCAATCCTTGCAGGTTCGTCGACCCTCAGCTGACTCCTAAAGATTAGTTAGATATTAGTTTTCAACCTAATCGTAATATACAAAAAATTTGCAGTTACCTTATGACAATGGTACCACAACTAGTACCCCACTAAAGCCCTCATCTTACTCCCCAAAGCATAAAAATAATTAGTTCAAATGGTGATGCCGAAATGAAGGCTCAGTTGTCAAATTTCATCGCCATTCCCCCATTTTACGTAACACTATTTTACTAAACCGTGACGCATGGAAATATTTGACAGTTTGCAGAGTCTCGAGCTTTTTTGAGAGCCCTGTGTATCGCATCAAGCTACCCTGCGATAGCTACGCCAGTGATAACAGCCATGGCCAAAGAATTTAGAATCATTAAACAGTTCGCAAGATTTTTCATAAATTTATAAACATTTTTTGTAATGCACTAATGGAAGAAGAAGAAATTTCAGGTCAGAGGGAAATACCATTATGGAAGTTGTTCACGTTCACATGCAAATTTAGAGATCTATATTTTTTGGAATTGAGTCTACCTACAGAGAAACAGTTACAAAAAAAGTACAAAATAAACAAACAGGATTTCGTAAAGCGTTTCTTTTTAAGTATTCTGCTGAGTTCAAAAAATACTTGTACACATACAATACGAATACAGATATTCTACTTCTGTCAAAGAATGAACTAAAGACTATTACAGGTCTTTTCACCGGCCACTGTCCTATGAGGTATCACCTTAAGAACATGAGCTTGATGGAAGGCGAAATTTGCAGACTATATGAGTCGGAAACAGAAACAGCTGAACACATCCTCTTGTCTTATAAATCACGTGAATTATTTCGGCCTGATTAATTTAATTATTATCCTTTCAAAAAGTAATTTTTAGTACATATCTCTGACGAGGCCCAATCAGGCCGAAATAATTCACGTGATTTATAAGATATTCTAATTCTCTAATACTGCCAATTAAACAAATCAATTTAATTTACAATTTTCATTTGGCAAGAACTACAACTGTCATTAATTTCACTCAATGTTTCCATAGTTACTTACGTTATTTATTTTACTGTCACAATTTGCTGTTTTGACTGATGAAGCTAATACGTTTCCTTTCATTTTTGCAAAATATTAGACAGTTTTTCAAAAAGTTTTCTTTCAGGGTTTGTTTTTGGGATTTTGGAAATTCAAAAATATGTAAGTTTATAATTTAATTATTATCCTTTCAAAAAGTAATTTTTAGTACATATCTCTGACGAGGCCCAATCAGGCCGAAATAATTCACGTGATTTATAAGATATTCTAATTCTCTAATACTGCCAATTAAACAAACCAATTTAATTTACAATTTTCATTTGGCAAGAACTACAACTGTGATAAAAAGGAAGTTCGAATGGTTAAATTTTTTTTTCGTTAGAAAGGAAAAGGTGCTACAGAAATCAAATCGAAGTTGAGCATTTCTGAAAAATCCAACTCATTCGTTATTTTGAATGAAATCTGGATTTATCAGTATACCTATGTACACCAGATACAAAATTGCAGTGGATTGAACGCGGTAAGTCAGTTCCATAGAAGGCAAAGACCTTAGCTGGAAAGGTGATAGCCCGGTTTTATTTTTTGAGACTGAAGTTCGAAATCCTTTCGCGTTCACCTTATCTTATTGGCTTCCACGGTCTTCACTTCCACAAAACAGTGGAAAGAAACTTGGGTCGATTGTAGAACTCATCGAAGCTTTAAATGGTTATTTTGGAGACCTCGAAGAAAGTCACTTCCAGGAGGGAATGAAGAAGCTGGAGAAACTGGGATCAAGTATGATGAGCTTCGAGGGATTAAATATATTGAAAAATAAAATATACCTAAATTGAATTGTTTTGTTTTCATTGTCATTCCGCAAACTTTTCAAGCTATCCTCATGTAGATGTATTCTCATGCCATTATGTAAATGAAATAAAATTAATTTCTTATTCAGTAAAGCTAAAACAAAACGTAAGAATACAAGTACCTACATACTTCTAAAACAAAAAAAGGGCACTATCAGTAAGCTGTTATACTCAAATAAATGTAGAAGCGTTATTTATGAATGGAAAACGTTTTCAAATAAAAACCAAGCGAGATATTGTTTTAAGCAGCTGCTGTCTGGTGTATACGTGAATAATAAGGGTGTTTTTTATGTTTTCATCGATAATATTACGCATTACCATATCACGTAAGAACCTGTCGTGAAAGTGAGCATAATTCTTTAAAAGTGGATACATTCCTTCTCAAGGTATAATATAAATAGCGTGGGTAATTTGCAAGCAGACTCGCTTGGGAATAGATTCAACTTGGCTAACTTGGCTTATTTTCAGATTAATGAAAAACTATTCGTTTATACGAGGGTCAATGAGAAGTAAAGGAGTTGCCACAAACTCATTCGATCTCGTAAAAATGGGCACTTTAAGGACATTTTCTTCCAAATAGCAGCTTGTTGTTTATATGGGAACATTAATTAATCGCTTACCTCTGCAATGCTCGTATATTCATTCTCTCATTTTTCCTCACATCAACATGAATAACAATTTCAAATATTTAAAGAAACACATCGAGTCTTCAAAAATTCATGAATGGTAAACTTCTTGAGGTGCTATGTAACGCAAGAAAAGAAAAATCAAAAAGTATGTTACGCAAGCAAGTTTCTTTTTTCTTTTCATTTCTCTTGAATTAGGGGAGCGAATGAATCCGTCTTATTTCTTGTAGGTATACCTACTTGAATTTTCTTTGCCAAAAAAAAATGTAGATGTAGAACACCTGGAGTGGGGCAGCAATTTGCTCTAACCGTTACGATATCAGCGTAGTAGGTACACCGAAGTGCATCAAAAGCACTTAGCTTAAGCACCGTCATGTTGTAATTGAATTAATAAGCTCATTAAATTATGGCATACATAAACTTCGCCCGCATGTAATAATGACTCTTACGTAACGGAACAAACAAGCGTAAAAGAAGTGCCTGGGCACATCATCAGCAACAATCGCGATACCATCAAACTTGAAGAACGCATAAATTTTATGCAGTTTTCAACGAAAAAAATCTACGTCATGTGTATGACTAAAGGAATTAATCCAAATTAATTAAAACATTAAATTTAAATTCAGCACAGTTTTTAAGATTGAGCAAACCTCCTAAATATATCCAACACATGTCATGGTTCAATAAAAAGTTGAGATTGGACTAATTCCAGACGATTCTAGACGATATGACTCATCTCATTCTTATGAACTACTTTGATCGAGCATTTGGAAATAAGTATTTCGTCTACTGAAGTCTTCTTCAGTATAACTGTCTTCCTGAAATTTGAAGACGCTACTCAATCTAAAGTTCATATTTAATATTTTCGTTAACTTGAAGCAATAAAGTAGCGGAATGATTTGTTTAAAACTTTTTACTCTGAGAAGGCAAAAGCGTTAAAGTCCGTCATACGTAGGCCATGTGAGCTGCACCGTTCACACGTGCATGGAACCGAGCCTGAAGACACATAAATATACCATATTGCATGTCAGGAATTATCTCACTCGGTTTAACCTTCGCGTAAGTTCACTGTTGACTGCATTCTGAAAGTATTCTTCAAGGTGCGAAATATTTATTTTGCTGACACAGAGATCAAACACATAATTCAGTTGTAGCCATTGCTAAAACGATGTAAATAATGAATTTTCCCGGAATTTGTAACTTCTCTAAGGTTTTCTTTAAATCCGTATTACGAATATTAATTAAAAAATAAATGAATATAATTAGATAATACAGAAAACGTGCTTCTATTAATGAATACCTGATTGCTATACTGAACTTGGGTACAGAAGCGTCCAACTAAATCGATCACCCTGAGGTCCTAACGAAGCTTGACGTCGTTTCGATCTACTTGGATGTAGTTAGATGCAGATGTAACGCGACATGTTATACAATGGTATCGACAAGTTGAATTACTTTTAAAGGAAATCCTATACGTACAACGTTTAATATTACCAAATTTATTCAGTAACCTTGTGCTTGCGGACATGATTCACGCTTTTGAATTAATTCCAATTTGATACCTCGACGTGATGCGTAAACTTGCCGGTATCTATACACGGTGTAAACACATCCTGGCATTGGCTTTCTGAACAATGGGATTGCAGGTTAACCTTCAAAGGTGCTAATCGGACGGTGAAAAATTCATTGTCATTGAGATGGTGTCGTGTCGCTCGTTTTAATTTCACTAACTTTCTAAAGCATATATTTTTTTCACTTACAGAAAAGGTCGTTGACTTATAAAATATAAAATATTATAAACACTTTTACTCGGGCGAGGGGGGGGACTTTACATATAAGTATTATTAGTACAGGGGATCTTGTAGCATTTGCTCCTAAAATTTCAGTTACTTTTCTAAATCGGCAATTATTGATTATTTGCACTCGCTAAGCTGCTTTTTTCAAAAATTCTTCCTACTTCTTTTAAAACCCTCTCAACTCTGAATTATTGCCTTTCCACCGCTTCTCTTATATCTTATAGTGTTGTGGAGATCGACCGTCTCTGCCTTAACACCATCCAGTGTTTTATTTAATTCTTCATTATCTGGAATCTTCATTATGCAAAGACCAAGTCCCAGAATTTCATGTTTTCTAGGGCGGCCATCTTTCCAGAATCTCTCCAGTTTCATCTCTATCTGAAACAGCGACTGGTAAAGATCAACCACGGGTTTTTACTTGGTTTCCAATTCCTTTTTCATTTGTTCGAGCTTTTTTCTTTTTGGTAAGAAACTGAAGCTCCAGAACTGTGCATGTATCAGAGTCTCTTGAATCTGATCTCGCTCTGGGTGTACCACCTGTACCAGGCTTTAAAAATGACTGTGGTTTTAGCTCAGTTCCAAAATCTGAAAATCTTAAGCTGTGAAAGTAAGCAAATGAACTATCGAATAATTAATTAAATAAGAGCCTTGATTCTCAATAATATTTTCAGCCATTTTAGAACTTGGTCAGATTCGTCCTCTCTCGAATAATGAAAATAAATAATAAAAATTACAACGGAAATGTGTTTTATTAACCTTCATTTAAATTAAAAAAAACTGGAAATAAACTTGAAGTAATTCAGCAAACTTGCTGTCAGTAAAATTAACATTTCCTTCTTTTAATATTATCCATCTGAAGTGGTCACGTCTCAACTGTTTTTTCTTATTAGATATTCGCCAAAAATAAAACTGAAGTTTCCAATAATTACATCAACGTCATATAGAGGTCTAGACTATTGGTTCGTCAAACAGTTTTTAATTTTTGTTTTCTTCCAAAACACCTACGAATTTTTTTCGCTTTGTTTTAGTACCGCCCTTTAGTTTAAAATTAAAATTAATTTCAGACGTTTGGACATGCGCACAAGTTTATGACCGCAATACTGATTTTTTTAAAATAGTTACTAGGAGAGATACATGTTATTTAAGCTTCATAACATTGCTCAGTGTTTGAAGATTTTCAATTAATTGTTTTATACTTTCTCTTAAAAGGAGACACTCTATTTTTAACACCGCATGTAGATTGTCAAATTTCCAAAGTAAGTCAAAGTGTTCAAAGGAAGTAGTATTAGTAACTAAGACTTTTTATACTTACTAATTTTAACATGGTTAATTAAATTGGAAAAGTTTCTTCAAATCTGCTCAATTTATTTGAAGCTTTAATTAATGTAATACTATGAGTAGGTACCATATAATGATAGAAAAACTGAAACAATTGATTTTCTTCAAACTTTATTAATAGTCATTCAGTTTTCCTGATACTTCACGTAGAAAGTTGACGAACACATCTAATTAATTATTGCAATTAGCACGTATCATATACATATATAAACACCAACAAAATTAGCTACTGTAGTCATTTCCCAGGAATACCCTATGTCTGTAATTAATTTTGGGGTCACAATAAAATAAAATAATCCAGAAAAAAATTCATAGAGTATTCCCATATAAAAACGAAAATTAAAATCTGCTTGGCGACCCATTAATCTATAAAAGTCAAAGTTGTTTATTAAAAATGGCAATAATTGAAAAGTGGAAGATTTATAAATAAAAAGGATGTTAGAGTTATTTGAGAGTAATAGAGTAGAAGTTTTCACGTTGAACGAGGTAAACCATAGATTCAAAGAACTACTACAAAGTTTACGCAAAAACACAATCTTACATTACAGCAGTAACTACCTATTTACATTATACAGGGTGTAATCGATTAAGTTTCACTTATTAATACTGTAAGTTCTCCAATACATAAGGAATTAATTCTGCAAACATCAATGCTCAGAAATTAAAACCTGACCTACCACAAGAGCACATCGCCTTTTGTTTGAAAACCTCTGCTCGTTCTTTAGTGCGTCTGCGGTTTTTATAAACACATCGTAAAACGATAAATTCCACAAATGTCACGACGGTGACTGGGTCAGTGTCGCCCGCAACACAATTCGATACATCTGTTTTATTTGATAATCGATAATAATTACATCATGATATTCCATACTTTGTAAACAAATAACACACTCCATGATTTAATTTGTTAGGTTCGCGTGTTAAAATGTTGAATGCATGTTTTAAGTACATTGACTAGAAATAAATTGGTGACAGGAGAATTTTGCGGATGCGAACATTTTTTTTTAGTTCCGTCAAATAAATAAATGCATTGACTGCACTTAATAAAAATGTGTAGTTTAATAACGCTTTCCCTAAGTTTTGAGAAGAAGATTTTAAATCATTTACTGTAATAAAGTAATAAGATACGAATTTATCGTTCGAGTTTAACAGTACGATCCTTTATTGTTTAATTCACTTATAAATCACTATTTGCTTTCAGAATATTAAATGATAAATTACGTCTAATAATTAAAAATACAGATTTCAACACAACACTAACGCTGGATTTCACAAACGTCACTTAACTTTAATCATCGATTAAGAATATTCATTCCTATATCTTCAACACATGTAACCATGGCAACGTTTACTTTTAACGGATGATTAAATTTAAGTAACGTTTGTGAAATCCGCCATTGAACTATCATAATTAACTGGAACTGTGAACAGACGCGATCTTTCAAAATTTTGTTTGTATAGTATGAAGTATGAACGTAATAAAGAATCATAAATTAAGGGATGACGAGTTCGGCGTGCTTTCTATTCCAATAATATTTTTAGAATGTGACCTCAATTGAATTACCTATTTTTTACTTATTGTTAGGTACGATTCATGATGACTGTTTTATTTTAACCTACGGAAATAAATTAATATTATTATGTAAGAATCATTTTGTGAAAAATTTACATATCTATTATTTAAATATTAATTTAAAAAATAGCTGGGACTTGCCGTATTCTTTCGTACGAAAGCAATAAATGACCTGCCTCAACGTTTATTGTATTGCATCTGCGAGTTTACTACCCTATCGTTTATTGCGTGTAATAGTAAACTCCGCTCAGCCGGGGTTTTAAATCTAAGCCAGCGCTTCTCAAAAGTTTTATGTAAAAACTAACGGTATATTTTTCCGGAGTTATTATTGATATTTTTCCCAAACGTATGTCGTAACTTCGCTTCTTTTCTTTTCTTGTGTATTAATAGTTGGTTAGAGTATGTGAAGGTAATTGATTACACCCTATTTGTTATTTCACACAGTAGATTATTAAACCATCCAGCGCAGTAGTTGCTTGTTTAAAATGGAGCAAACTGCATACATCCAATAAAAGAATTATAAAAAAGTATTTGGTATATTTAATTTCCGCATCCAATTATGTACTTATCCCTTTTTTTCCACAATCATTCAAATGTTTATTATTTTATTAAATTTCTGTTATAATTGAAATTTTAGAAAGAATTCCTCTATTGTCACAAGTCATAAACAGAGAAGAATGAAAAGATGTAAAAAAAATAAATGCGATCAATGAATCGTTTGGAAAGATAATAACTATTTCTTTTTTAAAATCATTGCAACTTTTTAATTAAAAAAAAATCTTAAAACATAAATGACAATAATATAAATACTTCAACTAAAAATTAACTCATTTGTTCAAATGAGGTTGAAAAAAAAAGTAAATCTGAAGTAATTGAAAAAACTTTCATTCATTTATTCAACCAGAAAATTATTGCAAAATTATACTAAAAAATTGTAAAGGAGACTGTGGTTTAAGAAATAATTGAAATTTATCTCTCCCCACAATAATTAACTATTTGATTAATTAATAATTAATTATTGTGGGCAGAGATAAATTTCAGTTATTGCAAAGTTATAACAAAGTAACACATTTCTGCCTCCGAAAGGAAAAAGGCAGTAACTGCAAGTTTCATATGTTTGAAATGTCTTATGTTTTCTCGAAATAGTGCCTGAACTGAATGGTAAAATATATTATAATGATATTTCTGTGATTCAAATATGGCAATATTGTTTAGTAGATATGTTACAAAGATGTGTTTATGATACTTTAAATGCGTAATAATCCAAAAAAAAAACAGTAAATTACCGCCTTTTTCCTTCCGGCGGCAGATTTAATAACATGCGTTCAAAAACTCTCACGTTCGGAGTTGACGTTAGTTCGGTAAACGTATGTCGGTGCTCCAGTAATAACCAATTGCAGGTGATCTCACTACTTTTAAGGTTTAATTAATTCTGTTTTAGAGCTATTCTCTCTCCTGTGTAAGTTATTAGTTAACTTACTGAAAACTGCAATTTTTTTAAATAAAAAGATTAATGAAGTTTGGAACTATTCTGTAGAGAAATTCATTGAAAAATTCCGTAATGAATATTCAAATGGTGGTTTTGTGCGTTAACATTTTGTAGAGACTTTAAACAGATGTTTCGAGGTTTCACGAGAGTGGTACTGTCAAAATCAAGAAAGTGTACAGGTGAAACTATTGCGGAAGTAACTGAAATAATGCACAATGAGCCCACTTATAGCCCTATCGTTCAACAGCAGTTAACCTCAATTTACTTTGCTGTTTATTTTTATTCACATGTACATTAGGTTGGGTCGAAAAACCAAACTTTGAGATAACCTTACCTAATAGCAAAATTATGTTGTCTTTTAGTGATATTATGTCACCTACGAAATATTTTTGAATTTAATTAATATTTAGAGTGTGCGCCTTACGTTTGAATTTTTGAAATTATACAAGAAAGGCCATATAGTATGCCATGAAAAGTTCGTATTTGTAATAATAATAATAACAGAGTTATCATCAAAACTATATACTAAAAGAGCAAGAGAAGGTGGATAAAGTTAAAACTCGAATCTCGCAGCAATGCCTATATTCGATAGCAAGAAAGATTTTAATATTGAATGATTTTCATTAATTTTTCTGTTGTATTATTTTTTTAATAATTAATAAATGATTATTTTATTCTAAAAACCCTATTTTCCTTGAAACATTTATGATATATGCGACTACCAGAATATATTCAAGCTATTCGTATTTCCAAGGCAAAGCGCAACCTGAAGATGAGGTGCTATTTACTTTAAATTCTAGCATTATACTGTTTTCATGTAAAGGCAACATAATTTTGCTATTAAAAATCAAAAGCGCAATATTCTTTTTTTTTTCATATAAAAATGACCCGCCCTAATGTACATAAGTAATAAGTTAAGACATACTATGTTTCTTGCTATTTCAAATCATGGCCAACTTCAAACGAGGGAGGTTTTGAACGCACTTTACCTGCAGAGGTAATCAAAGTTACCTGTACAACTATTAATTACAGTTTCTAGTTTTTACGAGAGACGTACAAATATTGTATTGTATTGTTGAAAGAACAGTCTAGAACGTTTCAGGCCGACCTCATATAAAAGCCGCATTTCTCTCATGGCGGATTTCACAAGCATTACTTAAATTTAATTATTCGTTAAAAGTAAACGTTGTCATGGTTACATGTGTTGAAGGTATAGGAATGATTATTCTTAATCGATGATTAAACTTAAGTGACGTTTGTGAAATCCAGCGTCAGTCATTCAAAATATTTAAAAATTCTTTTGTTTACAAAAATTTAAATTTTAGAAGTAATTTGCCTGATGCAAATATGTAATTAATATTGGGAAGAAAATTGGCAATTAGCTATAAATTCGACATTTTAATGAGGAACATCAAGGAAGTCGTCGGTTACATGCGAGACCAGTTGCATACAAAATTTGCAGCACTTTTCTTTCCTCGTAATTAATTAAAATTAGCATATAATCAGCCGATTTATGTAATGCTAGCGACTATGCCCCCTTTCACAGTTCCTAAGCTGATTTTTCTATTACGCGACGCGCACTTTTACTTTCAACTCGGAAACTCCGCAAGAATTAAATCCACTTCGTCGCGTCCGGTAATTTCAGGACGTTCGGATAAAGATAAATCGCCCAAGAGATTATTCCGTTTCAAATTAACATACAGATTGCATAATTAACAAATGTCACGTATAAAGTAGCGGCTAATAAGGGACTTCGAGTCATTAATGTTATCTCTTGCTAGATATTTAGAATTTGCACGAGCTTTTTTTGCCTGTCAAACTGTCTTGTTTTGAAAAAAAAATAGTTTTGATGCTATTAGAAAATATGATATTTAGAATGTAATGTAGATATTTTACTTTTCCAGAAATTGTTACTGAAATATTGTATAATAGGCGATATACAAAATATAAAAGTTTTATAACTGCCTTGTAAAAACTAGTGGATTCATAAACGTACTCATCGATGTTTACATGTCGTAAGGTCTTTATAAATTTTATGATATACCAGGCAAAATCTCCACGCTTCACATCGCCTAGTGGCCTTGCTCTTGCAGGTTTTAATAATTAGTTAAAAATGTATGGGGCGAATCGATTTACTGTTCAGGATACTGCAAATTCTTTTTAAACAGACTCAAACAATTAATATTTGATTTAAACTGAAAAATCAAGTAATTAAAATGACGGTGATAATTACAAATTTGAAAAGAACCATTTTAATATAATTCTTACAATGCAGATTTAAACTTAATAAGGTAAGATCTATTAAATCTTATAGTTTTAAAAGTGTGTCTTGATTTTAGCTAGGATATTGGGTAATCACTCTGTATTATGCAATGAAACTAGCTTGAGATTATAATAATTACAGAAACTAAACAATTACGTTCATTACTGTTAATGCATTTAGTAGATAAATTAATCAAGTTCGGTTCGTAATAAATACATAGATAATTCACTAATTGCATTCCCCTTTACATAATAATGTTAATTACCCGCCGGTGTTGCATCAGAGTAAAATAAAATCCGACCGTAAAAACAAATTGGCTTTTTGCCTGAAGCTTCAACAAGCTCGTTGATGATGACTTTTTTTCTTTATTACATGTTATCTCTTGGTGTGCTTTAAAGTGTTACTTGTCGCGTTGCAGATGAGCCCGATTGAGAACGTCGTTCCTAACTTGGTGGAGGAACCTACGCAGACAACGAATTTGGAAATTAGGAGTAAACAAGACCGGTCACGAGATCTCTTCGGAGTGCAACTAGAGGTAAATAGCCCAACAATATATAAACTTGGTTTCCTTAAATCAAAAGTTTATATCGATATGCATGCATGATTACCTTTAAGTTTTTTCTTTTTTTTTTCTTTTAGAAGAAATCAATAGTTCATATTTCCATATTGTGCGTACTTACACGCACATTTCTGTAGGTACCCATTAAACATATTCCGTCAATATACAAATTGATTTTCCCGGCTAAAGCTAAGCTTTCTGCTTCATCGATTATTTTCCGGTTGGAACCGGTTCCGCTAAGAATCAATGCGTGCATGTGTTTGTATCGGTTGCCAAGTTACCGTTTCGTGGTTGAGAACATCAACCGAGGCACATTTTCTTTTGTTATAGTTTATTTTTCCCGCTAATCATGCGGCTACAGCACTTAAATCCACCCTTATCGCGATTTTTTCCGCAGTTCCCTGAAAATTGAGGCGATTATTCGCAACGCAACGCGTGCCGAGCTTCGAAATGCGTCAAACACCAAGCGATACGATTAACATTTCTTTGAAGGCTTAGAAATTTATATCAGTGTAATTAAAATTTAAATTCCACCAAAAGGAAAACATCAACATGTTTATAATGTCACCCTTAAAAAAAACTAAACGTTAATGATAAGAAAGTTTTTGGAAAATAGTACTTATTAACGGAAATGCTTAAATCATTTTCTTTTTTTCTTTGCCCTATAGGCCTACTGTGTTTAAGTTCTACATGTTTTTTTTTCATAAGGAGCATCCTATGTATATTCAGTTCAAGTTCAAGTTGCAACCAGAATTTTATAGTCAAAGAGGAGAAGAGGAACTCTTCTCATTTTTAAAAGTGTTATACCAATCATAACAACTTAAATATGATGTGATTGCAAGAATATGATGATGTTGTCATTTTCCAGCATTTAAGATTCACGTAAAATAATAATTCGTTCGTAAACTAAACGTATCTCACATCTCACATCACATGATACATTCAGGGTTCTTTTCAAGCTCTTTCAAGTTTAAAAATTACTTTTTTTAAATCGAAATATTCGATAGGTATTCATTTCCACTTGAAACAAACCAATTATGTTCGATGTTGCAAAAATTTAATAGCGATATATTTTATTGACTTCTGACTTGATTCATCGTTATATATTAAGATATTTACACTGGTGTAAAAATCATCGTTTTTCGCTTCCATGAACACAACCCATGTACAGGTAAAACAACGTTTACGCAGTAAATTTAATGATGTAACTGCCTCCCACAAACGTTACATCCCACAATTACTCAGTAACTATGGTTAACATGAAGTGCACCGGGTCGTTATAACGCGTTACCTCTTAACTTATGCTAATACGTTCACCTACATATCTGAAAGAAAAAAAATTGTCTTACAGTTTTTCGCACTTTTTGTTTGTTTTAAAAATGATGCAGACCGTTAAGTTCGTGTAATTATTTACTGCTGCCTCGCACTTAACGTAACAAAAAACGGAGAAATTGTTAATTATTTGGTAACAGCTTTCAGATGGAATTGGCCATGTGTAACCTAGAAGTAGGTAAAGCAAAAGGAATCTGGAATTTTTTAATGAAATTTACAGAATCCGTATAAGTAAGACAGGTATATATCCACTAAAAGAGTTACCAATCTTTAAGATATACATTTTACAGGGCGATTATAAAGAATGAGTATTTCAATAAATTTAAACAGAATATAAATACTTATATAAGTAACAAACTGTTTTGGATGACGTACTTACAACTTCCAAAATACGAGGGGAGTATAGATTTGACATGGACTTTTTAAATTTCTGAACAATATCCAAATTTACTTCTTAATAATCAAGACACTTACATACAGGGTGAAACAAAAGTATCAAATAATGGCTGTAACTTTCGTATTTCAAAAGTTATAAAAAATGTTTAATATATGAGTTGTTTGATATATTCTTACGTATACTTTGACGTATATAGTTTCTTCGTGTTGTCTTTTGTTTTGATGCTACGGCAACCAACTTTAATTTTTTAAATTGTTTCTATAATTTATTATTTTTAGTGATTTTGAAATAAGCCTATTTTCCTCGGAAAAGAAAAATAAAAAGAATAAAATCAGCGAGAAAAAATATTTAGTTCTACCAATGGTTCTACTCAATCGTCAGCATTAATCAAGAATGCTATGAAAATTTCACAATTAAAAATTATACCGAGAAAATTAAGGTTTTATTAAAAAAAACAAAAACAACTAAACACAAAAGAATTTTTACAATAAAAAAAGGCTAATAACAATTCAAAATCAAATGTTCAAATAGAGCTCCATTGACTGCCGAGCAATGACCTAATCGGGATTTAAAATATATTTCAGCTCTATGTAACATCTCTACAGGTACTCTGCGCATTTCAGCAGTTATTCGCGCCTTCACATCGTTCAAATTTTGTGGTTTTTCTTTATATACATTATTTTTTACGTGACCCCATAAGAAAAAATCCAGGGGTGACAAATCCGGGAATCTTGCAGGCCCCTCAATAAGCCCTCTTCTGCCAATCCACCTGTTTCGAAAAACATTATTTAAGTACTCCCTAACATGTACTGCAAAATGTGGAGGCACTCCATCTTGTTGGAAGAAAATTCTATTGTCAATACCTCCATTCTCATTCGGAAATAATGCGGTAATCGCAGGTACGATATGAGTTTGAAGTAATTGAAGATTAAGTTAAGTTTCATTAAGAAAAAAATGGTTCTATGATATGCCTTCCTATACTGCCTGTCCATACATATAACTCATTATCATAAGGTCCCGTCACCCCAGTAGGCCTTGGATGTGTAAAGGCACGTCTTTTCTTAGAAAATTGAATGACGTTTATAATTTATATGTGTCACATTAGAATTAGAATTCGACAATAGGAAGCGACGTGTAAATCTTTTGCCGTCAGCAAAATGGGCACCATTTTCAACAACTTTTATGAATATGCTTTAATATTGCAATTTTTCGTTAATATACACGTTTCTTTAGCATGTAGTGTTTTGACATGCGTCGATTGATTAAATTGAAATGTCATTTTGATTAATCAATTACTTTAAGAAAAGACATGCGTTCACACTTCCAAAGCCTACTGGGGTGGCGCGACTTTATGATAACATGTTACTTTTTGCGGATATTGTGTCTGCCCTTCTTGCACCCAGTGTGGTAGAGGTGGGTCGTTCACGAACGAAACGTTCCTTTGTAACGACTCCTCGTACGGAATCGATTCACCTATTTCGTTCCAATTCGTTCCTAAAAGAATCGTATCGCAGGAACGTAGCAACTTGTCGGGTTCTCAAGAATGGTAGGATTGGGTAGGACTAGGAACTAGAATCGAGAATAGTATGGTTAAGACCGATGTTGCACATAATTCGTTTAAATTCTATTATCGCAAGCAAAATTCGACCATACTGACTTAATAGGTTTTATGATTGGACGCTTTTAGTGTAAAATGTATTCATAAATATAAGTATGAACGAATAAACTATTGAAAAAGAATTCTAAACAGTTTTATTGATTATACATGTTATTATTACAATATTAAATTTAAAATAAATGTCCCATCTTGAATTAATGTTCCTCGTAAATATTGGGTATGAATAAACGAAATATTTCTTTTTGGTAAATTATATTTTAAAATTATCCAAACAATTTAGTTCCGAAAAATTTCACATTTTCGTTCTAGTTCGATTCACTGCATACTTTTGTGGTCAAGCCAAAGGAACGAAGGAACGAGAACGAATCGAAGGAATCGATTCATATTGCGGAATTGAATCGAAGGAATCGATTCACAAAAAGCAATAATAATAATAATAGTCTTTATTTGTGTGAATGCAAACAAAATTAGAAGAAAAAGTATATGGCGTCAAATAATACACAAATCGCAAGGCGAAGTTCAGATAATAATCTGCTTTTAAACTTAACCTTGACAAAATAGAAAAAAGATAATAATCATGGCTGCCTAATACTAAACTATATCTAAGCTAACTAAGCTATAAGAAGCAAAAAAAAATGAAAGAAAAATTGGTGAACCCAACATGAATGCAATGATATACATAACCAAAATTGTGTAATAGAGAAGGTTGACAGCTACAATAGCGTACAACTCAGAGTGAATGTGTTAACTATAAGTGAATCAACTAAGCGGACTAATTCTATGATACCTACCCAAATGATGTCTACTATTAGAGAAAATATAACTACATAACTACTTTACAAGGCTTAATGATTCTGACTTTGGTATAACGCATTTTTAAGTTTGACTTTAAATACTCTCAATTCTAGTTTTTTTAATTCGAATGCTAAATTGTTATATTTATTATAAATAGCAAATGAGTAAGATCGTTCATACAAAACAGTTCTGTGCGGAGGTGGTGAAATCAGGCCACGAAATCTGGTGGTAAGATTATGTATGTCTGTTCTGAATCGAATTTTATTGTACAAATACGGTGGTCTTTTACATATAATTATCTTATGAAATAATGTTATAGTTTGTAATTCCCGACGGTTAGCCATGTTGAGCCAACCAATGTCACGTAATTTATGTGAAATATGGTCGTATTTCCTAATGCCATATATGAATCGTAAACATGAGTTTTGTATTTTTTGTATACGTTTTTTTGTATAATAATCCAAAGCCAAATGATAGACGGGGGAACAATATGCAAACTGCGACAATACAAGAGCATCACATAGACGTTTTTTTGTTTCTATATTTAAAACACTTCGAAACGGAAACAGTTTCCTTAATTGTATGTAAGCATTAGTAATGTATTTTGAAATCTGTTCACGATAACGGAAACTATTACCTATTATCAATCCGAGGTTTCTAGCTTTATTAGAAACTGGAATACTGATGCCATTTATTGTTACATTAAATTTATTTGCTATATTATTGATATTATTTTTTCCAAACAGTAATAATTGAGATTTGGAGGGATTTAGGGTTAAGCAATGTTTAGCGGCCACAGTAGACAATGATTTCAAGTCATCATTTATAAATGAGTTAGCTTCACGCCAGTTAGACGGATCGAAAGAAAAATATAATTGCGCGTCATCCGCAAAAACATGGGCTGTGCACGTCTTTATAACCGATAAAAATTTAGATGTATACAGGGAGAATAATAAGGGTCCAATTACCGAACCTTGAGGTACACCCTGAGTAACGGCAAGCGCATTTGAAAAAGATGACCCAATAACCACAGTCTGGATTCGTTTAGTTAGATAAGATTTAATTAGATCAGTAGATTCTTTGGTAATTCCTATATGATATAATAGGGAGCACAAAATATTATGACTTACAGTATCGAACGCTTTGCTAAAGTCTAGTAGAATAAGAGCTGTTATTTGACGATTATCAGTAGCCTTCAAAATGTCGTCGGTTACGTTAAGCAATGCAGTAGTACAACTGAAACCTGCTCTGAAGCCAGACTGCACACTTGGCAAAATTTGAGTGGCCTCTATATAGTTATACAGCTGAGATTGTAGAACTTTTTCAAATATTTTAGACATAGTAGGCAATATACTTATAGGACGTAAATCCTTCATTGACGCCGGATCTTTAACTTTGGGCAAAGGACGAATTAAAGCATGTTTCCAGGTGATAGGAACTGAGTGGCTGATAATACAGGAGTTGATTATATGTGTAATATATGTAATTATTAAAGGACAACATAACCTTATCATTGTAATATTAATATCGTCAGATCCCGTTGCTGTGGAACTTATACCGTTAATGATATGGTAAACAGATTCTGTACCTACAGTTTGAAAAGAGAAGCTGGCTTCATTTTCAGAATTTGCTTCATAAGAATACAATGATTGAGTAGCAGTATTAGAAGACGGGATGCTATTAAGAAAGTAGTTATTGATTTTATTTACATCTGCAAGATGTGTTGGTATATTATGACTACTACTTTTACTAAAGCCAAGATAGGCTAGTTTTTTCCACAGAACTGTATTGTTGCGATTGCGAGTAATATGATCAAAAAATGCTTTTTTTTCTAATTTAAGTGAAGTTGTGGCTAGGTTTCTTAATGATTTGTAAAACTCCCAATCACGTTTGGATTTCGTTCTACGATATCTTTCCTTGGCTTTGTCTCTCAGACGCATAAGTAATTTCTGATTGTCCGTTAGCCAAGGAGCCAACTTTTTTGTGAAACGTCGCATTATGAGCGGTGCGTGTTTATTAAATAAATTTAAAATTTGTGAATTGAAGAAACTAATCTTTTCATCAATATTTTTGATTCTAAATATAAAGTGGAAAGGTATAGAATGTAAATCTTGTTCAAAATGTTCCCAAATTACATTTTTATAATCTCTAAAAGTACGGTATATAGGCTTTGTCTGAGATTTCGATGCCGGAAACTTACAGAAGACTGCATCGTGATCCGAAAGATCACAGTTAAGAACTCCAGCATTAACAAGTTCAGTATCCTCAGATGTTAATATCAGATCTATTAAAGTTGCTGACGTAAGAGTTAAACGGGTTGGCTGTTTAATAAGTTGTACATAGTTGATGGACTCTAAGAAATTTTGAAAGTGAAGAGTAGAAGAATTGTTTGGCTTTAAAAAATCAATATTAAAATCACCGCAACAGAAAATCTTCTCCGAATACGGTAAAACAATTGCGAAGGAATCCTCAAGTTCATTCAGAAAAAATCTATAATCAGTTTGACAATCCAATCGGATTGCCTAGTTCTACAGTGTGGGTTGGTTCTCGACCAATACCGACAATCATGTCGATTTAATGTGCCGTTTGGCATAAAGATCGCTTCATCAGAAAATGCAATATTGGAAGTAAAATTCTCATCTCCATTGCCCTTAAGTGTAAAAATTGATGCAACCCCTGGACGATTAAACCAGGTGAGATTTCTCCTCAATCGCACAGGTGTTTTCTTTGGTCAATGTTCTGAAATTTGTGGTGCAAATCATAGGTTTATGCCTATCGTTATCGAAAGAATTTCCCCTGCACTTTTTATTATCTTTCCATCATCTGCTCGCAAAATTCCATCCGTCGCGTCGGTCAAAATCGTCTTCATTTAATTCATGTATTAAGTGAAGCTTATAAGGACGCATTTTTTCTTTTTTTTTTATTCTCAACACTGAAGTATGGCTAATTTCTAAATTTTCTGCCACTTCTCTTGTTGAAACTTTCGGCGTTTCTTCGATTGTTAGCAAAACATCTAATGCTTTTTCCGCACTTGTTGCTGATTTGGGTCTGCCAGTTCTTTGCATATATTTAATGCTACCAGTTTCTCGAAATTTTTTAATTACTTGAGAAATCGTTCCTTGAGAGACGGGAGTATCTGGGTAAATTTCGTTGAATGCACTTCACTTTGAGTCCTCTTCCTATTTTCGTATACGTACATCATTATTATTTCAATGCGTTGTCTCTCACTTAAGTGTGCTATGTCTTCACAATTTTTCAAAATAATAAACCTTGTAATAAACCAATAATCACTATTGTTTGTTTGTTTTGTACAACTTTAATTGTCAAATTTCAATAGCATTTTTGACCAAAAATAATTATTATGTTTTATTATAGTCGTCCCAGTTTTGTTTCGGTTTTATGATGGGTAACAAAAAAGGCGACTTACTCAGACGGCAGTCATTTTATAAATATTTGTTTCGCCCGCAAGTTCGCAGGGATGTACAAAAATACTTCTTGAAGATCTGAGAAATATGCGCTTGTTTCAAAATCACTAAAAATAATTATAGGTACTATTTAAAAAAAGTCGGTTGCCATAGCGACAGAACAAAAGAAAATAGAAACAAACTAAAAAGATCGCAACATGCATGGCAATAAAGTAAACGACTTTATATTAAACATTTATTCATAACTTTTCAAATAAAAAAGTTACAGCCTTTATTTGATACTCCTCTTTCACCCTGTATATAGTTAATAAATAAATAAAGATCTTATTTTGTTTCCATAAACATTGACAAATGAATTAAACATGTTTGTCGGTGATGAAAATTTCGGATGTCATTCCACTGACGTAAAAGTTAAGAAATTCCTATATGTATACGTCAGATGAGTGATACTGACATCCGAAATTTTCTGTCCGCAACTGTACCTAGCTCAGTTGCACCGCGAATTATCATTAAATTTTTATATGCTGTAGAAACTGCCCACATTTTTACATAACAGGGTTTGTGGATCACCCTGTACATACAATATGTAATATAATCTGTAATGTTAATAAATTGTCCTGTGAATTTTTTTTGTTTAGATTTTAGCTGTGTTATGTCCTTTTTCAAATATAAGGGAAGTTTATTCCTGTATCCACAATTTTGTCCCCAACTGTATATAGTTGATAAATACCAAAGACTGTTTTGTTTCCATAAATATTGACAATTGTATCAAACATGTATGTCGGTGATGTACCTAGTTCCGTTGCACCGAGAATTATCATTAAATTTTTATGTGCTGAGGTTGAGAAACCTGGAACGCATTATTACCGTTGTTATATCTTGGGTGTACAATTAAAGCAAACAGAGTGGTATGAAATGGCATCACTCAAATTCCGCCGCCAAAGAAATTCAAAGCTATGCCGTCAGCAACCAACGTGATGGTTACGATATTTTGGGATATTCACGGTTCACAGTTCACAGATTTCTTAATGACCGAAAGTCCCAAGTACCTGATTCTATATGTATATTTGAGATGCAAGAAATTTATGTCGAATGAGTAAATAACAGAAGCTTTGCAAAATTGGCTTTGCAGACCAATAAAAGAATTTTTTTCTGTCGATATTTGCAAGTCGCCTGATTGTTGGGATAAGTTTATATTATAGAAAGGACATTATTTTGAAAAATAAAATTTTGTTTCATTAACTTATTTATTGTAATCGCTGTATAAGAAAATTTAGGTCAAATCTGTACTTTCCTCGAAATAAAAATAAATTAAACATGTATTCTTTGTTATCGTTTTGCAAATTTGATCCGGTTATACCCTTCCTTCCAAATGTATTTTAAAGCATTAAAATAAAACCGTGTTCAGCAGGGAGGTCTTCTCAAAAATGTTCATCATATGATTTCCAATAGGTGGTCATATCATGAAACAAGCACGTCATCCGCAAACTTTAAAATATTTCTGTCGTTTATATTTAGGTAGAGAGTTGCTTTATTATACTTGAAATTAACAAACACAATAAGAATTTGCAATAAATTTCGTAATCCATTTAAAATAATAAAGTAGACAGTTAGTTCCGGTATGACAGGAAGTGCAATCACATTGAAAATAGTTTGATTAGAAAGAGCACAAGCGACTGTTAGAGCATACAAGTTTTCAAAGAAAAATATATGTAGAAACTGCCCATATTTTTACGTAACAGTTTTTGCGGATCACCCTGTACATCCAATAGGTAATATAATCCGATTAAAATTTTATTCAGAACATTTTGTTCAGCAGCACTTCTCAAATTTTTTATTGCAGTTTTCTCCTCTCGATATAGAATGTAGCTACATACAATTACATGATTGTGTTTTAATGGCAATTAATGAAGCTATGTTATATAGGATGCCAGGAACTCGCGTGCAATAATCTCACATGGTAGTAGCTTGGATCAAAACAATGAAAAAATATTATAAAATTGAACGCAATAATACATTTGCAAATACTGCATTGAAGTTTTCCGAAATTAATTTTCTTGCTACATTATTAGCAAAGGAAACACTGACGTCACTGATTGAGTTTTATGAAATGTAAAAACTTACGAGGTTGAAATGAAATATGAGCATCCTAAAACGGACATAACTAAACATTAAACAAATTAAATTGTCTGTACACTCACAATAATGATCAGTCGTGGACTGTTTTCAATGACTTCAAGTACTTCGATATAATAGCTCTTGACTAAACTCTTACGAAATGTTTACGAACGAACACAAAACATGTTTTTATGACGATGATAAAAAAGGCAAACTTTCGAATTTGTGCGTACTTTAGTGTGGTATTATCAGACGTTCATTTCCTCGTTTATTTGAAATTTCAATCAACTGAGAAATTTATTTTCGCGAAACTGATGTAAAAATGTGATAACTAACATTGTGAATCGTTTATTCCCAATGGGAACATTACTTTGGATGCAAGAATATCCATTTTTTTGTCGCATTTTGATTTGAAAACATTTTTTCTTGAAAACGGTTACATTTACTCGTAAGATACCAAATTTATAAAAGTATTTGATTGTTGTGATCCAAGCTGACGCAGTGAGAAATTATTGCACTTGAATCCCTCATACCCTGTATACGAGAATATTAAAGTTCTTAACAATTAGCTATCTTTATCGTCTAATCCTAGTGCTACTCGTCTGCTACCGAACTTGAAGTCTTAATCTGAGGCATTCATGGTTTTCTCTAGGAAGATTAACAGATAGTTTTTTCTGGCAGTCTGACAGCATTGAATTATCTGAATTAGTCCTTTTTTGTGCTTTTCCTAATTTCAAAGTATTCAAAACTACGTATAGTAGTATAGATTTGACCTGGACTTTTTACATTTCTGAAAAACAATGAATAATACCCAAATTTACTTCATAATAATTAAGGCACTTATATATTTGATGAAGACTTTGTTTTCTTTCCATAAATGTTGACAATTGTATTAAACATGTTTGTTTGTCGGTGATATACCTAATTCTGTTGTACCGCGAATCATCATTAAATTTTTATGTGCTGAGGTTAAGAAACCTGGAATGAATTATTACTGTTGTTAAATCTTGAGTGTACAATAAATCACAGAAAGCAAACAGGGTGATATGAAATGGCACTGTTCAAATCCCACCGCCAAAGAAATTCAAAGCTCTACCGTCAGCAAGCATCGTGATGGTTACGGTATTTTGGGATATCATGGTTGGCCGAAAGACTATAAAATTCAAAGTTTAGGGCTCTTAGCAGGTACTTGGGACGCTAGAAGAAATTTATGTCGAATGAGTAGGTAATAGAAGCGGTGCAAAATTGGCTTTGCTGACAACCAGAAGAATTTTTCTCTGTCGGTATTTGCAAGTTGCCTGATCGTTGAGATAAGTTTATATTAAAGAAACGACATTATTTTGAAAAAGAACTTTGTGTTATTATTGTTATGGCTGTATAAGAAAGTTCAGGTCAAATCTATGCTCCCCTCGTAGCTTTCGACGATTAACCTAAAATCTTCGTCTAGATCGCACTCTTGCATCTTCTTAAGCTCGCTTTTTCTTCTTCGGCTTTTTAAGACGACGCTTGTTCACAACTGTTTTATTGAGATTGTAAATATGCTAGCTTTTAATTCTGAATCGGACGTTCTCGCAGATATTCAATAATTGTTGAAGTAAAAACCTAAACACTTGCTTCGTTGTTGTTCTATTTTATGCAGTGTTTTTAATCCCACTTTAAACTGTGCAGGTTCTTCATTAATTAATTGAACGTCCTGTACATTATACTGTGTGTGGGTATTGTAAAGAGCTAAATTGAACATGTGTGAAATAATTGTTTAATATGCAGCTCTCGTACTAAAATCAAATAAGTTTTCTGCATGCGTTCGAGGAAATAATTATTCACAAAGAAAAAATCGTTTTAATACACTACATTGTAGTGCACTGTAAAACATAAAATTTAACGTAAATATTTCATGATTTGACATGCAGCTGCAATAAAAGCAGATTTTGGCAAAACTCTGGTTTCTTTTATAACAGTTTTATGTGCGCTTACGATAAATTGAATATCCTTGCTATAGCAAAAAAATAAACGTCTCGATTTTTTATGGGCGACTGTTAAAAGTTTATTGCCACTTTATGTAAACTGTCCTTTCCAGTCTTCATATGTAGTCAAGTAATGACACTGAAATAAAATCGAACTCATTCGTTTCCCGGTTCTCGTACCTGGCACTACATAGCTGCCAAAACCATATTTTTAAACTTCTGTCATTATCAGTTTACTAGATGGCAGACGCTCAAATATTATCCGTTATAAATATTTTAATTGCAATGTTTCTATTAAAAAGCTCAATCTTAATTACACAAATAGTCCAACAATGTAAATTAAAAACGAAAAAGAAATTGAATTAGGGTTTTTAGAATTTCTTAAAGCCCCTGCAACTTTTCTAAGTTTTATTTCAAGCTAAGTTTTAATTTCAAAAATAAGTTAACGATGCAGTAATTACAAAAATGTTACGAAAATCATCCGTCCATCCAACGATTGCATGTTGAGCAATTTTTTACGATCTTTTCAAATATCAGCCGTATTAGTTTTAAGGACGCTAAGTTAAGTTTCACGCAAGTCGGCGAGCGAATAATTTAATGTAATCGCAAGCAATTAAACGTTTCCAGAAATGGTGATGCTTGCGTAATTTCTAAGTGAATCAATACATTCTCGTTTATTTTGCAATTCAGAAAACATAAAGTTCTCTGCTGGCATCGTATTTAGGGGCAACAGCTAATACAGTCTGTGTTTGTTTAGGTAACTAGTCTACTGTTAGAAGCGGAAAGAAGGAAATTGGCAGTCCTTCAAAGGGAACTCCAAGTTGCACTTGAAGAAGGAGGCTCCATAAAAGCTAAGGAACATCAAAAACAAGAACTTCTAGTCGCTATTGCGTAAGTTTTTTTTTTTAATACATTTGAAATGAACCGCGCCCGGTTCTGTTTTTATAGAGGCTACCTCTTGCACCCTATATTGTTTTATATTTTTGTTATTGACTGCAAATTCGTCACTGCTTCGTCGTAAAACACGCTACTTTATTTTTCTCGCTTATTATTATATTTTACTTTAATTAGATTTTCTTTATTCAATGAAACTCTGTCGCCTCTTCTTTTAAGAGTTTCTTAAAATTTCACAAGTTTCATAAAAGAGACAACGCTGTAAATAAATATTGTCTGTTTCTAAAAGTAGATCCTAATCAATTAATTCTTAATATTAAATAATTCTGTCATTTTTATTTTGAAGTATCCTAAAGTTGCCCTAATTTATCGAGCAAGGCGAACTTCCGAACTTTAGTATTTGTGTTTCGGTCATTATATTAAATGTACCATTAAAATTTCCACGATTATATGTTATACGTATCCACAACAATTTAGGCTAACGATATGTAAACACTTCGACACTAAACACGTTTCGGTTGTCGCTAATGAAATGAATGACACAAATAAATTGAACTTCTCTTTTAATTAGTGTTAGAATCAATTTCAGTTAGGCGTTCGCGTAGAGCCCGAGGCGAGTTTTATTTCGCCTTGTTCTTTGTTTTATTAAAATTCCTGGCACTTGCAGAACTTCCTGGCGCCGTTGACAATTTCACCTATTTAATTATTGAGCACTTATTGCGCGTGATAAACGTTGCCGGCATGTTAAATTCCCTGTGAGCGCTGCATTGATTCAACAGAGGTGTATGTTTGGTTGCAGGAGGATTCAGGCGCAGTATGATCATTTGGATAAGGAGTACAGGGAACATGCGATAGGAGCTCTGCTGTCGTCGAATACACGAGGATCCGGAAAGGTGGGCTTCAATTTAAATTTTAAATTTTAAATTTTGCAAAATCTAGAAATTAATAATATCTTTGTGCATTAAAAAAAAATATTTTTCTGTTTCTAAAACAAAATCTTCATGATAATATTCCTAGGTAAAATAAATAGTAATAGGTAATTGCTTTTGTGTTAAAAATATTTGTAAATTATTAAAAACAAACCATAACATAAATTTTGATCCCAGTAATTGTGGCCTTCATAAGTAAATAAACATTTGTGTTCGTGATTGGCGCATCTTTTTATTATAAAAAAGTGAAGTAATTTAAAAATATTAATCTTGCCAATAACTAGAAGATTTTAATCGATTTCAATAATAAATATACAAGGATGAATAAAGTTTCAAATGTTTTCGATTAGTTGTGCAGGAAGAAATTATTTAGATATACATACAGGATGACTGACAGTTGCTCCGCCAAAAAAGAAATACGAAAAGAAGTGACATCCGACAGTTTGGACAAAAATGTTTAAAAAATTCTATACACTTTCGCTTTCGAGAAATAATTAATCAAAGATATACCGAAAACAACGATACGTCCCTGGAGATAAACGAAATTAATAAAAAAGTGATTTATATTTTTATACTATTACGGCGTCGTGCGCGAACTTGACATTTAAACGGAATTGATGAGATCAGCTGAAATATGAGCTCCAAAATATTTACAAAATTATTGACAAATGCATGTAAAACACCTGAAGTAAATTTAAATCTAAAAATTTTGTATAGGGCTAACTTTAAATGGAAATTCTGCCAAGTTTTAAACTCCAAGTGAAGTAAAAGTTTATCTGCTTGAGGTTATATCTCTGTTTAACTTTAATATGTCCTGACAATCGGCGTTTTCTTGTGCTTGTAGCTATTTCTCCTTCATTTGCATAATATATGTACATCACCCTATAGTATTAGTTATTACTTATACCACGTGATTTTTTAAATTTTTTATCACCTATTGCCATGAGATCTGAGTGGCATGTCTTAGCTTAAGTGAAAAGTACGTCATTGCATTCTTTCATGCTGTTTTACATTAAAGCCACGACATGCCGTCCTAATTTCATGGCAAGAGTTGATAAAAAATTTAAAAAATCACGCGGTATTATTGATTTAGGTTGAATAGAAGAACAGTGGTAGTTTTGATGCTACTGATGAATTGTTGTTACTGTTGTTTGTATTTAGTTTGGACCAATAAACACAATTATTACTGTTAATATTCCGTAGAAATTGTATAGCGTAAGGATATCTGCTACGACACGAAAACAATTCAAATCTCCATGTTAAGGATTCATAGAATTTTTCTCTAATTTTAATTTTAATTGTATTGTAAATGTAATTTATTCCTACGAGCAACCTGTCCGTCATTGCATTTTTAATAATTTTTTTTATTTAGTAAATATTCGGTTTATCATCCATGGTACATGGTTTAATAATAATAGACTTTGCTAATAACAAAAATGTTATAATTTATTCGAACGAATTGTGTCGCTACGTTTAGTTTTTCCATCAGCTGGACTAACAAGTATTCACGATCAAAATTTACAGCTTTTTATAGCCTGCGCAGTATCATAAAAATGCCCTTACAGGTGAGAACTCCGCGTTTCAGTCTACACACACTGGCATGGCGTAACATACTCTTTTTTTTAACATTTTTCCTGTAATCTGTGCCATTCATTTTATTACGCGTTTCTTTTTTTTGTGGAACAATTGTCAGTCACCCTGTATAATGCAAATAAATACATAAATAATTAAATTTACATAAAAGTTGAACATTTTTTTATAACAACAAATGGAAAATGACTTAAATAACTCTTTTCCATTGTATTTTTTATTTCACTTATTTCAAACAGTGTAACAAGCTTGCCGATGACTTGTTCACCTTTATTAAAGCATCGGATTTTCAATATCAATTTTTACATCTACATGAAATCGTTGCTCAAAATATTTTCTACTCTTTATCCACTTTTTTAATTTTTAGAAGCGCAGTTGTCTTACATTACACGAATACAATGTCGCTCAGTATGTAAAAAGACTAATAACTTTCTCGATTCATTGCAGAAATATTAACAACTTCTCTTTTTGCCTTTGACTTTGCAAATTATAATTAACTTAACAAAAGACAAAACGTTTTCAATAAGTACTTAAAATTTTATTTTGAAAAGCAACTTTTTCTGCTGATAAGTGTTACTGCAGGTAACTTATTTAAAAATTCATTTATTATTTGTCTTATTTCTATTGTGTTGATTCCTTCTTCAAAAGCATGATTATAAAATTACATTCAGCTATTGCCTATTATAATCCAAAGTAAAATTCTATGAATTTTATATAAAGAAGTTTGAAATTCAAAAAAGCGAATATAACTAAAAACTGAAACGTTTCAACATAATCATTAATCATTACTAACACTGAGATATACTGCTTACTAAATATTTCAAAACAATGCTGTTATCCGTTTAATCTGTTCGTTTAGTTTTCAGTACATATATTTTGACGGTTATACACATTGTATATTTCATTTAAAAATTTATTTAATTTATTTTTTACGTGAATTTATGACGATAAAATGTATTTATAAAATTTGTAATAATAATTCATCGGACAATTGAAAAATATTAGTATAAATTCAACGTTTCACTGTATATTTCACCGCTTCTTCAGAATAAATAATGATTTATCCTGAAGAAGAATAAAAAATCATTTATCCTATTAACATATTATTTATCCGGCCTTTTCATATCGTAAAGTAAGTGTGCGTATTTTTATTCTGACGTCGCCGTCGCTTTAAATATGTAAATTAATTTAAGAATTCTTGAGAGGACCATCGTATGTTGAATTTTTTAAATAAAACATTTTACTTAAATATCTGAAAAAGTTTTCCACATAACTTAATAAGTTGTTAAAATTCAGTGTTTATTATTTCATTTTAATTCTTGAAAATTATTAATTAATGTTGCTTTCCACATCATGTCGAATTTTATTTTAAAAATTCGTTCATTGCGACTTACGTGCTATTATTATAATATGCATTTATCTAATTTCATTCTTTTTTTACCTTCTGGTGTAGATTGTTAGTCCCGTTTTGCATTTTTTATAATTTTGATGAATTTAAAAAAGTAAAACTAGAACTCTAGAATTATTCAATTTTTTTTTTAATATTTGCAAATTTAAAAATGGAAAATCGTCTTCTCTTCTCCTCAATTTGATTGAAGCACTGGAACATCTAGATTCTGAAATCTTAAGAATATTTGAAACAGCTCAGAATCGTATAATATGTAGGTACTTCAATATCAATACATTGCTTCCATCCAAAGAATCTAGAAAATTAATTAATCTCATGTTGGCATATAATTTAATATTAAATACTGCTGGGACACGATCTCACAACAACACTGTAACATGCATCGACAACGTATTTACAAATTGCATTTGCGAAGTTCTAGTTAAAGAAACCTCACTGTCTGATCATACATATTAAATACTACATATACCATTGCCAACACAGTCAACGTGTTCTCAGATGGATGAATACATTTACAAGAGACTTTTTAATCACCAAAATTTACTCCAATTTACAGACCTAATAAAGAATGAATCTTGGACTTAGGTACCTATATCAAGAAGTTGGAACAGATAATAAATTCAATATTTTTATTGAAAAGTTCTTGTTTTTGTTTAACACTGGTTTTCCTTTGATGAAATTCAAAAAATCAACCAACAATCCACGATCGCCTTGGATCACACCTCGTTTCAAAGAATCATATAGGATGTTGAATGACAGGTGTGAATTAGACAAAGAACTAAAAAACGAGTATTACCATTTACGATATCTATCTTTTAAAAAATTATGTAAATCTCAATTGGATGAGGCCAAACGTACCTATTATGATGACAAACTTCTTAATAGCCACAATTTTAGTAAAGAAGGATGGAAAATTATCAACGTTAATAGATTCCATACACGTGAGTTAGAAATGAAAATTTTAGATACTGCAAATAATTTGATTACAGATAATCCGAACATATGTGAATTTATGAACCAATTCTTTATCAATTTATCCAATAATCAGCTCAATCCAACTGGAGACGCTTCCCAAGTACGGATGATCGAAGCCTCTATGTTCCTCTCACCCACCGATACCAAGGAAGTTTATGAAACAATTAAAGAAAAATGTGTGAAACATAGTTCTGGCCTGAACGATGTACCCGGAATAGCATTAAAGGCTATAGCTGATTTAATATCCGTCCCTCTTTGTCACATCATAAATAAATCATTTGCTGAAGGAAAATATCCAGTGGCACTGAAATCTTCAAAAATTGTGCCAGTCTATAAAAAAAGGGAAACGTAAAGATCCTGCCTCTTATAGGCCTATTGCTGTGAAGAGTCTATTTGGGAAAGTTTTTCAAAATATTTTTATTAAGCGTTTATGTCTCTTTATTGAAAAACATCAACTGCTTTGCTTAGTGAATCTCAACACGGTTTTAGAAAAGGAAGATCAACCATTACAGCTGCACTTCAAGCAGTAAATTGTTTTTAGAAGAGTTAAATAACAAAAAGAAAGATTGTGCACTATTCTTTGACTTGAGTCTGTTGTTAGTCTATTTTTCCACAAATTGGACGCGATGGATATTCGTGGTATCCCAAACCGATGGATAAATTTTTTTCTTAGTGATCGTTCGAAACGTGTAACTATCAAGAATTCACAATCCAGTGCCCTTGATGTCAAAGTTGGTGTGCCACTCTCCGAGAATGGGTTGGAAGATGCAACGCTGCCGTTGGTGAAATGAAAAAGTGGTGTGAAAGAAACGGTTTCTTGCTGAATGTTCCTAAAACACGTGTGATGCAATTCGTAACGAAAAACATAAAATTGACATTTCGCCTCTTGTCTTCTGTGAATCCAAGTCAATTGAAGCTGTTAAATATCTAGGCATTGAATTACATTCTAAACTGATTTGGAAAAATCATGTACATAGTTTATTTAATAAGTTAAGTGCGAACTCGTTTTTATTTTATAGACTACTTAGAAATTTTGTGTCACTGGAGGTGCTACGAACTATGTATTTTGGCTCATTCACTGGGCATTATCTTATGGCATTATATTATGGGGTGATTAGAACTATGGCCTTTGTACCTTTACGACATAGTTGTAGGAATTTGCTCATTCGTTTCCATATAATGACATTTGTCATTTCCCTTTACATTTACGAGTTAATTATGTATGCTAAATCTTATGAATTAAAAAAAAAACAATGTTTATCATGAATGTAATACCAGACAAGCTACAGATATGAGATTACCTTTTAACCGTTTAATTGTCGGGCAGAAAGGTTGCGTGTTCATGGGCGCCCAATGTCTTAGCAGAAGTATAGCTCTATGGAATGGTGATATACCTCTAAGTTCCAGGCTTTTTAAATCTAAACTTAGAGAGTATTTAATATCTGAGGCTTTCTATAGTATAGGTGAATTTTTGGGACATTAAAATTTAAATTTATTTTACATCTATAACTTGTATTTTTAATTATGCTTCTTGAGTTCTGTTTTATTTGTCTAATTTTTCTGACTTGTCACGAACCTACGATGAAGTTTTTGTACTGCTCTGTAAGGCCGACTAATAAATTTATTATTATTATTATTATTTTTGTTTTTTTTTTTTAATATTGAAAACCGTCAACGTACAGCGAAACATCGATTAAGCTATGTTAATATACAGGCTGTTTCAAATTCGACCCTCACCATTGGGATCTCGCTTATTTGAAGAGATAGACGGTAGGTTTAAATTTGGCAAAGTTGCTAAATGTTATGAGCATTAATAATCCTCAGAGAAATAACTTCTATGTTAACTCTTATTCGAAATAATTGTAAAAAATCAAAAATTGTCATTTTCTTATTTCTCCTCTATCTTCTTTATTTGAAGAGATATCAAAAAAATAAAAGTACTTTCTTAAGACACTTTTCAATTCTCTATACACTGATGAATACCATTTTACTGTAATACGTTTCGTCAAATTGGTATCATCATCAAGTTCATTTTTTCTTATGGGCGCCATAATGAAATTTGGTCCCAAAAGAATCTACTGTTCCTGCTGATTACGGCAATATAGCACATGTTATCAAAATTATTTAAAATAATGCCAAAATTAAGAATGTTTGATATGATATAAGAAAAGTGTAGAAGTTAACAGAAGATAACTATGGAGACAAATTAAAAGTAATTTATTTGATGTAGGCACTAGTTTAATAAATATTACCGGCACAGCAATAAGATAAGAGAAACAGAATATGTATGTTACGTGTGTTTTATTCTTATAACAAAAAAGCAAAAACAGTGAACTGTAGGTACTTTTGAACCTACTCGGAGAACAAACAGCTTAGAACAATACTTATACAATTAGACAAAAATATTGAAGAGCAGGAATCATTTAGTAGAATACGTACCTACTCTTTACAGTAACAAAAATTTAGAACGAAATTGAAGAAACAATAATAACATAAATAAATAAAGGCTCTCAAAATAAGATATTTAAATTAAATGCTCAAACAAATATCCACTTTAATTTATACATAATTGCGATCGTATGCTTAAACTTAATGCAACTCATCGAATGTTCAAAATACAATTCACTTGCTGTTTTCGTGTGTGGCACGAATACAAGGCACGTAACCTCACGTTTTTCTTCATTTCTAAATATTATGTTATTGTTATTATGATAATATTTAGCGACAAGTATGTATTAAAATGACAGATTATACTGTTTTTGATTTGAATCCAAAGCCAGGCTTCCATTAATTGCCAATTGTCTTATCTCAAAAAAATAAATTTTAATTTTGATCTTATTTTAAATAATTTTGATAACATGTGCTATATTGGCGTAATCAGCAGAAAGAGTAGATTATTTTGCGACCAAATTTCAATATGGCGCCCATAAGAAAAAATGAACTTGATGATGATACCAATTTGACGAAACGTATTACAGCAAAATGGTATTCATCTGCGTGTAGAGAATTGAAAAGTGTCTTAAGAAAGTACTTTTATTTTTTTGATATCCCTTCAAATAAAGAAGATAGAGGAAAAATAAGAAAATGACAATTTTTCATTTTTTACAATTATTTCGAATAAGAGTTAACATAGAAGTTATTTCTCTGTGGATTATTACTGCTAATAAAATTTAGCAAATTTGCCAAATTTAAACCTAGCGTCTATCTCTTCAAATAAGCGAGATCCCAATGGTGAGGGTCGAATTTGAAACAGCCTGTAGATTATAAAAGAAGAGAATTGTTAGAAATTTGTTATTAAAAGAAAATAATAATTCTGAAATTATCAATTTTCGAGTAGCATTTTATTAAAATTCCCCCTTCCCATTCTTTTTCCAGTTTCGTTTAATAATCTTGTTTTGCTTTTTCATCCAAACGCTGTTATACAACAACGTTGTTTAGAGAAGAATTAAAAAAAAAGTTTTATTAAATTTTGAAAATATAAGAATCTTTCTTAATTAAAAAAAATATTCAAACGCATTGAACCATAACAATTTACACTGAACTTATTTGAATGGGAAAAGTTGTTTGTTTAACTGCAGCCTGTTTCAGAAATGCTAATAAACGAACGTTAAAACCCATAAAGGCGCTCGCTCATTTACGTGGAAAACTCCTCCAGTTTAAGTATCAAAGTTTGCCGTTGCATCTCATCATTGAGTTTAAAGGGATATTAAAATATAAATTGCAAAATATTATTCATGTAGCTCCCGAGTACATCGGAAAATTCATGGGCTTGTAATACCTCAACCGTAAACTACCGTATTCCTTAATGACGACCGTAAAAGATACATTTTATCCAATTTCTATTCACAGAAATTTCCACGGAAATAATCCGATTTTATTGAAATTGCCCTAACTGTTAAGCTGCAACCCACACGCATGAAACGGAATGCAATTTCTATTCGCATATCGCTTTTTAGATGCATTTATTATTCGTAATTTGATTATTTATACTCGTCTTTTTGGTTACTTTGTTAACGCTACTTCAAAGTTTTTACAACAAAAAAAAGTAAACGAAATGGATACCGCCATAAATTATATCGACCTGTCACAGGAAATTATATTTACAATTGTGTTTGCACATGTGGTTACACAAAAGCAAGGAAACGGGAAAGAAACGTTATTTTTTTAAACAATTTCACAACGCGTGATCAATATCTTTTCTAATCAAGTGACCTATGGAAAAAAATTATGTCTTTGTTTGGTTCATTATTTCAAATGCCATTTGAATTATTTTTATTGCATTCCTATCGTTTTGTATAGGAATGCAATATAAATATGTAATTCAAGTGGCATTTGAAATAATGAACTAATCAAAGACACATGATTTTATTTCCATAGGTCACTTGATTAGAAAAGATATTGATCACCTGTTAGAATTCGAATGTTGTAACCGTACTTTCAAACCCAAATGGCAAAATCATAAAAGGGACAATCAAATATCAATGTTTCTTTGAAATATTTTAACATTGAAGAATAAGGCACAGTTATAGAGTATTTCAAAATATGTGAAACTCATTAAATCGATTATAAAGTTATTAAGATTATTAAGCGCCATCTGTTTATGACTAATACGGCACGTTAAGGGGATTCTTTCAAGCAGAAATCAATGCAATGTTATTTCTTTATTATGGCTTTCGTTATGAATAAAACTTTCTGAAAAAGATATATGTGATTTAAGTAGTGATTGCCCGCCGCCCGTTGCAGGTGCAGAGACCGACAGAGACCGCATGCAAGGGATAGCGTTATGCCGACTCCGTTTTGCAGCACAATTTTGTCAACGAATTACGGAAGTTGTAATTAATCAATACAATTTAAATTTAACCAACATATCAAGGACATGTAAAACAAAGGCTGTGGACCACTATTTTCTTAAAACGTGCATAGCTCACTTCACTACAGCGTTGTACAGTAGAGCCAATTTATTGAAGGTTTCGATTTTTTTTTTTGGAAAACCCTACTTGCATTTAATACTCCTATGCGTCAAGGTACCTCGATCATCACTACTTAAATCACATATATTTTTTTCATAAGTTTTATTCATAGTTTCAAGTTTCAAGTTTTATTCATAACGAAAGCCTTCGCCGACAAAAAATGCATTACCATGCTGCTTGAAAGAATCCCCTTAAGTATTTTAAGAGTTTCGAATATGTATTGTGTTCTTTACATTAAACCAGTTCTGAATTAACAGGTACAAATCCATCCACAAAGAAATTTTTACTTTTACAAATAAAACGAAATAACTAAATCATTATAAATTAAATTACCGAAGCACCGAGGCTAGCTAGTGTCAGAGATAAACAATCCACAAGACTTTACACATACGGTGTGTAAATTGATTTGTGTGACATTTGTGCGAACAAGACAAAGAGGGAAATTGTTAAGCGTATTAATAACATTAGGCTAGCATTAGGCTAGTATTACACTCACTATTACACTGTCATATTTGTTATAAAAGATCTTTGGCAAAAATCTTTTATAGTGTAATACTGGCCTTAGAATGGGGTCGAGTTGCGCGTTGGGTATTCCCACAGTGTTGTAGCAGTCTTGTCTTTACCACGTTTATCCCAACATACTTCCTCCTTGCCTATTATGTAAACTGCTATGCCACACAAATTCGTTTATACGTTGTACACTGTGTTCAATAATGGTCGAGATGACCGATTATACAACCCAACATACACGGATGGTAATAGTACGCTCAAAATATCCTTAAAATGAAAGCGATAATTTTAATAATAATAATAATTTAATAATTTTAAGAAGCTAGAGAAGTTTAGGTAACCTTCTTTCAGTAATACAAAAAATTCAATTAACTTCAATAAATTTGAACCTACGACACCGGAAATGAAGGCAAATGTTAGCTATTTTTGGTTCACTGTAAATATTACTAAATTTCCGTCAACTATTTGTCCAGAGGTTGTATCATCTCTTTTCAAATTTGAAAGTTTACCCTTGTCTTAGTGCTTGTGAAAGCTAATATTCCTATAGGGGCCGCCGAGTGGCTAGCCTAGCCCACTTGGAAAGTCGTGTCGCTCGGCGGCATGGGTTCGTATCCCACCATTAGCCATGAATGTTTGTGCAGTCTAATGATTTAGACCCAGCTTTAAATATACGACGTAATTGTCTGGAATGGCTAATGGCCGAAAGACAAGCAGCATTGCTGCGCAAAGCAAAATAGAAAGCGCAGAGTGATTTTGGCAATTGAGGAACCGCTTGATGTTCACATTTTATAATTGCTTTTTTAAATCGACTTTACTTGTCAACACCTCTTATAATTCTGTCTCAGCAGAATTTTCATGTATGTATGTTTGCTTGCCTATACACGCGAGTCACATTACTTTCAACTATTTCTAAAGGCACCGTATAATTAAGGAAATGTTTGGATCAAAAGACACAGGCTCAGGTTGGAGACGAACCAACCACCTTATCTATCACCTGAGCCTGAATTTAAGCAAATGAAAGAGAAATATATATGACTTTGTAGAAAAAAATACACTATGCAAATAGAAAACAAAAATATTTAACAGTAAATTAAATAGAAGAAAATCTGCAAATTCAATACAGTACAAGCAAATAACAATTATTGTTTTAAAAAATCATGAGACAAGCCCAAATTAATTAAATGAATTATGTACACATATTGAAATGTCATGCAAAATCGTAAATGCTAAGGACGGTTACGGCAGATATTGATATTATATTATGTAGCGTAATTAATGAAATCAATATACTGTATGTTTTTCCTTTTACTGAATAAATACTAGAACTTTATTTAATTTGGTTTGATAACTTCATTTATACTTTTTGCATTTCTGTGCAACTCTTATTTCGCAGAACGAAAAGCAGGCAATATTTTAATTAGTTCTAATCATTAACACGACGTGAGGATAGAATAAATAGTCAAAGCTACTGTTTTATTTCTTTTTGGCTTAAAAAAATTATTTAATTATTATATAAGTTATATGTATAATTTAGCGAAGTGAAACGACCTCATTATTCCTCTTGTTTGAGCTTATCGAACGCGACGAACGGCGCCGCCAAGCGTCCTTTTTCCGACCTACGGGTCTAGAAGGGAGTCAACCCCAACAACACAACGTGTTTGTAAATGTGGTACTACTGCAGTACGTGAAATTTCGTTTTGTTTACGTTATGTATCGATAAAATACGAACGAAAGTGAGTTTAAAATGCGTACCATCCACGGACATTAATTATGAATAAATTAAATTATCCTAATCCTTCGTGCCCGTTTATTGTAATCTATTAAAACTCAACTCATAATTACGCTTAATTAATATTTAATAATCAATGTGTGGATATGTGTTGCGCGAATAAATTATGATCGTAAAATGCAAGATTCGAACGTGGGTGATAAGAGCGAGAAGCCTAAAATTTTGGGTCCAAAGCCAAACATCGCGTCAAAACCTAAGCACGTTCCTCCAGTAAATTTAAAATGCCAGAAGATTGGTCGTGAGGAATTTGTGAAACCTAACCCGCCCCGACATTTAAATGATTTGCCCGAGCAAAAACTGTTGCCGAAACAATCCCATAAGCAACAGTACGAGAAAACCACGCCGGAAGCTAAGGAGCGATTCTCAGATAATTACGCATCCGAATCCTTTCAATCTTACATACATATACAGAGACCCACAAATTTTCCCTGTTCGATTCCCGAACCGTACGCCACTAAGAATCAAGATTATAACAAACATGAAGTGCCGTATTGCGGCTACACGACTTATTACAGCGAGAAATGTGATAAATACAAAACCACCTGCGAAACACAACCCAAACCCGATGAGAGTAAGCTCAATCAAAAAGCCCCAACTTCGCCCAGCACCGTCTGCTGCAGCATTCTATCAAACACCACCAACGACTGCTGCGGAATCATCGTCAACACTGCCAAAAAAGAACTCAACGGAAAAGGGCTAACGAAAGTCGAATCCGTAGATTCCAATTCCTCCGATTCGGGTGGATTCAAGGATTTCATCCAGTTGGACATGGTGAAGAAGCCGGGTGAGAATGACTCCGCACCCCAAATAACTTCGCACCAACGAAAAGCATCCCAGCCCGAATTTTTAGAAAAGAGCGACTACGCAAAGCCTTACACCCACCAAAGAAACTCGTCCCAACCGGATTATACCTCCCAAGAAGTCAGACAATCTTTCGTGCAGAACAAGCAGAATTTCGTGGCGAACGCGCAAGCCCTCGCACACTACCTACCCCAAACGGAACAAAAGTTTCTGAGCAAACCTAGTATAAGTTTAGATAGAAACGACGACGTCAAGCAAAACCTGGCGAAAATCAACGTGGCGCAGACCAGCCAGGTCTTCATGGAAAAGACTGACGAGCTGAAAACTCAAAGTAAACCCAGGCCTCAAATTATATCTCAAAGTCAATTTCAACAATCAACGAAAAAAATTGAAGAATTGCTGTCGCAAAGACTGGAGAGGGAGAAGCTGATGAGGAAAGGACAGAACTGTTTGTTGGATGGGGAGACCAGCCAAGATATCGAGCACAAGATGTTGGTGCAGAAGCAGATTCAGCAAAAGCTGCATGCCGATCTACAGCAAACTGTAAAACAGATTCAGGAGATTCAGAGTATAGAGCTGAGGTTACCCCAGAATAGAAAATGGAATGAGGTGAGCAACTACAACGAATAAAAAAAAATCCCGCATATTAGACTACCCTATTTTTTATACAATTTTTTGTATCTTTAAGGCCGTTTTAGGCTACCCTATTTCTTGTAAGTACAAGAATTGGTTCCATTTTTTCAAGAATATTTGGAACAAGAAATTTTTGGGCTGCAGATTAAGTTTGGAAATAAAATAAGTTTTGTTTTTTTGCTCGAAACTAATTTTGGATTGACAATTTGAATTGTTCAAGTAATCTTGTGTACAAAAAAGCCTACTAAAAAAAGCAAAGCCGCATAAATAAAATAGAAATGGGCGTTTGAATTGCGAACGCGAATGTGTAATGGCATTCGCGTTTCATTACAAAACATGAAAACGGTTTTCCTCCAGTAAGGTAATTAAATATCGTGAAATCTCTATTCCCGTCATTCAACGTATTGTTTTGAACTGAATAATTATAATACAATTACCTGGGGTGAATGTTAGAGGGGTGGAACGAAATTAACGTATTGTGTTGACCGTTTTCATGCAGAATATGCGCAATTGCCTTTAGAAACCTAGAAAATAAAAACGGTTCTGTACCTTTCGTAGATGAAAACTGTTTCGACGAGTTAGTGAAAAGTAATTGCGAAGTTGAAATTGCAAAACTTTTATGGCGTGCTGCATTCTGCATCCAGCAGTTTTTAAATTATCGCTTCGTTATTATTTGTTTCTTGAATTTCATTTAAAAGGAGTTCGTTTACTGATTTTTTTTTAATCAAACGTCTTGGGCTTGTTTCTTTTATTTAGACCGACTTTGCAGCGCAAATAAACGTTTTATGTACAGTCGCGCTCAACTAAATCGATACCACCCCGCTTGCTAATAAGAACAGAGTTTTCATTTGTGTACGAAACATATTCGTGTTTCATTTAGCTTGAAATCAGGTGGTCCTCGCAATTTCGATGTTATTTTATTATTTACTAACAGTAACCTTGAATTACCTACAAAGAGAATAAGCTTAGTGAAATTATTGAAATGGAAACTTGTATGAGCAGAAACGTAAAAGTAAAATGTGTTTTATCTTGTAAACATCATAAATCCGAAGTTAGATTCAAATATGTGATGAAATGGTATCACTTGTAACTACTGATAAGCAGATGTGATATACGTTTAGTGTTCATCCGACGGTGAAATTACTCTTATCACAAAAAAACATTAGCGTTAGCATGTTTCGCTTTTTAAACATGTTTTTTAGTGTAAAATGTGCAGAAAATTATGGAGATTTCAAGCGGTACGTGAGAGGAGGATCGTTAATGTTTTATATGTATATTTGTGTGGACATTTGAATAACGCAACGTTCACGAAAACATAAACCTAAATAAAAACCAGCTCTGTTTCCAAGTGAAGAACAAACAGTGAGAAATCACGTATTATGAGATTAAACCCGATTTATTGTCGTTAAATTTTGAAAATCTAAATCACACTGAGTTTCATGAGACACGTTCTTGTATTTTGCGAGGATTCAGTTGTAAACAGAGCGTGAGATTCCGATTCCATAAACGCAAATGAAATAATAAAGTTGCGGAAATGTTTTTGTTGTTTTCGTTGGTAATTAATTTAGGAAGTCGAAATTTAAAATAAACGCGAAAAGTTGGCAGTATTAAGAAAACTTTCTAAAGTAAGTTTGAACTTGAAATTTTGTTGCCATGTATTTGGCTCAAATGTAAAAGTTTGATTTTAAATTTGTTTCAAATATAAACGAGAAACATACATAAAACAAAACAAAAGAAAGAACTTATTAGTCATTTTGTAGTATATGTATACGTACAGGTTGGATGTCTCTTATGGACATCTCTGTAGCTATAAAAGATAGAAAAAAGCTAATTTTTTTAACAGTTTTTTGATAAAATTAATATAAGAAATTTTGCCTTTCTTTATTGCCTTCTAGAGTTCGCAGAGGTTCCTTTAGCGCTTCCAATGCTATTCCTTCTTTTTTTTGTAATAACATAAACGTAAGTTTGATGTAGAACATAATAATTAAACATACTTATTCAGTTGAAAATAATTTTGATGACGCAAAACATAATTCTTATTAAGTTTTTTAGTAAAATTATAAACATTGAATGTTGCAAAACATAACTTTTATAAACAAAGTTCTTTGATAAAGTGAATACAAAAATGTTTGCACTTTTTAAAGATCTTAGACATCTTACTTTTACTTCTTTTGGGAACATGGAACCTCCACGACACTTCTCCATTATCTTCTAGACTCCTCCTAATGTTTCCTACACTTTTCTCGTAAAAAATTTAAACAGAAGTTTATTATGTATCTCAATAAACAAACACCCTGTATCGTTGAAAATAAATTTGATCAAAATTTTATTAACAAATACTTCTTTAGAGCTCAGGGACATTTTGCTTTCACTCCTTTTTGTTTCTCTGTTGGGGCTTCTTTGAGCTTCTTCAAAGTATTTTCTTCTTTTTTCATCTTTGTTGTGACATCATGAAATCACAACTCTCTCTCTCTTTTTTTTTTCTTTTTTTGTCTACTGTTACATTACCTACTAATTACTGCTGCGTCACGCAAAGCTTAAAAACTTTCCCTCCGCTTTATTACACCTTGTCATTTAAAATTACGCTTTCCACCAACACACCGCGTAACAATTCAGGTTGGGCATCGAATTTATTACGTGCATACAAGACACACGCATTATTAAATTCACTTGCGTATGTGTTGATTTTTAATTATGCGAGAGGAATGTTTAATTTCCACGACAAATATTTGAAGTAACCCTTTCGTTTAATTAATTAGGATCAACCCTTCGCCCCCACCGTGTTATACAAATAATATGTTTCGGTTCTGATAATAAACTGTATTTGGCAGTAGCAAATATTATTTATAACCTATTATTTTATAACTTAAAAAGTTTGCTGTAAGTTGGTGGTCATGGTAGTTTTATGTTACAGAGTAATCGAAGCCAACCGGCCATAGGACTGAAACATACTCCGAAATCTAGGGTAAGTTTTTTTTCTTTTAAATTTTTCGTTTAGCAACACGTTACAAACTTAACGCTTTCATTTGATTTAATTTAATTCATTACATTAAGTGAAAAAAAGATTTAGTAGCACTTTTAAAACAATTTTCCGAAATGACTTTGGTATGTTATACTGTCTGTCCCTACGTCACAGAGACATAAGGGCGTTATGTTATCTACCTCAGTAAATTTATATTAAATTGTAGGTTATAATCATAGCGAATAATTTTGTTTTTAAATTTGCAGTATCATTTATAAAAAAAGAAAGAAATGATGACTGTTTTAGTTTAGTTAAGATTTAACGGCAGTTTTAGGAAACTGCTATTCGTCTAGTTGTAGAATCAAAACACACTGATTAAACTTCACAAGCAATTTTTTAGATAAATAAATTTACTTTATCCACATAACTTATATAAAAACCCATCACTGAAGTCGAAATAGAGGGTATATAATGACTACAATTTTTATTGGAGGAATGCCATACACTAGTGAAACAGTGAAAATGAAATGCCTCGGTAAAATAACAAAAGGAATCAATGTAAGAGATTAAAAATTGAAGTTAAAATACGTAACACACACGTAGCCAAAATAAACTCAAAAAGAAATATGAAAGAACGAAATGTAGAGAAGGGGAGAATGAGTAGGAAGACATAAGAGAATAATAGTAATTTTCAAAGAAGGAGAAAGGGTGTAGAAGGAAGGAAGCAAATGGAGAGGGAAAGAAAATATAGAAAAAACACGTAAGTATACCAGAACCCATCCAAAAGAAGAACAAGAACTTAATTGATTTACCATAGCAAGTGCATTCAAGATTCAAGAAGTATTCCATAAGAATGTACGTAACTTGAAGGATATGTATCAAAAAACAAAAGAATGTAAATTGAATATATTTCTTCTTGGACTATTTAATAGCAAGAATATAGAAATAAATATAAAGAAATATTCTTTATAATACCTATTTCGTGAATAATAGAACATGTCATACTAACTTTCTAGGCTCACCCTCATTACCAAAATTATTTGACTTTTATATTTCCACCTCTCAAAATACACGCATTCGAAAATACTATGGGATCATAAAATGTCGCCAGTCTGTTTCTTCAGGTGATTAATTGCAAAACACAGAATTATAAATTTCCGGGCTCACACTTATTACCAAAATTGTTTGACTTTCATATTTCCACTTCTCAAAATACACGCATTCCAAAATACCATGAAATCATAAAATATCGCCAGTCTGTTTCTTCAGATGATTAATTACAAAACACAGGCACTGTTTTTATCTTATCATATTATCTTGAAAAGAGAGGAGAATGCATTTTAGTGCAGTTATAATTCCTGTTCCTGTAATTCCTGATGTTGCCCTTACCTACAGAGCTCCTATTAGTAGGAATCCGGGACAGTTGCGGACTTGCACGTTTGCTGATCCGTAACATTAATTGCGCAGATAAAGAAATTGCATCTCAACATTTGCGTTCCTACATTATCCTTAAACACGTTAAGTTATAAATGAGAACATACCTAACTATTATTATCTTAATTAGTCCTTTAGTTTTTTGCAATTTACACCCAGTTATTTGTACTTGTACATGTACAAATTTATGTAGATACATTTATAAGAAGCCTTTCTCATACATTATTAGTCAAGAAAGAAGTAAAAAGGAAACCTTCGGAACTCTAGGAGTAGAATAATTTCTAAGATTTATCATACTTCAGAGTCTTTTCTACAAGTTTTATTTTTATCGACCACTGAGCAGACATTTTCAAGTGGTAACTCTATAAGAAAAAAAATAAACTTATTGCTATATAAATAAATAATAAATAATTTAACTTACAATACAATATAAATCTAAATTGCCAATTAAATTATAAATGTATAATTCCTTAAATTAATGTTATAATACGATGTAGTACGAATAATGTGTGTATATTCTTACAGATTTCATGTAATGACGCGAAATAAACATTTTATTAGTTACCAAAATAATTGCTGAAGGCCCGACTGACGGCTGAGCGTTTAGAAAAGAATAGAAACCAGAAACCAGTTACACAACTTCCAATTAATGGATTATAAACTATTCGGTTTTAAAAGAAGTTTATTCATTGACAATATTATAGATCCATAAACTCCTGCTTGCTTATCCAATGTAAATATAGGTATAGCTTTAAAAGAATCACAAGTTAATGCATAAACTCCACTTCGAAAAAAAAATGTCTAAAATGAATCCCGAAACATCAGTTGTCTTATATAAAACGTTAATTCTTCTTGATTTTAAGTAACATTTGATTTTAGTAAATAATAAACCAACAAAAGGAAGATAAAAAGGATTCTTTAATAATAATGATAATTCTGTTCTGTCAAAATTATACAAAAAGTTTGCAATCGTCACAATTGCTATGCCTACAACCTACATTCACACATTTACAAAGTATTGCGCACTATCATATTAAGGCCCAGTTGTACAATGCCAGTTTAAATTTAAGTTGAAGCTTAAACCCTTAACAATGATTATTTCAACAATTGTTGTTAAGGGTTTAAGTTTTGGCTAAAAGTTAAGCTGGAATTGTACAACTGGGCCTAAAAGTAATATATATACTTGTATTTCTGACAATGGAATAGATCAACAGCGCAGAAAAGGAGATGCTTAAGAACTCATCTCAAGAATAAAAAGCTTTAACTATGTATTAGAAACTTCTTTATAGTGATTTTGAATTCTGACATTGAAAGGTTCCTTGCGAAATTTGGTAAATAGTTTAATGGCAAAAGTTAGACCCATTTTAGCTTTTTCCTTCTTTGCAAACCAAGAATTTTCCGAGCCGCCGCAAAATGATCCCACACCAGTGTACAATAGCTAATATAAAAATGGCAAAAGGAAAAATAAACTGTTTTTAATACTTGGCAAGATATGAAATGCTTTAAAGAATAAATTAGTTTTTTTTTTTTCGAGATGGAAATCAGTACTCCCAGTTGAATGAAGACTCCTAGGCTGACACCTAAAAATTAGCATTGTTGACATCACAAGTTCTTCTTATAGTGAAAATAACGTTAGAAGTTAAAATGGCCACGTGCCTGTAAATTTCAGATTTGAGAATGGATGATTTTAGAACCGAAACATATCATCAAGTTTAGCCTTGTACTAATGAAACAAATATAAGAAAAAAATTCCAACCAAGTTTTTTGTGACCTTGGCACGTCGTTTTCCAAATTTATTGTTACAAGTTTTAGTTTCATTTAGACTTAGTTTATTTGTTACAAACCAGCTTTTAAATTTTACGAAGGTATTTATTTGTGTCACACTGTGCTAGCATCAGCGTGTGTATGTATGTATGAGGTGATATGACTCAATATTAATCGAAGATCATTATTATATTAGAAATAGCAAAGGGCCTAAAATTAACCGCTGAAGTATTCCATGTTATCAGTTATCAGTCAAGAAATATTCCTTATTTTCAAAAGCATTTAAAATAGTTGAAAGATTTTCTCGGAAGCCGTATTGTTGAAAATTAAATGTGAAGAAAGTGAAGATTTTTGTGAAGATTATAAATTATGTTATGAATTATAGGTTTAATAGAAAAATCATTGAGATAAGGTATTTGAAAGATAATATTAATTTCTTGTTCTAAAGTTAAACAGAGTCATATAGGGATGAAAAAGGAACAATGGAAAAGTGACTGAAAAACGACAAATTTGTGTTAAAGAAGATGAAAAGAATGAAAATTAATGGTATTTTAAATATGTATTCTCATCATCAAAGAATTTGAACTCTCAATAATGTCACATGAGGCAAGAGAAAGAAAGACAGACGAAGAGAAGTGTATTTTCAGGTTTACGAGAAATTTTAAAAAGAGAATTATTGGATTTGGTTATAGTTGTATCTAAAAAAATTAACAGAATTAATTGTTTCTTTTCCAAGTAAATAAAATTTATGTTATGATATAGAAAGTTAAATTCTTCTAAGAGAACTGCTACCGTGCGGTTTTTTGAAAGCAGGCCAGAGTTGGCTTTGGAATCTCCAAACGTATGTCTTAAATAAATTTATTTTTAACGATTAATATCCAGATTTGACAAGGAACAAATGTTAAAATATTGTTAAAATTGTAACCAGAATGCTTATTAATGAACAAAAATTGTTTATATTAGAAAGTTTAAATTTAATAAGACGGATGCAATTATGCTTTGCAAGTGAAGGACAACATTTCGAGCATTTATTTTGACATTAACATAGGTAAAATTATTTTGACGTTTGCCTAAAAAGTAAACTTATCTAGGATGTAAGTTTGCACATTTCACTCTTGCACTCTGGCCTGTTTTCAATAAATCGCATGTTATTTGTGACTTAAATTTATTATTACATTGCCATCTCCATCAAACATATATTAATAAATATCTTTGAACACCGATAATTTCTTTAATCCATTAGTTGGTAGTTGTGTAACTGATTTCTAGTTTATATTTTTCTCTAAATACTCTCCACCACTTGGGACTTTAACAATAACAAATAAATTGTTTATTTACTGTCATTATTCAAAATCTATAAAAATGCAAGATACAGTTGAATGCCTTAGTAACCATTGATTTTTACATTTGTTACAGTAAGGCATTAACTGTACAAGTGTCCCAAATTGAAGGGTATTCTATAGATAATAATGAAAATAGAAGGAAACTAAACAAGCATTATTGGGTGAACTTTTCAAGCTGATTTCAATGTCCAACTAAAAATTAGCTAACTGTTATCGTGTTCGTGATATAGTCGAAAAAAGAAAAAACGGTAATTTCTTCAAATCCAAATGACTTTTTGCTTTTGAAGTTAACAAAAAATGTTAAAAGCGTTTTAATAGTTTTTTTTAAACGTAAATCGTGATTTTCTAATCAAGTAATTTAAATACTTTACATTAGCCGAGCTACAGACAAAACATATATTTCTTAAACAGAAGTCATAGTTGATTCTAGCGTTTTTTTATATTTTTGGACCATTGAAACCAGCTTGAATAGTGGGCTCAATTATGTTTATTTAGTTTTCTTCTATTTTCATTATTAACTGAGATATCATCATAGACATCAATTTGGGACAGCCTGTAGAGTAAATTATGTCTTGCGTTATAAATCTAGGCCTTTTTTTTAAATTATACATTTATAATTTAACTGGAAATTTAGATTTATATTGTACTGCAAGTTAAATTATTATTTTTTATTTATATCCTGTTCAATTTGAAACGTTCACCATTGCTAACCTTTTTATTTTTGAAAATATAATTCGGTTAAATGGGCAAAGATTCTATAGTTTTCATGCTGATTCTGAATTTCTAATCAAAAAACCAATTGCACTGATAGCTGTCCAAATATTTGTGCAACCGTATTTTCTTTTTTTTTTTAATAACAATTTTGTAATTTTTGTAATTAATTCGGCAGAGATACAACATAACAAAATAATTGGAGAAAATTATTTTCGAATGAGTAGGCCAAGCTTATGCATACAATCAAGTTGCCTCGATAACTGACAAATGATATCTATCAAATGTGCATGTACAGGATGGATCAATTTCGATGTCTCTTATGGCCATCTCTGTAACTATAAGAGATAGAAAAAAACTAGTGGCCAACTCTCGATCTCTTTTTTAGAGGTAAAGTCAATAGACTAAACAAAAATTGGCTATCCTCGTTTGTTTCCGAGTTATAGGCAAAAATTAACATTTTCGAGTTTTCGCCAAACGCGCATATCTCGTTTATTTTTACAGATATTAAAAAACTGTTTTGAAATTATTAGGACACTTTTTTGAAAATAATTCAGTGGTCTAGTTGGTTTCTTGATATTTAATAAAATTTTCGAGTTATAACATAAAGTTATATTTTTTTAAATGGAAATCATAGTAGGAAATGCCACCGTCAAATAGAGATTTTTTTTCTGTTTTCAAAAATATATACTTTGTTGGGTTTATTTGTTACAATTAAAAGAATAAAACGCCTTTTTTATTATTCTTGAGTCCCTTCTATTCTTAGTAGGCTGGTTTCAACAAAGGCCGACAATTTTTTTGTTTGTTTTTATTAAATATCAACTCTTGTTCAAATACTTTGACAGTTGCAACCGCATAAAGAGAAAGAAAGATAGAACGAGCATCCTCCACAAGTCACAAAGATTACAACAATACTGATACCATGTGGTTTGGGTCAAATTCCAAATTATGTAATTTCATTTAATATTTAGGTTTAAAACGTATTTTTTAGATCAAATATGCATTTCATAGGATAATGAACTAAATTATATGTATAAAATAAAAACATCTTAAAAATAAGAAGTTATAGCAGAAAAAGTTAAAGAATATTGAAATGTAAGTAGATAATAAACACAACTCTTGATATATCACAATAAATAACTTAAAACCCAGAAAATAATATCAAAATAATATTACAATTTAAACACTGCCGCGCTAAAATATGCAGCCAACTCATGTTGTAACCCAACCCAGCTCTATCGGCGTTAGCTTTCTATCTTTTATGTTCATCGCAATACCTCTCACTCTTGTGCTACCCAATCATCAAATCTTTGTTAATATTTAATAAAAACAAAAGAAAATTGTCGGCTTTTATTGAAACTAGCCTACTAAGGAAAAAATGCAGCAAAAATAATAAAAAAGACGTCTCATTCTAATAACTATAAGAAATAAACCCAACAAAGTATATATTTTTAAAAACAGAAAAGAATCTCTATTTAATGATGGCATTGCCTACTATGATTTCCATTTAAAAAAATATAACTTTATGTTATAACTCGAAAATTTTATTGAATATCAAGAAACCAACTAGACCACTGAATTATATTCAAAAAAGTGTCCTAATAATAAATAATAATAAACTTTAGTTTCTAAATTTGAGGCTAGAATTTAGTTTCAGTTCATCTGGTAAAGCATTGAAAACTTTGATACACATGTAACGCGGGCTGCGTTCAAATAAGGCAGTATAATGTAATGGTACACTAGGGTGATCACCTCTCCTAGTTTGCATACCTTTGTTAAAATGTGAATTAGAATAAAACTTTGATTTGTTATTAAATAAAAACATTGAATACACCGTCAAAATGTTTGTTTGGCGAAACAATGGTTTCTTTGTTGGACTTAAAACGGATTTTTCTAATTATTCGCTTTTGCACGTTTAGTCTCTGAAGATGCACCCCATATAATGATACCATACACTTTGCACATAAGCGTAGTAAAATATTATCAGTGTTTCTGTAGCAACAGTATCTCTAATAAAATGAATTGCATATGCTGCACTAGACAACTTTTTACTAACACCGATAATATGCACATCCCAATGAAGCGTAGAATTAATTTTTACGCCTAAAAATTTCTCAACTTGTAAGTATTTAACAGATTTGTTATCTATTTTCACCAATGGGCTGACGTCATATGTGTTTCCGTGGATATTTTCAAATAGAACAAATCCTGATTTTAAAACGTTTAATTTCAAGTGATTACTTAGACACCAGTCACTCATTTCATACACTGCAATATTGGCCGACGCAACTAAATCATTAAATTCATTGTTAACCAAGATGATAGAAGTATTTTATTAGAGTGATATGTGATGGTGAAAAAGCAGAGTCCATATCATTTACGTAAACGCTAAATAAGAACGGTGCAAGAACAGAACCTTGCGGAGTGCCCATTTTAAAACTAACAGTATCTGATTGATACGTGTGGTTAAGTATATTACCTTTAGGTCCTTTGATCTCAACAAGTTGTGTTCTATTTGTCAGAAAAGACTCAATTAATTTGAGAGCAACACCACGCACACCGTAACAATATAATTTATTTAAGAGAACCGAATGATTGATAAGATCGAAGGCGCGCGTGAGATCAAAAAATATACCCATGGTATGCTGACCTTTATCAAGACCTTCATGAATTGTAGAAAGCGAATCAAAAAGAGCAGTATGTATATGTATGTAGCTTTAAGCTAACAGGATTTCGATCCAAAAATTTAGTTCTTGCACCTTTTAGTTTGCTGTGAGCTATGAGCTTTCGCTAATATTTATTAGCTTCATCAGAAATCTAATGGTGTACAACATAATTTTTAACAAAGTTAAAGCAATTTCCTCTTTGTCGTTTGAAATCCTGTTAGCTTAAAACTATGTATAAAAGTATTCTACCCAACGCTCAATACTCCTTGGTTGAATAATAATAACAACAGATTCTTGTAAATTCGGTCAGTACACAAGGTATTAGAAGGAATATCACTGTCTCACTTCATAGTAAGTAATTTAGGGAATTTTTTTTTAAACAATGTTCTCATTCGAAAGTGCTGAATACACCTTTCGATTTAGCAAATTAATTATTTATCGAACATCTGGCACATGTAGCTACAAGTCGGCAAATGTAAAATCTTAATTAGTGCCGAAGTGCAAATATGCATGAGCGCAACTGCCCCGATGCCTTCTGGTAGTACCCAAGTAATATCAACCCTCTAATAATCACTATCAGGTATCAAAATATCTCAACGGGTCTATGGTTCAGCCTTCGTCTCAAACTTATACCAATTTGTATTTTTGTATGTGTATACTCTGGGTCTGGCTCATGCTCCCAAAAATTACCTGAAATTGACAGTTGACGTTTCGTATACTTTGTAGCTGAAAGTTGGTATTACTAACACCTTACACTAGATTATAGTGATAAAATGATGGGATCTTTGGAGAAGAAAATCAATGCCAATTCACAACAAGCGGCGATTCTGAGCCTTTAGAAAACACCGCGTTACGTCCCCGTCTAGCCAATGAGACGACAAGCGGTTTAATGTGACTCACTCAGTCGCTCGGCAACTGCTGCAGGAGGAGCACGTTAGCGCCGTTTATCTCCTGTTTATAAACAACATATGAGAAACAAAACGTGTTTCTTGACCGAACTTGAAGCGCACCTCGTCTTCGCCTGTGCTTCACGTTTGCGCCACGTGAAAACACGCTCGGTTTCAGAATTCTGTGTTTTCAGTTTTGTGTTGTTTTGTTGTTTTTTGTTCGTCAGTGTCATGAAAATGTTTGCGTGTGCTCGTTTTTGTTTCCTGTAAATTTCAGTGAACTGTGGTGTTCAACTCCCGGGTAAACTCACTCACAGGTATTGCTGGCTCAGCTTTAACAGATAACTCCATACGTGTATGTGCCTGTTGTTATTGTTGTTATTTTGTTGATGTTACGATGAATGAACACGGTCGTCGACGACCGTGGTTTGAATTTACTTGCAGAGAAAGTATTTTTTTTGTATGGGAGGCGGCGCATATTGTGCCCGAGTATTTTTACCTCGCTTTTGAAGCCGGTTTTACAATAAGTAAATAAAACCACAACTACCTGTATACGTACCTGTTTAGATTCTACTCTGTGCTTATACGTTAAGTTCAGTGTTTCTGAGGCAGTATTTTATTAAAACGAAGATTTTATTGCTGCATCTATTCATACCTGTATGGTATGGATGGACCATTACCTAGTGGAATTGTTGACCATGAAAGGAATACTACGAGTATCAAATATTTTAAGCAGTCTCAGGCAGATTTTGATACGTGCTTTTACTATAAAAGGAATTTAATTGATCTTATAACAAAATATTCACGTTCCCTATTTACATTAGGTGCGCATCTCAATGTTTCCGTTTCACTAACAGTACCACAAGAGTAAGTAAATATAAATTATAATCGAAGTTGGCTAATATGCTATGGTAAACCTAGCCAGCGGTCCTCAACCTTTACATTCGTGGACCAATTGACATACCGAGAACGAAAAGTTGTACCTACTTCATATTTAAGTGGTCACTGTTAATAGGTACAATGTATAATTGAGGCGCTGATTTCAAAAACAACATAAGTCCAAAAATGAAGTTTTGAGAAAATCGATAAACGCTATCTTCATAACCGTTAAAATTATACCGTGCGTTCAATTAAAAAAAAACGGTCAAGTAGGCTGTAACATGCTTTAATTTTTGTAAAATATTTTGTAAATTAGTAATAAACGTTTATTTTTGAATGTCTTCTTCTAAAGGCTCATTCAGAATTGAATTAGTGCAGAAAATTAGTGCAAATAGGTACTGCAGATTGGCCGTGCAAATGTTTGACAGATGTATTTTGATGTGTCTATTCACAATCAACAGACGTTTTGCACTAAGTTGATTGTGAATAGATACATCAAAATACATTTGTCAAACATTTGCACGGCCAGTTTGCAGTACCGATTTGCACTAATTTTCTGCACTAATTCAATTCTGAATGATACTTTACATCACTCCAACTCAAAAGAGACGTTGCAAAAATAAATGTTTATTACTAATTTATTAAACTTTTTACAAAAATTACAGCCTTCTTGACCTTTTTTTTTATTGAACGCATGTTAGTTTACAAACTTACAAGCGCTGTAAATCTGTATAATATTCCAAGCAACACGGACTGGTTTAATAAACGTTGATAAAACTATATTTTAGTTTAATTTTGGTTATGGTATACCTATGTAATTAGTATCACAAACTCTTTTAAACGGACACTAAATGACGCATAAACACTTAACGTTTCGCAGTCGTTCGACAGCTTCGTCAGAGTTTGTGATACAATTTTCATCGGACAAGAACCAGCTTTAATTATGTAATTAGTGTATATTATACGCATATGGTAAAGGTTTCATAAATATTATTAGTATTTTAAACGAATGTGGCATGCCCAATTACTGAATTGACATGAAAATAAATTTCAAAGTAAGACCAAATGGTTTAAAAAACGTTTATAATACTGTAATAATACATTTATAATACGTATGTCAAAAACGTGTTTATGGTAAACGAATAATATATGTTTCTCACTCGGACATTATAACGTTTATAACAATAATTTAAACATAAAAAAAACGTTTATTAAACCATTTTGTGTTGTCTGGGATGTGAGGTTTTTAAACGGACAAACAACACCAACATACGACTTGCAAAAAAAAATCACAAGATACCGGTAACATCTCGATTTTGTCCATTTTGGACATATGCTGTTTTTGAAATCAATGCCTCAATTTGTTAAGTATGTCAAAATCGACTGGGAAACTAATATCGTATGATTTTTAAAATTTTAGATAAAGGGAGGCCGTGATAGCCAAACGTATGGCGTAAAATTAGCAAATACAACAATTTATTCAAAATAATATTTACAAAACATCAAAAGGCATTCATCATTGAATCATATTTTCGCAGTGATGTTAACCAAAACGTACGTATGAGTTAATGTAAGCTGTATGTTTTCCTCTTCACGGCCTCCCTTTATCTAAAATTTTTTAAATCATACGGTATAAGTCTAAGGCCAGCGGTTCTCAACCTTTTGATTCCTAGACCGACTGACATGCCAAGAAGGAAAGATTGTACTCGTAATTGACTTTCTTCATATTTAAGTGGTCACAGTTATATAATTTGTTAAATATGTCGAAGTCAACTAATATACAAACATGAGCCTTTTCTCACGTTTAAGTAGCCACTGTTAATACCTTTGTATAAATATGCATAATTTCACAAAGATAGCGAACTGTTTCACGCAGGTGTCCCACAGGAGTAAATTTTGTACTTTATTTTGTTTTTGCTCTTCATTAACGTTATCATTTTGTTTGTAGGTTACATGTTAATTAAAGAGATTTAAATAAATTATGTGTAAATAGTAAATTTATTTGCAAATTATGTACAATTTAATTACAATGCCTTCCTTTATGTCCATACTGTACTATTAGCATAACAATTTTCGTCTAGGCATCTAACGCGTGATCAATATCTTTTCTAATTAAGTGACCTATGGAGACAAAATCATGTGCCTTTGATTAGTTCATTATTTCAAATGCCATTTGAATTATTTTTATTGCATTCCTATCGTTTTGTAAAGGAATGCAATATAAAATGTATTTCAAATGGCATTTGAAATAATGAACTAATCAAAGGCACATGATTTTGTTTCCATAGGTCACTTAATTAGAAAAGATAATGATCACCTGTTATAAACAGATAATGGATTTCATTTCAACATTCTGATTAAATAATGACACCTACAGTCATGTCCAAAATGACGTTTAGCGCATATGTACCATTTATCTAATCTGATATGAAACGGCTTCTGCGAACTTAAAGAAAAGTTGTTAGTTGACTGCTAGAACTCACAACTCTACCTAATCTGAAATGTATGCGTTCGTTCATATTTTGACAGAACGGTTGATCAAGCTCACGAAACGTCAGTAAGTACATAATTTAATATGCAGGTGATTCTTATTAAATAATGTTATATCTTGAAAAGTAAGAGATGCAGAATTGTTTTCACATTTTTTCCGTAATCCGTGAAATCGATTACTGGCGTTATTTTGTCGGATTTAATAAGAATCACCCTTAAAAGTTAAATTTTTTAATAAATGGATAAAGCAAATTTTTATTTTCTCAAAGATAATTCTTGTGCATTGTTGTCTCTGGTTCTTCTTTCTTGAGGGTTCTATCAGCCATCTATCATTTTTTGATACCTCATTTACGTTATCCGATTTGGCCATTATATTCTCATTACTTGTTCCTCAGACATCTATTAATAATTTTTTCTAAATTTTGTCCATGACCATCCAGGTTAATTAATTTTAGCTTATTTGAACGCCATATGATATTCATATTTGCCTTGCTCTATTCATCCTGAACTGCATACCAATAGTTTGAAGTTGCTGAGTCATTTGTTACAACACTACCAGAATACGAAAACCTCTTAAACTCCTAGAATTCTGTCTTCTAACTCCAAAACCATCGGATCCTTGCTTTGCAAATACTATTGTTTTTTCTTTTCTCCTGTTTATTTCTAATCTCATTTTCTGCAGTTCCAATTGACGACCGCTTTTTAAGAAACTTGATATAAACAAATACAAAAAAAATATTCTTTTGTAAGGTACTAGTTTGCAGTGCATTTTTTTAAATAAAATAATATTTGGACACATTTATAACATTTTGTAACATGCTTTGAGAATATTATTAATACTTGTACAACAATCTCTTTCTCTAATTAACGCTTATGCACATGTATACCACTCATACTAGCTTTTCTGACTTATTTACTTGTATTTTAATAAAACTGGCCCGTTAATACATGCACACAATCAAATTAATCAAATTCTTTTGTAAGGTACTAATTTGTAACGCATTTTTTTATAAACAGTATTTGAAAATTTTTATACCATTTCGTTAACATACTCTGAGAAGATTGTTAACACTTGTACAACAATCTCAATGTCTAATTAACATGTACACAGGTATACCACTCATGCTGGTCTTTCTGACTTCTTAACACTTGTACGTACTTCAATAAAACTGATGAGTTATACAGTTAATACATGCACACAATCAATTCTTTAAAGTAATACTTGAAAATATTTATACCATTTCGTAACATACTCTGAGAAGATTGTTAACGCTTGTACAACAATATCAATGTTTAATTAGCACTTGTACACATGTATACTATGACTTTTAACACATGTATACCACTCATACTAGCCTCTCTACTTATTAACACTTACACTTCATTAAAACTGACCCTTTAATATGTATACACAATCGATTCCTCTAATATGTATGTCAGTAGATGGCATATTAACACATATTCGAGGAATTTAGAGAGAATATAGAAAAATCTAAAGATAAAATGACCAAATTATAAAATGTTAGCTACAAATTACATTTTTCTAATATTGTTTCATAGGTATTGCGTTTTGATTTTGACAATAAACATGTTACTTTGTAAATTATTAAATATACTTTGGGTATATCTTATGGAATCGATGGTACATTATGAAGGAGTTCTACGGTATATATTCCTAGTAACATAAATCGAATACGTTCAAGCACAAGTTTCCCCATTCGTCAGATTCTTTTGGACGAGGGTCGTACAAAGCAGTTTATTTCACTTCTACTTGCATCTTCTCATATAATCATCTTCGATGTTTGGCCATATGTCGTATCATAAGGTAAGGCAATCAACGCGTTCCGAGGGTGGGAAGTTTTTTGTATGATTACCTTATATTCCAGCGCCACCAACTCAACAGAAAAGTGATAATTTCCCCCATCATTTCCTCGCCATTCTACCCAAGAAATCGGATTTGTCAACAGATGGAAATTGCTTGGAGGCAATGAATGCAGAAATTTATCCATAATGTGATGATATGTAACCGTTATACATTGAGGGTATTCCCGCCCCCGCCGCAGAAATTTTCGATACCATCTCGGGTCTATTGATTCATTCATAACATCACCATGAATTTCCTTTACTTATTTAATAAAAGAAAGAAATCGAATGGAATACCTCATGTTGCAATAGATGGAATTTCCAATTTCTCTGTTATTTTTAAACACGCAACCGCAACTGCAACCACGTATATATAATTAACGTGGTGAAACTTGTACAGAAGTTAACTAAAGAGTGATTTAACCTTGGCTTATCGAGCTCGTTATCTGCGCATGCGTAATTTGCAATGTAGTTTTCGTACGACCCTCGTATGTACATACTCTGCTTAAGTAAATCGATTTTTGTTTTAAACTTAGGTACACAGTTAACCAGACGAGTTTAATAGGCAATACTTAAGAAAATCGGTTAATAAATTGCATTTTTTAAACTATTTCCAGGTTATTACATTACACATACATACGTATGTACGTAGGTATGTCGTAAGTGACTTGAACTCGGTGAAACTCTACTGACTAATTGAGAGCAAGGCTTTACCCTTCAGTGCGTCTCACGTCATAGCCTGAATAAATATGTTTTACCGCGACATAAACATTTGTGATATTTATATCTCGTATTTGTAAACAGTGATATAATTATTTATTTATAGAGGATAAAAAAAGGTAACAAGAAGTAAAATTGTGTGGCTAATAATTATTTAAAATAATGTTTTCCGTACGAGGATTGACAAACATTTTATGTACGCGCACATTTTATATTTCGTCTTAAAATTATTTTAAGTGCTCGACCTTGCTCGGATTAAATTTTTAACTAGATTGGTTAATCACTCTGGAAATAGCCTGGTAATTTATCGGTGGAATTGAACCGCATAACATAAATAAAACATTTTTTTAATGTAGCCCCGTGTAATGAAAAGATTTTATTGTGTTCCATTCCAAAGAGTATTTACACGATGATTTTTGAAAAATGTTACGACCGTGATTCCGAAGCGTAATCCACACAACCAAAAAATGTTTCCAGCTTTTTAGATCTGTTTGCCGGCGAGAACTTCAAAGTGATGTGCTAATCGATTTAGCTGCTGCACGTGTAGTATTTTCCAAAGCATTTTCGGTATTAACGTGCGATTATAAATAGTAACCGGAATCTTTTGAATTAAAACCGGAAAAATCACGAAAAATGGAGCATGTTTAAATACATCAAAGTAAAATTTATGTTTGTGGAATAAACCACAGCGATCCTTTAAATTTATTTAATGTTTCATTTATTCCTTGTAATTCATGGCAACTACTTACCTACTTATTATTACTTTTTAAATTATTTTTCCGTGATCACCTTATATGTATGTACACGACATACAAATCATAAATTTAATTCAAACGATAAAGGCAAACATTCAACCGACTTGACTGCAAACAATAATTAGTTACGTTCGGATTTAAAACAACGCTTTAGTCTTTATTCCAGTGTCAACATTAGATGAAGCAACAACTGTACATACCTACACACGGATTATATTAACATTATAAAATTCGTTTGGTTAGTCAGAACAGACGATTGCTTATTTGATATGCATGGTGAATCATATGAAAACTTGATGAGTTTACTAAAAACTGCTGCCTGCCAATGTTGTTGTTTTGGTATTTATTTAAATTTGCGACTTTGAAGATGCACTCGCAATCGCAGAATTCTAAAAGCACGAGCCACCGTAAACTAAATATTATTTACAGGAAATTGCTGGGATAGTATTAAGAGAGGAAGTTCATATTTATGTGTGGTCATAACAATGGCATCATGCGATTAGAATGGTATTTAATATCAAACATTGCGGAACAAGCGTTTATGTATAAACAGAAACTATAATACTATATATATATTTATCGCAAAAAAGAAATAATTTTATGATTAGGAAAGTTATTGGAGGTTTTTAACAAAACTTTAATTTATATGCTATTTATGTTTTATCTACATACACTACTGTACATAAATAATTGGCCAATTATTGTTATTTTTTAGATAACTATATCAGAGATACTCACTCGTCAAATTAAACAAACAAACTTTATTTTTATTCAACTATTGGATAATTGCTATCCCGATCAATTATTCTGTGACTGAATGAATAACTGCACATTTTTATCTCTCCGGTATTAACAAGAAAGAATTATTGCAAATATTATTATTTATTTTTTAATTATTATGCAGCGTACAACAAAACAAAAACGAAGGCAATAATCAATTTTATCGCGTCATATACTACTGAAATGTTGTTACATAAATTAAAACATGTCGTTTACTTGTGGGAAGTTTCTAAAAAAAAGTTCTTTGAAAAACATGTACAAAAAATAACATTAATTACTTTTGAGATTGTAATCATTATGTGTATTACAAAATGGCCGAGTTAAAGTATTCTTTTACGATTGGGAAATACACCCCTAACGTTACAAAGAAATATCTTTCATAGTAACTAGGAAAAAGGTACAAATAAAGATGGATGAGGGTCAGGTGTCAGTAGCGTAGCGGTCCCCTTCCTTAAACAAATTCAAACTAGCACTCTCCCCCCCACTCCATGAATTAATTGATGTTTACAAGAAAAAATATAAGCACTCACCGGTCTGCATCCCTTCTACAACCTGAAGTGGAACTAAAAAAATTCAAATGTTACTTGAAAAAATTTGTAATTTAATTATATTTTCCGGGCAAATTTTATAGCGCGTGAAGTTTTTTTTTTCATACACAACAACTTTTATAAAAACTGTCCAGAAAATTTGTTTGGAAAATTTTCAAATGAAACAAACAAAAATTGATACGTACCCTACCATGATTCGCAGCGTACAAATCTATTTCTTAAATTCACCCTGCTACAGCAATCCGGGGAAAAAATCACCAACCACTTTCACTAGATAACACCTCTGAAAAAGAAAATTATTGTTTAATAAAAACTGTATCCCTTACACGGTGAAAATTTTATTGTTGAATTAATCACAATTGTGATACTTTTGGTGTCATCCATACGACACAAATTTGTATTGTTAGTTCAACGGTTTTTTTTTTTGTAGAAATCGACAAGTGTTGTTTTTGTCACTGATTAATAAACTCACACACAACATACCTTGTTAATACTGTTCATCATTGGCATTAACCTAAAATAATTCTTGTTTTTTCATAACAATATTTTGTGAGTCCATATACGCAAAAGAAAAACTAAATCACCTTCTCTTTATAATAGATCTTACTACAAATTGTGTGCGTGAGTAAAGGTTTACTACATAAAATGAAAACAACATTGCTGTTAAGCTAACAGCAGGATTGGAGTAGTAGTGGTGTTCAGAAAAAAAAGCTTTTTGAACTGATAAGTTGTATTTTCAAGTAGATTCTTATTGTTGGATCAAAATATTTAACTAAATTTATTTTTATTAACACCACTGCCGATGTTTCGCCTATCTCCGTAATCGAAGTTGCTCAACTATGTTCTTCATATCAGTAATACAATTAAAGTAATGAAAATTATAAGTTAAATAAATTCACCACCACTGTCACCCAGCACAAGAAATAAACTAGAAGTTAGAAGTTAGATGTCGAACTAGAAGACCTAGAACTGAGCAAAAATCGCAAGTAAGCCTAGAATTGTTCAAAATTCGAAAATTCAGGTTTTTAAGATTATTTCCAAGCTTTCCAGAAATGTGATTTAAAAAAAAATGATTATTTCAAATCTTTAGTTTTTTCTTGAGCTTCTCACTTTTTCGATTTTTTATTTACTTATTTTTTTATTGAAATAGTTGATTACGTTCCTGAACTGCCCAGCAAAATCAATCGTCATTTGTTTTTTTATGAGACCATAGAAACAGAAGCTAGCGATCCTTGTTATTTCAATGTGATTCTTTTTTTAAATTTTTTATCATTTCAATTCCTTTGCCAAATAATCATAGTCTTTTATTTTTCCATTTGCTTGTCAGTTCTTCGATTTTTTTTTAAATTTAATTTTCTATTTAAAAAGTTAATTACGTTTCCGAACTGCCCGGCAAAATCAATCATCATCTTTTTTTTATAAAACAGAGAAGCTGTTTCGATTCTTGTTATTTTACCGTGATTTTTAATATTTAAAATTCGTTCGCCAAAGAATTAACGGTCTTTTGTCTTTCCTTTTACTTCTCAGTTCTTCGATTTTTTAAAAAATTTATTTAATTGATTTAATTTAAATTTATTGAAAAAGTTTCGATTCTTGATATTTCAGTGTGATTTTATATAATTTTTAATCATTTGAAATTCGTTAGCGAAGTAATCGACAGTATTTTGTTTTTCCTTTTGCTTCTCAGTTCTTCGATTTTTTAAAATGACTGTTAGGAGAAGTCAATCGTCTTTAATTTTTTTTTTAATGAGATTGTAGAAACAGAAAGCTCTCGATTCTTGTTATTTCAGTATGATTTTTTTTTTTTCAATTTTTAATCGTTTCAAATCCGTTTGCGAAATAATCAACAATCTTTTGTTTCCCGATTCTAGTTCCTAGTTTTTGGTTTGAAATTGCCGAAAATTCAATTAGAAATAATTTTGAATTAAAAAATGCGTCCAACTTTTTTTTAATTACCTTTAATGATATTAATGTTAAGACACTCTTCGATTTTATTGATAAGTAATACAAATAAGTCAACAAATACAGATAAACAAATTGTACGTCAGAACGCCGCTAATACATTTTTCACTTATTTGCGCTTGCGTCCATCACTCACACCGTGTTCGTAAGTAGGTGTCGTACTTGTTGCTTCACCCGCGAACTAGTGGCGCGAACTTTTGAATTTTTGAAATTGTCGTTAACATTAATAATTTTTTTATTATCGATATATTTTTGTTTTCCTTTCGCTTCTAAGAAGTTTATTAGCTCTAAACTCGCTTCTTTTCAAATTGGCCCCGAATATTCAAAAATTCGCAATAAATGTCAAAAAAAAAATTGTAAATCACGAAAATGATCATAATCATGAGTTTTGGGTCGAATTGGTTATTTATCGAAAATATTACTGTTGAAATAGTCCAAAGTTGTCGTCCATCGCAAAATCAAAAAAATCACCGCAAAATCGAAAAAATCATCTCAAATAAAAAATATGAATAGCCCAATTTGGGATAAATCGCGGCATGTGGTAACCCTGCTTCATCAACGAACCGTGCATCTGCTTTAACGCAAACGCAAAATTATTTTATTGCAAACTGTTGATACTGCATCAACAATAATGTGTTAGAGTCGAATTACGGTATTGACGTATCAAACACAAAATAATGAATACTGTGCCTCTCAATTTTTTAACCATAAACACTTTAGTTTAATTATTTGTTGAGTATAAAATTCAAATCGAAGTTCTCTATAAAATTGTTATAACTGCACCCAAACTATGTTCTTCGCTCAACTCAATATTTATGTATGGCTGAGTAGCAATATTTCAAGTCTATTTGCGATTAAATTAACAATATGATTAATCTCCATGTATAAGGACTTTTTTAGTGGATTGAAAAGCGATCTGTAGGGCGTCATCAAATTCTTAAATAGTCTTACCTATTATTTAATAAATTGCGTAAATATAATCACTTTAAAACACAAAAATTAATTACACTGCAACGTGCAACACCTCGCACTTAAAACAGTAACTGGCCCGGTTAACAACGTGATAATGCGGGGCAAAGCTTACTGAGTGTTTTTGCTGGAAGCAAAGACCCAATCAGCTATTGTATTTTTTTGCATAAAAAACGCTAGGAGCTCATGATTTATATGAAGGATGCGTTTTTTGTCAACACACAACACAAAGAATGCGTGCACGAGTAAGTTTTCGTGGCACCTACTTTTTTAAACCTATATTTAATTCTCTTATGCCGGGTTTCCACAAGGCCAGTAAACAGGCCAGTAGCTGGAATCCAGTCACAGGGGGCATATCCCGTTTGTGCCATGAAGATTATTTCTGTACCTGCGTTCTTACAATCCGTTGTACCGTTTGCGCCACTTCTGATAGGACGTTTGAGCCACGACATTTACATAAATCAATTAAAAATATCAAGGACGATTTCGAGTAAATTTTTATTCCACATACATGTCTTACATACACCAAAACATTTATATTTATACACAAAAATTAAAACAAAATTCAGGCAAAGGAAAAATAATAATAGTATTAACTTTCAAAATCAAGTAAGAAAAAAAAATGAACAGTAAAATACATAATAATATTCAAAATTAGTAACATTAAACTCTAAACTTAAAAGTAAACAGGATACATACAGTGCGAGTCTCTAACTTGGAATAAATTCAGTAAAGCAGACAGGTTTTTTTTTGGAAATATGCTCGGATACGTCAATTAGTATTTTAAATTGCGCTCTTTTTCATCTAAGCACATTTTATACAGCGTGTCCCAAATTTGAGATATGACGTCATCGACTATTTTTTTAAATGGCAATCCTATTTTTCTATGACTATTCTTAAAGTGTATAATCAAGTTACACATGCGTACCAAATTTCAAATTTTTATTCCTTTTCATTTGAAAGATATTTAACAAACATTAACTAATCAAAAAATGAAGAAATCTGAAATTCAATAGTCATAAATTCACTTCACTAAATGCTCAAAATGTTGTCCATGTACTAACTGACAATACCCTAAACGGAACTTAAACTCGTTTTGAACATTTCTAATTACTTCGGCGGAAATTAGCCTATACTTCCTGTCTTATTCGTTCTTTCAACACCTCAATATTTTCTGGCTTGGTCTTAAAAACTTTGCTTTTCAAGTACCCCCATAAGAAATAGTCCAGCGGTGTTAGATCCGGAGACCTGGGTGGCCATTCAAAGGGTCCTCTTTTACCAATCCATCTGCCTGGAAATACATCATCCAGATACTCACGGACAGGTCTTGCAAAATGAGGAGGAGCACCGTCTTGTTGAAACCAGATGTTTGTATTTAGGACATCAGCTTCAACCGGATCAGGAAACAGAGTAGCCAAATTCGGAACCAGTTCTTCCTGTAAGAATTCTAAATATCTCACTCCATTGAGATTTTCTTGGAAGAAAATTGGTCCTATTACTCGATCACCAACAATCCCTGCCCAAACATTGACTTTATCGGGATGTTGAGTGTGGCCTTCCCTCATCCAGTGTGGGTTGTTGTCTGCCCAATAACGACAATTTTGACGATTTACCTGACCATTTAACATAAACGTTGATTCATCAGAAAACAGGACGTTTTCTATGTTTAGAAAATTTCTGTTTAGTAGATCCATCATTTGTTCGCAAAACTTGAGTCTTCTATCCGGATCTTCTTCGGTGAGTTCCTGGAGGATTGCCATTTTATAAGGATGCAATTTTTGCGCTTTGAAAATTCTTGCCACTGACGACTGGCTAATTTCGACTTCCCTAGCTATCTGCCTAGTGGGGACATGACAATTTGTTATTTGATTATTGGTTTTTCTTAAATGCCCGTTTTCCCGAAACTGTTTTTCAATCTTGCTTACGGTACTTTGCGATATGGGTGGTAAATCAGGATATTTCTCTCTGAATAAGTGAATAACTTCATTTTGTGTTCTTGTCCTATCTCCGTAGCCAATCATCATTAAAATTTCAATCTTGCGGGTTTCAGTTAAGTAAGGCATTTTGGCCGATTTTTCAACAAACGGTGTTTATCACAAGACGACAAACTAATAATCTCCTCACTCAATACGAGTCGAATGCGATGCTGCTTTTTTTACTTGTTCTTAATAACTTAAGTGTCTTTATAACATTGTGATAAGACGTCAACCCAGTTTAACAAAAAATTAGTTGATGTTTGTTAAATATCTTTTAAATAACAAGGAATAAAAATTTGAAATTTGGTACGCATGTGTAACTTGATTATACACTTTAAGAATAGTCATAGAAAAATAGGATTGCCATTTAAAAAAATAGTCGATGACGTCATATCTCAAATTTGGGACACGCTGTATAAAATGTTCTTAGATGAAAAAGAGCGCAATTTAAAATACTAATCGACGTGTCCGAGCATATTTCCGAAAAAAAACTGTCTTTGCTTTACTGAATTTATTCCAAGTTAGAGACTCGCATTGTATATGTACAATTAATTGTGGAATCATGCAGACTTTTTAATTCTATACGACATTATAATTATTAATTGTTTTCTGGTTATTTCGCCATAATAAAAGCTTTTATTAAATCGCGAATGAAATGACTCGCAAGCATTTGTTGTTATTTCTAAAGTTCCACTTGGATCTGCCCACAATTGGGGTGGAAACTTGCTATCTTGGGATATATAATTTTCCACGAGGTAGTCCGCGAATTTTGTTACTCTCTCATCGTTAGGCTGCTCATTTGCGAGATCGAATGCAAAAAAATTTCCATCATCGTGTGGATTTAAAAATAATAATCCAAAAACATGAGTAAGCCATTTCCCTATATCCGAGTTAGCTCTCATGTATTCAGAACTTAGTCCAAAATTTTGGATTTTTCTCCACCAAGTCTGAGTTAGGTCAAAACGACAACCTCGAATTTTTGCGTTGCTCCAAACTTCGTTTATCGCTAAATGAATTGCTTCCTCGAAGTCCACTATCACATATTTTGGATAAAAATGTAGTTTCGTATTCTCACATTTATTTATAATACTTTTGAAACACTGTGCGTAAATAAAAAGTGAGCAAATAAAAATCAGATTAGGGTAGGCGGTGCAAAGAAAATGTATGTCTGTGATTAACTGAATTAAGTAATGTAGTACATTCATGGGCTGTCAAATTTATTGACGTTTTATTTAAGTACAGACATACATTTTCTTTGCACCGCCTACCTTAATCTGATTTTTATTTGCTCACAGGTTATTACGACGTTTGTCGGGTAGGAAACAAAATATTAATGGAACGTAATGTCCGTTTTCTATACCGTGCAATGTAAACATCTGACAGAAGTATTTTGTACAGTATTCGAATGTACCATCCATATACACTCTATCCAGAGAACATAAAAATTGAAGATTTCTTGTGCAACTAAACACAATTAAATTGTTTACATTGTCATTTATCAGCAAAAAAATTTCACTTTCTGAAGTTACAAGTATCATTTTTTCAAGTGTAGTATGCACTTCGCCTATACTCTTTGGGAGAGCATGATACTGAGCTCTTCTGGACCTATAAAGGGCTCTGCGTATGTAGGAGACATCATTCACTGTAATATTATTCGGGGGTGTTTTCGATAGCTTTTCTGATTATTTTTCCAGGTTTTTCACCTAACTCATCCACCGCTTTTCTTTTGCATTTGCTAGCTACAATGTGACGATTAACGTTTTTCGGTTTCTCATGATTGTGATCACCGGTTTTCTTTTTAATATCTGTGGAATTTCCACATGTGTACAATTTAGCTTGACAAGAAGTCACACTACACCGCTAACGAACGATATAATCTTTTGACGTATGCACTTTACGATATTTATAACTTTCAAGAAGTAACACATCTGATCCTCTAACACTTAAAATGTTCACAGCCATAATTTACATCTACTAACACACACTAACTGTAAGAATTCAAAAATAGTACCCCAGTTATAGAGATACACTCTAAATACTAATTATTTTTGAATAACGGAAGAACAAATGTTATATTGGTTAAAATTTAACCATTTCATACCTACATAATCCAGAACATTCCCAGAATTTATAATAATTTATTTACAAGAAACCTTAATCCCTTCATGTGGCGCAAACGGGTTATTTTGTTTTGATGGTCGTGGCTCAAACGGTACATCGGATCAAGGTGCTACGGGATGCCATGGCTCAAACGGCGTATACCCGTCACAGGACCAGAGTTGCCAGTACTAGTGATTTTGTACCAGATCTGGTGATTTTATAAAGAAACTGGTGCTCTGGTGATTTTGTTATAAAATCTGGTGATTTTTGCTAGTAGTTAGCCACTGCCACCATGGGTAATGTTTCCGAGATTAATAACTCTCGTAGGTTTTTTTTAAATAGTGTCAAAATTTTAGGGTTTCTGTTGGAATCCTGCTTTTATCCCTAAATGTAGAACAGAAATTTTGGAATTTCCTAACATTCAAGTAACAGGTACCAACATTAGAAACATTTGTAAATATTATAAAAAAAACGGGAAATAGGCAATGGCCATAATTTTTACTCTACCACATAATAAAGCTATATCGTTTCTTGCTTATTTTAATCACGACTTTATTTAAATACAACTTTAATCATAAGATGAGAATTCAGACAAACATTATTAGAAAACATAACTTAGTATATTATAGTAATAATAATAATAATAATAGTTAATATTCTCCATTCACATTTGTAATGAGTAACTAATTGACAAATAACATTGCCGGTAGAGGCGCTAAAGTTTCCGAACAATGGCGGTGCAGACGTGATCAACAAGCGTCGTTTACTTTATAGAAATTAGGTTTCATAGATATTTTTTATCGGAAACGACATTTTATAATAATTTATACGTATCTAATGATTCTAACATGACTTAAGTGATCACAGTCGATCACGTCTACTCTTGTACTCACTTCTCCACCAGGCGCCAACACTTGTCATGAAAGTTCCCAATTGTGATTTTGTTTTTTCCCCTAAATATATTTTATAATTTATAATGTTATATTATAAATGTAATGAGACTAATGTTATATTATTTATTTGCGTCATGTCTCTCGTTTTATTATTTTACTTATTTTATTTTTGAGCTGGTGATTTTTCAAGTCGATCTAGTGCTTTTGGGTTAGTTGTCTGGTGATTAAAAAACTTATATACTGGCAACACTGCCCAGGACTCCAGTAGCCGGCCTTGCCAGTAGAATGATGGTTCACAATGAATTTTCCTGGTTAACTTCGACGCCAGATTTAAATAAACACTCTTTATATACCAGGTGAACAAAAAATAGATTTTTTTTAATGAAACACTATTTTTACAAATTTTGATTCCTTGAGTTAGTCTAATAACAAATACTTTCAAAAACTATGCAACAAATGGTATATTTTTTTATCGATTTTGATTAATTTGCTCACGAAGTTCCAAATAGGGCCGAAACGACTATCCAGAAGATGCTCGAGGAATCCATTGCAATCAAAGCCAACTTACAACAAATTTTTAACTTCAAATTAGTAAATAAATTACATGTACGGTTTTTTTTTTAATATTTTGCACCTTACCTAGAGCCTTAAATACAAAAGTTATAGGATCTTATACGTATTATCTTGTAGAATTGTCACAAAAACATAAAGACGTATCGCAAAGTGGAGAAAAAATACAATTTTTGTTTTTTTTTAATGGAAAATGAAAGGTCTATTTTTCCTAATTTCAAAAATATATAATGTATTGGTATTTGGATGAATTGTTTGTGCGATATTTGAGTTTAAAGTAACAATAAATTAATATTTAAAAAATCAGTATCATTGTATACCTATTTAACAAAACAAATGTTAAATGTCGTTACTGTCAGTTATGAAGTATCCTGAGTTAAATGTCGAATCTTTGAAAAACATTGTGCAACCACTTCGTAATCGCTTACCATATTGTTTAAAACATGAAGGAGGACAATTCGATCATTTATCATAATGTTTTAATTAAAAAGAATGAAATCTTAATATTACTTAATTGAAACTCTGATGTAAAGCTGATGTACCTTCCAGTGCATTGACTTGTTCTTTTTAAATTGAAAATAGGAATATTTGCATTGTATGTTCAAAGTTAAAAAAAAAAACTTATAGTAAGGTCAGAATGTTTTGCAACGTTGCAACGTGGAGAATCAATATTTCTCCGCTTTCCTCTTTCATTTTACTGGTGTTTCTCTGAATCTCTCTCACTTACATCCTTTCGTATATCTTGCAACCAGTTCCTCTTTGGTTTTCCTTTTCGTTGTCTCTTCGACGGTGTCCGTTGTAAAATTTGCTTCAGAAGTCGATGGTTGCACGTGACCACAGCTGTCTATTCTCAATATCTTGCATTTTGTATCTTTTCCTTGCAACATCAATTTCTACCGCTTCTATTTTCTTTGGCTCTGTGAGTGTCCAAAGTTTTGAAACCGTTGAGTGTGTTCTTAAGTACACCCTCGTAGAAGTTATACTTTTTTCGTTTTCGTAATCTCTTTACTTCACAGTATCCCATTCAGACATCATATCGCTTTCCTAGCCATTAGTATTGTGTTTTGTATGTCTTCGTAATCTGTATCTTCTGTGTTGAATGTCGATCGTGTTTGTAACTGTTATAGAGCAGGCTGCTAATGCTTCAATACATACGTATTTTGTTTTTTCTGTATGTACTGTGAGACCCCATCTGTTATATTCTACGATCAATTTCCTTATCCTGTATGCCATAATTTATGTATTTGTACCAGATATAAGAAAAATATGCAAATATGCCCTCAAGACCACATGCTTTTATATTTTTCAGAAAGTGAGATCAAAACAGCAAAAAATAAAAAAATAATAATATAGTTAAACTAGTATTCCTTAAAAGAAAATTCGACAATAAACAGAGAAAACGTAGTCGTGACTCATACACCCCCTCGCGTCTAATGATTATTACATAGTTTCCCTCGAACGCTATAAACATAGCCATTTTCTTCAGGGGTTTATTACCTAATATATCCAGGCAATTTATTTCTTGTATGCCCAATTTGATAGGTATAACGAATCTGATATGACCGCAATAATGCAACGAACTTTAGTTTCCTCGTTTCGAGGTTCATATCTAACGAGAGTGCTAAGGGCATCTGAAACTACATAATTCCAAGTCACATGCGTGAAACACGCACATGGTCGAGGGCTAACAGTATCGTGTTACAGTTATATAATTTAATTGCCACTCCATCGATGGCTATGGTTTATGGACAGTGCAAGACACGAAGACCACCCACTTTGAAAGGCAGGCCAAGAAATTTATTTATTCTGCAAAGCAAAATTTTTCACGCTGAATATTTACTACGCCGCGAAGTTCAACGTAAACAAACGGATACGTCGTCTCGTGTATACGACATATTCTCACGTAGAAATCCGCGCGGAAAGCGAATTTATTATCTGTTTGAATATATACATACGTTTTGAATTTCTCATGTTACTGATATCGTAAAATAACTCATTCCGGAGTCGGTTATAAATAAAGCTTAAATTATTACTTGGTATTACCGGCGGGTCTAAGGGAGACATTAAAATTCACGCTTCATTTCAGAACGTTGTGTTGTCGGTCATCAACATCATCACAGAGGGAACGAGGTAGGAATGCGGACTCAATAGTGGAGGCGCCAGTTACACAAAATTATGTTTCGATTTGTCATTCGCCACATTTGAATAATGGCCGCGCGTTTAAACGTGAGACTATGGACACGTATTATAGTATAATCGACGAATTAACCCACGTATGACTTCTTTTTTTTGTATATACAAACTTCCGAAATCAATTTGGGTCATAAATCCAAAGTTTTACACTCGAATCTAGCGTCACGTCAAGTTACTTTTTATCTTTCCCTGGTATAAAATTCAAAAAATAATGTAGCTTGTAGACGAGGTGTTAAAATTTCTCTGACATCTACGTTTCTGTGAGTAAAGAAAATGTCGTGCTGTCCTTTTAGTCTTGTTTAGCAGGATTGCAACCTCACCTTTTTCATATCATGAAACGCTCTTAATCATCTCTTTCAGCCCATTCACTTATGCCCGTATGCACAGACAAATCTTAGACTTAAGCCAAAGTAAACCTTTACTTTGAACGATGTAACTATACGGCGCATAATTTGATATGAAGTTAGCTCTAAGTATCACTTTTGCCTTAAGTCTACCTTGAGATTTGTCTGTGCATACGGACCTTAAGGCAGCGGTAATTTTGAGCTACTTAGAGACTTCCTAAATCAACCTTCTTCTGTAGTCGCCGAGGTCTCCAAGGTGATTCTATATGAGTCTTCAGGAGTAGAAGACTCATTAATCTTCTATATCTTAAAATCTATATCTTAAAATATCTCGGCTTGAAAGTAGGTTACTTCACCTTACTATCATGAGATGCTTTTAATCCTCTCTTTCAACTCATTTGGTGTTAAGCTACTTAGAGACCTCGTAAATCAACGTTCTTCTGTAGTACACCCAGGTGAATCTATATGAGTCATCCATGGGGGTTTAAAATCTGTCGCTTTGAAAGTAGGTAACCTTTAGTAATTCTTTGGGTTGTTTCACATACAAAAAATTGTCGAACGGCATTTTTGCCATATGTTTAGATGTTTCCGACCTGTTCTTTCCCCAAAATAATGCCGGTTCCACATGGCAATGGCAACTTTAGATTATTTAGAGATTTTCCAATTAACATTTCTAACATAATAGAAGTTTCATTAATTGTCTTCTGTAGAATTTTGAGATCTCTCGCTTTGGAAGGAAGTAGGTCACTTATAGCAAATTTAGGGTAAGCTGATTACCCACTGTTTGGATATTACCCAAATTAAATTTCTGATGCAGTAGAAAACTCAGTAATTGCTCTATCTTCTGAAGAGGTTTGAGATCACTGCGGTAACTTTAGGGTTGTCATAAATGCCCATCGTTTCATCGGCGGTATATAGTTATGTTGGGACGCTTCTGAACCTCATATTTCAATAATATGCTCGTTCATTTGTGATAAGGGTGACTTGAGCTACCTAGAGAATTCCCAGATCAATCTTCGACGTTTGGGTATTGAGTTTTGCAAACTTTTAACTTACTGAATATATAACTCATGATACAGGGACAGAACTAATTAATTTACTGCTTTTCTTCAAACCAATGTTTATTTTTAATATGTTTTACAAAACGCACTGTGTTACCTCCCACTTCCACCAATTTTTATCACAATTGACATATTTTCTGGATTGATCTTCCTCCATTTGTTAGACATGCTTTTGTCTTACCTGTAACTTCACTATTTCCCGAAAGCTCGACATAAATTAAAGAAGTTTTATTTAACCTTTTCTGACGGCATCCCCAATAAGATTTTTATCTTCACAGAAATAAATAATTTAGTGAAAGAAATTTAGTTGTGAAACAAACTCTTCTTTCACTGAATTACCAGTCAAGACATCAAATCTTTCGTTTTAAAAATATTTACTGTGCTCGTTGCAAAATACTATATACCCGTTTTACCCAAGTCAGTTTTTGAAATACATGCGGCCCTAGAAACGCTGACACCGAAACTACCAGAAAAAAGCCCAATGAAAAGGCTCACTCCTTATATTTTTACTTACATCTTACGGAATGTTATTGTTTATATTTAATTGGGTAAGGCTCGGTATTATAAAGGCAAATCAGCTTTAACTATCGGTTTATTCCCATGGTAACAATTGTGAGCACAGTTGTTATGGCAATAAACTGGGGATTAAAGTTAACGTGCATTTAGTCACCTAAACCAGGATACCAGAACAGCAAAATATTTTTGAGAGACAGAAGTTAACTTTTTCTACAAAGAGAAAAGCCGAGGAGAATATGGAAAAACCATCAAAAATTATCAGAACGGAATTGGGATCACAAAGCACTGACATTAGTTGCTTAAGGAACACTGATACACATTGTATAAGAAAAAATAAAATTGTCGCATTGTCGACCTCTCCCCAATGGGTGATGTTTTTTAATTCTGATGTTAATCTAAACCATCTATCGGAAATAACTACTTCATCTCTCGCAGACTTCAGAGGTGTGCTTTCGTAAATTGCGGGATTTAGATGGAAAAAAATCGGGACCAACTATTTGAAGTCGGGACATCATAAAAATACAAAGCAGTGATTTAAGGCCTTGTAAGCTACTTCGTTTACTCAGCTATATCATGCCAGTTTGTGAAGAAAGTTGTTCCCATTATTGCCGTGTCATTGTACATTGCTACATTCTACATTAGTTTTAGATTTGGAAGCCGTTGTACATTGAATTAGATAAAGCCAAATTTTTCTAAAGGGCATTGCTTGCCGCTGAAGAACAGGAATTTCAACATCTCGCTCAAGGTATAGGTGGGACGGACGGGTCCTAGAGTACCTACCTGTAAAACGGGACGTGCCTAAAAAAAACAAGACACCTGACTACACCATATGGAGGTCACGCGTCTTCTGGATATACTAGTAGATCATCATTAGGAGTAAAAGTAAGCTATCTGACGTTTCACCCTCTAGTTTGTCTTCTGTTAAGACGCTTCCAATACCGTCGTTCATCAAAATAGAGTCTCTTTTATATGTGGTAAGGGTGAGTGTTATTTAAGCAATTCCCAAGTGACCATCAAGTTTTCTAGACCTAGACCATTCCTTGGATATTGCGGATAAAAAACTAATTAATGTAGTTCATACCTTACCAACTGTGGAAGTTTTTTGTCATGAAGTGCAAGGAATGAAATATGTACTTTAGGTGGACGTACATAAGTCACCTCATCAGCAAAGAACGATCAGTTTTAGTTTTCTGATATCAGAAATGGGTAATTTGCCTTGAATAAGTCATTACAAGATGTTGAATGAGTGTGAATATGTAAATATAAAATAAATGTATAAGATTTTGTAAAAATAATTTAGATTCAATGGTATGGCATGCCATAACAATCATTGAAATATGTCCTTTTCCTGCACGATCGCAGTGTCTTCCTCTATAATGAGTTTATTCATGTACTGGAAAGTAATTTTTTTTTACCTGCGACCTTAGGTTTTACCTGAGGTCATCCACTCTCTGCTCATCAAGTTCATGTCCAGGCATCTTAGAGACTGAAAATGATGGTCCAATTCGGTATATTCGTCTGATATTTTAAACCTTTATTTCCGCTAGATTTTTTAATATGAGAATTAAATTATTCTGTCTCATTTGTGAGATATTGTGCACTAAAAGAAAGTTTCTTAATTTAACCATTACATCTACTTGCTGTTTTTTCTGTGTGTTTTTGCACAGTTTCATACTCTTCAGTTCGTTCTTTGTTCGTACCATTATATACGAAAATATATGGAATACAATGTAGAATAGACGAAGAAGGAAAAGCCTTAGCAGAAGAAGGGTCAACATTTTCAAGAACTAACAAAACAGTAAAACTATATTCCGTTAGTTATTTTTCACTTTGTTAAGATGTTTTCTTCTTTTTTATATTTTAGATGTTTTCGTCTGTCTTGATTGTTTTTGCAAAATTCATAGTTATTATTATTCGAGCACTTGATATTAAGAAAATGATTATATGGGGTGAATTTAATAGTATTGTAAATATTTTACTTCATGACGGTACGTATGCAAAGGATGCAAAATACTCAAACTTACCCTGTACAAGTGTGTGTAGTTTTCGAAGAAAAAAAAAGTTAGTTGTGTTTGAGTACCACTGGAATTTTTTAAATTTACCGGGCGGCAACGCGAGCTATGACCAATCAAACACTTTCAATGGATAACTGTCACTCATGACTAGAGAGCGGCCAGTTTTAAGTTTTTGGTATTAGAAATAGACAACTCTTAACTTTTGTACAAGGCTTTTGTTGTTATCTATGTATTACCAGGTCAAATATTTAAACAACTAGAAAATGTTAGTTGTATATTAACCAAAATGGATATGAAGAGCCCACGTTTGCATCATAACTCTGCTGTTAAATAATATATCATAAATCACTTTGAGCTTAAGAAGAAGGAAACAGCACAAGCAAATAAGCTTCACAAGACAAGCTGGAGCGATTTAAAAATACATAAAACAGAATAAATAATCTGTTACACCAAATATATCATCTAAGTACGCGGAAACGTGTTGAAACAACAGTAGGTTGTGATATTAATCGCTCGTATCATGGCGCGTATCTTTTTATACGAAGTTTAGCAGAAACACATGTGCCATATGCGACGTATTACTAATTTCACTCAATTAATTATGCCGAGTTTCAGCGTCCGGGAATATGCACTGTGTGTATGTATATGGATGGCGTCACGAACTTAATTAGCGATGTGTAAAAATCACAAGCAGAAACGTTATCGTTTCGAATTAAGTGTTGCATCTCACGACGATCATCGTTCTTGCACGGAAATGTTACTCTGTCGAGATGTAAACTTTCTGATTTCGCTCATTCATGTCAATTTTAAGGTCAATTTGAAGTCTGCCGGCAGATTAATTCAAGAAATGTACTAGTTTCTCACAGTATGCGTTTCCGTTTATGGGAGAACATTAAAAAAACTGTTTGAGTAAATAAACAGAACTCTCAGGAAGTAGAAGAAAACTTGCTTACGCGCATATTCTAAATTCTAATCAATTTTCTCCATTTCTGTTATACTATGTGTTTCAAAATCATTTTAATCTAGTTCATTTTGGATTTTTTTGTGCCGCTCTGCTCTTTTTGAACTAGCTAGTGCTGTCATTAAACTGTCAGAGGGATTTTCTCAGAAATCGTCTTTTTTTGATTGAAACTTGAGAAACTCGGAGATTGAGAGAGAGGTTAGATGATGAGTTGGCTTTATCCTTTCATGCATCGAGTTATCCATAACGCCTGCGTTATAAAGTCAAAATCGCTTTTGCCACGTATTTTGAGGTTATGTAACGTAACACCTATTTTCGTAAAGCGGAATTTTTTTATTTTACATAGGGAAAGTCGCAGGTGACTAGATGAAAATCATATTGAAGCATATTGTATAAACATGAATTCATCATTAACTTCAATGCGAACATTGAAAAATGCGGGGGTCTCAAAAATGTATACGAACCTCTCTTGTGCATTTCATTTTAAGACGTGAAGTTGAAGAGGATGTAAAAGCTTAAAATGTAACTTTCAAAACACTTAAGTTATTTTGCATAAATAAATATTAACGGATAGAAATAACACTATTATAACATGCAGGATACGTCGTCTTTAAGAATACAACGTCGCAGTTTGTTAAAATATAAACAAATTATGTAACAACAACAGGTGTTTTAAATTTAATAAGTGTTTGTTTTCTTACGCCCGTTGACGTTTCGTTTATTACACTGAAAAATAAAATTAATAAGTGAAAACTATGTGAATTTATAAAAATATAAAACAAGGAAGAAGGCCATTGACCTAACCACGGAACCCTTAAAAATTCCTCCACATACTAAGGGGAAATCTATATTTGGAACGAACACTTTCATAACACCGAGCTTATCTGTTCGTCACTTGTTATACACACTTTCGAACTTGGTGTTAAATCGCAACGCATTTGAGCTGATAATGTGCATTCAGCCCTTTCGAAGTCATTCGCTATAATACCTGATTCCACCCCTCGTGCACACACCACGCGCCCGGTCTCATTTACCCCCTTGCATATTTCACTGGGCACTTATTCTAGTGATATTATGTGATCATAGTGGCATCCATCCGGCGAATTTATTATTTAAGTTAATCTTGTGCAAGCTTGCACATTTCGCTTCAAATGAGGTTGAATATTGCAAAATTTGAATTGCCAGAGAGAAATAGATTGCTTATTATATAAATACATATTATGTGGTGGGTAGACAAACCTACGCATTGCCATTTTTAAAAATCATCAGGCAGTTATAGCGAAACCAATCAGGCGAAGCCCACCAAATAATTTTGCGGTTTATCGATATGAAAAACAATAAATTATGAAACTGGAATGTTGACGCAATTCGAATGAAGGCAGAGACCCATTCTGCTCAAGTGCCCGAAATTTTAATTAGTTTCCCCCCAGAATTTTATTATCCCGAATTAAAACTTTGACGCTATTTTACGGTTAAATGTTTAAGAGAAAAGCAAATTTATCCGCTGTAGTGGGCGAGCGTTATTAAGTTTTGCTTCGAGGTAGTTTTATAATACAGGGCTATTTTTATGTTTGTTAGGTGAGATCACGTTGGATAAATTACTTTTAGTAAATCAATTCAAGGAAAAGTTGTTTGTTTACAGGTGATTAATTTTACGGTCAAAGTAGTAAATGTTCATCGGTGTAGAAGAGTTTAATCAATGGGCTCATTCGCTGAAGTTCAAAGTTGCTTAATGTCTGAAAAGTTGAGAATGGCGCGCAAACCAGATTATACAGGGTGTTTCATCACTAATAGGGCAAAGTTTGTATACCATTAACCATGGTGGTGACTGACCTACGCTAAATACTTATTAATAGCCGACATATGGAGCGAATTTACAACAGAATTAATGGCAATAATCTGTAACATTTTTATTGCAGTTTCTTAGGAGGTCGTAGATCCTCTTGTATGCAATATGCGAATATATTTGCCCCTTTTAACGCTTGTACGCCTACAGCAATCTTTTTCCCTGTAACAGGTAGTGATTGTAAAAACTAATCAACCCGAATACTATATTATCTTCATTGATTAATAATAATGCCCCTCTAACCAATTCTATTGGTAACAATAATAACACTTCCAAGAGGGTTGGGTTAACTACTTCTGAAGCTACTCAAATCAATACTGATCTTAATTTCAATTGTAATAATGACCATCCATACCCTAACTTAAATAATTTTGTTGATAACATCTTCACTTATCTTCCTCAAATACACCACAACTTCCATCCAACAGTTCTTAACCTTTCAAACACCAAACTCTCAGATTCCGAAATTAGAATGTTAAACCTTGGTCTTAAATTCTCCACGGATTAATGATTTAACCCCCAATTCTCTAAAACGTATTGTTATCGATACTGAAGATATCAGATATCATTCTACGGTTTGATTTAATTGCCCAACATCATGCTCACAATGAAGTTGCTCACATCATTAACTCTTCTTTATTAAATAGTAAACCAAAACACCCACCAAGTCTAGCCAAACACACCACCAACCGTGACCTTCAGCCCTTAAAACAACAGATATCTGACTGTGACTTAGTTATTTCAAAATCTGATAAAGGTCGGGGAATTGTCATCCTTGATCGGTGCGCAACACCTACATTTTGAAAGTGTAATCCTTTCTTAATAACCACGGTTTTATGTGTCCAAATCACAATCATTTGCCTTTACTATCCCCATGTCCTATCAGGACTTTAGATTTGAAATAGGCACTATCATACAGATAGCCTTGCTAAATGGCTTCTCCATTAAATCTATTTTAAATATTTTTAGAAATACGAGAAATAAACTTATCAACCGTATATTTTATTTCCGATTTTCATATCTCCCGAGGAACTTTTTTTTACCATCCCATTTACTAGAGACATTTCTATTAAAAATTAAAGAATTTCTAAAATCACTTGATCTTAAAACAGTCGCATCTCTATAACTCGAACCTCCACAACTCGAAATTTTCTGTAAGTCGACATTTGCTGATGTCCCTGTACATTGTGTATAACTGAAATCTCTTTCATTAATTCGAAACTTCTATAACTGGAAGTAATTTTCCAGTCCCTTGAGATTCGAGTTATGGAGGTTCCACTGTATTTCTTTCAAAACTTAGTCTAACTTAGCCTACTTGCTTTGTCATAATACAGACCCTGTAGACCCCTTGTCGCGAAGTGGCGTTTATGTGTTAACTTGTAATACCTGCCATTCCACTTACGTTGGCCAAACTGGCCGTCCTCTGAAGACTAGAGTGAACGAACATTTACGTTATTTACGTCTAGGTAAAACTGACTCCACCTTTGCCAACCATCTTGTCGATACTTCACACAATTTTGATTCCAACTCAAATGTTGTTTTACTTCATAACCTTCCGAAAGGGAAAACCCTCGATATTGCCGAGCAACTGGAAAGTTTTCTACACGATCATATCCACCCAATGCTTCTGCTTAATAATTAAACCCGTTTTAATACGGATCATTTTTTTCCAATCTATACACTGGCAACATTGCAGTTGAGTCACTCCTCCTGCCGATTGGCCATTTTGTGAATTTAGTCTTCTGGTTTATTCAGTTCCTTCCTAATTGCATGTACACTTACCTTTGTAAGTTTTACTTTTGTAATTTGATTTGTTGTACCTACTTTTTAGTATCGAACTTTGACTTGACAATGTCCTAACGGACGAAACCGCAGTCGCTACTTTTCGCACTAAATTTGTAGTGAGACTCGGCTTCTTTTTCTATATTCTCTAACCTACAAAAAAGCATGGAGCTTCCCATTAATTACAACAGGTTTATTTGCTATGGAAGCTCAAAGTATTACCTTGAATGAATGCTTTTTCTCCTGTATTTGCTTACATGTCACATGCAGTTCCCAAACGTTTGGGTTGGGTTGGGTTGGGTTAAATCACAGAAAGTTAGCTTCCCTGACGAAAAAGCTAGAGAGCTTTTTTTACTCCACTTTATCTCTACTGTTGTCCCTTGAAATTTGGCGGATAAGAGGTGAAACAGCCTGTATAAGGAATGCATTGGAAGACGGGAGAATTGACATCAGGACTATCAAATCTTTTTTCTTTGCGTTTCGCTGTACAAATTTATCAAGTTAAGGAAAAAATATTGAATAAAATGTTGAATGTGCCTCTTTCTGAAATCAAAAATGATGTTAACAAAAAAAAAAAGAAATAACGATGCACTGTGGATGACGTAATAAATAAACTCCTACTTCAGAGTTTCGTTCCGTCTTCACATGAGTAACGCATGCAGTTTTAAATATGTAAATAAAGATATAACCTGCTGCTGGGCCTATGTAGAAATATTTATTCTCACCAGGCGGTTGTTCGTTACAAAACCACGGGTAATATTCAACTTAAGCTTCGGTCGCCATCTTCTTCTAATATAAACAAGTTAACCAATAAAGAAACAAATTCATTTTCATCTGTCTAGAGGAGTTCTCAATTATTACAGGTCACAGTCTTACACTTCAAATTCAACGCTGCAGTTTTTATTTTGCGAATGAAATGTCACCCCAAGTATCAGTGTTGGTGTATTTGGGAAGTTGCTTGCATTTCGGAAAATAAATCCAAGTCTTTTATAACTTGCTGAGATTATAGTTACTATTGTTGTGTTCATTGAGGTTTAGTTTGGAATCGAAGTGACACCCAGATTTACCTGACGAGGTAAACAACATTGTGATATGAGTAACTGAAATAGAAGGGATTCTTTTTTCCTGGTGAAGCGGACGAATTTACACGATTTGATTAAATTAAGTTAAAGGTTTTTTTTTACGCCAAGTTGCTACCGTACAGATGTCCTCCTGCATATTTCTTCGACATTTTTAACGCTAGATCGTTAAATAAAAATGTACAATAGTTGCGGCCTTAAAGCAGAGCCTTGGAGAACTCCTGTTGTAGCGAGGTAGATTTACAAACAAACTGTGGCAGCTCAAACAAATAAGATTTGATGGGTGTCTGATCAAAACCGAAATTGTTTAACATTTTAATTAAGAGTGATCTTCAGACCACTGGTTCCCAATTGAACTTGTCGCTTCAAAAGGTGTCTCAAAGAGATAAGATTTTAAGACAACAATTTTGACGTTTGCTTATTCCTTTGCTATGTATTCATACACAAATATAACTGTCCGGTTTTCTTTACTTCTTTTATTAAATGCAAATGAGATTTTATCTTTCAAATAAGAAAATACATAGTTTGTTCATCTGTATTATGATCTTAATAAAAATAGTTTAAGTTATAAATATGTATGCACACGAAGCTATTTGGCTGCATTCTTGGTCTACTTTCGTTTTCCATTGTACCTAACTGCTTATACCATAAATTTATTTAAATGTGAACGCATTCCAGGAATATCTTATTATATACAGGATATATTTTTACATGTAAATGTAGTTGTGTTTAATATTTATTTCTTGGCGCAGCGACAAATTAAAAATTATGTAAGCTTCAATGTTGCTTACTGGTCAATTATAAAAGTGTATTGCTCGTTAATGTACATGTACAGGGCGATTGAAATGATACCTGACGAAATAAAATGAGTAAGAGAATCGATGTCACAGATTAGGAAAAGTTCTAATTATATATTACTCCTAATAAATAACAATGAATTAAAAACTTAGCTTATAATCATGTTATGGTACACCTGTTATTACCTCAGAGGAAAGCTCTTCCTCGTTTCTTGCACCACGAATCCTATGAGCTAAAAAATTATCAGAAAAACGAAATATGTACCACGATAACGAAGAATCCCTTTATGTAAATAGTGCAGCTGTCCAGCCTTGGCCTTCTTTACTAAACTCATATTTTATATGTTCATAGTTCGCAGGTGTGCAACCTTGATCTTGTTTACTAAGATCTTGTGTATTATAAAAGTGAATAATTGTCATCTTGCTAAAGCAGTATTGGTATAGTCTACGTAGAACTCTTGTACACACGTATAAAATAAGTCTTAATAAAGTTTCTACTTATCAATCAATAAATTTGTTAGGTATATGTTTATATTCTTCAAATATTGTTGTGTTTCGTGAATAAATCAAATTGTTTTAAAAACTGAACCGCTCAGTCGGGAAATTTAACTTACTGGAATTTATTTATGAATGTTAAAATAACATCAAAAATGTAAAGTCATTAACAAGACACTAGTGAGATCACAGTGACAAAGAATCGCTTAAACATATCGGTTTCTTCCGAAAACGTAAGCTCTTCAAGCAGAGACATAAAACAATGAAACTTTATTGGATGCAACTGTGGAATGCAAGAGTTTTCATTCAACGTAACTGCTAGTGCCGTACAATGGTTTTGGGTACGATTTTTGATCAATTATAGCTAGAAAACTAAAAGACTTTGAATTGTTTTTATATTTTCCTGTAATCTATAGGTTTGTTCAGGTTCCCGCGAGGACAGGTCCAGAACCTCCAGGAGCATATTTTTTTGTTGTGCGCTTGCTCCTGGCCGTTCTAGGACGGTTCTAGGAGGACTGTCCTGGCGAGAACCCGAACGAGCCTTATGACATGGATTCTCTTTGTGGTTTTATTGTGTTTACAGTCATCCCGTATATTTTATACACACGGTAAAGTATATTTTACGAGGACTTCATTTTGTTCACGTCGTCGTGTCGAGATCCATGGCAGAAGAGTTACGCAAGAGGCAAAACCGTTCGGCCTTTGTGCATACATAGTTCGCGCCCATCAAAGTTATTTCGAATCTATGCAAAGCAATTGAGTAATTTTATAATGCAGTAAAGCGCTGAAGCGAAGATCCTCCTGCAAATCGATGTCATTGTTCGGGCAGAGGCGTCGACCCTTTGTATTTGTTCAAAACAATCAGGTTGGCCCATTTAACTTTTCCGCTTTTATCTATATGGCTCAAATGTCCTCATTATTTCACAAAATAAAAACATAAAAGTCGTTACTAAAGTTATTAAAATCAGAGAAGTTCTTTTTTTTTCTCTAGTTTCGTTTCCCTTGTTTAAGTTTCCCTTGACAACTTATTTAATTTCCTTTGACAACACGTTCACTTTGACAATTAGGTTAGATAAATTTACCTCGAAGATATTGTCAAATCTACAGCGAAACGTCGAAATTTATATTAATTTTAAGAAGTATCCGATCTGTTATATGTAATTATGTTTTGTGATTATTGTGAAACCAGCAAGACGCCAGTGCAGTGCGTGCTTAGGCTATCATAGTTATTAAATCAATTTAGATTTTCTTTCCAACAGATGTGTTCGACAATACAAATTAGTTTTCGATTATTGTTGAGGTTAAGTTCCATTTCGGTTTAAATTTATGTTTCCATATACCTACTACTCGCTACAGGCCGAAGGCGCAATCAACCAAGAAATGTGTTATTAGAAAGCTATCCCATTTCAGTTAAATTTATATGTCAATGTTTCACACTATTTATTTGTGCAGGAACGTCGTAGAGCGAGGACGCGATCCGATCTTTATTATAAATTTTGTTTTTTTGTTAGGTTTGATGTGTCTCTCGTTCAGGTCTCACGACCAACCCCAATGCCGTTATTCTGATTTTGTAAATACACTCATTAATTTATGAAACTATAAGAGTTCGTTCCCGTGATCAATTAACAGAGATTAGTTTTACAATTCTGACGGACAATACGTATCGTCTATCGGAAGTACCGGAAACTACTAGTTACATTACTTTTAATAAAGTTAATTACTAGGAATCGTGTTTCATTTTAATCTCGGTCGCAAAATTGCAACATAATTTTCAATGGACAATAAAGTGCTTCAGTTTTTCTCTGCTGTATACATGAAATTACAAACAGGAATTAGTATGTACATTGTTTATAATACTTTCATCCTTTTATTAATATGCAACCTGAGTTGCATCGTTTCAGTTAAAAATAATAAAAGCAGAGAGGCACAAGCAGGTTTAGTTCAGTGGCCTTCGTACGATATCTTTTAAAGTAATCATTTGCCGTTATTTATCGATATTATGTCTGCGTTTCACCGTTTAAGAAAACATATCGTGATTTCAAAATATTTTCGAACATAATTCTACTTTATTATAAATTCGTGTCATTAAACGTGTCGTCGCGACGGTGCAGTTTCGTTGTATACAACATAAACTAAAATATTGCTGCTGCTAATTTTACATTAGTGCAAAAAGTAATTTGTATTTTGTTCAAACAACGAGCAGATGCTTTTTGCAGCTGCGCTCATGTGCAATGGAAAAAAGAGAGTGACAATGCACAATCCTTGAAATGGCCTATACAGGGACCAGGAAACCTATACTCCAGGAATATTTTTACATACATATTAATTTTTTAATGATAATAATGTTCATTACAAAAAAAAACTATTAAATAAAAATTTGGACAATACTTAAATAGAAGAAATTTCATTAAATTTTTCTCATCTAAATCATAAATAAACAAAAGGGATGTATTAAAACACTTTATCGAAAATACAGAAACAACTTTAGTATGAATGAATGATTTTTTTGAAGAGTGTAATGAAATTTTCAGTCACCCTATACATCAAAAATCGTTGGAAAATCCTATTTTAGTTGTCGACACGAACGATTTAATTTAATGCACGGATTCCGTAATACGTTCGGAGATATCGACGGCACATATCATAAATAACGCTGTTTACAAATAGATTCACTATTTCAATACCGGCGTTATCAGGATTGTATAATTAAATCATGCATGCGTGCATTAAATCATTACTCACCGATAAGGGGCATTATTAAAAAAGATCCTTTGCTGTGCGTACCGATAGCGCACCAATAATTTATATGAATTAGTAATCAGCCGACTAATTGCGAGACCGATAAAAACGATGAATGAAAATACTATGTGTAATTGAATGGTGGAGAGATGGACGAGAATGCAGCTTTGTGTTCGATTATTTTCTTGACTTATACAAAAGATTAATGGGGCCTAAATATTAGATAACTCAGGGACCACTGTGCTTAACATGCGTGACAATATTTTTTCCCGTGTTGCCAAACTAGTACATAATCGTTAGAAACCTACTTATTAAGTCTAAAAATACCAGAGCTCATACGAGTATTAAATACATAAACGCTTTTAAATAACATGGCTCCGTTATAGATCTAGCACGAATCCAAGTCTAAAATAAATGTTCCTTGTAATTACTGCCAAATTCACTTAACTTCATACATGTTTCTTAAACATACTGACACATCAAGTGAATTATAAATCGAAAGATAATTTGGATTTCTCTTACATGGACACACTTTTACGTGGACATTCCCTTTCAACGAATATTTTTTTAAAGAACTGATTAAATGCTCAACTTCATTGTCATTCCTCTTAATCGGACACAAGGTGCGCAACAAACCAAAAAGAAGAAGGAATGGAATTAGATAAATGGATTGAAAAAATCGTCGTCCTTCTGCCCTTATCGAAGGTCAGGTTTGGCTCTACCTACCACTTTTCTCTTTATCTTCTTTGTTTGCTTCGTTGTCCCAATCTCTGAATCCCACATCTTTTTAGGTAAAGTTGTTTTCATAAGAGAAGCACTCTGCGTCATAAATAAAACGCGTCTGGTGTTGCATCATCAGACTTAAGAAGCATAAATCCATCCTTTTTTCTCATTCAGGCCCGGTTTTTCAATCACAGTTTAACTTTAATCTTCAGTTTATTGCTATAGGAGCAATGGGAATAAACTGAAGATTAAAGTTAAACTATGATCGAAAAACTAGGGCTCAGTGTTAACAAAGAAACAATACTGAAATAATTGTCGGTTCGCTGATTGATGACGCAGAGCTCAAGTCCCGTGATTTTGACTTTATACGTTTTTCGTATGTATTTCCTCATTCGCTATTTAATTTTGCTTCCGCCATGAACAGTGAGCGCCATGAACACTTTTCAGTATTGGCTGGACAGCAAATTGAAAGATCACATGAGAGCATCTTTGGTTGCTACATAAACAGAATTTTGGAAGGCGACGAAACACCGGAAGGGATGACCGACTTTTACAGGGAACACTTACAGTCAGAAATCATCGAAACTCGCAAATATACAATGAGATCATGGCAATGTGATTGAAATTAAAAATTCCAGAGCCCCTTCCTGATAGACCTGCTGTAGAAGACGTTGGCATAAAACTAGCTGATCACTATAAATCAGTAGGAGTACTCTGAGGAAGAGAATGAAATAAGAGAAGCAAGCGTGCAATCAAATGTCTGATGAAAAAGGAGATTTTGGAGTGCATACGAACATAAGGTGGTCATAAAGTAAATGATTTGAAAAAGAAGTACCATTGAGGAAGAGAATAAGATTAAAAAAACAACGGTGACACAGTTAAGTACAGTCAAAAATTGGACGAAGAAGAAGATTTTGAAGTGCACACGACTATAAGGTGGTTTATAAAGAAAATTATTAGAAAAATAATTGTAAAGATACAGCAGGCAGACAGGAAAGGGAGCAGGTAAAATTTAAAGCCAAAAGAAGAAAGAGAAGGACAAAGAAGATTGAGAAAAACCAAAATAAATTAGAGAAGTAAAATGGGTAATGAATAAATGAATGAAATAAAGTAATCTCCCCATTCGCCATTCCACATCACTTTTTTTAAAGAAACTTTATACAGGCTGTATACGAATTCGACCGACAAATTTCTAGTGCATATTTTTCTCCTAATCTGAAGCATAAAAGGTTAGATAACATTGGTCTTTATATAAAGAATAAAGTCTGTATACGACAAGACATTTTCAATAAACTATCATGAATTTTTCGTTAATCCTTTTATTAAATATTTAAAAAAATCATATAAACTTCATCTGCTAGTGCTGCAATATTAGTAATTTTTTTTGTCAACTGTAGCCTGTTTTCTTTGAAAATTTAGAGCTTCTTAAATGCCAGTGAACTTTAATTCGAAATGTAAACAAAATTCAATGACTTCAATGTCAGATTAGGAAACAAAAAATAATAATAGGTCGTAACTTCTAAATGAAAGAAGATAGATTAAAGTATATGAACAATTTAGGTACACCTTTAAGCAAAAAATATACCTTAGAAGTTTGTCGGTCGAATTCGTATACACCCTGTATAACTAGATGTACGCGCAAGCCTCCGAAGATATTTCATTTGAGTAGCTGCTCTCTTATCTTCCTGCTTCCTACGAAGATTTTTCTCAATGGTGAAACTGTTCTTGTATTTTTATGGTCGAGAAATCACAGGATTTCAAAACAGTTGTACCTCAGGTACAACTGAGGTACAACTGTTTTTCTTTTCCAAGAAATGGAAATGATCAAAAAGAGTGATTTTTCATTCATTCGTAGTCATCACTTCGCTCTTATCTAGCGATAGACCCGACTCCAACCACTTCCTCAGTCCTATCCACAATTGTTTTCTTCTTTTGTCTTCAGAAGTCTCTCAATTCGTTTTTCTCTTCTCGTCCCTCAACAAATTTTGCTCAGGTTTTCTAATTTCTTCAAATTATTTGCATTTACGTCGTTTCACCAGAATTTCAAAACTCCGCAATAGTTTGTTTTGCTATGGTCATTCTTCCTTTCGCCCTTATCTAGCATTGGACTTGAATTTTCTATCTCAGTTTTTGTCTTCCTTCTCCTCAAAAAGCTTGCTTCGGTTTTATAATTTCTTCAAATTCTGTTTTTCACATCGTCTTTCGAGAATTTTTAAACCTCGCGATAGCTTTATTCACGTCGTTTTTCCAAAATTTCAAAACCTCACGATAGCTTCTTTGTTTGTTTTTTGTCTCTTCACGTATGTAAGCGAAGAATATCTAAGGTACCATAGACTATCAACAGTTCCTTCCTCCCCTACTGCAACCGTAGTCATCCCTTCACCCTTATGTAGCGTTGGACGTTGCTTTCTTTATCTCATTCACCATTGGACCTTTTCTAGCGTTGGACTTGATTTGAGAATTTTCTTCCACCTTCTATCTGCAGTTTTTTTTTTCTTTTTTCTCCTCAAAAAGTTTTGTTTATGTTTTCTATTTTCTTCAAATTCTGTTTATTCACGTCATTTATCCAGTAATTCAAAACTTCTCAAAAGATTCTTTGCTTTCTTTTACTCATTCACTGTGGGCATCCCTTCGCTTTAGTTAGCATTGGACTTGATAGAATATTCTTCTTCCTTGTATCTACAGTTTTTCTTCTTGCTCCTCAAGAGGTTTGCTCATGTTTTCTAATTTCTTCAAATTCAATTTATTCACATCACTTTTCCGAAACTTCGCGTAGCCCTTATTTAGCGTTGGATCTAAGAATTTTCTTCGTCCTATCCGCAATTATTTGTTCTTTCTCCTTCGGTTTTCTAATTCTGTTTATTCACGTTGTTTCTCCACAATTTCAAAATTTCGCAATAGTTTCTTTGCTTTCTTTGTCTCATTCACCCTTCCACCTTATTTAGCATTGGAGTTGACTTCAAAATTTTCTTCCTTCTTCTATTCTTCTTTCTTCTCCAGAAGTTTTGCTCATGTTTTCCAATATCTTCTAATGCTGTTTAATGGCGTCCTTTTTCCACATTCAAATTTACTTTCGCACTAAATCCATACAATACGTATGGATGTAACTACATGTCAAAGATTGTTACATTACAAATGTCGAATTAAATGAGTGTAAAAACATTAAACATTAAAAACACACATTTATTTAAAAAATACTTACGAAACGTTCATGTGTACATATGTCATAAGCCCACTGTGAACTCTGATTATAAATGTACCTATAATATTTTAAAAAAATTTATGCAAATCGGTTTCAATTACAGCGGATTCCTCGAGCAGGCTCTGTACAGCTGTTTCAGGCCTAGTTGGGCCTTCATCAGCAGAACCGTAGCTCGAGAACTCCACTGCAAACCAAACCGATCTGTCCAGGTTATTCGCCTGAAACAGCTGTCCAGAGCCTGCTCGCGGAATCCGCTGCAATCGAAACCGATTTGCACAAAAATTTTTAAAATTCTCATATGCTTTGACAGCAAGCATGGCCGCCTTGCATGGGATGACTTATTATGTAGCGAACTGGCTTCAATTTGTCAATCCTACTGCAATGTCAGGTCAAAAAGCGATCGAAAGATGTCGCTGCTTAAAATGTTTATAATATTTTACAAATACTGAATTAAAATTAAGTACAAAAAGTACAATATATCAAAAAGATTTCTCAATGCAACAAAACTTCTTGTACTTCTGGACTTGATTTCAAAATTATCTTCCTCCTTTTATTCGCAATTTTCTTCTTCTTTCTTACCCAATTGTTTTGCTCCAGTTTTATAATCCAAACGTTTTTCCAAAATTTCAAAACATCGCAAATCGCAATAATTTCTTGCTATCTTATCTTCTGCCTCCCTCCTATGAGGATTCTTCATGCAGGCAAAACCGTTCTTTTGGTGATAGGGTAATTTGTGTGATGCAATTGTTTTCCTTTGCCAAAAAAATATTGCACAGGAATTCTCAAGAACAATCGCCGAATCATTCTTAGTCATGATTTTTATTCACAAATGCCGATTTGCTACCATAAGCGCTACGCGGAAAGTAACCGCGTTATCTGGCTGAACGCAGCCATTTCCTTCTAATTTTTAATTGTTTCAGGTTTTCATTTCTTTTGTCTATAAAATTTAATACTAATAAGCAAAATTTTCAGTTAAGAATTTCGTATTCAATTGAAGGGTCGATGACTAATTTAATTAAATCTTTACTTTTCATGGTCAATGACATGGGATTTACCCAGAATCTTTCCTATAACAAACGCAAGCAAACTCAATCCAAATGAACACATTCCAGATGTGCGCCAACAACCAATTTGGATGTGTGTTTTTCGCATTACTGCCATATAATCTCGACCAGGCACAAACGCTCGAGATAAATTACTGTAACAAGGACTACAAACACATAGGATTTAGTCTGCGTAATGAGATATATGGCGTGTGTCAGCGGTTTAGACAGAATTCAAGACGTGAAGTTCTCAGAAATTGCTTCACCCTATAACAGATCCACCGTCAATATTGTTTCGTAATGTCTTTCATATCATGACACACGAGCAGAATTACGTAACTGTAATTAGAATCGTGATTAAATAAACACTATAATATTACGTCCTTGGAGAACGCTCGCAATCTCTGGAAGGTAACACAAGGAAATTAATTGGCAATGCTGGTGGAAAAAATAAAATAAAATCTTTGGGGCTGGTTGTATTTTGAAAATGCAATTTTTGTATCTGGAACAAATGGAGTTTGTTTCTGCGCAAAGGCTTCCTAAAACAAGATTGCATAATTAACAGAGCACACCTTTCCAGTTCAACGCGCTCAAATTATTTACTTTTATTTTCAGGACAGGTGATTTAAGAAATCTGCTAGTTACAGTCACGAGCGTAAGTTTTTGTCGCCGGCTGTTATTTAACATTGCGCACTCAGCTGCCGAACATAAAACTAAATTATGGACGTCCAGTGAAAGGGTACGTAATACAAGGAGTGAGTCGCAAATTAAATTAAATTAACTCGGCGCAAACTGGTCTGTATATAATTTTAATCTCATTTGGTGTACGGCACATTTTGTACAAAATAAAATTGATTTGTTTTTGTAAAATAATGAATTTACGAATTCATTCTGCGCTCGAACACACCATCAATCGTGCATTACCGAATTTAGCGCTCTTCGATGCATTCGCCCTTCCTTCCTTCTCGTTCAATCATTTTGGCGATTTTCATTCTCGTCTGTTTCTGCAGGGGTGGTTATTCTTGAGGATATAGCTATATTCGGGTTGTATCGCATCGATGACTCACTTGCGTTAGGGTATTTCGATATGATGGGAAGTAGTAATCAAGGGTGCATCTAGGGTGGCGACTTTGCATGACTGAAGTGACTCGAGGGACCGAAGCAGTTCAATATCTTTCCTAGATGTACGTAACTGCGTCCAGCAAGAAGGGAATGCATTTTACACCCCATCAGATCACAATCCATAAAAGAGAGTAGTTTCATCTGATCGAAATCCATAAACGAAATAGGAGGGCATATTTTTATAATAAATCCCACAGATTGAAGTTGAATTTTCAGTAAAACATCAAACTCTAATGCATATGCAGACGTAGAAAGATGACATCGTGAGGTAATCAGGTTTAAACAACAACCTTTTATTTTTACGCTTTCTGGATTTAGTTCCCAGAACTTCCTGGTCTTGTATTTTCCGGCTGTGCAAATTTATTGTTGCGCGGTTGTAACACGTAACGCGTACCTGGGCATTTCCTAGCGGGTTTACGCTTGCATGTTGCAGTTTCACGTTTGCAATAATCGTCGTATAGTTGAAGAACGAATGATGCATTACTTCCGGGTGAACTAAAATAAACATATAGGTTTTGTAGCACGCATAACGGTGAACAAGAAAACAGAAATATTCTCCTCATTTCAAATTTCTTTAACGCAAATTTTAAATTATAGGGGTATCGAACAGAAAATGATAAACTGTCAACAAGGACGAAACTAATTAAAAAAACTGTTGTTTGCAATTAATCAGTTTATTGTTTAAGATTGCCTAACAGAAAATCTTAAGTCTTACTTAATTCTATTAAAGGATTATCTCAAGTAATCGAAAGTTGGAGTATTTTTATAATTTCGGAGAAAAAACTCTTCCTGGTTTTAGAAATGATCGATCGATAACATGCAAAATCGACCATTCATCCTAAAAATCATGTCGACAATGACGACAGTTCGTTGCAAATGCACCCTGCGACATCACTTTTGATTATAGTTGTACACTAAATCATTAATTTGACTGCTGCGGAAAAATACTTCCAAAAACGACACCAATAGGAGATGACATCGAACAGAAAAATAAAAATCCACCAGTTCTTATTAACTTGTACGACCAAATCGATCGACAAGCTGTAAGTTCGGTACGACATGTGACAAACATCGTGGAACCTAATTGGAAGAAACGAAAATGAAAGCGCAGACGTCCCCCAAGGAAGTCTCAAATCGTTTTCCCTTATATCAAGCCCGTTATCACACCTTGCACTTGGCTTGTAATCAATACGGTTCACCGCGCCCGCACGAGAAAATTGGAAATGCCTCGAATACATTCTATTTTTCAATACCTTTGTGTCTCTATCCGCAGCTTGACGCTTACCGATCCCGGTTTATTAAATACATATTCAGAAATTGATTTATGTACTTGAATTATTTTGAGACCGCAGGTAATCAAATGCTGGTATGTTTCTAGCTACTGTTATTAATCACGTTGTATGTGCAAGCAACTATGTCTTGCTGGGTTAATTGGAAATTGCAAACAAAATCATAAATCACGAGAATTTATTGATTGGTGCTCGTATAGAAAGGGGCATCCACGTACCCGTACAAATTCGTGTGCATGAATGCGCACGGAATCATAAAAATCAACAGTCGATCTTTTTTTATATGTAGTTTTCAACAAAAAAGGGAGACCCAAACGAAACGTTTATAACACGTTTGTACAAGTTTCCACGTATACATTGCAAACAAATTCAGAAAGGGGGCATCCACATACCCGTACACGTTCGTATACACGTACCGAATGCAACAGTCGATACTTTAAAAGCAAAAATGAGACATTTAGGCCACGTACAAGTTTCCATTTGGATACTCCTTAAGCCCGATACGTGGACCTGCTTTTGGTGGTCAAATCTCTAAACCATCTGTTTTATTTTATCTGAAAATAAAAAAATTGACGCGTAATCGTTCGAAAGTCCACATGCTTTAAAATTTGGAAGTTCATGGTCCTTCGAGGATCACTACGTCCTTATCCGTGCGTCTAGAATTAACTGAGCGCTTCAAAGGTTTTTTTCCCCAAATTTTATTCTTGTTTTTCTGCAAGCCCCAACAATAAACACGTCGCGTCGTACGTTGCACACAAATCACAGGTTAGTCACACAAGTATTATTTTATACCACGCGATCGAAAATAAAGAGAGGCCGCGATCAAATTTTTCAGCATTTCTGAATTAACTTTCAACAGTGAACTTTTTGTCTTCAAACGCGAACGTTTTGAAACAATTCACAATACAGTATTACCAATTTTTTTTCAATTTGTAGAGCTTAATCTAAATCATTTTATTTCTGGTCGTGTGGTAGAATTTATTGAGAAAAAATACAACGCATTTCTGTTATAAAATAAAGTACGTACCAGAAGGACGTGTTAGATTACATTTCTAGCATGCAATCGATTTAATAAACTGACAAGGAAATTTGTTTCCTGGGGGGTGAGTTACGTGATCAAGGAGAAATAAGGGTGCCATTTGCAAACCATAGTATGTACGTCTACGAAACATCTGTTTGCTCTAGGTAGGGGGATGAGGGTTCTCGGAAAAAAGAGCACGTTTGTTATGGATTTTATGTTCAGTGAAAACAAACAGAATTTTGTTTTACATAAATGACTAGGAGTTAATTTAGATTTGTTTAAAAAAATACACACTTGTGTGTACAACCCCAAACAAAAATAATGACAGTTGTTAGACAGATCTCGGTTTCAATTTTTTTTTATCACTTTTCAAGTTACATCAAGTAACTTAATTTATTTGCATATCGAAGATTTAAGCTTAGTTGGTATCAAAGGGTTAGTACCCCCCCAATATTTGCTTTACACGTATACAATGAGGGTGTTCTAGTAACAATAAAGGCCCACTGTCAAGGGATTCAATACCCCCCGATCCCCAAACGACATATGCAGATAGATATAAATGGATATGGTTAACGAACGCAATAAACTCTACAGGATGACCCTTTACGAAATAATGCAAAGTAAGAATCTCATTACCGAATTAAAAAATAATAATGTAACGTTAAATGAGTCTTGATTTTTTTTGTATGCGATAAGTTATACCGGCAGATGTTTAAGATTGGAAGCAGGTGGTTCGTTGAAATTTAATTATACCTACGTGTTTGTTTAGCCTGCAAACGATCGATTAAATAATTTTTAGTTAGTACTGAGAAACAAAAAATAATTTCACTTTTTGTAAATTGAAAAAAAAAATTATAATGACTAAGAATCGGAATAACATATTTTGACGTTATCGTAAGCAAATTGTTTCTGCGATCGTGGAAAAACAGTAATTTTTTTTTTTCTGAGTCTATGATATTATGACGTACTGTGGTGAACCAAAGCAATATAAAAGCAGTGGTAAAGTGTATCATAAAATATATAAAAAAATAAGATTGTTTCAATAAAAAAAAAAAAAATTAATAAAAACCGATTCCAGAAAACCAAACTGAAAATTAAATCAATCATAAATCGAATAGTACATATTTGACTTTTTCTACCCTGTACAGGTAAATAACTAAATACATAATGAAAAAATAAAAATATAATTCATTGAATGAAGTAGTAGTATTTATTTTGAAATTTAAAGTAATATTTGTTGGGGCACAACAGGTCAGAACGTCTTGAAGACAACAACTAGACAACAACAAAACAATTATCAATAAATAATATTGGACAAAGAAAGGACCTGAAAAATTATATAATGTCAGAAGATGATAAATATAAGGAATAGAAAAAATTCTTAAAAATAAAAACAAAGAATTTTAAAAAAATTGTGTACGTAAGAGCAATATTTATGAAATTTGCAAAGGAAGAAAAAAAAACATTATTTAAAATGGAAAAGGGAAATAGAAGAAGCGAAGAAGAATGTAACGGCCTCGAAGACGAAACCGGTTTAATATAATAAAAGATATTGAAAGCAATACACAACATGAAAAAAAATCTAATCTAACAAAAAGGGGATTTGGAAAATTATATATACACCGTGTCCACAGATAGGGTTCACTATAGGAAAAACTTTTTTATTTTTCACTTTTCGAAAAAAATCATTCTTTACAAAAGTTTTTGTTTGACCTAAAAACCCAAGAAATATGACAGAAAATAATAAATTCCCAATAGCAAAGTTGGGAAATTTATCTTTTAACTTTTACAAAATGTAGCAAAGATTAAAATTCTGTTAAAAATTACGTTAGCTAGAATCGGGCAATATTATGAATTTGATTTCTTATCACGTTTTAATTCACAAAAGTCAGTTTTTTATTACCTCGCAGGTTCTTAAAATTTAAAAAAATGAAATAAAAGAATTTAAGACTTAATTTTTGAAGAGAGTGAAAAGTGAAAATAAAAAAGTTTGTATGTATGTATAACGCCAGAAGATGAAATGTAAGAAATAGAAAATAATTATTAAGGATAAAATAAAAACAAACAAAGAAAAATTGGATACATAAACAACAAACGAGAAAAGGAAAAAAATAGAAGAAAATAAAATGGATTAAGAAAACGAGAAAGTAAAAGGCTGGAAGACGCGTCAGGTTAATATTAAAAAAAAATACTGAACGCAATACTCAACATGAAAAGAAAATCAGATTTAACAAAGAAAGGATTTGGAAAGTTATACAGGGTGTTTGTAAAATAAGTACAAAAATTTTAACCCCATTACCGTGAGAGCACATAGAACACGGAAAAATTTATAAAAAAAATTTTCATAACGGGGGAAAATTATTTTATACGCCCCTTATACGACGATCATGAAACAACAAAAAACTTACGGAACCTGCTTTGCTGATCGTAGGCAATAAACATCGCAGGCGTGACTAATATGCAAAGGCGCAGTCGCTCACCGAATAATATCTGTGTGGAAGAACAGATTCAAACGTTTACTATATTGATTTACGAATGTTTATAACAACTGTTCTAAGTGGCATCCATCATTAGCGACACACACACGAAACGTTCCATAATCGTGTAAATGCTGTAAATGTTCTTGCATGGATTTGAAAATGTATTTCCATAAATCTGCCGTGCTTCTTCAGTATTTCCTGGAGCTTCGCCGCAGATGAAGAGCATCTGTTCTCGCCGTTCGTGAATTGCGGCATTTTAATAAAGGCCGACACTGACATACGTCCGGGACGTCATTGCGCCCGTGAAAAAAAAATGCTTTTATTAGTCGCCCGAACTCGGCAAAGGTCAGTGGGTCACTGCTCGATTGCAGTTCTGTTTTTTGTTCCAACAGATGCTTTCTGCGGTCGAATAAAATTTCCTTTCCTTGACCTACCTACCTCAAAGACATAGACGTGCGATTAATTCTTGCCCGATTTTCAACTGCGATTTTCTCGAAATGTGTAAAACTTTTGTTAAGGACATATGAGTTCAATCGTTGCCATTTATGATGATGTATTACAGGTTTAAATATTTGCACACAGTAAAAGAACATCCGGTATAACTTTAGAAGATAAAAAATAGAAAAAATTGTTAAGAAAATGTAAAAACAAATAAAGAAAAAAACATGTATACATAAAGAACAAAAGGAAAATAAAAGTTATCTTATAAAATATGCAAAGAAAAGAAAGATACGGTAAAACTATAAAAGAGAAAATCGGAAAATTTCAATAAAAATAAAAGTGCTCGTTGCTAAGATAAAAGGACAAGTCAGTGGACTTACAGTTGACTTATCGAACTACTCTTCTGCTGACGAGGCACCAAGTAGGGTCGAAACAACATAGCAGAAGATATTCAAGGGTGACATTGCAATCAAAATTAAAAGTAAAGTGAAAAAAATAGACACAAGTGAAGATTAAAAAACCAAGAAAGTAAGTTATCTATTATTTTAAAAGAAAGACTAAGAGCCGGTCTTTCCCGTTAAAGTTCTCCGGCGAATAACTTAATTTTTATGAATGATTGATTGATTTTTATGAATTTTGTCGACGGTAGTTATCCATCAGTTAGTTTATCGAGAGGTAGAAAGACCGGCCCTAAAGGAAATACGTAAAATAAAAACAGAAAAGACATAGGAACAGCGCTAGAATATAACGAATCAGTGGCGTAGCTATAGGGGCTGTAGGGATTGCAAAACAACCCAGCGGCAAGACGCCTTTAACGCCTTGTCCTAAAGGACTTCGAAGCCAAGAAATTAAAATTTTTGGTAACAAACGAATATGTTTATCCATAATTGATTTTCCTTATCGATCAGAGCACACAACCATGGCCTGCTAAATGAATTACGATTTCTAACTTGTCAAATGTCAAAGGCAGGCGCTAGTTATCGGGCGCTTCCTTAACTTAAAATTATTTTCACAGTTCTGTCACGTATTAATAGGTGAATAAATTTTTTCAGTGTTGCTTTTTTGTATGTATGATAATACAATCTTTTTAAAATAGATACAGTCGCGAGCAAAAAAATTGGTTGTCAATGTCATTCAAAAATTTGATGGTGTTGTCACAAATTAAAATTTTTTTATTATTTTCTTGTCGGGCTGTTAGATTTGACAAATAGAACACATGTCGCTGTAGAAAGCTTATGACAATCATATCCATTTCACACTTGTCACTGTGTTAAAAAAATGACACTGTCGACATTTTTGCTCTCGACTGTACATATAATTAAAAAAATTGATAAAAGTATAATTAGTGCAATGCACAAATATGAAACAAATTAAAACCATTATAATAACAACTAAAATGTTTTAAGAAAGGTTAACAGAGTGTAGAAGAGACACAATTTTTGATCAGTTTGCAATTGCTCAATTATAAAATTATTTTAGAACTATTTCTAGTTTTGTGTATCGAACGCCACAAGAATTATTTTTTTTTATCGGATTATCAGAGCGAACCGCGCACGGTCGGGAGTTCATAGAAAGTTTCTTTATCGATTTCATTTCTAAAGTATCGGTTATTCGTCCGTGAAACCCACCACGCGTAATATTTAAATTTAAAAAAATTCCATTTTTAACATTCCACAGCTGCGACGTCTGTTTACAACAGCAGCTTAATAATATTCAATCAGCGAAAACCTTTTTTTAAAAAAAATAATAGCGCATTCGTGCTTGCAATGTCTCACATTCCATCTCACATTATTTTTTTAATACATACATATATTCAGAAGGAATTCCAACTCATTCAGGAAGAAAATCAAAAAGCATAATAAACATTAATTAGTTGTGGGCTGAATAAAAAAATAAATAAATAATAATAAAGCTGATAAATTTTGCCACACACCGCGATAACCCTAACTATATAATATAACACATTGAGATGATGGTTCTTGCTGCGACATACTTATCTGTCTGGTGCTTGTATGTAAATATAGTGGCAGTGTAATTCATATTTATGGGCCAGCGTAACTGGAGCACTCTTAATTATGTCGGGAACGTTTTTGCGTTATTACTTTTTAACTTAATTTAAAAAGGTACGCCGTCGTCTTCCGCTGAGGCGGCGGCATTAAATTAATTAAATGCAAGCGCCCTACTCGCGGATTCTTGCAAAGGACGGAACCTGGCAATTATTAAAATTAAAAGTGAGCTTGACAAACTAGGATAGTAAGTTTAAATCTGAATTATTAATTGTTTGCTGCAGAATATTAAAAAGCTGCATTATCTTGTACGTACTCAAGTTCCCTGCAATTTGAAATATGAGTATAAACTATAAGTGCATTGCAACGTAATACTCTGTCTTTCCATCAGAATGAAATATGTACATCTGCTGGTATCACATCTTTTTCCACTGTCACGATATTTCAGAATAGTCTCGAGCTTTTATTTGAAAATACGAGGCGAAGTTCTTGCTATTCGTTTTGCGATACCTGACAGCGTACATCTGCGAGTGAAGCAAAGAATTTTAACTTGGTCTTGCATATGATGCGATAAGGCAACTTTTCAAGATGCCTCCGCAACTTCCTTTCCACGAGATGCAGTCGATACGAAAGTTACAAAGTTTAATTCCACGAGACGTATCCTTTCGAAATTAAGTTACGACTTAACAATCGAAAATGTCGGAGGAGTTTTGATTGAGTTAACTGCTAATAGGTATTAATTGACAGTGAATTTCGTAATAGTAATCACACTGTATTCTCAACAAAATGTTAATGTTGTAATTAAACTAATCAGAAATCGCTCTTTTATATTTGCCCTTTAAAAGATGACATATCATTTTTATTGTCACCCTCACCAGCAAGCACAATGGCTGTCAAGTGTGAGAATGAATAAATGCCTCTTGTCATTCTATGTATATTACCGCGGAAACTAATCTGTAACGAGAGGAACAATGATAAATGATGGCGGAGCTACATGAATATTGCTGGTTTTTATATACATACTTACTTTTTACAATTGTCCTCATCGATGCAGAAATGTTAACACAACGCCGACCGACATCGAAATACAATGAAATAATAATTTCCTTCTCGTAGTTTTCTTGTACCTTATAATTAAAATTTGACGGTAATCAACTTAGGATAAAACAATAAAAGCAAGCACTCAGGCAATAAAAACTTCGGCAACCCTTAGAGTATGGACTTGAAGCACATTCAAACTATAAAAAAGACATTATTCAAAGTAGTTAAGGCCCTGAGAAAAAAAAAGTCCGGCAACTTTTTTATCCCCCATTATAACGTGGTGAATCAGAAAGAAAAGCTAAAATTCATCATTCCATCTTCTCCCCTTAAGGGTCCTTCTTCTATTCATCTTTTTCTCAAACCACATTGATTACAATAATTTCAAGAACCACTGTAATAACAATTTGCTTATTTTTCGATCACTGATCGTGAAACAATCCAGAGATTCATACCAACTGCAGCAGAAGCAGAAAGATTTTTTTATTTAACATATAGAACGCTGTCAACAATGTCTTTTGTCAACAATGGACGTGTGTCGTAGATTCATTTTGCCTCCTGCTGTCCTGCTGTTTTTTTAACTTCGCTTCGCTTATTATTATCTCAGTTAAATTTAGTATTTTTCAGGATAGATGGCAGATATTACGCTTATTGAAATAGCAAATAAGATAGGACTTATAATAAGACTTTATTTTATTTATCCAGAAAATTAAGAAGTACATGCATAGGTAATATGCGAAGGTGTAGACCATAATCTCGAATCATTTGCAAATGATAATGAAGAACAAGTGGATGATCTTAGAGAGTATTTGTATTGTGAAGAAGAAGAAGAAGGTGAGAAACAGGGCAGATACTTGTCAAGCCAAAGTCAAAAGATTCAAGTTCAAGCACGTGGTATAATAGGAAACAAATATAGAGACCAAGTCCGAGAATTACTTGCAAATGATATTGAAGAACAAGTAGTGGATGATCTTGAAGAATGTTTGAATTGTGAAGCCGATGAAGGTGAGAAAGAGGGCAGATATTTGCCAAGCCAAAGTCAAAAGAGTCAAGTTCAAGCACATGCATAAGCGATAAAAAAACGAATGTAAAGATCGTATCCAAAAATCACTGCAAACGATATTAAAGGACAAGCGGTACACAATCCTGGAGAATGTTTGAATTGTGAAAAGAAGTTGGGAAAGGGGGCACAGACTTGACAAACCAAAGTCAGAATATTCAAGTTCAAGCACATGGTATGTTAGGAAACAGATATAGAGGACATAACTAAGAATCGCTTGCAAACTATATTGACGAACAGTGGATGGTCCTGATGAGCGTTCGAATTATGAAGAAGATGAGAAAGAGGGCACAAACTTGCCAAGTTAAAACCAAACGATTCAAGTTTAAGCACGTGCATAAGCGATAGAAATTGAATGTAAAGATAATATCCAAAAATCACTGCAAACGATAGTGAAAAACAAACAATGAATAGTGAAAAACAAACAATGAATGATCCTAAAGAACTTTTGTAAATTGTGAAAAAGATGTGTGAAAATCACAAGTCAAGGAATTCAAACAGTGAATGATCCTGAAGAGTGTTTGAATCGTGAGGAAGAAGATAAGGAGACACAGACTTGTCAAGCCAAAGTCAATAGATTCATGTTGATGCCATTACACTTGCATTAGTGATAGGCAACGAACGTAAGATTGTTTGAATTATGAAGAAGATGTTTAGCCAAAATTAATGAAGTGAATTAAATGAGGATCAAAATCTCTTTACTGGTCATTATTCTGTGTAATAATAATAATTTTTATTTGATCATTACACTCTTTTCATACCAAAAAGAGAAGACAACCAATAATACACAATCAAAATAAAGAGTAGTGGAATAATTTGATCTTAGCGAAAAGTGAAGACTATAAACGAAACTCACTTAGGGCCGGTACTTTCATCGCTGATTAACTTTAATCTTTGGTTTATTCCCATAGAAATAATTGTCTTTGCAATTGTAGGTATTAACCAAAGTTAAAATTAAACATTGATGATAGTACCGACCCCTAGACTGACGAATTTGACATTCAAAGCTTCTCAAAAAGGGAAATGGTTCCAATAAACATCAAGAACGGTCGTAATTCCAAAAGGTTTCCTAGTACAATACAGTATCAGTAATAAGCAGAGAGCGGCCAGTTTTAGGTTTTTCATGTCAGTTTGCCTTGAATAAGTCATTTACAAGATGTTGGAACGAGTGTGAATACAGAAATATAAAATACAAGATTCCGTAAAAGTAACCAATGGTATTGGTTTCGATAATCTTAAGTAAAACCTAAGGTTATCCGCACGGTGGTAATAAGAAAGGACAGGTTGTGCAAACGATTTTTTCCGAAACATTAGAATAATATCACTTCGAAATGAAACCGACGATATTTATTTCACAAAACCGCCACGAGTAATTTTACTTTCGCCTCAAGAATTATTTTTCATGCACCAATCACGTGACTGTAAACTGTAACTAAAACCTTCTCTTGTTTAACAAACAAAGTGTGTATGTATACATTCGCTGAAGCAACTGAAGCAGAAAGACAATCATTTGCGCCAAGGCAAAAAAAAGCAAAAGGGGAAAGTGAAGTGCAAGGAAAGTTAAGGAAGGCCCCTCTTATTAAAAACTTTAGGATTTGTGATAAAAACTTCAGGTTAATTTTTCTTGCGCTTGTGTCAAGGAAAGATGGTCACAGTGTAATTACCGTTTTCGTGGAAGCCATTTTAAATTTAAGTATATCGTAAAGCTAGTAAACCGGCTGACACAAAAACCCAAAAAAAAGATCTCTTAGAAATTCGTTGTCCGATTTTATTTTAGAGTTTTGTTAGGTAGTTAAAATTCCCAACACGTTCGTTAATAATTGAGAATGACTTAAGTCTCCAAATGCGCAATTAAGAAAGCGTTTACCTGACATAAATCACATGCGGCTACAAGCACAGTAGCGCTTTCTTAATTTAGATTTTGAATTAAAAATTAAAACATGAGTCAGAAAATTGAATTTGTTTGCATATACTTATGTAACTGTTCGGAGAACGTTTTATGATCGACGACTCTTAAAAAGAGGCAACACGTTAGTCAAGCCAGAATCGACTTTCCTTAAATGTATTGAGAAATTTTTGCTACATCTGAGAATCCCCAAACAATGTCTCATGAAAAATTGCCTTTTCTTGTATCGTCAATTAAGTTGTCTACAATCTGGTCCAAAAATCTATGCTCTCCAAATTGTGTTCACGTTATTACTTTGTGAGAATTCATTTAAAAAAATTTTTTGGATTGTAACATGCATGAGACTCAAAGAAACCTATTTCTTTTTCTCTTGTTTGTAATTGTCATATGAAGTACCTGAGCTTCTGGTTTTCGTGACGAAAAGCAATTACCAGCCGCCCCGTAACAGTAAACACTGTTTCGAAGTGTTCGTTAACATAATTTGTGTGTTGTTTACAGAAACGAGCACTCGTCTTTTACCCAAAGTCAAATCGAGGATCGACGCTCCGCGTTGATTGAACGCACTTAATGGATACCAACTTAAAAGACCCGAACACAGAGAACTCAGACGCCTTGTTTCGTAACAAGTGTTGAAACATTCAAAACAGTTTATGCATACCTAGAGAGGGTATTTAAAGCGTTTTATTTTCGTGTTCCAGTTTCGTTTGTATTTTTTTTTGTTTGTTTGTGTGTGTGTATTTACTTGCGACCTGTGTTATGAAAAGAAACGCCGTTTTATTTATCTGAAAGCTTGAGGCTGTACGTACAAAATTACAACTTGAATGAAAGTGGGCGAAGGAAGTGGTGTGTTATTTAAGAAGTGCATTTTCTTTCGTCGTTGTCCTTGTAATTCTTCGCAAACACTTCACCTTCTTTTATGTACTTGCTTGTTTACATCTATGCAATTTCCGTTTTATTTATTTATTTTTTTGGTGGAAAATATTTACAATAAATAAGAAACAATTTATAATAAAATATAATTTGATCCAAATACAAGGTTGTACCATAAAGTTTCAGTTAGAAACTAAGCTTTACAGGAGTCTGTCAGAAAGTTTCAGTCAAAAATAAAAAAATACGTCGCGTTAAGTATAACTAGGCAGGCATATTGCAGAACATTTTCTTTCCTTGTATGTTTCATCTCTCCCTGACTTCTAATGGCCGTTTTACACTATGACATCTTTAATCTAAAATTTGATACAAAGTGAGTGAGAAGTACCAATTCAACCAATCAGAATTCACTGTGGTAGCTTATCTCTCTCACTTTGTACCAAAAAATGTTATAATGTAAAACAGCCTTAAGGATGTTTTAGCTCCTTTCTTGCCATCTAGGAATGATTGACCTCTTTTCTTGTCATCCAGGTAAGTTTTGCCTCTTTTGGTGAAATTTATTTGTCGGATTTGTCTGACAGATGACTCAACGAATGACATAAGTAGGTATACAAAATATAATTAGGCAGGCAAATTGTAGAACTTTTTTCTTGTCACCTAGGGATGTTTTGCATCTTTCATTGTAATCTAGGTACGTTTCATCGCTTTCCTTGACTTCTAAGAATGTTTCATCTCTTTTTTTTGACATATAGGAATATTTTTATCATTTTCTTGTCATCTAGGGATGTTTTACCTCTTTCCTTGTTACCCAGGCAAGTTTTGCTTTCTTTAGTAAAATATGTTTGTCGGATTTGTCTGACAGATGACTCACGAATGACAGATCTAAGTAAACAAAGTATAACTAGGCAAGCAAATTGTAGAACATTTTCTTTCCTTGACACCTAGGAAGTTCTACCTCATTTCTGGTAATCTAGGTATGTTTCATCACCTTCCTGTTTCATCGACTTCTAAAGGTGTCTTCTTTTTGTTCTTGTCATCTAGAGATGTTGTACCTCTTTTCTTGTCATCTAGAGAAGTTTTGCCTTTTTTACTTAAAGTTATTTGTTGGATTTGTCTGACAGATGACTTAGAAATGACAGATCTAAGTAAACTAGGCAGGCAAATTGTAGAACTTTTTTTATGTTTTGCTTCTTGTAATCTAGGTACGGTTCGTCTCTTTCCTTGACTTCTAAGAATGTTTAATCTCTTCTCTTGGCACCTACGAATGTTTCTTGTCATTTAGGGATGTTTTACCTCTTTTCTTACCTCTAAACAAATCATGTGAAATTTTATTATATTATATTTTATTCTTTCTAATTTATTAACTTAGTAAAAAAAAGTACAGTGGTGACCTTATTTAATTTTAATTTGGGGCAAACTAAATCGATAATCCTGTATTAAACTCGCCCTTAATTATACTTCTTGGGTGATGATTAAAAAATTATTCGTCAAGAATTATTTAGGTATTTATGAATTTTACAATTGTTCCACAACTTCTACGAGGGATGTTTCGTAAGTATGTGAACTTTTCAGTTTAAGAAGAATTAAAAATTAACAAGTAAGTTAGGTTTCCGCAAATAATGATATGTCGACAGAAACAATTGTAATTTTTTATAATTGGTTCTTCCTCTCGTAATCAACGAAATTAACCCAGAAGTTAGCTAAAAGTTAGTACTTATTATAAATAAAACATTTGAATACTTTGTAAATAACGAAATGTAATGCATTATAAAACAATGACAAGTTTATGTATAGGTATAGGGATTATCTTAGTCCCTATAAATTTTCAACGTCATTTGAAACTGATTCGAGCCTCGCACCATAAAACTGAGTAAAGTCTTGTCGTGCATTACATAATGTATGTATGAATATAAAATTTTATGCCGTCGTCTACATCGAATTTCAACGGCGAAATAAATTTTGGACGTCGGCCAAGCGCATAAATTACTAAGCGGCAATGTCTCGAAGTTACGGCATACGAGCAAACGAAAGGGTTACATTGCTCGGAAATTTTATGAATAGAATAATGGAACGAACACTTTACTACCGACGCGACGCTGTTTTCGACAATGCGTCCTTTTAATAGGACATATAATTTCGCTAAGAGTTCTTTGCTCAGGAATCGGTATCTTTCATCTACCCCACGCACTGTCGATTGTTTTGCTCCCCTTGATATTTACGGGGGTCGTTCTATTCTGCTTCGGTTTATCGAATTATTTCCTCCTATTCCGTAATTATTTCTTGTTTTGCAGATAACATTGATGTTTGACTAATCACTAATTATGGATTTCAATGGAATTATGAAGTCAACATTTACGAGTATCAAAAACAAAGGACACAAAAATATTGTTGCGTTTATGTTTTCTTTTGCTGAAGAAATTTGCAATTCACTTTCTTTGTAGCACCTGAAGAACACCTCACGTGATACATTTCATTTGGTCAAAAACAAATTGCACCACCCATTGGTGTCTCTCAAATCCTAATTAGTTTTACCTGCTTTTTCTTCTTTATTGCACTAACTTAATGATGAACTTGGTGATGAAGTTTTTAGGTAAATCTTTGGACTTCTTCTTTGACTGTCTCAATCTTGAGGTCCCTGTGCGAGTCTGCATTCCGAACGTACCATGGTGCATCTGCAATATTTAGGAGTACCTTATTTTAAAATTTTGGATGGTGTCTTAGTTGGTTGGTTTGGTCAAAAGCTATATGCCATAAATCAATGGAGATTTTAGAACTTGTTTGTTGATAATTGTGCCTTCCTGCCCTTTTAAATTCTTTAGCCATGTCTTTCTATACACTTCGAAGTCCAGCTATTTTGACTACGACAGTACAAGTTCCGATTCCTTCGCCACTGTGACACTATCCTGTGCTTCTTTACATACATCTTCGTCCAAACTTCTTGGGACAATTCCTTGACTGTTTAGTTCTAGAGAATGACCAATATTTTTGACCTCAGTGGAAATTTGATCCTTTTGTTGAGAGGTTGCATCCACACCAATGAGATTATAATCTCATTTGTTTAAACGGAGTTTGAAAGTTTCCTTCTTCTTTCGATTATACCATATAATTAAAATTGGGCTTATTTTCCCCATAATTATAAAACGTAGATTTTCCTGTTTGTAACTGTGAGTTTTTGGACCTTCTCCTATAATTCGACCAGGTCAGTTCGGAAAGTTAGAGAATTTTTTGGGTGGATAGAAGAGGCTTATGAATATTGAGCGAATTTCAAAAAACCAGCTCGAGTCTTCGATTTTTTAGCCGTCCTCCTGTAATTCAACCAAAGTTGGTTCTTTCGATCATTTGCCTGCTTCGTCTTCTTCTTCTGAAAGATAAAGAATTTTGTGGGTGGGTTATGAACTCTAGGAGGAGTTTCAGAAAACCAAAGTAAAGTTCAGATCATTTTTTGTTTTTCTAAGACAACTTCTGCAGATAGTTTGGAATGCCCGATGGAGATAGATATTTTTTGTGGGGTTCATAATACAATTTTTCATTTCCACTACACATTCCTTTAACAATGATTTTCCGTGTTTCTTGATGGACAGAAAGTTGACAGTGAGCTAAATGAACAAAACGAAGCATATGCTTTTACTTCAAATTTTTCAATGAAAAGTACAAATATTTAAAGAAAAATGAAATTCTAAATAATTCTGCCTGTAACATATTAAAAATTTTAATTTGATGATTTGCAATTGAAATTTTTTCACGTACTTAAACTTTAAAAGAAATTCTAACAGAAGTAAAAGCATTTACTTCGTTTTATTCATTTGGCTCATTATTTCATCAGCTTGTTCCTTCTCCCATTGACTCTCCCATTGATATGTCAACCCAAAATTATTATTTCTTTTTTCCTATCACAGATACATTGTCTAATAACATAGAACGATAAATATCGTTTGGGTACCCAATTTAACAGCACATATCTTGAACTCATCATGGTCCAACGAAATCAACTTCAACTAAGCTACACAAGGTCTATCCTTAACTGTTTTTTTATGAATTTATTTCACTTCGCTTCAAGTTTATGAATATAAGAAAGCCCAATTCTTTGTAGGAAACAATTCTTGAATGAACCATTTAGGACAACCATAATATTTAACTTGCACTTTCAATTTAACTTAAACAAATTATTTAGTTTCGACCCAATCAGTGTCATATCAGAAAACATTGAATTACATCTTCTTCTTATCCGTTAACCTCTTGCACCATCGGTATTGAGTTGATCATTCTCTCTCTATTCTTTGCTAATTGTTTTGCCTGTGTCCAATTCAGTCCCTTTGTTCTTAATATTTGAACTTTCCCTTCATCCCATGTCAGCCTCGGTCTTCCTCTGGCGTTTTTTGCATCTAGTCCCATTTCCCAAATAGTCTTCACTTCGTTGTCTTCCTTCATCCGTGTTATATGTCCATACTATCTAAGTTGTTGTGTCTCAGTTGTTTGTATTACTCCCATCCCTCCTCGTCTTCGTCTAATTTCCTTGTTCCTTATTTTATCTATCTTTGTTACTCCTTCTATTTTCCTTAAAATTTTCTTTCCTGTAATAGATTCGCTTCCATAGATCAGTATAGGTCTGTCTCATATACATATTTATTTAAATATATTCATAAAATTGAAGACAATGTCCTTCACGATAAGATGACTGATTAGCAAAGGACGGACATTTGTATGACTGTTCACGGTCACTTCGCCTCGAGGACTCAACGCGCACGTAAAGTAGCAAGTTCATGAGCGGCGGGCAGAAGCCGGGTCAATATATTAATATATTACTTTCAAAAAAGTGATTAATATGCTATAATAAACATAAAGTTATAATCCGTAAATTATAATTTCTTATTTTGAAAGGATTACTATATTTATTTAGAATTTAAACTGTAGTGATGCGAACACCAAATTTTACGCTCGGGATATTAAGACGACCAGTTACCACGCAGGGCGTGCCGCTCATGCGAACGACATTGAATTCCATCATTCCGTCCGTTGTCTGCTGATTAGTTATAAAATACGCTCAGTTGGGACCTTTAAATAACATCCAGTGCTCCTCAAACGGTTTCTTTAAAAAATTTAAATAATTATATCCAGGTTATTTTTATTTTTTAGTTTAATATCACCGTGTTATTAAAAGTAAGTCGACTTTAATAAATTACCACACGTTTAAATTTGGAGCTGGCGATGCATTACACTGAAGACAAGCTTAGCGTGACAACACAACGTCCCATATCACATTACGAGAGTATTAATTTTGCCAGGGTCGAGCTTAGCATGAAGTTATGCTTATGCGACAGTCTGGATGATTTGCATTTCAATGATCTATCGAGTATCACTGACATAATCTTAAGAACCTACCACTTAAATTAGTTTTAATTTTTTGGCAAACGATTTGCAACTTGGAACACGAGAAATATTTTTCATGATTGTATTTAAATCTGCACGCTTCTGTTTTATAAAGGGTGCTACAAATCTGTTATAGTGGAACACCTGGTGAGTGTATGCGTTTCTCTCGCTTGTGTGCAAGTAATTGTTTGGGTAACCACAATTCTTAAAAGCAGAACAAAAAACTTTGTTTCCTTGCGATATTTGACGTCGTGGTGGGCAAAATAAAGGAGAAAGACGCTTTTAAGCGGGAATGGGTTTGTTGGCCGCGTTTTGCGCCGCCACCAACGTACACAAATCGACTCGAGTTTACAAAGTTTGCCGCCACAACATCTAAAACAATCTACATGTAGCTTTAAGACACCGGCGGCGATAAAAACAAGCCGACCATAAATCCCTGGAAAAGAATTATGAGAGCGTAATGATTCATTGGAGACGGCGGCGCCTAAAGCCAGACGCACTTTAATCGAGTTTATTAGAAACCACTTGAAATCGAAGTCTGCAGCTCTCGAGTTGAACGCCACTGCACTCTGCTATATTTATTTTTGTGTTTGCAAACTGAATATCCCAGTCACAATCAGAAAATTAAACCACACAGAAAGATTATAGGCCCACATTGTAGTGATCGTTAAATTTTACAAGGTGTCATCCATCTTGAGAAGTCTCTTTGCATGGAACAACGTTATAGGTAAATTATAATCGATTTACAAAAGTAAAAGTTAAAAGTTTTTTGATAAGGGACATAAGTTTTGTTAAACGTAGAGAAAAACTACGCAACACTGGTTGACGCTGAAAATATATGTAATCATCTCTTTCCCGATTGGTGCACATTTACACTATGTCACAAACCAGTGTAATTTGTTTAGAAATAATTTCCTAGCTAGATGATATTCACCACTTTTCTTTTTGTAATTTGTAATTGTAATTTCTTCTTTTGTTTTGCTTGTCCTGTTTTTTTTTTTTTTTTTTTACTATTTAGATGTTTGAACATGAATTATTTCGCTCTGGGAAAGTACACTATTTATTTGTCTCCCAAAATTGTGGCAAGATTAGCTGCTTATTATTTATGTATACTTAAAAAGCTGCCTGTAAAAGTTATGGTTATCAAAAATTAATGAAAGAAATTTGAAAAGGCGAAAAATATTAAACGGAAATTGACATTTGTAGAGAGATAGTTATTTCTTTATTTAGTTTTTATTGTCGATCTTTTAATTTGAACTTTGAGTTCGAATTTCACTTCAGAATAATAAATTTCCAATTCAGGAAATTCGTCATTTGTTTCTTTTTTGTGTTGTTTTTCCTTCCCTAATATTATTGCGTTATTTAATTTATTTTTTTCCATTTCATTAATAAGCTCATTCGTTTGATTCTTAAAGAGTTGATTTAATTTGAAGTTATAACTAACAAATTCGAATTAATACTTCAACAGAAACACGAAACAAAAAATACTTAAAAGTATACAGGTTGCGAACGGCTCCTAATGTCATAATGCTCATCCTCATCCCAACGCACAGTGATTGGTTCAAAACGCACGAGGCAGCGGAAAAAAATATATATGTATGTACGATTTTCTTATTTTTAACACTGTATTATACCTACCTCACATAAGATAATTGATTACTCATATGAACTAATTGAAACATAATATACAGTAGGTGCCGAAATATTGGAACAATCATTATTGTTACTGTTATAAATATTTAAAAATATATTGTTACCATATAAATACATAGTACCTAATATGTTTGGTCGGATATTTTTATATGTACAGAATTCTAAATAAAAATTTTCTTTTTCCGCCGATTGACCACTGTGCGGCGTTTGTAAAGGCGATCCGTGAAAATGCCAGCATTAAAGGCTTGTGAAAAATATCTTAAAAGCTGATAATAGGTTAATTATGGAAATACAGAAAGTCAAAATTAAATTGAGAAAAATAAAATAAATACTTTAAGTAAAAAAGCTATGTTGTTATTCTAGTTGCGATACTGTTTCCTTTGCTAACAAAATAATATAAATATAAGAGAACACTTAAAATAATAAAAATTCAAAATATTAATAAGTAGTTGCACCTCCATGGGCATCAATAACTTCTTGATACCTACGCCATACTCATGGTGCAGTTATCAATATGTTCTTGTGGTATTTCATGCCAAAGAATTGGCAAAATAGCTGCAAGCTGTTGGACGGTGACTAGTTGAGGATGGTGATTGTCCAGTCGTCCCTGAAGCATACCCATACATGCTCAATTACATTGAGATCAGGTGAAAGAGGTAGATGATTAATTTCTTCTTCCTTAATTGCATTTTGAACAATGCGGGCACGATGTGGCCTGGCGTTATCATCAAGAAAAACCAGGTTTTCTCGGCCAACGATGTTGGCCCGATTTAACAAGTGGTGTAAAACAATGGCCTGAGGTTTCCCTCATTATTGTGGTGGAGGTCCGTACGCCAACCAAAAGATATTCCTGCCCATACCATAATACCACCACCACCCTAAGAAGTTATTGGACGGGTATACTGTGATAATGTACGATGTCCTACATTACGATATACCCTCTGACGACGGCTATCGTTTCTGATGCAAAATCGCGACTCATCTGTATACAGTATATCGTCCCAAGGTGTATCCTCTATGAGTCTTAAGTTTGACCAAAGTTTCCTCTGCCTACGATGCACTGGAGTTTTTGCTGGACGTCTTACAGGGCGACATGATCCTAACCCTACCTCACGTAACCGATTTCTGACTGTTTGGTCAGATACCCTTAGACCTACCGCATGCTGAAGCTCCTGCTGTAGATGTCTGGCAGTAGAACATGAGCGCATTCTAGCACTAATTATTAAAAGTCGGTCTTGCCGAGGTGTCGTAATACGAGAGGACCCACTGCCCGGTCTTCTACTGCATTCCCGGTTGCTCGAAATCGGGCAAGAACACGGAAAACAACACTCTGAGAGCATCCCAACAACTCTGCAATATCAACTTGTCGCTCCCACCTTTGTTGCAAAATAATTGCGAAATTTACCTGTTCTGGTGTCAATGTCGTCTTTGCAATAAAACTACAAAATATTCAAGTATCCTAAAAAGTATTAAAAATAAAAATAATTTTGACAAATCACAGTCAAAGTATTTTTACTAAACTTGAACCAGTTAATATTTCTTGATAGACAATTGTCAATATTAATGTAATTGTGTGAAAGACACTTATTTGATCTAATGATTATTTAATAAGTAGGTATATTTGTGCATTTTGAAATCTACAAATCTATAAAATTAAGATATCCCTATTCACTTTTGAGTAATTTAGAACAGGTAATAATACGAGAGCTTCATCTAAGCCGCCCCCCTTCCACACTACAGAACGAAGTATGGGTATGACTTTAGCAGCCGTTCGCAGGCTGTATAAATGATATAATCGAAAAACATTGCATTAATTAAAAACAATGGAATAATCGAAAATAGATTAATAAAAAGCTATTAAGATAAATTTTACAATTGTCCAACCGTAATGCTTCATAAAGGGCGTGACTCGAATACTTTGCAAATGTTCAATCGAAAATCACTATGATCTCGCGATCAGTTCATATTTCTGCACGATTTCTGCATGGTACTTTCCCAAAAACTGGTTTTTTCCTTTCCTAATTCCATGGGATTAACTTACGAGTTTAATAAAACTCACTTACTCACCAAAAGATGGCAACTTAAATTGCTTGCGTTGTTTTCTTGAATTTAAGAACTGAATTTTCTAAAATAATTCTTTTCCAACAAGTTGAAGTCGTTTTGTCAAGTTTCCTACAAAGGGCGTCAATATCTGATCTTGTCTAAACCATACTCGTCACCCTGTATATCTAACTAATCTGGTGAAAGTACGTATAGGAGAAACTTTGTATAAATCATACAGAATAGTCTCGATTACAAAAATAAATAAATACAAAGTATTCTAAATTAGATCTTTCAAAGATTTACTTGGTTGTTTTAGGGATAAGTTTTAAACGTAAGTGTAAGAAATGGTTTAATACCTACGACATTCTACACTCAACTTGCATAATTGAAGGTCGTGTCAAGGTTGTCAGCACTATAAATAATTCACATTAACACTCGCGGTAGCAGTTAAATAAATTTGCAAAAGGAGGGCATGATATCATTTGGTTATTCGGATTCACACCAAGCCAAAACGTCTTTAAAATCGCCCCTGAAGCCTTGCAGACGCTTTCACTTCCGCATGTTTCCCAGAAATCCGGTCGCAATGAGTAAGTCAACCTTTCGCATAATTAAAATGCTAAATATAAGCTGAGACCATAAAGTTAGAACGGCGTGAATGGAGTGTTATATGATGATTGATGTGGCCTTGCAGAAGCTGGAAAATTATACATATAGTCCCAGATCACGTATAGTTGTGGTCCATTTTTTTTTAGTTTGTTTTCTTCAATTTTTAATTTAGTTTACATATTTTATAACGTTTTCCACTGGCTGCACTAGTGCACACTCGTTATATTGTAATCTCATTTTAACCTCATGTATTAAATAATAGATGAAGATACACTGAGTGTGCACTAATGCAGCCATGTTTAGGCAACAAAGTCGAAGAGGTATTAGTTTCCAATAGGATTCCAGTATACCACAGAATAACTAGAAGCGCCATTCGGCCAAAATTTGTTTGTACATTCCAGATCTATACCGCCAAAAGAAACCATTCAGTTTAAAACAAAATTGAACTATAGGAAAAATAGTCCAAGAGTGTGCATAGTTATACTCAGAGAGTCTACATTTTATTAACTTTACCTCGAGAGTTCTCCACTTAACTGACTAGCACATGTTAGTAAATTGTATAAAATGTAGACTCTCTGGTTATAATACAATCTTTTTGTGATAATCTGTTGTTCTAGTACCAGAACAAAAGATATTTCAAATTATTGCAACTTCTACATACATATCATCATAGTCACATATAACAAGTATATGTCGCATCATCAACGGTTAAGTACAGTCTATGCCCGTCCCACTTATACCACCAAGGGACGAGAAGAGATGCGCTTCTTATTATTTTGTAATTGTACCAATGAAAAAAGAAAAGAAAAAAATGCCAATTGTAAGCCACTCAATCAAGACAGATTAAGCCCAATCTGTTGTAAACGAAAAAGCGAAATAACCCGCCATTCAAAGATGACTTGTTCGCGCTAATTCGTATAATCTGTCTTCGTATTGTTCGCTCGCTTCGTCATTTAAAGCTCTTTGAATGTGCGAATTCCTTTTCCGATCGAGTTTTTTTTTTCCTGTGGAGCGAGATGATTGATGAGAAAGTAAAAGCAAACGCTGCATGAATTACTAAATCCTTTCAACGATGAAAATAAAAATAGTCGCCGAAGGTTATTGATCCGATAGTTTATGTTTTAGTTGGCAAACAAAGCGTCGGGATATTTACTTAAATATTCTGGTGAATGTGAAGGCAAAGTATTTGACTAAATAACCGTTAACTGCAAACTTTGTTCAAGAACCTATTCGGAAAATACGATGTATACACATACCATGGTCGGTTTAATGAAAAGGCGACGAGCTTTGAGCCAGGAGTTGCTAATCGTCCTGATTTCGTCGAGACGGTTCCATTTTATGAAAATCAGGATATTTCAGGGATAATAATAATTAAATAACTACTATTTAAATAATTAAATGACTGCTATCAGCAAACAGGATTCAAGGTACTACATATTCGGAAAAGATTGTATATACATATACCAGGGTCGGTCAAATGAAAAGAAGACGAGTTTTGAAACAGATATTGCTAATCGTCCCGATTTTATGAAATTTAGAAACGTCGGTCCCATGCCTTTGGGACTCATGGCAATTTGAGTCATTTGTTAAGGTGCCCCGATGATATTTCAGGGTTAGTAATGATTTGAATAACTATTATCTAAATAATGAAATGACTACTATTAACAAACACGACTCAAGATACTGCATAGTTATTGAAACAATACGAACAAGGTGCTACATTAAACTTGAATTTTATATTGAGCTTGACCCGGAATTATTTATAAACATTCAACCCTCTCCAAAAACAAGTTCTAAAAACGTTGACGTTTCGAACCAAATGCCGAAATTGTACTCACTGCCTTCCACAACTGAGAGGACTTGGAACGATTGTGTTGCTTTCTCATTCGACCGCACCGTGTATACACGTAACAAAGAGCATTTAATTTTATGTGTAGTTAGAATGCCGTTAAAAATTCACAAAAACATTCATTGCAGCGAGTAACAATAAACAATAGACTTTCTTTATCGAATTAATTAGAAGCGCCAGATGTTAGTGCAACAAGAAAAAAAAAGGTTATTGTTTCATGTTGATTTCTTCACGTTACGATACGTTTATTAAACGGCAATCTGAACTTTCTCCGTGTATTAAATCAATTAATTTTAATATATTTTTTTTATTCTAAAGTAACTAAGAGAATATTATGAACTATTTTTAATTTGAATATATGTACATCTTCTATTAACTAATTTGTCCTAAATTTACTAAATTACTCACTCATAATACAGGTATAATACAGTGGAACTGATGGATTATTAAATAATAAAATTACATACTTTTCATTTTGTTTAATTTAATGAGAATTTCGAGTTGTAATTAAAATGAAACTCTTATTGAAATTATTCTTTAAAACATGCTCATACACAGATGTATTTACCACTTAAAATACAAAAGAAACTACATTGTTGTTTAGATCGAAGTAAAAAATTTTAATTATCTTAGTTATAGTCCTGGCATAGTTTGATACTGCAAGTCTCTCTCTCTCTCTCTCTTTCTCTTTTTCTGGAATATTATTTTTGATTGCGGTTGTACATTATCAGCAACGCAACTCAAATTTCTTTTAAAATAACTAACATATGTGTTTAGGAGAGAAACGTATACTTTAAGTGAACCATTTTAAATTCCTGTTTTAAATTTAAAATTTTAATTTCAACACGACCTTCGCCGGAATGAATTACACATAATACACATACATACATGAATTAATTATTCTTAATGTAGGATTATGAATCATTTGTGAGATTATTACTAATTTATTCCGGACAGCAATGTGAGGTGTATCATTTGTCATTAATTATGACGTGCCAACAATCGCATTAAAACTCTGATTGGATTTCAATGAACACATAATTATCAATACTTTGCACTTAATAAATCTGAATTTAATATTAAAACGAAGCGGAGTTGCTGTGCAGAATGCCAATCCTTCTGAAAGTGTGAAAGTTGTCTAAGTACACAATTAATGTTACTTACATGTTACGACCGCCTCGTTTTTATGCATTAAAATTTTTCACGAAGTCGCGATTAAAATTCTAAATACGTGCGAATGTGAAACATCGTGCAAGAACGTATAAAAAAAATTAAAGGACAGTTCACACTGTGCAATTAAAAAAAAATCGAAGTGAAACTTTTTCCCTCTTGCAAGTCACTAGTTAAAGCATCTGCATCAAGGAAAATAAAGGCACTTTACTAAAAAGAACGGAACTAGGAATTCTTAACACGGAGATTTGAATTGATTTCGTATTATAGTGACTAATTTGTATACTTGTCAAAGCAGGTGTTCATAATGAGGCCGTTGTTATCCTTATTTTATACAACTTGTACGGAATAATTTACAGGTGATTGGCTTGCATTTGCGAAAGTCAATATTCGTATTCGAACTCATATTTCAGCTGATTCCATTTAAATGTCAAGTTCACGCCTTACGCCGCGCCGTAACAATTATAAAGCTATAAGACACTTTTATAGCTGTAGTTATTTCAATTATCTGCAGCTTTTTCTTAATGAGGGACGTATCGTCATTTTGGGGATAATTTTCATTAATTTTTCTGGAAAACTTAAATACATAAAATCTTTCCCATGTTCTGTGATGTCTATTCTTTCACCATTTTTTCTTTGTTGGTCCATTCAAGAATCACCTGTATACATTATACATCGTAACCATATCTTCATGATATACATCGTTTTCGTATGTAATAGTATAAAAAAATAACGTTTGATACTACTGAAACCGTTTTTCGTTTAAGAAATTAAATTGACATGCCTCCACTTAATAAAATATTCTTTAGAAAAAACTTCAGTGTTTCATTTAATATCGCGGCGAACTTTATCGTAGTCAAAATTAGTGAGCTGAAGAGTTAAGGGCAACTCCTTTACATAATTCTACGATGCTTTTCGCTGACAATTAGGCGAGATTAATTAAATTAGGGTAATTTCGTGGAAAGCAGCAATTTGCTAACGCGCAGAATTTAATGGGTTAGTATGTTGTACTCTGCTCGTGAAGCTCGCTCGTGAAAACCCAGTTACAGACAATCTCTTGAAGTTATGATCATAATTTCGTAAAGCATTAAATACTTTACCGAAAGGTTTCAGTACTTTGAAGTATTTACTTTAAAAATATGAAACGGAAATTATGTTATTTGCATGCCCACTTCATTTCGATTTATTTGCAGAAGACGAATTTCTTTTTACTTGACCGTTCTGTATAATTAAAGTTTTAAGCACACACGCGTACAGGTTGTATTATATCTACCGGTAAATATTTAAACACGTGTTTCCCTAAATTACTTGGCTATCAGCATCCTGTCAAATTATAAAATGTAAAGAATTTGCTTCAATGGAGTGTCAGTTATAAATAAACCAGGGAAAAAAGAAATACTGTTTTAACTAATCTGTTACACGTTTTATATAATTTTGACGATGTCGGGTAATATTTATCAAATTAGCATCAATTTTCAAAACTCAGTAACTTCATAACCAGAGAGTTGAGGGTTTTTAACATACAATCGCATGATGTGAGTATTTGCCGAGGTTGTAATACACCCTGTACATAGTATTAAAAATAAGTGCACACTTACGATTTTGTTTAGTGACAGCTGTTTTGTTTAGGTTGAAGATTCTTTTGATACTATTTTCAGTTAAAGTTACTCTTCGTAAATTGATGATTTGAAATTAGAATTCAATTAGAACCGAATATTTTTTCAACTGATTTCTGTACCATAGCAGTTTGATAATTAACAAGACGAAGGAGGTAATGACAAAGAGTGCAATAAAATGGGATAAATTTGTAATCACATGATATGTGAAGTCTGACACAAAAAAGACTAACTCTTTTTTAAACAAATTAAGAATTAATTCTATTCTGAGTTGCCACATGATGCTGCTACGCCTGCTACCAACGTTTAAAATATATCCAAAAGCCATCTTTTTTACTTTAAACATTTTCCATCGACAAAAATGGATTCCTTTGAGCACCAACTTAATCTTAGGGAGGAAGTAGAGAGGGGGTAAGGTTGGCAAATAGGGTGAGTGATGGTTTTCTTCAATTTAACTACCTCGACTCTGCTCAAAACCCAATATTCTGTCTTCGAATCATGTTTCGTACTTCGTTGACATCAAAATATGTTTTTCCAATCCAAATCTTTTGTCTGTTCACATCTCTTATATGTTATGCGCATCCCAATCTTCTGACTTTTTAAATTACGTCCCGCACTTTGAAATATTGTCACGCTTGCTCTGAAAGGTAGCGACGATTCGTTTAAATAGAGGGGTAGGTAGCTCATTGGGGAAGTTGACGTTGTTTCGTCTTCCAGGCTGAAGATTACAGTTTTGGTGTGTGATGGACTTACTTCCTCCTTGAGTTGTCCCGGTCTGGAAAAGGACCGGGTCGAAGGAGATGTTACGGTTGAAAAGTTCATTTAAGTTATTCATAATAATATTTGGCAATCGCGCTGTATTTAAGCGGGAAGTAAGAGTTCAGGGTGCCTACGTGTTGGTCGTCACATTTCTCAATGTTTCACCACCAGACCATATGCTGTTATTTAATCCTACAGGATATCTCCATTTCACTCTGTCGCCCGGTTAAAAATCGATCTCAGTCGTAACAACCCCTGTCTGAACTTATGATTGGGGTCGCGTTCGCTCGCATTCAGTTTGTCTCCAGAGCTCTTAGAGTACGGCTCGTTTGTTTGTCACTTTGATCTTTGTACCTCCTTTTCACGTGATTCTGTGAAGGAAGACGGAGCCGGAATTACTCCGAGATTTGTACAAACGTACATTGAGAGAATTTCAAGCTCGTTAAACAGCTTTTCGAAAGCCTGTCTTTGAAACAAGGAACAGGTATGTCTTGTGGCCATTTTGTGTTCGTGCTGATTCGTAACGCGTATCTTTCTTCCATTAGGCTATCAGTGGTAATTTTACCCATCTGACAAACCTGAACAACCCTTGTGGGTGAAATAAAACGACGGAATTGGCGTTTTGAAACTATTTAAGCCCCGCAACACGGCTTCTCCCCGCCTGTGAAAGTGGACTCGACCTGCAAGACGATGCTACTTGGTGACATAACCGCTTCACCGACTTATGGCGCTAACCACGCCGGGTTCTGGTTACAAGATCGGAGTTACTCGAATTTTTTTTAATTACTCTATGGTGTCAACTAAGTTTTCTGCGGCGTCGTTAGTTATTTTATTCTGGGTCAATTTTGACGCACTGTAACGCGGCGTTGTTATTAATTTTATCTAGTTATTTACTTTAAGGCGTAGTATATCTAAACGAGGAGCAGATCTGCTTATCAGTTTGTTTCTAATTGAATTGTTCGCCTGATAACAAAGAGCTTAGCCGACTGGTGCTGGAGAAACGTAAGTGACTCGCACAATTTGCTGGCCTTCAGGTAGATAGCAGAGAACTCCACCGACTTTCCTCAAAACTTCACTGAGGCATACCTTCCTGAGTCGCCACCACCCAGACAATTTACCATTCGATCGACCCTTGGTCTATCACACATCTATATCGTCAACTCAGCAAGATGTTCCGCGAAATATTTATAAAATATTACGTACAGATGTCCCGTTACCTGTAGATAACCTTCGTGACAATATATTATATCGATTCCAATCTTCTGTCTTTTCGAATTACGTCTCGCCCTTTAATGACTCAAACCATATTATTTCGAACTAAATCTTCTGTCCTTTCAAAACACGTCTTGCGCTTTAATGACGCCAGAATATGTTATTCCGAACCTAATCGTGTATGTTTTCAAAAATCAAGCCTATTATGATTTCAAAATATGTTATTCCCTACCCAATCCGATTCGAATCTTTTCGGTCTTTTCGAATCACATATCTTATGATGTCAAAATATGTTATTCCCGTCCCAATCTCGGTCTTTTCAAATTACATCTCACATTTTCTTCCGGTTCCAATCTTCTCTCTTTTCAAATCATTTGATGACATCAAAATATGTTATTCCGATCCCTAGTTACCAGGGAGGTGTTGAACGATTTAGTAAAATTTGCAACTTGCCTTTATGTAAAGTCTTGTCTAACAAAGAAACCACACAATCGCGTTGAGGATTCATGTTACTCTGCTCTTAGAAATGCGCTGATTTATACAACATGACATACAATTTCATACAAGTGATTGAACATCCTTCTTAAGAAAGATAAGTCTTTATAATACGTTCCAACTTGCAAATAATTTTTTTCTGCAAATTCGAAGTAAGGCTGATCCCCAACCGCCTCATATGTGCTATTTACATTGTACTAATAATATAAGGGCTTCTAATAATGTCATTATTGTGATAGGAACAGAACGTGCACTTTTACACTTTTTTTACTTACGGATTTAGCAGTGTTTGTTTCGCATATAAAAGCATACTGTAGTACATTGGTTTTTAATGATCAGTTTTTTCTTTGATTCAGAAATTGATGATTTTAAACACTGTTGTCGTGTGTTGTTACCTCACCGACCCAAAATTGCAATTATGTTCATATTTGTGGCAATAAAACTCGACTTGGTATACACGTAAAAGTTGTACTACATACCCACCCATAGGTTTCAGAACTACAAAACAGTCCTTACTTACTTACTCATACAAAGTAGTCACGTCCCTCTCATATTCAAGTTAAAGACAAATCTTTACGATTACACAAAGCATACGGTTGTAAAACTGAAATATTTTACCTACATGTGTAAACTGTAAATCGCCGGGGCCGCGTTTATCGGAAAATGTTTCTTTGACTCAGGAATTTATTGCGTCGCTATTTTGCTGTAACAACTCAATTTTATTGCGGGATTTGTTTCGTTTACGGTCCGAAGCATGACGTCTAGCAAGCGCTGCTACACTAACCTTTTGTAATGATTAAATGCCAGCAGCAACTTTTATAAATTTCCCGGGAAAGTAAACAAGCGCGCTCGTTTAGTGCTGACACTTGACATTCTTTTAGGAAAGTCAGAATTTGAATTCCTGGCAAAGTAATAATAATTATATTGTACTCGTTTACTGATGTAAGCACATTGCAAACCGTGGAGCCTCAAATTATGCAACACAATCCACCCCTCATACGGTGCTGCGATACTAAACCCAGTATACATTTGAAAACATTAATCACTATATTTGAAATCTGTTTTTATGGAACAGGTAAAAAAAAGAAAACAACTTCCGCAGTATTGTTAGCAAATGCTAAAACAACATTGTTTTACCTTCAGACTTAATCGGGAACAAATTTCCTAGAGTTCAGCTGAATACAAGATGCTAATTCAAGTACACAAACTTTGCTTCTGATAATGGATGACAAAGAGACGTTGTTTACTCTTCGGCAAATTTATTTACATCCAATTTGTTAATATGCCCCCAGACTGTTTCTGAAACAAGAGCATCATCTACATTTCTGTATTTTCAAGTGAATACTAGGCTTTAAACTTTTTAAAAATGCACCTTACACATTAGTTTCCTTCTGTCTTAAAAGCGTCACCATTTTAACTTGTACGACCGTTCTAAATAATTTAATATGGAACCTGATGGTGCTCAAGTCAAACATATACACAGGGTGATTAAAATTCGATGGACAAACTGAAATTTCGAGTTAGTGTTGTAAAAATATTTGAACCGTTAAATACAACATTAAAGCAGCACGTATTTATGCCATTAAACAATGAAGCAGGCCGTCCTTCGCAATGTTTATCTTCAAAAAGAAAACGCTCATCGTACGATTGACGTTTTAACACACTGCATGGAAATAGACTAATTGACGTTGATTTAATGTATATCAATTTGAGAACATTATTCTATTAACGTGTAGGTTCGCCTTGTGCTGTTGCGCTCTAATAACCTAATTTATTTTACAACTTTATATTTAGAATTTTAGGCGCGCATCGGAATGACCGGAAAACGCAGGCACGTTACTGCTTTTAAATTGCAGCGAGCGCTATTTTTAAAAGTTGTCGGTTCTTTTATATTCGAGAATTGTGCACAAAAGAGTGATTAAATTATCAAATAAATAAATTCTATTTCACATTAATTGAACGTTATTTTTTAAATTTTTTAGTTGTGTTTAGGGGATGCTAATAAAGTTATTAGCTACGTAAAAACGCAACATTTATAATGAAGTTCACAAATTAATTTAATTTTTTTAGTTGTCTGATCAAGTGAAGAATTATACAGGATGCATTAATTCCATTTATTATCGTAGAAAAAAATTATTAGTATTTTAAAGGCTAAGAAAGTTTAAAACGAGTTTAAATGAAATGGATGACAAAAAAAATAAATGAAGAAAGGAAAATACTAAACGTAACTGCACCATAAAAGCAAATTAATATATTCACTAAATTTCTAGGAAGAATTAGTGACTTAAATTAAATTGAAATGTATAATAAATAAAATAATATGAATAATAAAATTAATGATCGCCCTAATGTAGAATTCGAACAAAATTTATAAATATACATAGTTACAATTTTTTCTAAATATAAAGATTCTACATAAAAGTTTTAACAATATACATTTTCTTCAGCATTTCTCCATTCGTCCTAATTATTTAAGGTGCTTTTTGTATCCTGACCCAAAGAACAGCTGCCATGATTACAATCCTAGAATACACTAAACTTTAGTGTGCATGTGACATGTGGCATTTGTTTTTCTGTGCACGGCCTACTATGTATAGTAAAATTCTAAATTTTCTAAAGGACACTGTAGTCGTTTAGATTTTTCTACTTTTTTATTTAACCGTAACAGATATCATAATTTGCAAAGACACAAAAAAATTACTAATGAATAACTCTTTCTGAAAATAAATTAGTTATAAATTAGTTTCCAATAAGAGGTGCTGCAACGACTCAGATTTTCCTATTTTGTAACTAAATAGTAAAATATATCAAAAATTACGAAGGCACGAAAAAGTTCCTTAATGAATGCCTCTTTCGCTAAAGTAATTAATTATAGTTATCTTTCTAACCTCCAAAAAGTTATTACAACATCTGTGTCATAACAACCCAATGCAAATTACTAAAACCATCTAAAAATGTGACTGAACTTCCCGTGGGCTCTATATCGAATATCATCTAAATTGGTTTAACCGTTCTTTTGTTATAAGAAATATTAACTTTCTTTCAAAGATATTTGAAGCAGAATTACTTAACGAAGCACTTTTGGATATAGATAAGTTGAGTTAGATCGCCTTGTGTTGAGCCCAGCAATCTGTGGTAATGCCATGTCCACGCTTTTCAGCGACACTCTGTATAATCAGGAAAGTATTGTGCAACATGCTTCAGACTAACATATTCAAAAGTTAAATATTTAATTAAAAACTTGAATAATAATAGAATTGTGCAATTAACCAGTGAAATTTGAAACCTTTTTGTAAGCAAAAAAATTGTTAGTCGCCGAAACGAAGTTCTATAAAAAGAATGTGTGCATATTTAAATGAAGCGGAAAAAAATTGAAAAATTGTTGAATCATTTCGTCAGATTTTCCAAATTTGATTTCATATTTCTTTATATTAAAAAAGCTAAGGAAGTCTTGGTGAAAGCATAAGTTATTTAAAAAGGAATCAACAATGAATTGTTGGATATCCGTAATCGAATTCATTCCCAAACAAATCAATTTCAGTTAAACTAAAATAATTTAATAAATTCCATACGCCGAACACAATATTATGATAATCAACAAATGCTTTACTATACAGGATGTTTCATGGAGAAACCTTAGTATTTTAAGAGGTGGTAGTATGGGCCATTTTGAGTAAAAAAAGTTCATATAAACTTGTTTCCAATTCTCAATGATTAGCTGATTACATAGTTGAATTTGTTGCGTAAATCTCTAAAAATATGCTCTCGCTATTGGCCACCAAGGTCTCCAGACTTTCTCCTTTAGATTTTTTTTTAAGTAAATCAGTGATTTCACATCAGGCTTCCCGAGAAGCTACGGGCTGTCTGTGGGGATGGATGAAAAACGAAGTACACAAAATAAAAATAAATCCAAGATATAAGTTGGTTGTTCGTATTATGAACACTGCCCACCTCAGCCAACCTTAGAAAAGATAGACCTCAACAGAGTTCAAAAATGCTTTGAAATCGGTGGTGGAATTTTTGAACACCAACTTTGAACTATTGCTAACTACTCTCGTCTTTTGTATCAATGAAATAATCAATAAAAAAATAATCAGTGTCATTTGCCTTTCCTTAACCCTTTTTGTGATTTTCTTTATTGGTAACATTCAAATAGTTGTATCTCCGTAACCATTGAGAATTTGGCACGTGTTTATATGAACTTGTTTACTCAAAATGGTGAGTACTCCCACCTCCTATAATATTAAAACTTCTTACTGAAACACCCTGTATACTAATATTTAAAATAATTTTAGGTTCTCAATTCGCTGCATTAATTCGAACACTCACGGTCGGACAAAACTGTTTAAACTCCGCACTCACTTTGATTTTTACAGTCGGAATCCTTCGTTCTCGAAAATTTCAAAGCCAATTTTTTTTTTCTTAACTGCCTCTAAAATATTCTTGCAATTCTTTAAATGGTTTATAAGTTTGGTTGCAAAATATTGAACACAACACTTCGTTTTAAATTAACTTTAATCAGAGTAATGAAAATCGTTAAGTTATATCTTACAGTTCGACATATTTTTCATCATATTATACAGGTTCCTAAGTTAAATGCAAACGGTGTACGGTCTTCAAATTTAATTTCCTCGAAATTAGAAACATGATAGTTTCATCTGTTATTATGCAATTCAATGTCGCCTATGAGCCCACTTCGTCGTCTGTTCTTTAAAAAAAAGTTTCTTTTTGCAATACATTTCCAAATTAATAAAATAAATATATAATAAACGTTTGATGTTGTTACCCTTTTTAATTCTTCTGTTTAATTTCTCATTTATTTTTAATAACATTTAAATTTTATGTTCTTGTCGAGTTCGTTTAGAATTGGGTTAAGTAAACCGAGTTGTCTCGCTAAAATCGACGCCTTAAATTAAGAACCACTTAATATTCACGAGCAGTAAATAAAATAAAACAAGGCGGGCTCATGTGCCACTTAGCTAACGCAAACAACAAATATCACCAGATCCATTAGTCGATGGTTAAAGAAAATTTGCACGTACATTCAAACCCACCCGGACATAAATTCGCACAACTTTCGCCAAACAAGACACATTACAGCCTACAACCAATGAATGAATCAATTCCGGGTTCATTGCTCAATAAAGTTTTACCAGCCCAAAATTTAGGAGCTGATTCAATCAGCTCAAATTATAGCGGTCCAGGACAAACTTGACTTATCGATCAAGTTCCTTTGATTTGATTAGGCGTATATTGCGCAGCTTTCATACTTGAGTGGATGTAGGCGTCGGAATATCCGGAAGTGAAGCGCCGGATACGTATGTTACCGATTTAATTTTAAAATGTAGGTTATTATCAATTACTGGTGTCCTTCCATATCATTATGTTAGCTGTATTAAATAAGCGAGATAAGAATAGACATTGCACATGTTAATCACATTTTGCTTGGGCTCATATCAATGCGTTTCCTTTTTAAGATTGCACCGTACCACGTTATAAGTTAGAGGCGCGAAAGAAATGTGATGTGTGGAGTAAAGAAAGTGCTACAATTAACCAAACAAATTAACACTTGTATGTAAACCAAAAAAAAGCACTGTGGTAGTTGCGTTTTTTTCTGTCGCGTTCTCTGTCTCTCTTTCTCTCTGCCAAGAAAATACCTATGGAATCTCCGCAATATTTTGCGATTTTTCTGTGGCAGTTTGTTTCATTAAAACATGGTAGGCGTTTCTCTCTCTATACATATACCGAATGCAATCGATTGCATTTCGCCGGCGCGGAAAACAACGCAACAGAGAAAATAGTGCGTAGATTTATTTGCAGAGCTTTCATTGAAACAAAACGCCGAAGAAAAAACGCTCGTGTAATTTCTCCCTTACGGTACCCCTATAAAATAGAGATGTGCAGTTTCAAGTAAATTCATAGAGAATCTCCAAGTTGCTGTGGAATATGTCCTTCATAGAATATGCACTTAAGTGCATTGCAGCGCAGATAGCCCAACAGTAATAATAATCATTAAAAGCTTCCTCCGCGTGGTTCCGCAGTTTCACCAAACATATTATTAGTTTACTTAACCCGTTATTAATTCTAAGTTAATTTTACATAATATTTATTACTCGGTAATTACGCGCATAAATTTATCGCATTCGGTTGTAATCTCTGGCAAATGATTCTTTTAGCTTTTTTTTTTGAGAAACTGGTCGCAATTAAAAAGCCGTTTGCTCATTACTATTCACGCATGGCAGTTTGGCTGAATTTATAATTTATAACGTGAAAATTATGGTTGCCTTGCGAATATTATTTCCCGAGTGAGACGGTAATATAGCTGCGAATTTACGAGCGCATATCTTTTATAGATTGCATTTAAATGCCAATGCACGTTTAATGTTTTTCGTTCTGGCGCCCTCATAAATGCAAAGTTTTGTTTTATATTGCGCAACCGTTATGATGAAACGTTAAGTTTCCTTCTGCTTTATATTTAAGGTCACCTGCGCAGAAACTAAGCGAAACACAAAAGAACGTGACATTTTCTGTTTTTTCTTTTAACCCTGGCTTCCAAATTCATAACATTTTAAAACAATCGAACATCTAACATCCAACTTATCCTCCTTACGTCCTCTTCTACATACCTTCCAGTGTAGAGGGCCTTGGGTTGAGTTCTGCCTTGGTGGATTGTTTTTCCATTCTTGTCTATTTTCTGTAGCATTTTTCCAAACACTAGCTCCACATCCCGTGTTTTTCTAGATCGTTCTCTTCTTCTTCTTCACCTTATCTCCCCATATATTTCTCGGCATCTTTATCTTGTGGCCCACTATCCCAATGGTCTCTTTTCTATTAAGTTTTCCATCGATTCGCAACTCTTATTGACGTGTTTCTGATTTTATTCATCTTTATCACTCCCAATATTTTCCTTAAAAACTTCAATTCATTTGCTGCTATTGTGCTTTTGTGTCTCTCTGATAATTTCCAAGTTTATATTGTTTTATACATATTTACTTTTTATTTATATAGTACATGGTAAAGCCATTAAAATTCTGTTATTAATTTCCATGTCGATCCTCCATACCCTTCACGCTTTCTACTGGTTGCATTTTAACCCTGTCATTTTCAAAATTTGTTTCTTCCTGATTTCCTAAACCAAGTAACAGTAATTTCTGTTTCCTTTGTGTTGGTAAGCATATTGCACTCTGACATTTCTTCTTTCCATATCTCTAGAATCTCTAAACTTTCTTTTAAACCACTCCTCGTTTGAGCGCACAGAATTAAATCAGTTCCTCAATTGCCTATTGTTTGCAACAATCTATATCCAACAACATTCCTTTGGTCCATTCCCAATTGTTTTTCGTAAAAACTGATGCAACAATCGTACTTCAATCAACCCCCAACAATTCCAAATTTTTATTTTGAATTTAAGATGACTTACAGGGAAGATGTATCAAAAACTAATCGATGAACACATATCACAGATTTAGGCCCAGTTATACGACTGATCCTTAACTTTAGTCCAAAGCTTAAACGCTTGACAATAATATATAATCGTTGTTCAACGTTTAAGCTTCAGCTTAAATTTAAACTGGCATTGTATAACTGGCCCTTAGGAACTTATTTGATAAAATTAACGTAGCGTACAGTCAGATTTAAAAGTAATGTCTCCCCAACAAAATGTAAATGCGTGGTCTTATCCATTCTGAAAGAAATAACAAGCAGGCGCCCAAGTAAACATAGACAAGAATTCGTTGCGTATCCGTCTACCGTTATAGCAGTCAGAAATGATTAGGTCGCAATTTTTATTGTGAAGACATTGCTTTTAATTCTGACTGTACATCAGGATGCAATCGCACTCATGCATATTATATAACTGCTTGAAATCGTTGCTAATCAGTTAAAAGTTAAAGGTCCGTTTGCACGCTCAAGCAATTAGCGCAAATGGATTTGTGCCAGCATTTGCGCATACAAATTTGCTTGCGCAAATGCATGCAGTTTGCCAATCTTTTTAGCTCGTGCAAGCAAAAAATACGTTTTCATGCAACGACTTCCTTGTGTGCACAAGCACATTTGCGCAAATTGCTTGAGCGTGAAAACGGACCATTAATTATTTCAGTTACGCTGAGTTTTGACTTAGAATTAAAAGAATTCAAAGCAAATTTTACATACATAGTACATTGTTCATCTCTTTTAGATGTCGCCTTCACGAATGTACATTGTCCTTATTTACCATAAACTTTGTTCTTCTCTTGTTCATCTGTTTTAGATGTCTCCTTCACGAATGTACATTGTCCTTGTTCACCATAAACTTTGTCTTTCTTTAAATCCAAATTTGTTCATAAATTTCGTTTGGAATAACGTTCGCAAGCTCAAAACGTTTGATAGAAAAGCATTACGTTTGTAATGAGCAGGCAAAGTTGATAATGGTCCAAAGCAAATCAAAAGCGGATATGAAAATGCATCAGTTAAACAAACTACGAATCACATGGATAAGGATGAATTGAAGCAGATGACATTGGTGATTCTAGGATAATCTGAATATCTCCTTCAATCTAAACGTTTTGCAGGGGCTTCAAAATTGTCTCAAAAGCCGATATCCAGCCTTTTCTTTCACCCCAAGGGTTCTTAGGGTTTTAGTAGATCGGTAAAACTACCACTGGAAGCCTAATAGAAGTTACGCGTTACGAAATAGCACGATCACACAAAATGGCCGGTAGAACCTACCTGTGCTTTATTCCAAAGACAGGCTTTCGAAAAGCTGTTGAACGAGCTTGAAATTTTCTCAGCGTATGTTTGCACAAATCTCGGAGTAATTCCGTATCCGTCTTCCTTCACAGAATCACGTGAAAGGGGGGTTGTTACGACTGAAATCAGTTTTTAACCGGGCGACAGAGTTAAATGGAGAGATACTGTAGGACTAAATAACAGCGTATGGTCTAGTGGAGCAATATTGAGAAATATGAGGCAAGTCAAGTGGGCCAAGCCTGGCCGTTAGATTCCCACGCTAATACAGGGCGTTCGGTAAATATTATGAATAACTTAAATAGGCTTTTCAACCATAACAGACTTTCTTTGAAAGCATTCCTTCCTTATTGGGGCGCACAGGATTAAATCGTTAGCTTCTTAATTATTATTGGCTGCAACGTTCTAGGTATATCCAACAACCACTCCTTAAATCTTTTGTTTTACTGATTGACATGACAGTTATAACAAGAGGGGACTCAATATGCTACCTTGACTTAACCCATTTTTTTCTTGTGATAAATTCTTTGGTAATCAATTGTTGTATTTTTGATAATACCCTTCACTGTAAAATATTCGTAATTACCGAATCCAAAGCTTTTTGAATATCAATTCTACATCTGTATTGTTTCGTTTTCTTATCTTTTTCTCACATATCTCTCTCATTACAAAAGCCCATTTGTAAAGGTTGTTTTACACTAGCCTTTTTCTTGCACGAGATTTGGTTCAATTTCCCTCAGTAATATTTAGAACCTAAGTCCTCTTCGAATTCTGCCTTTGTGTTCTCAAATTAAATTAATTTTTTCTATTACTCTATCGAATACTTGCAACCTACAATATAGGCCTTTAGATTGTCCGTTCCTATGTCTTTTTTGTGCAATGGGGGCAAAATCCCACAGGAGGAAAAATGTTTCAATAATAAAACGAACCAGTTGCTTTAATGAACAGAATCGATACTTCAGTCTAGTTCGCCGGAAAATTGTATGCACCACGTAGAATATACAACGTAATGTAGTAATATGCCATATGTATGCATGTGCGCCGCATTAAATCCCATTGAAAACAAAATCCTGTATTAATAATTACGGCAATTTTGTTGCTCCAGGCCGGCGTATAATTTGACCATTCGTCACGTTGGCAGAGGTAATTAAATGTATGTACATATATGCAGGTATTATAAAATTATAAATTGTAAAACATGGCAATAACAGCAGGCGTTAATTATTGCGTTTTGAATATTATGTTTTAATTATTTGGAATTATAGAATTCTGAATTGTGGCAATCAATACTTTTATTTATTTACAAAACTTGAGCTTAAACATTTGTATACCTTTTCCACTCTACACAATATTGATACCAAAAGGAGCACTTATAATGCAATAGATTTGTGTGATCCCGTCAATATGTATACAATCAGTCCAATATTCCATTGTACAAATTGCATCCCTTTCTTATTTCCGAATTTTACGGTTTTCAACAGTTCAAGATGGACGATCCTGAAATTCAAGAGACCGTCGAATCTATACTGGGAAAGGGGGCCAAAGTGGTGGACTGCGAGAAAAAGTCGTCGATACAAGAAGAAGAAGTACTTTTCATAAATGGAATGCCAGTAACGTTAGAAGGCAGAGACGGTCTCGCGATAAAGCAGGCTCTCATGACCGGCCAAGTGCCTCCGTGCGATCTCTTGAACACGCTGCTGATCAAGACGGGCATCCTGAAAGCACCTGTGAAGTTGGACACTTCGCTGAGTGTTAAATCTACGACCGTAACAAAAGAGGAGGTCACCGTTTCGAGGGATGGGAAGATAGTGGACGAGCGGAGCAGGGAGACGAAGGAGCACAATTTTTACACCAGCGAGCTATCGGAGGTTTACGAACCGGTTAAGATTGTGTCCAATGCGCAGTTATTAAATTCGCAGTATTCCAACGGGAAGTTTTCCGAGAACGGGAAGTTTTCCGACCATAATGGGTATGAAACCGGAAGCGAAAATAAGTTTGGTTCATACTCGAGCGCTTCGAGTTATGAATCCGACGGGCCTGGATATAATAAGTCAAACGCTTGTCTTAGCAAGGATTCAGGACATCTGAGCAGTTCTGTGTCAACCACTAAAGCAGATTTCACGCCCAGTTCGATCGATTCGCTTAGTTCCCTTGACGAGACCGATTACAAACACGATTTGCTGAACAAATTCAGGAAGTGTGGCATTAATGGAAACGGATACCGGAAGGAATTTACGGTAAGTTAGTTAATGCGAAAATTACAAATATTAAAGTCGACATCACCGTCACTTGATTGACATACATATGAGTTGATGTTATTATTAGAACCATAAAACCCAATAATTTGTTGTACTTCTCCAAATTTCAAAATATTGTCCTTCGACTATTACCCACCACGAACACGAACATGTCAGTATGTATGGAATCGCTTTTATATTATTCGAATCACCTAAATATCTTAATTATTAACTAAATTAGGAATAATCCTTTTTATTTTTTAATTAACTAATCCTTTTTAATGCAACGTTTTAATTAATGTCGTATTTGCAAGTTTCTTCTACTCATCATAATACAGGACGTGCAAAAAGAGATATCCACTACTTTGCCGAAACATGAGCATTATACCTTCTTAGCTTGAATTTATTTAATGAATATAAACGATGCAAGAGAATAAGAGATGAAAATAAATGTTTGCCGCAGGACAAACTAAGTACCTTCTACATATTTGAGTTTGTCACGTGTTGCTATGTTCGACCAAATGTATGTCTGTTTGTGTGAATTAGCTAAATGAGGTTTTGCTTTATTTTTAGCCTACAATTTTTGGGACCGTTGCGTCCGATCATACACCGAAGGACTGCTCCAATAGAAGGGTAAGTTATTCTTTGAATATTTTTCTAAATAATAATTCGTTGCGTTCAATGTGAATTCCTCCTATGAAAATAGCAAATTATTTCATATTCACCGGAAATACTTGTTATTTTGTTCAAGAATTTATGAATTTAATATCCTTTTATACCCTGTGTCCACAAATCTAGTCGACTCGTCTTAAAATGAAACTTCATTTTTTTGTGCACCATGAAGTTAGTATTGCAAATCATCAAATTTTACTTAGATTTAAAGCTCTATAAATTGAGCTTTGATGTAATTAACTTGGTCTTTCTGTTTCATTAGAACTCCAGAGATTATTACGTACCAGTGCCATCTACCATATTCTAGTTGGACTAGCACGTTAGTTTGTAAACTACCAGCGGGAAAATTAAGTATTTTTAAAACTTGAATTAGATTTAAAAGAGAATAATGATAAAAGGCACTGCACCTTATAGTTTGATAAGCGACTAGGACTTTGTAGAAAATGAGAATAAAAAAATATTCAGTTTCAGTTTCTACTTTGTACGGTTTCCTAAACCTACTTGCAACAAATTTCTAAAAATATCATTGTTTCCTTCATCTTATAATAATAAGAACAAAGAAATACTACGTATAATTTAAAAATTGTCAATTCCTGCCAGAGACATCTACCGAGTTTCAGTTTAACTAGCTCATTGTTTTGAGAACGCCCTGTGGGAAATTTGAGTATTTTTAAAACTTGAATTAAATTTTAAAAAATAAATAAAAAAATTAATCTCGTGAATCAAAATTCTTAAATTAATTATGAAAAAAATAGAACTTTCTTTTAATTTCACTAGCGATGAGGAATTTGCAAAAAGCGAAAACAAGAAAATTTCAAAAAATTAAGGTCTTCTAAATTCATCATCTGAGTTCAAAAGTTACACATAAATAGGGAACACCTCTTTTAATTTCAATTCAGCTTAAAATAAGAAGAAAAACTAAATGTAATGTAATTCACAAATTAATTCGATATTATTAGATATTATTATGTGCCAGTGCCATCTCCCGTATTCTAGTTGAACTTAAAACGTTAACTTGAAATTGAAAACGACAGAGCGAAATTAAATATTTTTAAAACTTCGGTTAGATTTAAAAAAATAATTGCGAACTCGTGAATTTGAATTAATAAATTAAGTTTAGTTTAGTTTGATCAAACGACTAGATATCATTTAAAAATTGTCAATTCAGTGCCAGAGCCACCTAGTTTCAGTTTAACTAACTCATTGAGAAGCGAGATCGCCCAGTGAGTATTTTTAAAACTTTATTTTGAATTAAATAAAAAAAATTATAAAAGACTGAATCTCATGAATCAAAAATCTTAAATTAATTACTTACCTAACCTTCTTTTAATTTCATTGATGACGAGAAATTTGTCGAAAACGAAAACAAAAGAAGAGTTCAGAAACTCAAAAAAAAATTAAACTCGTCGATTTCAATACATAAATTACATACTATAAAGAGCAAAAGATTCTTTTAAGTTTAAGTCCAAATTGTTATGTTGAAGTAAGAAGAAAAAATTATATTAAAGGTTTATTCCAACAGCAGTTTCTAACTACTTTTAAACCATGTACTCATCAAAGTTGTACGCTTGATGGCGCCGTTAAAATCGGTCATTACTTCAGTGGGCCACTGATTCTGACAGTTTTGGACTAGTCAGAAACTGCTGCTGGAACAAACCTAATGTAATTCATAAATGAATTCGTTATTATTATAGTCCTTTATATGTAGAGAGAGTAAGACATGAAGTGAAGATTAATGGTGGAATAAACACCTGGCCAATCAAAAGAAACCAAATCGTTTTATAAAGTGAAAAATTCGCTTTTGATCGGTCTGCCGTTCATTCCGCCATTAATCTTCCAAACTACCATTTCGTGGTACTTTACTCTCTCTATGTATATTATTATTCCGTGTCAGTGCCATCTATCGTACTTTAGTTCAACCAACACTTCCAGCGGGAAATTTAAATATTGAATTTGAATTCATAAATTAAGGCGCGAAATCTTTGAATTTGAAAAGTGACTGAGGGCATTCGTAAAAAACGAAAATAAAAATATTTCAGTTTCTTCACCCACCTCTTATTTACTTTTTTTACAGAAAAAAGTTTCAATGAAGAAAATCATTGTTTTTACCACCGCCATCTATCGATTTTCAGTTTAACTAACTCATTTTTTAGAACTGCTGGCGGAAAATTTAAATCTTTTTAAAACTTTACTTAGAATTAAATAAAATAATAAAGATAATTGATTTCAATTTTAACAAATTTTTGACAATACATATAATGAAGATACAATATCGAAACCGATAGCTATATTAAAATGAAAAACAAATTAGGATGTACCTTTGTTAAAACGTTACAAGACAATAAAATATCACAAACAAACAAATGTTTGAAATTAGAACCTCAACTACAGAAATAAAATAAAATCTCACTTAATTTTAAGAACAGTAACACATTATAAAATAAAAACGCACATTCCACTGAACTCGCTCAACAGTACAGTTGTCAAAAAAAATTAATTGAAACTTTCACTGAAATTTTTATTGCCCGTCTTACGCAAACAGAATCAGAACTCGAACGAGAGAAACGAAAATCCAAATCCTTCTTTACTTGACAGCTCCAGCCAATTACTTAGTATTGTATGTATCACTCTCGTTGTCTTATTACACCTTCTTGTTCTTGGATTTTACATTGAATGCAACGTACACACAATGCGCTCTTAACTTTGCTATTGTTTCAACGTAACAAAAGGCATTTGTTAGTATAATATGGTGATAACGTGGTGTAGATGCAACAATCGAGCTAACCAGTAACTTTTCTCTGCATTAGAGTTTGCCGCAAACGCCTCAAAGTAAAAGCTTCGCTGTTTATAATAATGGAGAGGCTGTTCCTGAAAACATAGCTGAATCTACTCTGCAACAAGATAACGTAAGCTTCTGTCGTCTAACGCTTTCACGTTGCTTTCATTAGTTTAGAGCTCATTCATTTATCTCACATAGAACTGCGCTGTTTTTATTAATTAAAAATCATCTGTGAAGGTTTATTAACAAAAAAAACTTTAAGCAGATACAATCGCAATGAAAAGTAATTACTGCCCTACTTATAAAGGCAGCAAATCAACAAACGCCTTTAAAAGCATATAAAGGCGTTAGTTGAAGCAGACAAGAGTGACCATACGTGCTGTTTTGAATTTAGTCAAATTCTGGTCAGGTCACTGCAGAATCTTTAACCCCATGACATTACCTTTGATTGTGATTGTACATACGTGTATTTAAACTAGTGTTTTTCAACCTTCTTTTATAGCAGCGAAACGTCCAAATAATTTATAGTACAAATTAAATAGTTTACATTGATTTTTTTATAAAAATAAGAAACGTTTTAGTGCCGCTCATCGCCTCTGCAGCATCCTCGGTTGAAAACCACTGCTTTAACCTTTTTTCGTTCTTAATTAAGAATTCGTTTCACGTTTGAATTTGATTGACATGATTTTCAGGCTTTAGTCTATCGAGATGGAAACCTAATATCTGGTTCTCTGGAAGCTCTGATACAGCATTTGGTGCCCACGGATGTCTACTACCCAGACAGAGCCTACATCTTTGCGTTCCTGCTCTCTTCCCGCCTTTACATCAAACCCCATGACTTACTAGATAGGATCCGTAGTTTAAGTGAGACACAGCAAGGTTTAGGCTCTTCTGGAAAAGGACCCCAACCAGGCAGCACGAGGTTTCCAGAACTCCTCGTGCAACTCCTAGCCGAATGGACTGAGACGTTTCCTTACGACTTCAGGTACACCAGAAGGTCTCCTTTTAAAGGCTCTGTTTTTATTTTTGGTGGTTTCAGAGATGAGAGAGTGATGCAACACGTGCGGACCATCACGCAACACTGCTGCGCTTTAAATTCGGCCCTTCGGGCAAATGTCTCTTCTCTCCTCCACAATTTACTGCAAAGACTAACCGCGCTGGAATCGTACGAGAAATCGCTGGAGACTTCTTCCTATCATGCCGACGAGAACTGCACAGACATCACTGAGCTTTGCCCCAACGCCGCAACCTTGTCTCAACAGCTAACCCAAGTGGAACTGGAGAGGCTGTCGTATATAGGACCGGAAGAGTTCGTGCAGGCCTTCGCGAAGGAAAATCCTCATCTGGAAACGTCGTTCAAGGACATGAAGAAGACACACAATTTAGAACAATACGTACAATGGTTTAATAGACTGAGTTATTTTGTAGCTACGCAAGTTTGTCGGGTGAGTATTTACATTTTATGTTAATTAAAAAACCTTTTATGTGTGTTCCTACGTTTTGGAGTTAGCCATGACTTGAGATAGCAAGAAATACGGTATGTCTTTCTTTAAACGTCAAACGAAGTAAATGAAATCAGTTGGTTATGACTAAAGCATCGACAAACCTTTATCGAATCAACGCCAACTCCAAACGGGGAGTTTTTGAACGCATGGTATAAATTTCGTGAATTGGATGCTAATTTTAAATCAATTTCGTTTCAGTATCCTAAAAAGAAGCAGCGAGTTAGGGTTGTTGAGTATTGGATAGAAGTGGGGCGAGAGTGCTTCAATATTGGTAACTTCAATAGTCTCATGGCCATAATTGCCGGACTGAACATGTCCCCGATATCTAGGCTTAAGAAAACTGTAAGTATCTTGATCAAATTGCTGTGTTGATAATTAGATCTACACTTTCGCAAATGTAATGAAATTCTGAACAAGACGTCATGACATTATTTTTTATTGTGACTGTACATACGTGTATTTAAATCAGTGTTCTTCAACCTCTTTTTTTATGGGAGCGGGTCGTTAAGACTTGTTTTTTTTTCTTACTACAACGCCAAGTTGATATATTTTTTATGGTACACAAATTTCAAACTTTTATTTTGTAAATAAATATAAATAAGAAATATTTTGTGCCGCTGATCATTCTTGCGGCATGTCTGAAGTTCAAGACCACTGCTTTAACCTTTTTATGTCTTTAACTTAGAATTCGCTTCATGTTTGATTACAAATTGAAACAACTTCTCTTGATCACTTTGCATTTACAGTTTATAAAGTTTATAATATTTATAAAGCTCAATGAGAATGCAGAACATTAAATCATAGAGATTTGACAAAGTTTTATGAAAAATGCGCTATCGTTCTTATTTTTAAAACATATTTTATTTTTTCACTTTTCCCTAAATTTTTCATTTATAATTTTGTTTTACTGTAGTGGAACAAGATACATTCCGGTAAGTTCGCGATTTTGGAGCACCAAATGGACCCGAGCAGTAACTTTAGCAGCTACAGGAGCACTTTGAAAGCGGCTATGTGGAGATGCGCCGGGGCCACAGATCAAAGGCAGAAGATCGTGATCCCATTTTTCAGTTTGTTAGTTAAAGATCTTTACTTTCTCAATCAAGGATGTTCCAACAAGTAAGTACCAACAAACATCCTGTAGAACGTATTCATTTTGAGAACGGCGTTTTTCGAAAATCCAAAACAAAACTTTTTAATTTGGGATTAAATTTTCAATTTTAGATTACCTAATGGACACATAAATTTCGAAAAATTCTGGCAATTGGCGAAACAAGTGACGGAATTTATGGCCTGGAAGCAAGTGGCGTGCCCCTTCGAAAAGGACCAAAAAATCATCGCCATGCTTCAATACGGTCCGATTCTGAACGAAAACGCGCTCGCCCTCGCCAGTTTCGAATGCGAGCCGCCCGAGAACAACCAAGAGAAAGAAAGGTGCAAAAGTCTCAAGGCGGAAGGGGGTACTACTTAAGATTCGCCGAATTTTACGATTCAAGATTTGATACCTGTGAATTTTTTGTACAAATTATGTCTCCCATATTACAATATGATGCTTTATTTTTATTATTATTTGTTTTTTGAATGTTGTTCTATTTTTATACTCTTGATGACCTATTTAATTATTGATTTATTGTATTTTCTACTTTTATTTTATAAGAATACGTTTGTGCGAATGCATAAGACGAATGTATTTATTTCTTACATTTTTTTAAAAAAAGGAAGTAGGTCAATTCCACCAAATCTTTACAGAACAAACAAAGCATTTTTCATTTATAATTTAGGTTTTAATAATTCTTGCTTTCAAGAATCTTAGAATTGAATTGGTCTTCATCACTTGGTCAACTTCCTCCTCCTTTTCATTTGCTTTAATTAGCGAAACAGTTTTATTAATTTGTTGAAATTTATTTCTGTATATTTTGTATATACACGTAATAGTTTGTGATTGAATTTATAAGTTATTAATTATGCTTCTATTTTGTCGTAAAAAACAAATTTTACTTTTGTTATTGTATTTTATGGTGTATAATGTTATTGTGGTATTTTTAACATTTGCATGTTACAATGCTACAAAAATTATTGCTCTCTAAACGTTAACAAAAAAATATGAAAGCACTAAATTGTGTTTTATAATTAATAATAAACTTTGATTTTTATTATTTAAAAAAAGAACTCGTTCTAGCAAGATCCAGAGAAATCAAAACGACTTTTTACTTTTTTACAATTTTTTCATAAAGATTGATAACCAAGTTATAATTTGTAGCATTGTCGCTTAAAAAAAAATACATGCGTGGGACTCTTTTTGTAGACTCCTGTATTTAGTACCTAATTGCCATTTATATTTCGTTTTAATGAATTAATACAAATAGTTGTGACTCGAATTAAATTAACTATTAAATTAACGCTAAGCAATTTCTTACAACATAAGATATTAGGAAACCAAATCGGTAAGACAATTTTGTACCTATTTGTAATGTGTTTTATACCTCAATGTTTTTACTACTATTTATAAAGAAGAAGAAGTACTTAAACCGCGACCAGTGTAATAGAATTGATTTCGTGCCGCAGCTAATTTACGTCTCATTGCCATAAATTTTGTATTTTATTACACACAGGATTCATAGGATGCAGTATTAAACTTGAAATATATATTGTAGGTCATAGTAGTGTACTCGCACATTCATATGTAATAATAGCAAATGTATTCACTCACTATGTTTCAATCTCCAAGATAAGTATGTAGGAAAGTAACTGACTGCATGAACATTTAATACTTCTCTAGCGTAAGAAGTTTCCTATGTGCTTTGCCTCACAGTGCTGTTAGATATTAAAACAAAAATATTCAAAAGACTTAAATTAATCAGTATTCTAGTCACTAGGTAAGGAAATGCATTGCTAATTAAATATATGTTGTACTATGTAGCTATTTATAACTTGTATAAATTTGTAACTTGTACCAACTTGTTTTATGTAAAAATGTATTAAAACAACAAACTGCTGCCTTATTTTAACCCCACCCTTATTTAATTAATTTATTTAGCAAAACACCTTTCTGATATACAGGGTGAGTTTTAAATCGCCCTTTCCTCCATAGCTCATTTATAAAACGAGATAGAATTTTTATTCTTTTACAAGGACAAGTTACGTAAAATAATGGCAGCTTGTAGCAGGAGTTTTTTAAATGGAACACCCTATATATTTTCTTATAGAAAGACAAAACACTCGATCCTCTAAACAGTAGCACATAAAATATTTATAATATATTATATTGAATATATTATATATAATATTTTATTGAAAACTTTCTGATTTTCAACTTCTCTTGAAATACTAACTGTAAACTTATTGTTTGTCGTACAGCAATAAAAGTCGGTAGTGTTATAAATTAAAGTATAGGGAATAACCCAGATATAAATTCTTTTAGTTTCATTTGTTTTTCAAATGTTCAAGCCTGTGAAGTTGTCAGATATTCAAACTGCCGTTATTCAATTTTTTTTAATGCAACCCCCCCTATCTCTTTTCACGAATAGATAGTGTTCATGTTCTTCTTCAATTCTGTTATAGGTTTTCTGCATCTAATCCTTACAGTTTTTTTTGCTATAATAAACTTTTTACTCTAAAATCAATATTAAAGAGTTATTTAACGTACCGTATTTTAATTTTTTTAAGACAACGCCCTCTATTTCATGAAACAGATGAATATCAAGTTTACAATTGATTACAGACTCTTACTACATTATAATCATCATATTTTTATTGTAATACAGTTCTTTCACTTTGTTGTAATTAACAACGTCTTAAAATTGATTCGATGTGGTTTACAACAAAAGAAAACATCAGTGTTTGCAAATAATTACCTTAGTGTAAAAACTGTTTTACTTAAACAAATATAAAAATAATAAATTAATGACAAATAAATGAAAATCGGTGAATTTCTTTTGTTCAAATATTCAAATTTTATTAAATCAAATGTTAATTAAGACAACTGAAGCTTAGGAACTACATCGAATCAATTTTAAAGCTTTGTTAATTACAACAAAGTAAAATAACTGTATTATAACAAAAATACGGTGATTATAATGTAATAATAGTCTTTAATCAATTGTAAACTTGATATTATCCATCTGCTTTATCAGATAGAGGGCGTTGTCTTAAAGAAATTAAAATACGGTACATTAAATAACTGTTTAATATTGATTTTAAAGTAAAAATGCGACAAATTTATTATAGTAAAAAAACTGTAAGGATTAGATACAGAAAACCTATAACAGAATCGAAGAGGAATATGAACACTATCTATTCGTGAAAAGAGATAGGGGGGGTTGCATTTAAAAAAACTGAATAGCGGCAGTTTGAAAATCTGACAATTACACAGGCTTGAACATTTGAAGAAACAAATAAAACTAAAAAAATTTATATCTGGATTATTCCTTACTTTAATTTATAACACTACCGATTTTTATTGCCGTACGATAAAGAATACGTTTGCAGTTAGTATTTCAAGCGAAATTGAAAATATGACCATTTTCAACAAAATATTAATTTACTCTTAGTTAGTTAAATAAATATAAATATTTTATGCGCTACTGTTTAGAGGATCGAGTGTTATGTCTTTCTATAAGAAACTACACAGGGTGTTCCATTTAAAAGAATCTTGCTGCATGCTGCCATTATTTTACGTAACACTCAGTATATATCAAAATAATTTTAGCTTATAATGCTCAATAGGTAGAATGTTTTTGTGAAAGAAAAAAATTCTATCTCGTTCTATAAATGAGCTATGGAAGAAAGGGCACTTAAAAACTCACCCTGTAGAAAGAAATATTTCTCATCTCTCTTTCGAATGATATGAAAGAAGAAAGAAATTTGAAATTACCATTTCCAAATTATGAGCAGGATTCTTCCGGTTTCCCTAAGTCTTTCATTGTAGTAACGGCCGAAAATCCTAAACTCTAAATTATTCAGTTAAAATAAGAATCCTATCGTCTTTAGCAGTATTCACAAAAGAATTTCACACTTTAATTTTTAACATACTCTCGATAAGGGGTTGAAGCGGAAAGTCATTAGCAGGCTTACGATTTCGGCCCACGTCGCATTTAAACATGCTTATTGATAATTTGCTATGGGCCACGCGATCGCAGTAAATAATTAAATAAAATTTAACATAAATCAAAAAAGTATGTAGACAATACCTGCCGTGTTGTGCGAACCCGAGGAATTTACAACCCAATATGTTCGAAGTAGGCCGAAATCGTAAGCCTGGCCATTACCCAAAATACTGGCTCCCCTTCAGATAAGTGACCATTAAAATACGTTATTAAAGAACCCTTGATGGCTAATTAGCGTCCCAACGCGGCGAGAAGCAATCGGTCAAAATTCACTAATATTATCCTATAGAGCAGGCAACTTAACTCACCCCATGAACTTTTTTGGACAGACTACCAGGGAAGAACGCCAAGGAGGGCACCATGTTACCGAGGAGGAGGGACCTCTTTCCTTCTGAAATGTAAACAAAAAGCTGTCGCGGTTCTGAGGAATTTCAAAAAAGATAGTGTTCACCGAACCGTTTTCGCGAATGGTTGCGATCCTCCCTTTTTCTTTTATTTTTATTGTTATTAAATTTTTTGTTCTCGTCAAAAGTTTTTATTTAAACTAATCGCCAACTCCTTTTTTGACGTGAGTTAAAGTTCTAAAATTGTTGGTGTGGGAGAAGTAACGGCATAGGGAAGAAGACCTTTGCCTAGAGCCCAGGGGACGATCCATAAGTCCCAAGCAAACGCTGAGAAAAACATCCTCTGCTGCTAAGTCTCTTCCTTAAAGGTAGGAACCATTTATACCCCACTTGTATAAGTTTTTTCTCGTTAGTATACTCGATTATTGTCCTCAATATCGTTCTTTTATTTTGTGTATATTTTTGCATTTTAATTCACTTTCAACGGCTTTTGAGTCCAAGATCAACGCTCTCCGACAACGAAATTATGTATAAATAAATGAGGTTAATCTTTAGCAAATGTATAAGAATCCGGTGTCCCTTAAAATTCCGGTGGTGGCAGCATAATTAATTTAAATTTAATAATTGTATATTCCGCGGTGTATATAAGTCAAAAAACTTTTATATAGCTATCTTCTTCTAAATTTCGTGAAACGGTCTTACGACTTTTGTCATGTCATATGATTTCGTCGTGTATTTTTAACTCAGATCTAGGTATACGATCGGCATATAAATAAAAAATGAACTTTAGGATTTAGAATGACTTCTTGCCGCTTAATTACAACACGTGTATTTAATACAAAAACACATCCGTTGCTAGGTAACCTGGATTTGAACATACCGAACGGACCCGTGTATTAAAATACACGTGTAATTATTAGAGCTCTCTATTTCACGTATGTCAGTTCACGTGTATACGTGTAATACACGCATCATGATCTTAGTCCGTGTAATTTCAAATACACGGGTACCCGTATATTTTAATTTCATGGATTCACGTGTAGTTACGTTACATGTGTATTTAATACAAAAACACATCCGTTGCTAGGTAACCTGGATTTGAACGGACCGAACGGACCCGTGTATGAAAATACACGTATAATTATATCTGTGTACTCGTAGAATAAGAGTTAATTACCTACACGTGAATTAATAACACGTGTAATTAATTCGCGAATGTCGTTGCACGGATTTCCGTGTAAACTGGCAGACAAAAAAGGTGATCTGTCACATTGAAATTTAATGAAGTTTTGATTATATTTACAGAAGCTGACAATAAAATCCGGGCACGTCATTTACACAATGTAAACCTCACTTTAACATTTTTGACGTTTAAGCTAAACTTTATTTATTTATTTTGAGAGAAACATAACCTCAATAAAAGCCTGATTTACCAAATTTGTCAAATGTCAAATTCTGGCTCCGATTTTATTGTCCGCTACTGTGTACTAGCCTTGCATTATTGGACATTATACTAAACGACATGATACATTTCTATTCTAGTCTTTCGTATATAGTCGCACGCATCTTAGGTGCTACAATTTGACAGTTCTGTGAACATTGTATCACAAGGTTTTAAGGGTGATGGTGCATCCAAGGTGCGCGGGACTGTACTTTTTGTGGGAACGCACACATGTTGCCCTTTATTTAAGTGGCCATTATTTAAAGCAGCAAATTAAATGTGACACAATTTGACAGCTCCAATAATTTACTACTTTGACAGATCAAACACAGATACAGTATACATACTATACATCGGTCACATTCACCGGAATTTTTATCGGTGAATTCTGGAAAATGCCCTATTATTCAGTATAAAGATTCGATTCATTTGATTCAGTTCACAAACGACTTATCACTTCTTGATACTAGTGGTACGAATCCGATACAAATCTCGGATTCGTACCGTACAAATCCCAACGAGGATTCGTATCATTTATACGAATCATAGAATACGACCCACCTTAAGAGTGTGTTCGTAAACTCTCTTAGGTTCTCCTGAGTAATATCCCATCTCTCTCATATAAACGATTTTGTATATTTTGCTTTTCATTTTATTCACTCCCAGCGTTACCCATCGAGACTTTACGAACCAGGCCTTAGTGTACACGTGTATTACCTTCAATACACGTTCAAAACCGTAGGCTGTACTTATACATCCCTTATTAGTTATTATTAGCAAAGTACGCACGGTGGAAAAGTTGCGCATGAGCCGCGCAGCGGCGAATGCAAGTAATTCCACAAGTGCGTAATTGCTTTACAACTCGAGTTTTGTACTATACTATTACTTTATCTACGACCACAAAAATTATTTTCAAAGTAATCAGCAAATTTCGACGACTGTCAATCTAATGTGACGCGGCTACGTAGATCTAACCACAAATGTGCGTAAAGTAGGTACGCTGTGCTTTTTCTTACTTTACACACGACGTTTGTAAATACCCGCTTACTTAATTTATGTGTTGTACGTAATTTGTCATTTACAGGGGCGCACAGTGGTTTATGTTCTATAGAGATGCGGAAAAAACTAATTATTTTTGAAATTATCATTGTCCGTTATCATTTTTAATTTCTTTGACTTTTTTTGATGCATTTTGTCTTTAAATGATTAAAATAAATGAGTGAAAATTAAACCGAATAAAAAAAAATTATTATTAAAAATCAAAATTTAAAACGGAATATAAACTTATACATATTTTTAACACCATAAGAACTTAGAAACTAAGGCACTGGATGAACAACGAAGATTTCACACCAACAGATCGACAGTTGAAGCGATATTTACAGTATGTCAAATATTAGAACAACTGTAACCTAAAACGAGGATCGCAAGTGGTCGCAGCTAAAAAGTATTTTATCACTTAATTAGACGTCTAATGTATGCAGAAAAATAGATTAGAACACTGCGCTCGACGGAGCTCAAAAATTATGCTCTATTAAATTTTTTCATAAAACATTTTTTAACAATTCCTCGAGACCTCTATGTAATGGCACAAACAATTGAAATAATTATTTTTATTCAGCATAACATATTCTCTAATAGTGCTACTATTCATTGAAAAATATGTCTTTAATCTAGCAATAACATCGTAAGAGAAATTCGTATAAAAATATGATGAATTTCTACACCGCCAGTAAGCATTATAACTCGGGCGACTTTAAGACCTTGTATACGAATACAATATGGAAATATATCTGATTTTTTTGTTAATATACATCAGATAATCATTAAGAATTACTAATTTAAAATGAAAATGTTCTTTGCAGCACTTTGAAAAAAATGGGTTTTTTCCGCATTTTGACCACTGTGGGGCGTGTTCGAAAATACAGGGAGTAAGTATAAGATTATACCAATAAAGAGTGAATAAAATGAAAAGCAAAATATACAAAATGATTTATATGAGAGAGAAAGAATATTACCCAAGAGTAACGCTCTAAGTTTTCGAACACGCCCCAGTAGTGGTCGTAGATAATAGTACATTATGCAACAAGTTTTATAAACGGCATTTTAGTCACGAGTTTTAATTAGGCACGAGCGAAGCGTAGCGGAGCGAGTGTTTAATAAACGAGTGTCTAGAGAAGTTTATAAATCGAATTGCATACTATACTTTTTCTACGACCAACACAAAAATACTAAAATTCGGAAATTGTGCCGTGACGCCGTGACTAAAACGCACAAAGTCACAGCTTGTCAATGTGTATTTAAAAGATCGCTTAGCAACGTGGAAACGATAATACGATTACTTGTGTTTTAAAGATGGGAGTAGAAAAAATAAATTAAAAATCCCGCCATTAATTTTCCCGATCGCGACATCTATGTAAAACAAAAGAAAACCGGGCCTACATCGATAGTGCAGTCGACTTTTCACAATCCGTCAATTCTAAAATTCCTTAAAATATGTGGCCCCCTGTTTTATAACCGGCCACTGCTATTTTAATAAGTTTGCGTGCTACATGTGCTTGTAGACATTTCAGCAGTAAAAAGAAACACTTAGTTTTTGTGCCCGAAGTGTTCAAATTTGGCGTGAAAAATGGGCAATGTGCACGCGTACTCCAGCGCTCCTCCGCCTCCGACGCCGCCGCCCGGCTTGGTCCCCCCGAAAGAACCTTCCGTCGATGAGAGCGGGGGCATCGAAAATCCCGGCCCGTTGGAGGAAATCCACACGAAATGCAAAAGTAAGTAGCACTGGTACATAACCTCAATTTAGGTTATCGCGCGTTTTTATTTCAGATATCTTCCCGACTTGCTTCGAGGGTGCCCGAATTATGTTAACAAGAGGACTCAGCAATCATTTCCAAATATCCCACACGATAAACATGAGTTCCGTTACTCCGAGTGGATATCGATTCGGTGCTACCTACGTAGGCACTAAACAAATATCACCGAGCGAAGCTTACCCCATCTTATTAGGTGACATTGATCCTACAGGAAACTTAAATGCTACTATAATTCACCAGATAAGGCCTAGCCTTCAAACTAAATTTGGTGCTCAAGTAAAATTTTGATTTAATTGAATGTTACAATTTGGTATGTGGCTAATTTTAGATTCAAAACTCCAAGTTTACAGTTGCCCAGTTGACAATGAACTACAAAGGTTCTGATTATACCGCCAGTGTTACGGTAGCAAATCCAGATATCATCTCAGGTTCAGGAGTCGTTGTTTTACATTACTTACAAGCGGTCACTCAGAAACTAGCTTTAGGTTCTGAGCTTGCATATCAAAAAGGGTCTGCTATCCCTGGAGGAGAAATTGCACTTCTAAGTGCAGCTGCTAAGTAAGAATCGTCATAGTTATGTTATAATCAAGATTAATGCTGTGCTCTTTAAGGTATACAACAGAAAATTCGCAGTGGTCAGGTACGATAGGTGTATCAGGCGTGCATTTATGCTATTATCAAAAAGCTAGCAAGCAATTGATGGTCGGTGTCGAGCTAGAAGCAAACCATCGCATGCAAGAAGCAGTTGCTTCCATAGGGTATCAAGTGGACTTACCAAAAAGTGATGTTGTTTTTAAAGGTAGGATGATTTGAATATTTTTTTTTATTTTATAATGGCCAAAGCTATTTGGAAAACTATTCTGCTTGCATTCTATTAAAGAAAATGTAAATTATGTTGGAATTATTATTGTGTGAAGTATTTTTGTATTTTTTTTAGGTCATGTAGATTCAAATTGGAATGTGGGTGCTGTTTTAGAAAAGAAATTAAATCCCCTGCCCTTCACTTTAGCTCTTAGTGGTCTGATGAATCATCAAAAAACACAGTTTAGACTGGGAGTTGGCATTATCATTGGATAAACTCATCATTAAAATCCTTACTCTTAGTTCAAATTCATTGCCTATTGATTTAATAATAAAGTCTTAGAATCTAGTAGATGAATTAATATGTAAATATGCCGTAAATTCAAATCAGGAATTCATTCAAACGAGGCATTTATTTGTAAATATTTTTTTTAACTGGTTGAATGTGTGTTAAATAAAATTAAAGTATCATGTTGATTGATTTTAGTTCATTCGATCATTTAGGTATGTTGCACTCTTTTTAAAGGCAACTCAAAAGGCTGGTTTATTACACATATTTATTGATTTTTTTTAATTGTGTAAGTTTTCTAAGTCATACTTTTACTTAATATTGCCTAGGAAACTACCAGTTAGTGCAAAGCTTTCATACCTTTTATAATTTTTTTAAATGTCATACTACCATATTAATATGAATTTATACTTTGTTGACAAATACAGATTTTCATTTCACATAACCGACATAGTTTTATTATTTTATTTCCTACAAAATTTTCAGATATTCAACAAGCTGTTAAATGAATAAAAAATAATTTCTTGTATTTCACTCAATTCTGTATGAATCTTCACAATTACTTGAGATAATCAAAATAAAATAGATTTTTTTGCCAGAAACTAAATTAAAAAACGGTGCAAGTTTTTTTTTTATTTCCTCGGTCGTCCAGCTCCTTTCTTACCGCCCCCAATTCCCTGTTTGTCTTTAGCTTTTTGATTAAGTAACATGGGATGAACTTCTACAAACAAGAATTATCACTAAACTGCAAAAATCATATTTACAATTAATAACATACCACCGTCACTTGTGTTTTGCAGTTCAATATCAAATGATTTATATTTTTTCTTTTTTGCTGGTGGTGAACCTGTTACCTGCACAACTGGCACGTTATTTGTCTCCATTCCGGTCCAATTATCTTCCGGATCTTCTATCTGCAACATTTTTTTTTTTTTTTTTAGTAATAAAATTTCAGATGAACCCAGCTTACTTCGGGTGCTATGGGAAGGAATTGCAGGCAGCTGGTGTTTTCATTTTCTTCATCGGAGCTACAAAACGCTGCGACCGGATCGACGGCACACACATCTACCTAAAAATTACGGCATGCGGATTTTTTTTGTGAGTTTTTTGTGCGTACCTCTAAGTCAGTGTCTTCTTTGGCGTCACCTCCACTGGCCACTGACTTATCTTCATCAGTCAAATCAAATTCACTCTCTCTTTCTTCATATTCGACATTTTCATCGAGTTCTTTGAAGTCGGGGGCAAAGGCAGACCAATTTTCAACCTGATTCTGAGCCCATACACTAACAACTCCTAAAGAAACATTCTTTTAGGCTTCCACACTTATATCAGGTGTTAAATAACTGCATTGGTAAGCATGATTTTTTTCTTTATTAGATTACTATACCTGATGAAATACTTGCTATTATAGGCCTAACAGGATGCCAAGCCACATCCAATAATAGTTCCCCTTTAGTACCATGTAAGATTTTTACCAAATTTCCTATGGATTTCTCCCATATGTATAATGCATGCTGCCTGGCAGATCCGGCACAAATGTACTCACCATCCCCCGAAAAACAACACTTCTTCCACATTGTCCTAATTAAATGCCGACGATTACAAAGCAACTTCGAGCAGGGAAAAAACTGACTTACTTATTGACAAGGTCTTGCAGTTTTTGAATTGGTTCCGGTTCACCATCTTTGGCACATGCCAGGACTTCCTTGCTGTCGTATACTCTTATGACTCTGTCTGCTGTATTTACTAAGAAGCAGCTGAAAGTTTGATTTACATTGAAAACATAATAGTCATTATCAAACTGTTGATTGGTTTTTATTTTTAACTTCATTTGGATTCGAATCTTATCCCAAAATTATACAAACTGCAATGCATTTATATCATGAAAATGCTAAAAGCAACTTACTCTCCACGTCTGGCAAATTCTATGCTTTTAACGGCGGTTGCACTAGAAGTAGATATTCGAAAACTGGCTTTCACTTCAAGACTCTTGGCATCTAGCACGAGTACTTTTCCTTTTGCATTTCCAGTGTAGACATACTCTCCTCTTCTATCAAAGGAGGCAACAATATTCAAGTCAGCCTAAAATCTTACTCATTTAATTCACAAAATCCCATGATATGATCAAATAGGTTTCCAAATTAGTTGCCAAATTTAAAAAAAAAGTCGTAATTTACTTTTAGATATCTCCTTAAATTGTATCATTTCGCATTTACATTCTAACGAGATTTTTCATTAGGTTCTGAGTGAAATTTATAATGACTTACATCATCATCAATGGGTAACACCTGATGTCCACCGTTTGTGTCAACCAAAACAGCGGCATGTCGTATTGGACAAACCAACAGTCTCTCGATACTTCGTGGCTCAAATTGTACCTTCAAAACAGGGCATGGAAACCTGTATTTCTGCTCGCATTCGCCTGATAGCACATCCCAAATACAGACGGTGTTGTCAGTGGAAGCTGAAGCCATTTTGTGTCCATTTCTTGACCAGCTAATACTACATACAGGGTGTACATGTGCGGAGATAATTTTGGCGATGCCGCGAGTCAGAAAATCCCATATTACTATTCTGCCATCATTGCAGCCTACGGCTAGGAGCGTTCCCCTCTTGTTGAAAGCACATGTAACTGCTATCGATAGGCAATCTAGAGTACCATCAAATTCCTAAAATATAAAACGTTTTCGATATCATGAAATCTTGTTGCACATAAAACGTACCTCCGGATAATTTTGCCCGAATGACTCTAAAACATATTTACATTAATATACAGAATCTACTACATATTTAAGATTACGAATCTTACCTAACAACTCCAAATTCATTCTTTCTTGTGTGTAAACAAGTCGGAGTTTTTTGAGGTTATCTCAAACCTTCCAGTGATTTGAATGCTGCATATTAAAAAAAATGGTATTTTGTAGTTTTGTATTGAACATGAAAAAATTAATAACTAGAAAGTACACTTGCCAAGAACTTACAAATTTTCATATTATTCAGCGGTTGGGAACAGTGTTGCCAAAATGCTTTTTTTTAAATTTTTCTATTTGTTTTGCGCAGCAATGCTGTTTGTCTTGCGGTCGTAAGCCATTCCAGACAGTCACGAAGTATGTTTAAGCTGAGTCTTAACCTTTAAACAGCACAAACATCCATGGCTAATGGTAGGATTCTAACCTACGCCGCCGAGCGACACGACTTTCCAAGTCGGCTAGGCTAAGCCGCTAAGCCACTCGGCGACCCTGCCAAAATGCTAATAGCGTTTTCCACAGGCTGCACCTGTGTGCAGTCAGGATATCTCTATCTCGTTTTATTACATAAAGCTGAACCGAGATGAAAATACACTCAGTGCACACTAGTGCAGCCAGTGGAAAACGCTATAAGTTTCAAAATTGCACGTATGCACGTATCGATGTAGCCAACATTAAATTAAGGTATTATGCCAATTGAAAGACGCTGAAAATAAAAATAAATTGTGAAAAATAGATAGGCAGGGTTCGGAAAACCACATGTAACAAATATTTTCTATAAGAACTACAACACCATTAATTTTTTAGTGTAGTGAATGTAGTTTATGTCGGTACATCTTTGAATATACAGGTGTCCCAACAGTGTGTTCTCGGGCCATATCTCCATAACTACTGAAGATACAAAAAAGTTTTCAACACAATTTCTTTTTTAATTTAAGAGATCTACTACAAAAAATTATTTTTATCTTTACAGAGTGAATCAAAACAGTGGTGCCGGACACAACCTTTTTATTTCAAATGGCATGCCCTATATATGAAACCAGATTTGGATTGCCCATAAAATTCTACACATTTTCTGTATACCATTGCCTATACCTAAACTGCCATTTGCAGCCACTATTTTATTTATTTTTAACTCTAAGAAAAAGGTTTTTGGTACAGATGTAGTTGATATATAAGCTTATCATAAGCCATTATTAAATGTACTTTTATCGCTACAGGGTGGTCATGGTAATAAACAAAATCTCAGAAATTTCAAAATGACAAAACTCAATTTTCTTAAATAGCATGCCCTATATTTTTCTATCCTAAATTTTTCGTTTAATAAAGTAGGTACTTTCATTTTTGTTAAGTATGTCTTATACCTATCTGAGATATTTTCTGAGATTTTTAGATTTATTTGTATTATTTCTCTTAAAATGAGTTATTGCCTAAGGGGGCCGTGTAAAACGGCAAACAAATGAAGCTGTTGACTTTAATAATTAATTTTCAAGTGACGATAATGTACAGGCATTAGTTAGTTCAAGTACGTGACTCCTTTAAACAGTTATACATTTTTTTGTACTTACGTCATACATGCCCCAAGCTCTCTATGAGCTTGTCAGGGATTCGTTAAGCTGTCTATTGTAATATTGCCCGCTGCGGCTGCGACCGACCTACTAGGTGTTTTCCATCGGCATTCGTCTTACAAACCGGGAAAACGCAGACAACCTAGTTTGAAGGGGCCGTAATGAATCCTGAACACAATCCGACACATAAGTGTTCCATTTCTCACATAGGACCCATACGTACCAGGAGGGGATTCGAACACACACCTATAATTGCCCGACCAAGCGTCAAGCCCGTTGCCAGCGGATCCAACCAACTTTGGCTATACAACCATTTAGTAAAGAAATAATTCAATAAATCTAATAATTCATGTCTTAACAACAGCCTAATACTTAATAATAATAATTAATATCTCAAATAGGTATAAGACATACTTAACAAAAATGAAGTACTTTATTAAACGAAGAATTTAGGATAGAAAAATATAGAGCATGCTATTTAAGAAAATTGAGTTTTGTCATTTTGAAATTTCTGAGATTTTGTTTATTACCATGACCACCTTGTAGCGATAAAAGTACATTTAATAATGGCTTATGATAAGCTTATTTATCAACTACATCTGTACCAAAAATCTTTTTCTTGGAGTTAAAAATAAATAAAATATGAATAAATAAAATAGTGGCTGCAAATAGCAGTTTTTAGACAAAGTGTTAAATATCTCAAGAACGGTTTGGTTTAGGTATAGGCAATGGTATACAGAAGATATGTAGAATTTTATGGGCAATCCAAATTTGGTTTTATATATGGGGCATGCCATTTGAAATAAAAAAGTTGTGTCTGGCACCACTGTTCTGATTCACTCTGTATAGATGAAAATAATTTTGTGTTGTAAATCTCTTAAATTAAAAAAGAAATTGTGTTGAAAATTTTTTTTGTATCTTCAGTAGTTATGGAGATATGGCCCGAGAACACACTGTTGGGACATCCTGTATATTACTAAATACCGTTAAAATTTAAATCTCTGTTAACTTAAAAGTAAATTTAATTTAAATTAACTATATTTGTTGTGCTACACAATTATAACAAAGCGATAAATTTTATTAACTACCAAATAATGCATAATTAACTTAAAAGAGTGAGTTTGACACAACATTAGCTCTTAACAGTAGTTGGTGAATACCAATACAGCTTTTATATTTAACAGTCTTTTAACAGCTTAACTGACCTTTATATGTAACTAAGGATTGGTGAATACGGCCATAAGTCGGTGATTTAGGCTTTGAATGGCGTCCTTGTCGCATACATGAGCTAAAATTACTCACAGATGTTCGCTATTTCACTCACATGCTGATATCAATCGAGAATGCAGGAAACATAAGGCTGTGCATCTACCCCTTACCAGATCATTGTTGATAAACCAAATCAGTGAGACCAAATTCATAATTAATGGGCGGAACAGGGAATTTTGGTAGTTTTCTCGTAAATTACTCTAGTGCTCTAGGCCTTAGGGTGCCCTAGGCCTCCATGTACCGAGTGACTTTTAATGATTGAAAATTATTTTATTAGATTGGCAACACTTTTCAATGTTTGTGTTGGTGTGCTGGATTTTCAAATTCAAAAATTCAAAATTTAGGTTAGTGCACTAGATTGTCAAATTCAAATAAATTCGTTTATTGTCGAATCAAGAAAACCAAATAAATCAGATATTTAATTATCTCAATTTATTACCAAAATGGTTTTGAGCACAGAATAAAATACATTTTTAGTAATGGCTTATTTTCGAAGCGGAGTACAAAATGAAAATGGGCACATTCAGCAGACCCGAAAGTTGTGCAACTGTTGACCAAATTTCTGCTGAATGCGACCTCTCATAAGTTGATGAGTTGGAGGGGTCGCCATTTCTTGTAGTGTAACTTCTCTGCTACCTGACTGTAACATGTTATGATGAGTGAACTTCATTCAGCAGAAATGAGTGCTCAGTCTCAACTGAACAACAAATTGAGTTTTGCATCTTTTCACAACACTGTTTTAGAATAGCCGTCCTTCATTTACAACGAACACGAATCGATTCAATTCACTTAAAAATCGTTGATTGTATTCCATTTACAGTTATTCAGTTGGCGACCAGTGATGAGGAAGTGATTGAATTTCCCCTCCCGCACACCGTACTGATCAACAAAATTTCAGGACTTGGTCAGAACATAATCCCTTTAATGTGATTGATGTAAAGGCACTACATCCACTTAAAATTGGTGTTTGGTTGGCAATGTCTTGGAGAAGAATTATTGGACCAATATTCTTCCGGGAAACAATTAACGCCTATACAGGCTGTTACAAATTCGAGGCTCATCATTGGGATCTCGGAAACGGTAAGAGATACGAAGTCGGTTAAATTGGGGCAAAGTTGCGTATTTTAGTGCTGAACAATAATCTGTTTTGAAATATCTTCTACGATTTTTAGTTCTTGAAATATTTCCAAAAAACCGAAAAACGTAATTTTCTTTTTTATTTTTCTCCGAAGTTATTATTACAGGGATCACAACAAAATGAATACATCCTACAGGCACTTTTTTGAGCTCTTTACGATGATATCATTAGATTTTACTTACAACGTTTCGTTTCGCTCTGACCATCATCAACTTAATTTTTTCTTATGGCGGCCATATTGGATTTTAATACCATTAAATAGATATATTTTTTCTGATGTTTCTACATGCATCACACATCTCTATTTAACAAAATGAAGTAGCTATGAATGCAAAAAACTGTTGAAAATAACAGTGCAAAGAAAAATATGGCTTGCTGTGAAGACAAAAAAGAAAATACATTTTGACACATCTTCGTACTATCTTGTTGTTGTTGTTGTTTACTACTCGATTGTAATTAGTCTAAACTTATCACAATGAATTTTTCCAACGAAGAAAAGCGTGACATGTTAAGAATTTATTATGGTAACAATAGCAATTCAGTAATAGCGAGCGAAATTTATTTCCAACAATACCCAGAAAGACGCCAACCACATAGAACAACGTTTGGTAAATTAGATAAAAACATTGCACTTCATGGATCTTTTCATAAAACTCGAAGGAAGTATGGAGATCGCCTTAATGATGAGGAGAACGAAGAAATATTAGAAGAGGTAATTAATAGTTATTTATAAAATATATTGTAACGTTTTTAAGGGTTCTATTATTTTTATTTTAATGAAAACACGAAATAGTTAATAATCTAATTTATTTAAAAGTAACACTAATTAACACTAACTTAAGAATAATTTATTTTATAAACTAATAAGTAATTTATGTTAACAGCCGAGCGAATATTTATAACGTGACTTCAATTTCGAACTGACCACTTGCTTAATTAATGTCGAACTGTCCCCCGTTTGGCTGCGTGCATTTTTATATGCCGGGGTTGTTTCTCGCGAACATTCTCGCTCGTTCGACAGAAAGTCTCGGATCATCGCCCCGTGATATCGAAGCTTCTCGTCTAAGGCGCGTCGTTGTTGACGCATCAGACGGGCTGGGACCGCAAACGTCACACTGCCCCCTTCTTAAAAACGTTTCGTCTCGGAACGTTCCTTGTGATAGCCTTGAAGGAAAATGTCGAAATCGGCATGCTGGTCCCTCTTTACAACATCCGGTCCGGAAGAAATAGCAGTCTACGGTTTTCCTACTGCCAACAGCTGCCTGTGGGTGGTGACTGCAGACTAGAACTTCAATTCTCGTTCCGTTGAAGATGACTTCTATCATGCTGCGAACGACCCTCCAGTCCAGCTCATCTAGTCCGCAGTCTATCTTGGGAATGGCTAATTTCGTCTCCTTGCCTTCCACCAACTGTCTCTTCAGGCTCCATAAAGCTCTCCAAATACTGCGATAGTCAGGCTTACCGCTTGATGTCTTCTTGGTGACTAAGTAGTACACGTGTCGTCTTCGTTCCGCCTCCGTGTGGATGATCTGCAGGCTCTTGCCCACCATGGGGTGCTGTCTTAGGAGTTCCTCGACCTGACCAAATTTCTTCCGGAAGACTTGGGCTATCCCCTTGGACATCCTTAGGTCTTCTGCCACACAGTGGGCCAGACTGTACTCTGGTGACACTTGAAAAAGGTCTTGCTGTCTCTCTGTGGTCACTCCGAATCGCGCCTTACTTCCTGTGGCGTGATGAAACATGAAGGTTTCAAAGTTTACTTCGGAACCTTGCGTCCGTTGTACAGTCCCCTCATTTTCTTCTCCGTTGTAAGGAGCCATTCGGTTGAAGTGGATAACCTTGGGTTTGCCATGCGGAACCTTCCTGATGCGGTAGATGACATCGTTAATCCGTTTCATCACTCTATAAGGACCTTCCCAAGATGTCTGCAATTTTGGGGACAGACCTCTACGTCTTTGAGGATTGTAAAGCCAAACCAGTGCTCCAGGTTGGTATCCCCCATTCTGAGCATTGATGTCATAATGCTCCTTCATTCGGTCGCTGGCCGTCTGTATATTGCAACGCACTTGATTGTGAATGTCGTCCATTTTCCTGCGTAGGCCGCTAACGTAGTTCTCGTCGGCAGGGACCTCACCGGGCTTCACGCCGAACTTCAAGTCGCAGGGCAGCCTTGGCTCTCGCCCAAATACCACTTTCGCTGGTGTCTCTCCTGTTGTCTCATGCACGGACGAACGGTATGCCAGTAGAAAAAGGGGAATGTACGTGTCCCAGTCTCTCTGATGATCGGAGACGACTTTGGACAAATGTCGGTTGATGGTTCTGTTGAATCTTTCCACCATTCCGTCCGACTGCGGGTGAAGTGCAGTGGTTCTAGTTTTCCGGACGCCGAGCAGAGTACACACGTTCTTGAATAAAGCCGATTCAAAGTTCCTCCCTTGATCTGAATGCAGCTCCATGGGTGCGCCATACCGACTGATCCATTCTCGGACAAGGACTTCAGCAATAGTTATCGCCTCATGGTTTGGTAGGGCGTATGCTTCAACCCACTTGCTAAAGTAGTCCATCACCACGACGATGTACTTATTTCCACTATTCGTTTGTGGAAATGGGCCGGCTACATCTATGGCAACTCTCTCAAAAGGACTTCCCACGTTATACTGTTTCATAGGAGCCTTGCCTCGTCTGTGGGGGCCGTTACTAGCTGCGCAGACTACGCACTTCCTACACCAGTCCTTTACATCTTCCTTGCAGTTCACCCAATAGAATCGCTCGCGCACCTTTTCCATAGTCTTCTTGATTCCCAGATGCCCTCCCGAAGTTCCGTCGTGAAGTTCCCTCAGAACTTCCGGCACCCTATTCTTGGGGATCAGTAACTGTGTCTTCTGTTCCGTGCCTTCCTGGTTCTCGATGGTTCGTTTCAGAAGACCATGATCCAGCACTATGGAGTCCCACTGCGCCCAGTACGATTTCACGGATGGTGCACACGGTGCTATCTCTTCCCAAGTAGGCCTTGCCTCCCTACTTTTCCATTCCAGCACCAATTTCAAATCCTGATCGTTCTCCTGGTCTCGTCGCAATTCTTCACCTTGCCATTTGTCGTCTACGATGGCCGTCCTCGCAGTCGTGGCCACTTTCTCCTCCAGCCGACTACAGTGCTTACAGTCTTCGGCACAAGGTCTTCTCGACAAAGCATCGGCATTTCTGTGGCTAGTTCCGGCCCGATGCTGGATTTCAAAATCGTATTCCTGAAGTCGTTCGATCCATCGTGCGACTTGTCCTTCAGGATTCTTGAATCGGAGGAGCCATTTTAAAGCGGCATGGTCCGTCCTCAGGAGAAAGTGTCTGCCATATAAGTACTTGTAGAAATGTTCTATGGACTTTACCACGGCTAGCAATTCCCTTCTAGTGACGCAATAATTTCGTTCCGGCTTTGACAGGACTTTACTGAAGTAGCCAATCACCTTCTCTTGCCCTTCTTGGATCTGGGACAGTACGCCACCGATACCAACATTGCTAGCGTCAGTGTCCACGATGAACTTGCCTTCTGGGAGAGGGTAACTTAGAATAGGAGCACTTATCAAGTACTGTTTTAGTTGTTCGAAGCTAATTTGGCAATGTTGGTCCCATTCAAACGGACGACCTTCTTCAGTGAGTTTTGTCAACGGTTTAGCGATGTCCGCAAATCCGAGAACATAGCGACGATAGTAAGTGCATAGGCCTAGGAGACTCCTTATCTGGTGTTTATTCTTGGGAGTTGGCCAATCCTTCACGACCTGAATCTTTACTGGGTCCACGGCGATTCCATTCCCATTAACAATATGGCCTAGATAATTCACTTCCTTCTGGAAAAGGTGGCACTTCTTGAGACTAAGCTTTAGTCCAGCTCCGCGAAGCCGCTGGAACACTCCTTCCAGATTCTTCAGGTGGTCGTCGAAAGTTTTCCCCACCACAATTATGTCGTCCAGGTATACCATGCACGTTGTCCAGGACAGACCCTTCAGAACCGTCTCCATCAGCCTCTCGAATGTCGCTGGTGCATTACATAACCCGAACGGCATCACCGTGAATTGCCATAGGCCCATACCAAGGGAAAACGCCGTTTTTTCTCGATCTTCGGGCGCTAGTTCCACTTGCCAATAACCACTCTTTAGATCCAAGGTCGAGAAGATCTTTGAACTGTCCAGGGTGTCATCAATCCGTGGCAGAGGATAGCTATCCTTTTTGGTGACGTTGTTGAGCAATCGATAGTCTACGCAGAACCGTGTGGATCCATCCTTTTTCTTCACAAGCACTACCGGTGACGCCCATGGGCTGCTCGATGGCTCAATTACATTGTCCTTTTCCATCTCACGAATAATGCGTTCTGCTTCCTCACGCTTCGCCAATGGTAACCTCCTTGGAGCTTGACGGATGGGCCTTTCTTCTCCTGTCTCTATCTTGTGTTTGACGATGTCGGTTCTTCCCTTAGGTCCATTGTCTACCTCGAACACATCTTGATACTGACAGATCAGGTTCTTCGCTTTAGTCTTTTGTTCTGGAGTCAGTTCCTGGGCCGTCGACATGACCATTTCCAACAACTTCTTCGGGACCTTCATCTCTTGTACGTTTGCTTCTATTTGGCGGGAGATGGAGGACACCATGGCACAGCTTCCCAGGATCGTACCTTTCTTGATGTTGACAGGGAAACAGTTCACATTCATTAGGCGGACTGGTATTTCCTTCTTTGCTGTCAACAACATTTTTCCAACGAGAACTCCTTTTCCAATCTTCTGATCGTCAGTGTTAGGTTCGACCATAATGACTTGCCCGTCTTGGAAAGCGCCGTTCAGGTTTGCATCGACTATAACCTCGGTTCTGCTAGGCAATACGACATCTTCTGCGAGAACAACTCGAGCGGCCACGTCCTCTCGCTGATGTAGAACCAACTCCTCGTTGTTAACCGCCATTACGCCACGTTCAGATCCAATTGGAACCCATGGGCAGACATGATGTCCATGCCCAGAATCGCCTCATCCTCTATTTCTGCTACCAGCGCACGGTGTTTGATGGGAGTCGCTCCAATCGTAATGGTCACCTCTACTTCACCATGGACAGTCGCTGATGTTCCGGTTGCTGTCCTCAGTCTCCATTTAGTCGGCTCGGTGCGTTTTGATGACTTGATCACATCGGGCCTCAGGATAGTCTTCGTCGCACCCGTATCCAGTAGCAAGGTGTGAGGGATGTCATCAATGGTTGCATCCACGAAGACACTGCTGGTTAATCGCCGCAGGGCTATTACTTTCGTGGCCTTTGTCTTTGGAGGCCTTTGAATACGCGTCGACGTTTGTCCATCTGCAGCGACCAGACTTAGTTTCCCCTGTGGCTTCCTTCGTGGAGAATCCTGCTTGGCCTTGGGACACCGCCTGCGATCATGTCCCTCTTCCTGGCAATTCCAACACACCAGCGGATTCTTCCGCCTCAGGACTTGTTCCACAATGCGGCGAATATCCTCCTCTGTGGTATTATCCTTGGGCCGCTCCTCTCCAGCAGATCGCACCTTGACGCTGGCGAGTTCTTCTTCTTGGGAGTCCATGGCAGCTCGTACCTTGACGTGTCCTCTTGAAACTTGCTTCGTCGCCTCGTATTCCAAGGCGTAGGCCAATGCGTTCTTGGATGTCTTAGGGTGGGCCATTCTTAATGCCTGCTGATTGTCCGGATCACGGATTCCACCCACGAAGGTTTGCAGCGTCAAACATTGCAGGAAATCATCAGGAGCTGCAGGATATGCCAACCGGGCTAGGCGCGCTACATCAGCCTCGAATTCCTGAAGACTCTCTCCGGATTTCTGGTAACGGTTTCTCAGCTGCGCATGGTACACGTCGGTCAGATGCGCCTGGCCGTAACGCATCTCCAGCCGGTTCACCAGCTTGTTGAAGTCTTCTTGTTCCTCTAGCGGCATCATTTGTAGCACATCGATAGCGTCCCCCCTCAAGGCCACAATTAACGAAGTGGCTTTTTCACTGGCCGTCCATCCATTCGCTTTTGCTGCAGCTTCAAACTGTTTGAAGTAGTTGGGCCAAGAAGACTTCCCATCGAACGTCGGTGGTTTTATTTTCAATTTAGAAATTTCCGCTGGTCCTACCACAGTTTGGGTCTCATTATTTTCTGGTATTTCTGCTGGTGATGGATCCCCGAGCATTCGCAACCCTGCCATGATTTGCTCGAGATTCTTAATTTTGTTATCCTGCTGGAATAGTATTTCTTCTACATTTTCTTGCAGATTCCTTGTCTCTTCTGATATTTTCACCACTAGTTTATCTTCGAGCCCTTTTGATCGTTCTAAAAGTTTCTCGTCTAAGTCTCTAGATTGTTCCAGTAATTTAGTTTCCAGATTTGTCGATTGTTGTATTAATTTATTTTCAAGTTTCTCTTCTAAAATTTTCACGTTTTCTTCCGTGTTTCTAGAATGTTCCATTAATTTATCTAGATCGTCTTTCAAATTTCCGGATTGTTCGAGCAATTCATCTTTGAAACTTCTGGATTGCTCCTTTAATTTATCTTCCAAATTTCCAGATTGTTCTCAAAATTTCTCGTCCAAACTTCTGGATTGCATCTATCGTATCTGCATCTTTGAAGTTTCCAGATTGTTCTCGAAATTTCTCGTCTAATATTTTAGTTAAATCTGCAGGTCCGCTCGAGATTTCGAAAAGAAAGTTTTCCGGGTCCTCTCCTGCTTCTAGTAGCGCTTGGTGAAGTCTTTGTTGCAAAATCGATTTCTTTCCGGAAATTTCCAATTCGCGCTCTTCTAATTCGGTTTTTAAGTCGTTCACTTTTAAGTCTTTTAGCAGCACTTTCTTTGAAGCCATTGTTTTTGTTTTTGACACTGATCTTTGTTTAATTTGTTTAAATTCAATTTAATTTTAATTGTTTATTTATTTTCACGAACCTCGCACCTGACACCAATGTAACGTTTTTAAGGGTTCTATTATTTTTATTTTAATGAAAACACGAAATAGTTAATAATCTAATTTATTTAAAAGTAACACTAATTAACACTAACTTAAGAATAATTTATTTTATAAACTAATAAGTAATTTATGTTAACAGCCGAGCGAATATTTATAACGTGACTTCAATTTCGAACTGACCACTTGCTTAATTAATGTCGAACTGTCCCCCGTTTGGCTGCGTGCATTTTTATATGCCGGGGTTGTTTCTCGCGAACATTCTCGCTCGTTCCACAGAAAGTCTCGGATCATCGCCCCGTGATATCGAAGCTTCTCGTCTAAGGCGCGTCGTTGTTGACGCATCAGACGGGCTGGGACCGCAAACGTCACAATATGAAACTAGATATTACAGGAAATAAAGTTAATAATAAAAATATATAATTTAATTATAAATTTAATCAACTACTGCCTTATTTGTTTCAATTTTCTTTTATAATTTGTTCTTTTAGATTAACAATAACCCATCCAATTCTACCCGGCAAGTTGCGGATACTGTAAATGCTACACATCATGTTAAAGTTTGGAGAGCCTTGAAAAAACACAATTACAAATGCTACAAAATACACGTATCGCACGTTTTACTTCTTGGGGATACTGAAAGATGATTAGAATGGTGTCACTGGCTTAGCAATCACTTCAATAGGGATGAAAATTTTTTAAACAACATTATTTGGTCGGACGAAAGTAAATTTACAAATCATGGTTTATTCAATCGAAATAACGAACACGTCTGGTCGTTTGAAAATCCAAGAATCAACAGGCCAGTTCGAAATCAAGTCAGATTTGGGTTAAATGTTTGGGCAGGAATTTTGGGAGATCAAATTATTGGACCATTTATTTATGAGGAAAATCTAAATTCCGAACGTTATCTAAATTTTCTTAGAACTACATTTGAAGAATATTTGGATGATATTAATTTAAGGAGACTTCCAGAATTATGGTTTCAACATGATGGTGCACCACCGCACAATGCAAGGGCTGTTTGTGATTATTTGAACGAACAATTTCCAAATCAGTGGATTGGGAATAGGGGAGTAGTTCGTTGGCCTGCAAGGTCACCGGACCTCTCTCCACTAGATTTCTTTTTGTGGGGAGTTTTAAAAAATAAAATTTATGCAGAACCAATTAACGACATTGCCGACCTACGAAATAAAATTTTACTTTCTTTTAATTCACTACGAAGAAAAGACGTTCAACGTGCTATTAACAACATTCGACGAAGAATAAATTTATGTATAGAAAAGAACGTAGAATATTTCGAATATCTTCTCTGAACGTTTTGTTTTGTTTTAAATTATTATTATTCTAATATTTCTTCACTCCTCTCATCATTAAGGCAACTTCCATACTTCTTTTGAGTTTTATGAAAAGATCCACAAAGTGCAATGCTTCTATCTAATTTATTAAACAATGTCTATGTGTTTAGCGTTTTTCTGGATATTGTTTGAATTAAATTTGGTTTGATGTTAAGTTATTGTTGTTAACATAATAAATTTTTAAATTTTCGTCTTTCTTCATTTATAACGGTAATTGAAAATTTTACTAAATTCAGCTTTCGTAATGTACCTACGAAATAAAAGTTCGAAGGCATATCAAAGCTTTTTTGTTTTTGTCTTCCCAGCAAATCATATCGAGGGCGTCATATCAGAAGGACGTATCAGCATAGGATTATAATGGCGCTTACGCCCTTCTGATATGACGCCCTCGATATCTTTGCACTGTTATTTTCAACAGTTTCTTTCATTTATAGTTAGTTCACTTTATTAAATAGGGATGAGTGATACATGTAGAAACATCAGAAGAAATAGATCTATTTAATGGTATTAAAATCCAATATGGCGGCCATAAGAAAAAATGAAGTTGATGATGGTCAGAGCGAAACGAAACGTTGTAAGTACAATCTAATGATATCATCGTAAAGAGCTCAAAAAAGTGCCTGTAGGATGTATTCATTTTGTTGTGATCCCTGTAATAATAACTTCAGAAAAAAATAAAAAAGAAAATTACGTTTTTCGGTTTTTTGGAAATATTTCAAGAACTAAAAATCGTAGAAGATATTTCAAAACAGATTATTGTTCAGCACTAAAATACGCAACTTTGCCCCAATTTAACCGACTTCGTATCTCTTACCGTTTCCGAGATCCCAATGGTGAGCCTCGAATTTGTAACAGCCTGTAGATATCAGAGATATTGAATCCATTTATAAACCAGTTAGACGACACTGAAATAGCAAATGGCTACTTTCACAGCACGAACCACAATAAATTATTTAGAGGAGTTTTTCCCAGGATGTTTAATCAGTGCTGGTTGGTGGCCTAGTTGCTCTAATATTCAATTAAATCCGGACTTCTTACTTCCTTATTTCAATAACTTGATGTTTAGAATACGTATTAAACAATTTGGAAGAATTGCAGCAGGCAATTGCAAATATTGGACAACCTAAAACGTTAATGTTTTCAATAACATATTTCAAAGGATTCGGTACTGCTTACGCAAAGAGGGGCTTGAAGATGTGCTCTAATATTCAATTAAATTTGGTCTTCTTATTTCCTCATTTCAATAATGTGGTGTTCAGAATACGTATTAAACAATTTGGATGAATTGTGCAGCAGGCAATTGAAGAGGCAAATATCGGACAACCTAAAACGTTAATAATGTCTTCAATAACTTATCTCAAAGGATTCGGTGCTGCTTACGCAAAGGGGGTTAACATTTCCAGGTCTTGAATAATAATAATAATCTGTTAAACAGTTTTCGTCATCAATGTAAACATTAACCTATATAAACCTATAAACTCTAACCTATAGCTACGCATTCCCGCAAAATTAACGAACTTTCAAGTAATGCCAATTCCTTTGTGTTCCCAACATATTAATTTGCTTCAATCATTAAAAGTCACTCGGTATAAAATAGTAGAAATGCGTTTCCAATTGTTGGCAACACTGATTTCTCAATGTCAAAGAACGAAGAAGTGTCAAGTGATGTCTGTCGTTAAACACGTGGAAGATATGAAAGTCGAAGAAACGAAAGATGACATAAAACCATCGAAAAGGGGAGGCGTATTATTACCAAATGTAGCAAAATTTTCAAAAATAAAAAACAAAATCGTCAGAAACCAGCAGTTCTTGAAGGCGAAACGCGAAATACAAAAAGTGAGGTTAGGTTAGGCCATCGCTCCATCAAATTAAATTTTATTATCTTGCAGGAGAAAAAGAAATTGAAAGCACAGAAAAAACAAGATGGCACGGAGAAGCAGATCCCACACACACTTGAAACGCTCAGGGAAAAGGACGAAACGACCATAAAAGATTTGAATTCGGAAGAAAATGTTGCGATCTTCAAAGACCTACAGCACGATGAGTTCAGTGATTATTATAAACACGCTTACGAGCCTAAGGTGCTCATAAGTTTCTGTGATAATCCTCGTGAAGTAATTTTTATATTGCTGTTCTAAATTTTTTTAATATTTACACGTTACACTTGCAGAAGACACGAATATTTGGGAGAGAATTAAAACGAATTATTCCAAATTCAGTTTCACTCTATCGCAATAGGTCAGGTGTCAAGAAAATGGTAAGAAGCGCCATTGAGAAGAACTTCACCGACATTTTGATAATCAACGAGCATAAAAGAGAGCCGGATGGGCTGTTGGTTATTCACCTACCAGACGGACCTACAGCTCATTTTAAGTTGAGTAATGTGCGTATTACTACGGAGTTGCGTAAAACCCACAAGGATATATCCGTGCACAGACCAGAAGTTGTTTTAAATAATTTCAGTACGAGATTAGGACTGACGGTAGGACGTATGTTAGGGGCACTATTTCATTATGAACCCGAATTCGTGGGGCAGAGAGCTGTTACGTTTCATAATCAACGAGATTATATATTTTTCAGGCACTATAAGTATAGATGTGCTTGTTACTGGTATTCAGTTTGAGGTACCTAATTAATTTTGCAGGTATAATTTTGATGGTGAAGGAAAGCGAGCGGCTTTAAAAGAGCTGGGTCCTCGGTTTACACTCAAATTAAAGTCGTTGCAGAAAGGGACATTCGATAGTAAATATGGAGAATACGAGTGGATAATACAAGGTAGAAGACACGATATGGAAACTAGCAGAAGAAAATTCTTTTTGTAATGTTGCACACAGCATAAACAAAATAAATTGCTTTTGTTTTTTTATTCATGCGTGCCTCAAAATTGATTTGTCAGAAATTAATTATTTATTTCATTTGCTTTTTAAACTTCCCAAAAAATTGTTCGTTGGACACGTTCTTGTAAGATGGCAGCATGCATCGTTTATTTTCAAATAAAACAACATGGCGACAGATGGTTTTGAAGAATTGTGTTTTCTGTCAATTAAATTACGTTCTAAAATAATGTATCGCTTGTGAAACTATTGTTTAAATTATTGTTCGTGCCATTTAAATCGCACTTTAAGTCATAACCGCGAGTGTAGTTTTGTGTGTGTTCCGGATTCCGTCAAGGTAAAAACTGCCGTATTATGTAAAATAAAAAGAAACTCGAGAAGTGCATGAATATTTTAGAAGGCTGGAGAGGTGTGCAGGAGATTCAGAAGTGGTAAGTCGTGCTCAGATGTTACGCATTATTTTTCATTAACACTGACATAAATTAATCGAGTTCACACTGAATTCCTTTGCAATTTTATTAATTGTTGCAAGTAAACTCAGTGGGGATACCTTGATTTATAACTGCAGCAAAAAGTTAGTTTATTACGGGGTGAAATAATGGGTGACAATTACAACTTTCGCTTTGACGTATGGAAAATGCAGCCGGCAAAGTGATTAATGACTCGTCTGGTGGCTGCGTGTAGTCTCAGAACTACGCAGGGCGATTATCGACTTGTCTACCACAATTTACCGTAATACACATAATCACATGCACGTAGTACACCTGCAAGAGAACGTAAACCTAGTTTGCTTCCGAAAAATTGTGATTCATGTCATACGTGCATCGACTTATTTATTGTTTTTTTTACCTACGTAATTGTCCAGATATCCTATCGCATACCGGACAACTTAATTATCTACAGCGTGTCCCAAAGGAATTAGGGTTTTAATGCTTCTATCTATTGTATCAAAAAAATAAGTTAGTTATTTCTTGCTTTATGTCAATTTGTAGTGATGATGTCATGACATATTTTTTAAATCTCATCGCATACCATACAACTTAATTATTTATAGAATGTCCCAGAAATAAGGGTTCTATTTATTACATCCAAGAAATGAGTTCAATTTTTTTGGTTTTATCGTTTCATGTCAATTTGTAGTGATGACGTCTTAACACTTTTTTAAAATGAGTTCTAATACAAGAAGTACCTATAGCTTTTATATTTGTGCATTAAAAAATAATGAAAGTAAATAAGTAAACAAAAAAAAACCTAAACTTAATTACTTTCCTACAGAGTGTCCAGGAGGTAAAGTTACATTTACATTGACCTGTGTGCCGGCACGAATTAAGGCGTTTTCGGAAATTATGATCCGATTAGTAAGTTCAGTGATCTTGACGTTCCAAATAGAAATTTTACACATTTACTTGTATGAACCGTGAGTGATCCAATTGATCAAACTGACCCGAGATCATAGTTTCCGAAAATGCCTTTAGTAGCACGAAAGTTTGACGTATGCCTTCGTATGTTACCATTTACATTGGCAGTTGTCTGCGCGTGTCGATATGGAATTGCCCTAAAATGTCTTGTATTTTATGTCGTGTATTTTATACTATTTTTTCTATTTTGGTTGCTTAAATGTAAAAAAAATTTTAAAAAAGTTATTTTGTAATTTAAATACAGGAAAATTCTGTTTAATTATATGGCGGTTGATGTCATTGGCTGACGTTCAAAACAAAAATGTATAAAGTAGTTAGATTCCTTAGCTGCATTCGATTCACACGTCGAATCAATTCGTTTAGATCAGTTTGGATCAGTTCACAATCGTGAAATTAATGTGATCCTTGATAGCGAAACGAACAAGTTTATCTGAACTGTTTTGTTTATCTGTTGTCGCCACATAACCGACACATAAACTTAGTTTATCGATCTAATGATCTAAATGATTCTTTAAATAAGTAGGATCACTTTGAAGTGATTTGGATCACTTGAAATTATGGTGGGGGTTAACTGATCTGGCAGGAAACGAACGCTGAAAAGCTGTTTGGATCGATTTAGATCGATCCAAATCGGTGAATCGAATGCAGCTCTTGTAGACAAACAGAAATTGATATTAACTTAAGCGTGAGATGGTATATATATATATACACCCGTTTCAAAAGCCTTGTTCATCATAAATCACGTGATCTTAAGGTACTAAATTAACACTCCGTACAGGTAACGCATTCCTCTACAGGTAACCCATTCCTCTTGGTAGAAGATTGAGAAAAGAAGATAACAAATACAATTGTCGCAAGTGCAATAAGGAAGACAACAATTTTAGGGAATTCTGTTTACTGCAATGTCACTGGTTTCAATTTAAAAGTGTATTAGGTTATGTCTAGTTAAGTTATTTAGCAATCAAAAAGTTGTTATTTTAAGAAGTGCAGAATTTTGTTTTACGAGAAAGGCGGAATCATTAAATGTCATGCGATAAAAGTTTGGAATGCGATATTTAAACTCAATTTTCTTAACCACTGACAGTAACTTTGACAAACGTCACTTCAAATAATAGTTACAACCATAGACAATATAAACCTAGACATTTAACGCAAATGCATGACCTTGAAATCGGAAATTAGTTTATCTTCCAAAAACATGGTGGCAGCAGGTGTAAATAAAAACGGTAAATGACATAAAACTGAATTTGTTATCTGTCATTTATTTAGAGCGAAAAACGTTTGATTCTTTGAATCGTAGTATGAAATCACCGCAGCGCGGCAAAGAACTTCGTTTTGGAATATCTGGCAGCAGCAGTCATGAATTTTTGGGTAAATAACGCTTATGTTAGCTTCTATGGCATGGCTTTTGTGAAAATTTTCAGAGACAGAAAAGAGAAAATTTGGAAAATAACTGTTAAAAATATTATGTGCGGTTGGGAATATTTAAAATCACAAGGATTTCAATATGCACTTGGTAGAAGATTCAATCAGGACCCGCTAGAAAGTTTATTTGGACAAATTAAGAGTAATGGAGTGAGATACAACCATCTGACAAGCAGTGGTTTCATAGGAGCTTTCAAAACCATCTTATGCCCGATTTCTTCATCGCCTTTACCTGAAGTTAAATTTATCTGTCAGTTAGAATGTGACACTTAAGTATTGGTATGTGTACAGCCAAATGTTCGGCACATTTCAATTGACTGATAAATTAACTTTAGGAAAAACATGGTGAAGAAATCGGCCATTAATCGGTAATTAATAGTTTCAAATTATAATCGCACATTTGATTGTGAGGATGATAAAGGGGAGTATTTTTTCCCGATTTAAATAATTTCTTTTTTTCATGAAGATGATTTAGCTGTTCATTTCAAATTTGTTTCCAGAAAGAATCATTTCCAGTGTGGTACAAGAAAGTTCTCCACATGAAGATTTTACTAGAACGTCTTTTATAAACACATACATGGCTGGTTTCACTGTAAAAACGCTGAAATAATAACATACAAATGTGCACATTGTACACAAGACTTATTTTATTGTATTAGACAGGGTTAGCATTATAATTTCTAATAAAATCATTTTCGCTTCAATTTGGTTTCAAATTACGATACCTAAATTTTCAATTTTTAAAGTCAACTTGAAAGCATTTTAAGATTGCCGCGGTTTGTGCATTAGTAATCTTACAAAATCTAGATGGCACCAAAACGTTCTAAAGAAATACATTGCCGTTGTAAGTCTAGGTTTATTTTGTCTATGGTTCCAACTGTTTTTTTATCCCTAGATGAGAATAATTTGCGATAAGGATAAATATAAAAAATCACTAAATACGTTACCTCTATATGAAGTATGTTGATTTAGTACCTTACGTGATCTAGGCTTTAAGTGACATCCTTGTCGCATACATGAGCTAAGATTACTCACAGATATTCGCTATTTCACTCACATGCTGCTAGCAATCGAGAATACAGGAAACGTAAGGCACAGTGTATCTAGGTCTTATCATATCATTGGTTCAAAATAATTTCAAACAAATGTCAGTTTAAAGGTTCTTTTTGTAATTTAAGATGTCAACAGGTAGGTATTGTCAAGCAAATGTCAATTTGGAGGTTTGCAGCCCGAGTGCAGGATAAGAGCACGTCATCATGCAGTTGATTAATAAATGGATGCAAAATCTCTTCCCGATATCTAAGTGCTGTTAGTGTGCCATTAAAAAATATTGGACCTATCAATCTTCTCCGACTTAAACCTATCCAAACACCCATTTTTTTGTGAATGGAGTGGGGTTTCAATGAAAATATGAGGGTTTTCTGTACTCCAGATCCTCCTATTTTGGGAATTAATGTATCCTGTTAAATGGAACCAGGTCTCATCGGAAAATAAAGTTTTGTCCAACTAATCGTCATTGTCAATATTGTTTAAAAACATATGACAATATCTTCGCCTTGGTTTAAAATCTACTGGAAGCAATTCATGCACGGCAGTCAAACGATAAGGGAACATTTATTTGTAAGTCCTTTCTTAGAATAGTTCTGCAGGTCCCGACAGAAAGATCAACTTGTTGTGACAGGTAACGAATGGAAGTGCGAGGAGCATCAGTCATAATTTATCTCACATTTTCAACTACCTCATCAGTTCTTACTTTAGGCCTACCTGATACCTGTTTTCTAGCCACACTGCCAGTTCCTCTGAATAGTCCTACAGAGTACTGAAGCTGATTAACAAATTTGTGGTACAGAAATACAGTTTCTGGAAATTTTTCCTGAAATTCTGCAATACAATCAGGAATAGAATAGGTCCATTCGCTATTGATTTTTTGGGCGTTTCGAGAATAGGATTCAACCATAAAAGATTTTTCTTCCAATATGAAAATCATTGTAAAATCAAATCAAAAACATTTTTTTTTAAGTTATGTTTGTTTACTTGTCTGTTTAGGGTACGAATCAAATAAGGAACATACGTGAACATGCGAAAAAATGAGAGCAACACACTAAATGGGAAAACTTTTTGTACACTTGTTATAAATCTAACGAAATACAAAACTAGTCGGACATTAAACGTTGAAGGCACCACGGGCGTTAAAATTATATATTATATAAATTATATTATTATACAGCCTGTTTCAAATTCGACCCTCACCATTGGGATCTCGCTTATTTGAAGAGATAGACGATAGGTTTAAATTTGGCAAAGTTGCTAAATTTTATGAGCATTAATAATCCGCAGAGAAATAATTTCTCTATTAACCCTTATGCGAAATAATTATAAAAAATAAAAAGTTGTCAATTTCTTATTTCTCCTTTATCTTCTTTATTTGAAGAAATATCAAAAAAATTAAAGTACTTTCTTAAGACACTTTTGAATTCTTTACACACTGATGAATACCATTTTGCTCTAACACGTTTCGTCAAATTGATATCATCATCAAGTTCATTTTTCCTTATGGGCACCATATTGAAATTTAGTCGTAAAAGAATCTACTTTTCCTGCCGATTACGGCAATATAGCACATGTTATCAAAATTATTTAAAATAATGTCAGAATTAAAAATGTTTGATATGATATAAGAAAAGTTGTACTTAACAGATGGTAACTTTGTAGTTAACAGAAGATAACTTTGGAGTCAAATCAAAAGTAATTTATTTGATATAGGCACTAGTTTAATAACTATTACCGACACAGCATTGAGATAAGAGAAGCAGAATATGTTACGGGTGTTTTATTCGTACAACAGAAAAGCAAAAGCAGCAAGTGAACTGTAAGTACCTTCGAACCTATTCGGAGAACAAACAGCTTAGAACAATACTTTTACAATTGGACAAAAATATTGAAGAGCAGGAATAATTTACTAGAATGCGTATAATTGTAATCATAAAAGACTAGGACAAAACTTTTTAAGCTCTGTAAAACTGCTACTAACCATAAATTTAAAATGATTTGAAATGGTCATTGTCAATCATACCTACAGTAAATATTATTTTAAAAGCTAGGACAGCTTTTGCATAGAAAAGGGTGTCACAGTTAGACAAATTGCTCAGAATTTCAGCGTTAACAAAGTAAGATTCAATATAATAAAATAATGGAATTTCATGGATTTAAAAGTTGTCCTGGCTTTTTTTATGGTATCGATAGTACCTACTCTTTATTAACAAAAATTTAGAACTAAATTGAAGAAATAATAATAACGCAAATAAATAAAGGCACTCAAAATAAGATATTTACATTGAATGTTCAAAAAAATTTCCATTTTGATTTATACATAATTGCGCTCGTTTGCTTAAACTTAAAGCAGCTCTTCGATTGTTCAAAATACAATTCACTTGCTGCTTTCGTGTTTCTGTGGCACGAGTATAAGGCACGTAACATCTCGTTTTTCTTCATTGCTAAACATTATGCTATTCTTATTACGTTAATATTTACCAAGAAGTATTAATATGACAGATTATACTGTTTTTGATTTGAATTCAAAGCCACCTTCCATTAATTGCCAATTTTCTTGTCTCACAAAAATAAATTTTAATTTTGATCTTATTTTAAAGAATTTTGATAACAAATGCTATATTGGCGTAATTGGCAGGAAGAGGAGATTACTTTGCGACTAAATTTCAATATGGCCCCCATAAATGAACTCGATGATGATATCAATTTGACGAAACGTGTTACAGCAAAATGGTATTCATCAGTGTCATCAAAGTCGAAAATGTCACTTTTTGCTATGAAGCAAAATCTTTGCATGAGGAAGAGTTTTTAATTTTAAATCAAGGTAATACTACATTAATAACAAATTGGACAGAAGGATAGTTTTGCTGATTTTTGTATATTTTTGAATCGAAGCACTCCAATGTCTACAATATGGAAAAAGATAAAGCAGATTTCTTATGGGATATTGAAACCTCAGCCCAACAGAGTTTTACCAATAGGAAACATACAGGCTGTTACAAATTCGAGGCTCACCATTGGGATCTCGGAAACGGTAAGAGATACGAAGTCGGTTAAATTGGGGCAAAGTTGCGTATTTTAGTGCTGAACAATAATCTGTTTTGAAATATCTTCTACGATTTTTAGTTCTTGAAATATTTCCAAAAAACCGAAAAACGTAATTTTCTTTTTTATTTTTTTCTGAAGTTATTATTACAGGGATCACAACAAAATGAATACATCCTACAGGCACTTTTTTGAGCTCTTTACGATGATATCATTAGATTGTACTTACAACGTTTCGTATCGCTCTGACCATCATCAACTTAATTTTTTCTTATGGCCGCCATATTGGATTTTAATACCATTAAATAGATCTATTTTTTCTGATGTTTCTACATGTATCACACATCCCTATTTAATAAAGTGAACTAACTATAAATGAAAGAAACTGTTGAAAATAACAGTGCAAAGATATCGAGGGCGTCATATCAGAAGGGCGTAAGCGCCATTATAATCCTATGCTGATACGTCCTTCTGATATGACGCCCTCGATATGATTTGCTGGGAAGACAAAAACAAAAAAGCTTTGATATGCCTTCGAACTTTTATTTCGTAGGTACATTACGAAAGCTGAATTTAGTAAAATTTTCAATTACCGTTATAAATGAAGAAAGACGAAAATTTAAAAATTTATTATGTTAACAACAATAACTTAACATCAAACCAAATTTAATTCAAACAATATCCAGAAAAACGCTAAACACATAGACATTGTTTAATAAATTAGATAGAAGCATTGCACTTTGTGGATCTTTTCATAAAACTCAAAAGAAGTATGGAAGTTGCCTTAATGATGAGAGGAGTGAAGAAATATTAGAATAATAATAATTTAAAACAAAACAAAACGTTCAGAGAAGATATTCGAAATATTCTACGTTCTTTTCTATACATAAATTTATTCTTCGTCGAATGTTGTTAATAGTACGTTGAACGTCTTTTCTTCGTAGTGAATTAAAAGAAAGTAAAATTTTATTTCGTAGGTCGGCAATGTCGTTAATTGGTTCTGCATAAATTTTATTTTTTAAAACTCCCCACAAGAAGAAATCTAGTGGAGAGAGGTCCAACGAACCTTGCAACGAACGTTGCAGGACAACGAACTACTCCCCTATTCCCAATCCACTGATTTGGAAATTGTTCGTTCAAATAATCACAAACAGCCCTTGCATTGTGCGGTGGTGCACCATCATGTTGAAACCATAATTCTGGAAGTCTCCTTAAATTAATATCATCCAAATATTCTTCAAATGTAGTTCTAAGAAAATTTAGATAACGTTCGGAATTTAGATTTTCCTCATAAATAAATGGTCCAATAATTTGATCTCCCAAAATTCCTGCCCAAACATTTAACCCAAATCTGACTTGATTTCGAACTGGCCTGTTGATTCTTGGATTTTCAAGCGACCAGACGTGTTCGTTATTTCGATTGAATAAACCATGATTTGTAAATTTACTTTCATCCGACCAAATAATGTTGTTTAAAAAAATTTCATCCCTATTGAAGTGATTGCTAAGCCAGTGACACCATTCTAATCATCTTTCAGTATCCCCAAGAAGTAAAACGTGCGATACGTGTATTTTGTAGCATTTGTAATTGTGTTTTTTCAAGGCTCTCCAAACTTTAACATGATGTGTAGCATTTACAGTATCCGCAATTTGCCGGGTAGAATTGGATGGGTTATTGTTAATCTAAAAGAACAAATTATAAAAGAAAATTGAAACAGATAAGGCAGTAGTTGATTAGATTTGTAATTAAATTATATATTTTTATTATTAACTTTATTTCCTGTAATATCTAGTTTCATACATTTTATAAATAACTATTAATTACCTCTTCTAATATTTCTTCGTTCTCCTCATCATTAAGGCGATCTCCATACTTCCTTCGAGTTTTATGAAAAGATCCATGAAGTGCAATGTTTTTATCTAATTTACCAAACGTTGTTCTATGTGGTTGGCGTCTTTCTGGGTATTGTTGGAAATAAATTTCGCTCCCTATTACTGAATTGCTATTGTTACTATAATAAATTCTTAACATGTCACGCTTTTCTTCGTTGGAAAAATTCATTGTGATAAGTTTAGACTAATTACAATCGAGTAGTAAACAACACAAGATAGTACGAAGATGTGTCAAAATGTATTTTCTTTTTTGTCTTCACAGCAAGCCATATTTTTCTTTGCACTGTTATTTTCAACAGTTTTTTGCATTCATAGCTACTTCATTTTATTAAATAGAGATGTGTGATACATGTAGAAACATCAGAAAAAATAGATCTATTTAATGGCATTAATCCAATATGGCGGCCATAAGAAAAAATGAAGTTGATGACGGTCAGAGCGAAACGAAACGTTGTAAGTAAAATCTAATGATATCATCGTAAAGAGCTCAAAAAAGTGCCTGTAGGATGTATTCATTTTGTTGTGATCCCTGTAATAATAACTTCGGAAAAAAATTTAAAAAAAATTACGTTTTTCGGTTTTTTGGAAATATTTCAAGAACTAAAAATCGTAGAAGATATTTCAAAACAGACTATTGTTCAGCACTAAAATACGCAACTTTGCCCCAATTTAACCGACTTCGTATCTCTTACCGTTTCCGAGATCCCAATGGTGAGCCTCGAATTTGTAACAGCCTGTATAGATGAATGATTTATTGAATACCCTTGCCTCCCATTAGTGGAACCGAGGGAATTCAGAGAGCAAAACAGTTCTAGGAACATCATAAACATCACTGACAGAGAATTTGAAGTAAAAGTAAAAGAGAAATTCGATAAAGCTGCTGAAGAAATTAGAGTATCGTATTCGATGTTAAAAAATCTTCAGGTGTGAAGGTAGTGGTTAAACTTTTTAACAAAATTCTGCAGGGAGAACTTGATTCAAGCATGTTGCAGCATGATGAAGCATTTTAAAGCATCGTGCAACCTAATTTTTCTAAATGAACAAGGTTATTATATCAAGAAATTATTTTAAATGCAGGGACGAAATCCTTCGCATATTTCACGCAATTTTTTTGTTTTTATGTCAGTTTGTAGTGATGACGTTATGACACAAAATGTTTAATTTTTGTATAAAAAAGAAAAAGCAAATAAAAATAATATTTAAACTCAAAACATTTTTTTATTTATTTTTTGAAAAACATACAGTATACAGGCCGATTCGTTAGCCTCTTTACAAACTTTGGTAAATGAAAGTAGATGTAATTTTATGACATCCTATCAACATAGGTCCGATCTGCTTTTAGAAGTTATAGCGGTGCAAAGACATTTAAAAAAAATTTAGTGCCGTTATTTAACAAAACATTGGAAACAAAAGTTGTTAGGTGTCATGGTGCTTTATTATTTACTAAATCATTATTTTTGCTCATTGTTTGTAATGCTTTCATTTTCTAACGAAGAATATGCCGATACTATTTTTATCAAACAGAGTTAGATTTCCTAGTAGACGTGAACCTGCACTTAACTTTTGAACATTTGTTATAATTTTATGATTTTTTCTTTGCACTGTTTATTTACATCTACAGTGGAAAGCAAAAAATAGTAGACAAAAACAGTTTCCTGTAATTGTTCTTACTCAAAATGGTATTGTTTAAGCACGACTTCACAGATGACATATAAGAAGTTTGAAAGCTTTCAAATTTAACATACTTAAAACTTCTACAAAATCATTTTAAAATGCCTTTTATAAAATTAAAAATGAAAAAGAACAATTACAGGAAACTGTTTTTGTCTACTATTTTTTGCTTTCGACTGTACTTTCGTTTGCCAAAGTTTGTAAAGAGGCTAACGAATCACCCTGTATACAAATGTAATTATTTATAATAAATTGATTATGTTTACTTTATACCAAATTGAATTGAATTAGACTTGTAATTAGTAGGTACTTGATAATAATTACATCGTGCCGTCTTATTAGAAGACATTAACCACAATAATATAAAAGAGTTTACTTTAAATAACATTTAGATTTAATTACCAAGAACGACTTTAATTATTATTTCGCACAGGCAATGTGAGTTAATCTGGAACATTACTTAATTGCCTGCGGAGGCAATCAATTTTTGAGCGGGGAACTTCATTTTATCTTTGCTTTGCCTTAAGTATCATTCAGAATTGAATTAGTGCAAATAGGTACTGCAGATTGGCCGCGCAAATGTTTGACAAATGTATTTTGATGTCTCTATTCACAGTCAACTTAGTGCAAAACGTCTGTTGATTGTGAATAGACACATCAAAATACATCTGTCAAACATTTGCACGGCCAATCTGCAGTACCTGTTTGCACTAATTTTCTGCACTAATTCAATTCTGAATGAGCCATAAGGCATCAATGTAAAATTGTTTTCTTAAAGAAATTTAGATTTTTTGTACAAGAAACTAATTAGATTCTAACATTCATCACACTTACATGTTTTAAGCTCTATTTTTTTTTAACTTGGGCAACTTGCTGCAAGTGCAAATGTTTTTCGAGAATTTACAATTCAGATTTAATACCGCAGTATTAACCGGGGAGTGTGGAATCATACATTTAATATTTAAAGTGAAATTTGCAGCTGTTGGAAATTCATGAGAGCCGAGCAGTGAATATCGAATTTGATGTAATAACACGTTACATTATTGCACTAAATTCTCTGTAATCATCCCCCTCGACTGTGTTCGACATTTACTTTGCTTCGTAAATTATTCGGTTGGCTTGATTTTCAGATTCCTAAGTTTAATGAAGGTTTTCAGTAAATCTGACGTTCGCCTTTTTTTAATCTACATATACACGGTGTCCCGTAAATAAGGGGCCATAATGCGAGGGCTAACACAATGGTGCATATAGAGTCCGCGAATGTAAATGAAAGTAGTCTGCTTCGGTAATTTTTTTGGGAAATTTTTCAAAGAAATTACGATCGGGATACGGTCCTGTTTTGCTTATAAACTCTATACGTCATAGGTAAGCGGATGAGATTCAAAGCGAAGAGAATTCGATAATAAAACTGACCTGCTCAACATAATGACACATATTGCTGAGGTCTTTTGGACTGCGATTGTTATGTCATTAGTTACCGTGATGTCTATAGCAAGTGATGTCTATAGCAAGTGTTCGAAATGCCCTCCGTTGCGCAGGTCAGGGAAGGCAAGTTCGTACGCAGTATTATACTTTAGCATATCTCCCAAACGATGCTGTTTTCGTAATTTTATTAGAAGAAAAAAAGTTATTGTATATGGTCACCTATCCATTGCTACCGTATGGCCCTTTATTTATGGGACACGCTGTATTAAAATGATTCAAGACAAAACATGAGCGGAAATAGATTAATAACAGGAAAGAGGAAAGGCAAAAAAAGAATTATAAAAGAATGAAGGATCTAATCTCAGTTTTCGATTTATTCTAGCGTGACAGTTTAGTGATTTCGAGTTTGTGGTGGTATGAAACATCCAGTTGCCTTTGTGGTCGTTTGTAACCTGAATTGTGTGATGAGAGTGATTCTGAAACACTTCAATTTTATTAAAAATTAATCGAAATTTATTAATAACAGGAGAGAAAAAAACAAAAAAGAAGAATCGTTTATGACTTGAATATACAGGGTGACTCCGAAATAATCTACTAGAATTACAAGAGTGTTTAGAATAAAAATTTAAACGAGCTGCACTTTTTTGTTTTGTTCAAATCTGCAGCAAAGCATTGTCTTCACAGAAATATAGTTATTGGTCTTCATTTACTTTTATATGGGGTATGAACAATTTCATTATTATTATTGGCCTAGATTAGGAACTATTAAAAAGAAATACTCTTTACAGGCTTACCTCCTGCAACTTTGGACGAAACGTCGTCTAAGTTTTAATTGAAACACTGTAGCCTACACTTGGCAGTATAAATCAGAATCGCCCTATATAGTAGAGATGGTGTAACTAGAGGAGTAGAGAATCGTGTTAGTGTTTATTGTCCTACAAAATGAAACCTCCCTTTTTCTAACTTTGATGTTGGTGTAGTATTTAGGTTAATCATTTTACGTAATAAGTAAATATTAACTCAGTTTAGACGCTAATTGCAAAAGGGGTGTTAAATCGATACGTACGTGGGTTATCGGCGAGGAATGTTACCTTTATAGAATTTGTATAATGTAATAGTATCTTCTGTGAGTATTTTTAATTAAATTAAAAGCAACGAACTGTTCAATGGATGTTTTTAAATTTCTGTTCTTATTTCATTTTTGTTTGTGAAATCAAAAGTTGCACGTTACTTATGATTTATGGAACAAATTCGCTCTCTGTAATCGACGGTTCGCCTAGTAATTAACGTTTCGACAACTTCTCGATCCTGCAATGGTTTAAATCCTCGGGAGACTTTTAAAGACGGGCGTATATCAATTTCCGTTCACAGTAACATCAAAAGTAAACTGCTGGAGTTGCTCTGGGTGGTGTATGCATCGCGTGTTTGTTTTAATGCCAGACGTAAACTGGGCCATATATAAATCAACTGACCACTCCTTCGCCGCAGTACGCCAATGTTAAATGGGTTGCGGACGGTTCATACCTGATTTAATCGACCTAATGTATGCATAATTTCACTGTACAGAGGGTTGGTAGATGGATATGTCAAAAAGACGAATGAAGTATGCTAAAGTTACCATGAACCAAAAGTAGAAGAGATAAGGATATTACACTCAAAAAGAACGTTGAGTGACAGGACCATAAAGGAAATAATATGGAAGGAATCGGCTTACAAGAGGAAGAAAGGAAGAGCTAGAAAGAAATGGAGAGAAGGTGTTCTGGAGAGAAAGGAAGTACAAAGCAGTTACCACTCGATGTTGCGGTTGCGATTTTGTAGTCATTCTCAAGACAGAATTAGAGTCTTTACAGAGGTTTCAACCTGCCTACTTCTTAGCCTTGATTACATAGGCATATCGAGTGATTTTTGAAATTTTTTATTAACTCTTGCCATGAAATCTGGACGGCAAGTTTTAGCCTAGGTGAAAAGTACGTCATTGCACTCCTTTACAGTAAAGCTAAGACATGCCGTTCAAATTCCATGGCAAGAGTTGATAAAAAATAACTCGGTACAATATACAGTCACGATTGTGTATTTTCAAAATGTCTTTCTTATTTTAAGAGATAGAGCATAAGGTCTTTAAAGGAAAATATTTGGTCTTAAAGTATAAGAGCATTCATGAGAAGGTACAATGTGGAAAGACGAAGGTTGAAAAAGGAAAAAAAAACAAAACAGAAAATGGAAAAGTGATGAGAATAGATGTAGAATCGTTCTTAATAACCGCGGCCATAATTTTGATTATACTTTGCTTTATTTATCTCTGAATTAAACAATTTTTAAATGAATTTTAAAGTAATTTTACCTCTAGTGGACTTTAAAAATAAAACTTGTGCTTGGAATTACTGCAACGTTTTCGAGACTTATGACCAACTAGAGGTAAAATTACTTTGATCACTCGATATATCTAGCAAATAAATGAATAACTAACACATATTATGAACACAGTATACCTTGAAGAAACAAGTTCTTTTGTGTTTTGTAAAGAAGATTAAAGTGTTGTGCCCTCATACGTGTGGCTATAAGCGATTCCAAAGCTGGGCATCTGGTGTTTCTGAACTTCGCTTGCTTAAAGGATCTGGAAGCTACGCTTGAGAAGATCCTAGCTTATTTGCTCCATTAGTCTGAAACAAAAGACGCGCGATCCTCTAGACAGCGATTGCAGTAAGCTGTGGTTTTATGGATCGGTGGACCGCACTTGGCGAGTGCCGCAATCTCGCTTCAACTCCTTTAATTATTCGCCGCATCTGTTCCATGCCGCTTTAACCCCATTGTTTATGTTAATTCCTAAGTAAAACTTCTTCTCCGAGCCATTATTCGGTTATTCAAGTCGATGCTCTAACGTAAACCGAGAAAATACAGGGTGACTTACAAAAATGTGGACATAATTTTAAAAGCAAATTAATAATTAATTTCTAATTAAAAATAACAATGTTTTCATATGATATGATAGCTCAAGGATTATAAAATTCAGATAATTTAAGAAATTTAGTTGATATTAAAAAATGATGAATATGAGGAGATAGTAAGTACATGTGGAGTACTAATTTTTATAGCAGCTTCGCGAACACTCACTCACTCAATCATCATTCAATCATTCTGTCCACCCTGTATTTAATTATATACAACAAAATACTGTAATGATCCATCGACACCAGCCGGCGTCAAACTGTCTCTTGCGTCACGGCCGTCCAGTCGACGCACCCTAGGCGACAGTCGAGAAAGTGCTGCCGGCAGAATAAACTAGACCAGACAGCCCGTCGCGTTCCAGGCCATTCTCGAAGAGAGAGCCGGTTTATAAAATGCACGCGACCGGGGGTGGAGTTGAGTTCGAATGAAATTCAGCATTGGACAGTTCAGAATTGAAGTCGCGTTATAAACTTTCGCTCGGCTGTTAACATAAATTACGTATAAGTTTATATATAAATTATTGTTTAAGTTAGTGTTAATTCGTTTGTTTTTAAATAAATTTGTTTAACTATTTCGTGTTTTGTTTTAAAATAAAAATTAATAGAACCTTTAAAAATCGTTACAATACTACTAATTGTTTTATTAATATTTTCCATAGAGTATTCTCTAAACTAATGACAATAATTTTAACTTTATGTATCTTGTAAGGAGTACCTATGTACTGCTTGTTTATTTGTTACTTGGAATGTCTTTGCGTGTAGCAAACTCATTGTATTGGAAAACGATGAATTGTTGTAGGTTTCCTTGTCACGACACAGAAAGGTTAGATAGTTCGTTGTTAGGTAAGCAATCAAGTAAATTGAATTAAGCGAAGAAAGCTTTCATGCGATTAATATTAGAGACGTAATGTGAACATGGTCCTCGAGCTTTTGCCGATGACAGGTTTTCACACAATCTTGCAATGTTTAGTTACCTGTTGTAATCTATTATACCGGGTGACAGCAAAATCTTTGCAGGCATGTCAACTGAGTGACAGTTTTCAAATATGAAGATTTCCAAATAATAAATTCATTTTTTAATATATGCTTTTAATGCATTTTCATTTTTTTTCAATCGATTCGTTGATGATTCAATTTTCTGTAGATTGATTACAGTTCAGGAATGTTTCATTCATTAATCGAAGAAGAAATTGTTGAGATTGGGGTTAGAGACATTTTTAAGAGAAATGTAAAATAAAATGGACAAGTATGTGACATATAATAAGACAAATTCGACAAAGCAGGTTTATATTGAGACTGTTAATACTTAACAAAATGACGTATTTATTATTAAGAAATTCTGAATTGCTTTGTTTAATTCGACATTTTTGTAAAGCTTCAGGAATGTAAAACACGCAATTAAAAAATTTAATTAATTACAAAGTTCAATGTTTTCCGCATATTTGAGTTGATTCTCATGTGCATGCCCATTCTTTTATAGCGTCTATTCTCACAGTCGTTTTTTTTTCTTGGGATGATTGTTTTGATTGCGTGTATAATTAATGAATTGATCGTTATACGTAGAGCAGTGCATTCTTTACTAAACTCCAAATTTATTCCGAATCGATGTGACCCCGGCCTTATTTCCTGCCCCGGTTTAATAGATTGCAAGATTTCATGCAGATAAGATGTTATGTTATAAAACCGGCAGTATTGATCGCTGTTCTTCAAGAAATTTATTTTTATCCGCCCCCGCCCCCCTCATGCCGCCGTTTGCTTTTGGTTTTTGCATATGGTTACACTATCTCCGGATCAAAGCAAATACGAAATGTGCATTTAGTGCGCTGAATTATGTAAGGGTTCGCTCTCTCGATAAAAGGGTTAAATTGTTTGCATGATCGCATGGGCTCTGTTATTTCGTGGGAATGTGCACATAGTGAATGATCGCGGTCACCTGAAGTCCCTGAAACACTCGAATAGTTTGCGTTTGATTATATTTGAATACAGAGTCACGCACAGTATATCAAATGGGGCGCAAGTTACTTATTTTTAGGAATCATTTATAATATGAAATTATTTTTTACATATATACCTATGTATACTTAAAATCGATTTTGGATTATTAATGAAATATTAAGGACGAAGTAAGAAACTATTGTTTCATTCAGCTGACGGTTTCGGTTTATTTGTTAAACCTTCTTCAGAGCCTCTGAACAATCTTAATATAAAAAATACATCTTGTTAATCATGAGGTGTTGTTAAAAATTTAAGCAGGATAAGATATCAAGAATCCAAAGATTTTGTAAATAAAAACGGTTTGAAAATCTTACAAATTAAATTATGGAAGTTTATAAACAATAAATAGTTTAAAAAAACACTTTAAAATATGAATGCAGTGAGGTGAAGAAAAAGACGAAGCCTGGACAACAACAAACATTTTTGTTGTAGTTTTTTTTTTAACTGTCTACGACTGTACATAATATTAAACAACGAACTTAAAACTATATTGTTTTACACGTGTATTTGACTCTATCGTAGATAAGCCTCGCCGGAGGATAACTTTTGTAAAAAATATCAAAAACCACCTAAATACGGCGGGTATTAAATCAAGCGAGTTGTGACCCGTCACAAATTAGCGCCTTCTTAATTTTTTTGACATTGTTGGTATAATTTTTGTTTAACTTTGATTCAATGAATTAACTTCAACAATAGGAGGAAATGATTGGCCACATAGCCTTCTTTTTGTCTGCATTGTGTTCAGATTACGGCGGCACCATATCTTACGTTTGAATGGTAATTATTGCATAAGAAGGAATAGCCTAGTCTAACGTCTCTGATTCGTAATCAAACCTAATTAAATTAATACGGCTACGTTTACACGTATTTTAAAGACAGTCGTCGTGTCTGAGCAATCTAAATAGAGACACCCAGTATTAATTGCCTGTTAATAAATAATTACACTCAGCGATTTTTTTTTTGCTTTTTAGAATTGCGGTACAGAGGTTAAGCAAATAATTGAAAAATTCTGGCTGTTAGAAGAGGGGCGTATTGAAATGTTCGTGCTACGTTACACCCCCTGAACTGGCAAATATTGCCTAAGAGTGCTTAGGCTAGACGCACATCGGCGATTTTCTACCCCACGATTATTAGTGGGTAAAATAGAACTTGGAGTCTATACTATGAATGAATACGTTAAACTTTTTCGGCATATGTGCACATTAGTATAGTTCTATTTTTGCAACTAAATAATCATGCGACAAAAATCGACCATGTGCGCCAAGCCTAAAACAAAAAATGTTAAATAACTCTCGGAGTAGAACGTTCCTTTTGTATGTCGTTGCATAAACCATTACCAAAACGAGCTTTCTTTATAATAAATAAGTAAATAGATATGTAAATTTGTAACGCATTTTAGAAACTCGAATAAGAATAAAGATGCAATTAGGTCGTTTGGTCATGCATATTAATCAATGTATTACAAAAATAATTGTATTACTTTCATATACTTTAATCTTGATTGTATTTTTAAATTTCATTCTTGAAGAACTTAGAGAAAATTATAACAATTTTGTCAAAGTAATTAGCCCCTTAAAAGTCACTCACTCACTCTCTGTATATTTATAATTTTCATTATGAGTCGGTTTTTTTTCCTTTAAATACATTGTTTGTTTAACACAGCGAATCAATTAAGAAACAAAATTGCACGTCTGCTCACGACGAAACAAAAGCAGCCACATTTTTTACCGGTCTGCTAAAGTCAAATTATAATACAAACACATTATAATGTTTGTATTGATTACCGGTATTACGGTAATTGCGGCCGATTCTAATATCAAATACGTCTGCTGCTTCTGTTGCAAAAACTTGTTAAGATGTTATCACACGCTACATCTAAAATAATTATGACGATATTTTTCTAATTGAGTCCGATTTTTTCTTACAGAACGACGCGAAGCGACCATGGCTACCACGTCCATACAATTTTACGAGGTATGTCTTGTTTTTATACTTAATTAACTTTTATATATTGTAATTATTTTGCTTGTTTGTAAATCATATTTTATATGACATGCCAATTAGTTTTTTCTCATCAAGAATGTTTTCGCTATCATCATCATCATTATTATATGGCAGCAAAATATTTCCTTTATTATAATACATATTATAAAAGGTTGTTAGATACATACCTGAATGAGTTTTTACTTTAGTTTTAATTTGTTTGTATAAAATAAATTCTTTACGGATTAAAATTAGAATTAAATTAGAATGCAATTAATATCATCTAAAGAACGTATCTGATAGAAAAATAATCGGCTTTGAACAAACAAACATTCGTAATTATTAAGGGTATGAAAAGAGATTGCATCATTTTCATTTGTTTGATAGGTATTAATTGCACAGTGATAAGATCAAAAAATGATTGTTTGTTTTTTGCGAAAATCGAAAGTAACGGTGCTTTAGATCCTTGTACGCAGTTTTAATTGTTTCACGTTACATAACGAACGCTGTTTTTTTTTTCTGTGAAATTATCGTTGTCCTATAATTGGCCGTGTAATAATGACTCGGATTATAAATTGGTGAATTATGTAGAAAGGACGTTGCGTTAAATTCGTAATTCTTCTCTGCTAAATGCCAATGTACACTCAGAATTAAAAGTTATAAAATGCAATTGTATGGTCTTAATCTTTCTGATCATTACAAGAAGCAGGCGGCATTGGTAAGAATTCGATACGTGCTTATGACGCTTGCTGGTCAGTTTTTCCGACTACTCGTTATAGCGATCAGAACGGATTAGGCCGCAATTTAACATTTTATTGGGGAGACATTACTTCAGACGTTAGATGTACACTGTTGCAAATTTTACTTATTTTCAACGCAGGTATACTATCTAAGATGACCATAGTCCCGCTATTAGCATTCCCGATTTTTAACAATTTGTACCGCGTCCCGCGGAGTTTGAAAAAGTCTCGCTTTTTGGAAAGAATACGTTTCTTGTCAGTTTATACCATGGTTTACAACAATTAATAGTATATTCTATAAGTGTAGAAAAGTGAAGTTCTACTAAACGAATTTGGCTTGTACAGTTGCGGACAGAAAATTTCGAATGTCACTGTCACATATCTGACGCATACATATAGGAATTTCTTAACTTACGTCAGTGGAATGACAGTGACATCCGAAATTTTCTGTCCGCAATTGTACGAGCGAGCTTAGCGAGCGAGTAACTTTAAAAGCCATACGAGTTTAGAAAACACTTTTCTAACGAGCTGCGTATATTATTTTTCGCATATCATGCGAAAATTGATTTTATTAATGTTTAATATAAGTGACATTAATCACTGTCACATTAATAACTGTCACAATTGGTGGACGAAAAATAATAGCAGTCAGTACGTTGCTATACAGTGATGATTGCTATGTTGTAAAGTAACCTATTACTGTACGATTTTGAGGATATCAATATAATTACATTACTGTACGAAATGCGAGAAAAGACATTTTAATTCAAGAAAAATTAATTCAAATGTGAAATGCAGTGTTCAGGAATGTTTGAAAGGCGTTTGAATTTCCCGCTTGCATGTTAGTAGGTATTAGCGATATTAAATTCTGTACCGTTTTACTATTGGCGTCACATGGGATAATTTATTTATTATTTTATCATTTCCCCATGTTTGTATAGCTCATTTGCCAATGTAAAATATACGGTGGTAAAAATGGTAATACGAAAAACCTTGTTAATGTTAATAATAATAATAGTAAAATAAGAAAAATAAAAACAGTCTTCACTTGAAGAAAATCTTAAAAAAAAACTAAAACAAAAGGTGATTACAAAGCAAGTCTTGAACGGAAAAAATCCAAGCAAAATAATAATCGTTGCAAAAAAATTAATAAATAAATAAAACGAACAATTAGAACGGGTTGAAAATAACGTCTTCAGCTAAAGGAAGTCGTTGTAGTAAAGAAAGTACAAAACAAAAATACGTTAACAGTGGTAGCAGTATTCAATTGAAAAGAATTGAAGGAAAATAAAAAGCAATAATATAAAAGAAAGCAAAAGACTATCTATTATTCAACTGTAAAAAATTGCAAAGAACTGTCCTGCATTGCTGAAAATCAGAATAAGATCCTAGCTAACTAAATATTCTAATTAATCTAAATCCTAGATAATCAAAATGAAAACGAAACCCAATTAACTACAAGGTAACAACTAAAAACTATTGAATAATAATATTCAATCCATAACAGGTTCAGCAAAAGTTACCAAAGTTTCTAAGAAGAAAAAAACAATGAAAGTAAAATTACAATTAACCAAAATGAAAAAAAAAAATAAAATAAAAGACGACTTGAATGTTTTAAAACGATTTTAGCGAAAGATGTGTTTTTTAAACATGACAAATCGTATTTTTTTTTCTCCACTTTGCGATGTGCATTTATTTTATTTCTTATCCTACCTCAAATAGAAAATATGTAAAAAATACTTGAAACTTTTGTACTTCAAGTTTCTTTCTAGATAAGGTGCAAAGAAAGCATGTATTGATTCATTTATTCAAGAATAAAATTCATATTTTATTTCTGTAGATAATGAATGTGTAAAACAATTTTTATTAATAATTCTTTCAAAAATAGGTTTACAGTGAAGAGGTAGGCGTTTCAAATCAACAAGAATTTTTGACTTAATAATAATCTAGTTCAAGATCTACACCTACGTCGAAGTCCTATGTATGACATCAAAATTGGCTGGTCAACGTAAGTAAGTGATTTTAACTCGTGAGTGCGTGCGTGTGTACTGAAGATAGCAGTGTAGCTGCCGAAATAGGTATCTACGAATACAAAATAATTGAGAAGAGACAATTTTTTAATTATTTCTAAAACCACTGCCTCCTTTACCATTCTCAGTTGTATCTAGATGCAGGTACAGATAAAATTTTTCAGCAGTATCTGAGATACGTATCTGGATACTCAAAATGTGTTTAGATGTCTTATTTAGGTACTTGTATCTAAGTATTTTAACAATACTGGTTGTAAGGTGACGATTGCGCGCTAAAACCAAACCCCCTTCAATCATTTCTGAACTTACTGTACACGGTGGCCCAACGAAAATGAAACAGACTGAATATCTCCCAAAAAAATTTTTGTTTGAAAAAACGCAAAAACAGCTCGATTTATAATCCAAGGGGGACACTTTTCTATCCTATACACAAGTGTCATACGTCATCCCCCTCCCTTCCAGCTCTCTAACTAATAGAATTTAAATAGGGAATGTACTATGAGTGGCATATCATTGAAAAGGTAATTTTATAGAGAATTCAGTAATGTGAATATGAATACCCGAACATTTGATTTTAGGGCCCTCTTTCGAGAAAAAATATTGTTACATAATCCAAAGTGTCCAGTTATTCATTATTTGTTTATTTTTTTAAAATGTTTTTATTTTTTTTGTTGCAGAAAAAATGGAGATTTGTTATAACGAGCATCTAAATAAAAACCTGGGCAAGTAGGTTGTGATCGAGAATTTATCCATTGCATTTACATAACAGAATTACTAAAAGTAGCCTGCATGACCAGGTTTTTATTTAGACACTTGTTACATACAATCCTTTGTCTTTTCTTTATTTTTGATAAAGACAAAAGACAATCGATTTTCGCCGAAAAAAATGGGAAACTAATATAATAGTACCTAAAAGTAAACTCAAAATCTGTTTCTAATAATAAAGCAAAAACTTTCCAATTTTGTGAATGAAACTTTATTTAAAAAGAAATATTTATAATACAACTACTTTTGAAAAGAAAAACAAAAAACGCCCCTTTACGAAAAAAAAGAAGAAACAAATCACAAAATAAAACCAACGGTGTATTTAAAAAAAATCAAAGAAGTCAATAAAATTAATTTTTATAAATTTGTTTAATAAAAACAGCATAAATTTCTACAGAAAATAAAAAAAGAAACTAATGAAGCAATAAATCGATAAATGCTTCTCTAAGATCACAAAATTTAATTTAAAAAAAATTAAATTGCTACAGTATCTGAAGAATAACAAACATATTGGGGTGTTTATGAGCAGCACCACGTAACGTTTTTTTTTTTTTTTTAATTTCATGAAGAAATAATTTTGTAAATAATAAAGTAAATTGAGAGTAATGTATTAAATGTGTTTTACGAGATTTGTTTAGGAAGTTATTTAATTTAAACATGTTTTTCAGAATATTTTAAGTTTATGTAAATATTTTTAGAAATAGGCGATTTAAAATTAAATGTTTATTTATAAATAAATTATTTAGAATTTTTGAAATGCAAATGCATAGGAATTAAGTTTAGAATTGTAATAATTAGAATAATTAATTTAATAATGTCATGACAATTCCGGATGTTAGAAGGAAACTGTAGGAGTTCGGAAAATGAACAAGTGAGGGCGCTGTGTAGCTACCGTAGGTGAAAGTTCCCGGTCGCGCTTTATAACCAGCAAGGCCCGCAGTACGAGTCAGTCAAGTGACCGGTTCGGAACCTAGTAAGAAAAGGAAAAAAGAAGTAGGAAAAGGAATCAATTTCGAATTGGAAACCGGATTTAAAAATTCGCACAAGTTTCTCAAGAATAGAAACAAGAAAATTACCAAAAAAACAATTAAGAACAAATATAAAAGAGTTAAAAAAACTTGAATAGGAAACTAGTTGCATTGCGCATGTATTTCCAACTCAAAATAAAACCTACGGTATACTTGATATCAAGGTATCATGCGAGGTAGAATCAAACAAAAACCTTACAATTAGGTCTGCGAATGTTTTTTCTTTTAATTACCTACTTAATTTACTAAACTCGTTATTACAAAATAAATTAGGTTAAAATTCACTTTGAGTTCGAAAATAATGCGTGTTTTGTCCTTTCCCGGACTCATTTTTTTAAACTTTTAGTAGATACAGGGTGGTTTCTGATTGCTTGACTTGGAGTCAACTTATAATTTTCGATAATTTTTATTATCGCTTCAGGGATCGGGAATAGAGTAAGCGGAAAATGGCGATTGATATTAGTTATAAAGAACTCCCCTCCCCCGAAAATAATGCCTGTTTTGTCCTTTCCCGGACTCATTTTTTTAAGCTTTTAGTAGATACAGGATGGTTTCTGTCTGCTTCACTTGGAGTCAACTTATAATTTTCGATCATTTTCATTATCACTCCAGGGGTCGAGAATAGAGTAAATAGCGATTGATATTAGTTATAGAGAATCCCCCCCTTCCCCATCTCCACAATAGTATTTTGATTCAGTTGTCTTTTTTTTGTGTACATAGTTCTTTTATAATTACTAATATTATAACTCTGAAAATATTCATTGAAATACGTTAGCCTTCATTTTATGTAGGTTGTTGAACTGCGCGCATTTTGGGGGAGGTTGCTCGTTTCAAACAATTTTGGTCGCGTAACAAAATTAACGTTAATCTCACGAGATTAAGGATGCAATTATCACTTCAAGTAAGATCAAGTATGTTTGTTTTTGCATGAATGGGTGTTGCAGACAACGTGAATGAGTCATTCATGAGCTGGCGGTGTCTCCCTTGAAAGTGGGTTGTCCTCTCATCAACAGTCCGCGTTGAAACCCGCGAGGATATCCGCCGCCCAGACATGAGGTCACGTGCTGCAGCACACTTACAAGATTATCGCAGCCAGAGAATGTCTAATAAATGGGATGGGAGGACATGATAACTTGAACACAGCACTATTACTTGTCGTACAGGCGATGCTTTCAAATACATACATTACAAGTACTATAAATAAATAGGCACCTAAGTATTATTATAACAATTAAAACTGAATCTGTTCGATGTAGAACAAATTGTACTTTACAGAAAGAAGACAAGAAGGTATACACCATAGAAGGTGAAGGTAAAGGTAACAGCATTTATATATGCATTTGTAATTTGAATTTCTTTGAATTTGAACAACGTTGAAAGATACTGCCTACGTCTTCACATTTTCGTATTAAATAATCAATTTCGTAAGTTGTCACATGCAAATAATTTAGTGCCGTTACAAAATGCATACATTGCCTTCATTGAAAAAGAAGAAAGTAGGGGTTGCGTATATCAGGCGCCCGTTTTGAAAGCGAGTTCAAACTTGTTTATGAGTGAATTACTTTTGATAGAATTACTACCTGCCCTATTTCATGAACTAAATTTTCACCATAGAAGTTTAAATAACGTACTGATAGAATGCGTTGTGATGATTAAAATCTATTTTAGTAAAAAAATCTATTTCTTAAAATTCAAATTGCGCTGGTGTATTTTTGAGTATCAATCAATTATTGACAAAAATTGTTTTATACTCTAATTTATCTTATTCATTCAAGTCTAATTAATTTAAATTACAGGCTGTTTTCTGTCGAAAATGAGCGCACATGTATTTGATCCGTTCAAGCCGGAGTTCCACAAGAGACAGTTTTAAGCCCCTTGTGTTTTGCATTGCAATTTCTAGACTTCCGGGATTTTTCTGCTCTCTCGTGCCAAATTATTTATTATTCTTAATAACTTTAAAATACCTTTTTCTCCTCATATACTTTAGCATTTCGGGTTTTATGTTATCATTACCGGCAGGTTTCACATTTCTAATACCTCGGTAACTTCTTTAATTTAATCGTTGTATTTTTATTTTATTTCTCCTCATCAACATCTTCCTCTGTTTCTATCGTCAAATAAATCATACCTCTATCATTTATTTCTGTGTCTGACAACAGAATTTATCCTTCTTCGAGGGTAAATGAAGTATTCGTTCTTTCTTCTTTCTAAATTTTGTGGAAGCTGTATTTTGAAGTTTTATATCATAAATACCTAATAAATAAAAACTGTAGGTAAATAGGAAAATTGCGTAACGCCATCTAGATTTTATAGTTCTGTGAAATAATTCAGCGCAGGGATGTACGTATTTTCAGCTTGTGCTTTATATGTAATTCACGCCTCTTCCGGTTGAACCACGCATCGATTTTTTTGTGTTAAATCAAAGAGGGTTTAAATATCAAGGGTGATAAACTTAAATACATTGTTGAGATGATATAAACTAAAATCGAAATGGGGTTTATAAGAGGTTAATGCGAACTAGCTGAATCAAACACCCCTCTCCATGCTTGCGTCTGCAGGCCGATGCACATTTCGAATATGGTTGCGGGTTGAAGGGCGTTGCGTACATGAAATTGGTAGAATTAATTATCCGCAAATTGTTAGTAGAAATTTTTATTATGTAGAAACTATTTTAAGCGAGGTAGCAGACGGATATGAGAGAGAGGATGGGGCTGGCAGACTCGGGCAGTTAGCATGCCGGCCGCGCGTAGACCGCCTGTCTGTTGGGCCTTCCGGTTCATAACGCATCCTGCTCCTTGAAGTTTCCAAATATCCTCAGACGTTTTAATTGCAAAATAAACAAGGTGCACTTTACAATTTACAAAAATAATTATCGAAATGTCTTTCATCTCCTACGCCCACTCACTTTCGCGTGGGCGTAGTTTTTAAATCGATATACATTACATATTTGCAAAATATAAGAAGGTATTTAAGAAAGGATATAATGAAAACCAAATTGTTGCCATTGATCTTGGACTTGAACTATAATTTTCGGTTTTATGCAAAAATCGCACTCTTTCAGAGCTCGTTATACAAATAACCGCTTCTTAACTTGATGTACCGAAAAATAGCTGAAAATAAAAAGGTAGACTCAACAGCATGTAAAGGCTGTTTTACATTATAATTTTTTTTGGTACAAAGTGAGAGAGATAAGCTACCACAGTGAATTCTGATTGGTTGAATTGGCACTTCTCACTCACTTTGTATCAAATTTTAGCATAGTGTAAAACGGCCATTAAGTATAAAAGTTATGCTAAGTTTTTAGTTCACATAGGTCCATAGCAAAATAAACTGAAAATATATAAAAACAGAAATATAAACTTGTGTGCGTAGAGAATAAATTGTCTGCTTTTATTCATTCACTCGAAAATGTAGGAGCATAAATCTTTAAATATTTTATTCTTAGGATCGTTTCAACCCCAAAGTAATTCTGTTAGTTGCACTCGTGTCAGCTTTCGCGAATGCGTCACTCGCACCTTCCTTCAGGAAGAAAAGAGATAGCTGAGGGGAGGGAGTTCCTAGACATGATATAATGTATAATTTAGATACATATGTGAGTGGATTTGAAGTGTTTAACCGTGTGCCGGCAGATGCTCCCGGTAGCTCATGTTAGGTTAGGCCAGCACGTGTGGATTGTGCGTGTTCATCTTCCGCCTTCCTCTGTTACCTACCTGTGAATGTGAACCGGAGTACATAATCGTTATATTCATATATAATTTGGTATATTACGGATCAGGTTATATACATACATTCGCAAAATTCAGATCACTTCGAAGTAATCAAATTTGTTTTCAAAAAATTCAGTATCCTGTTTAAAATGATACACCCTGTATATGTATATATATTTTAAAGGAAAGCGAACTTAATAACAATGAGTAATTTTAATATAAGGTTAAAGAATTTAGAACGAATGGTTTACATATCAATGTGTTCAGTAAGAAGTACAAATTTCGCTTTTTGCTTACGACTTCTAGTTAACCTTATGCCAAGACAAGGCCCTCTACAAAACTCGAAGTTATAAAAACTAAAAGATGTGATGATAACGCCTGCCGCACGCCATGAAAACTACCGCTACTTTTGTACACCATTCTATACATAATGCGGAGGATTGTTGGTTAGGGATGAAGTGTACACCCCGGGCGGATGTTGCACCGGCAGCAGCTGCTGCCTTAAATACTCTCGCGCCCCCGCGCAATATAATTTGCCATTCTAGAGAGTTTATAAGAGAACGTGTAGAAAAGTAAGTGGTCTTGTAAGGGATTAAATAACACCACACGCCAGTGAGTAAATAAAGAAAAATACAGGAATACTTTTAACAACAAAATAGGTGTGAGCCTAAGAATTCTTATTACATGTAAAAGCACATTCTATTTTGGTTCACATTCTTAGTGAGTTAATGAAGCAGCAAAAATAAAAGAACCTTCTTGTTCGTGACAATTTTATTAAAACAAATTTGTTTTTCCAAACAAAAATTGAGGATTTCGCAAATACTACACGCGTCAATTAATTCATAGCTGCACAGAATTTTTTTTAATATTTATTATATTTACATAACGCTGCAGAATAATACGAATATATCCCGCCGAGGTCTATCTATGTATAATCTCGGCACAATGGATTCGCTGTAACTAGCAAATACAATGAAAAATCATGCAGCGTTTGTAGACAAATAGAGAAATAGGACAATGGAATTCCGACGACAGGAAAGCCGCTTTTATCTAATGATAAGCAGGTCGACAAATTCTTTAATTGCAAATCCTTAAATTAATCCAATTAACACGAAAAAAAAAAAAATTAACGGCCGACAAAGTAATACAATTGTTAATTAATAAGTTGGAGCTTCCCACAAGAAAGATAGCATTAAGATCAGTAGGCCACAACGTAAAGTATTACAATAGAGGGCTAATTACTTGGGTTAGAAAAATAGTTATCTCAAGAAAACGATTGAAATTTGTCAAAATTAACATAAACTGTAAACTGATAGGGTAATTAAGAAAAGCTAGCCAATGTCGAGGGGAACTTAAATGCACAAAAAATAAATGTCGCACGCGCACCCTAGGAACGGTAAAAATAGGCAATTTAAGGATTTTTAATGGGGTTTTTGGTTTTCCTAAAAAAAAAACAACTTTAAATCACGCTTGTTACATTTCATTATAAGCAGCTGTTTCACATTTGATGAAGGTATTTTTAAAAACATAAGTTTACGCGTATGGTCCGTGTAACTTCAATTTCGTTGTACGACATTACTTTTATGACGTATAATAAACTTTACAACGTTGTCATCTTTTGCCAATTTACTAAAGATTTCAAAACATAATGTGTCAAATCTCAAAAATTAATGCCTTGCTACATAAATACTCTGACATATTGGGTATTAATAAACATCATGAGAAGCTGTCGTTAGAAATGAGGTTCCGTATGATAGCCAACTGTCTAACGTGAGCTTTTCCATACACGAAAAATTTATTAATCAAGCCTATGGCGTATCTTGGGGATTATGATAACATTAACAATTGTATCACAAACTCTTTTAAACGGACACTAAATGGCGCATAAACACTTAACGTTTCACAGTCGTTCGACAACTTCGTCTGCGAAACGTTAAGTGTTTATGCGCCATTTAGTGTCCGTTTAAAAGAGTTTGTGATACAATTTTCATCGGACAAGAACCACCTTTAATTAACAATTGTGTTATGTTATCTGCATTTGGATAATATCTCTCAAAGGTATCGACAATTTGTAGTCTGATGCATCGGTGATCTAATGCAGTTCAAATAAGTGCATATTAGATTACATATAACTAATCGAGCATAAAATAACATCACAAAATAACTTCACAAGTTATGTTACGAGGACATATCATGTCAATTTTTGATAGCGAGAGCTGTTACACAGATAACAACGTTGTTATCCTTAACACCACTAATACATCATATGACTGATATGTATCCAAATTGGCCTTTTATTTTTCACCATTTATGACGTGCATCAAAATTGTATTACTAGATTATAACTATACCATTTTCAGCAGATTTCTTCGTTTCAATCAAGGCCATCTTGTTTGTTTACTTCACGCCATCATAAAACTATGAAACACTTTAATGACTGAATTTATTTCGTTCATCTGCTGCTCATCTTAACCAGGGTCGTATCGTCGTTTTGAATATAATTTTTGATTAATTATTTCTTGAAAACTAAAGTACATAGAATTGCTTTAAACATTTTCCTCATTCTCTGGTATTTTAGTGTTTTTTTTGCGGAACAATTGTCAGTCACCCGGTATAAGAAAATGCTACATAATTACAAATTTACAAAATGTGTAGATACATGAAGGATAGATGTAGGGATTTTTATTAACCTAACTAAAGGCTCATTCAGAATTGAATTAGTGCAGAAAAATAGGGTAGGCGCAAATAGATTGGCCGTGCAAATGTTTGACAGATGTATTTTGATGTGTCTATTCGCAATCAACAGACGATTTGCACTAAGTTGCTTGTGAATAGATACATCGAAATACATTTGTCAAACATTTGCACGGCTAATTTGCACTACCGATTTGCACAAATTTTCTGCTCTAATTCAATTCTGAATAAAGGCTCAGTCAGAATTAAATTAGTGTAGAATATTAGTGCAAATCGGTACTGCAGATTGGCAATGCAAATGTTTGACAGATGTATTTTGATGTGTCTATTCACAATCAACAGACGTTTTGCACTATGTTGATTGTGAATAGATACATCAAAACACATTTGTCAGACATTTGCACGGCCAATCTGCAGTACCGATTTGCACTAATTTTCTGCACTAAGTCAATTCTGAATGATACTTAATATTCAAGACTTTTGTCTATGTAAATTTTAATAATTTATTACACAAACTTCATACATTAGGATACACAGACGTAGGAAACGATATTAATAAATCTTATCTTACGAGTAGATACAAACCATTTCGAAAGAAGATCTAAAATGTCGAGGTATTCTGCAAGGATCAGTTTTTATGGCCTTTAGTACTCCTAATATACATAAATGAATTGCCTAATATTGTGAATGATCGTGATGTTTACGTTACAAATAATGAAGGACAACGGCGGTATTCGTATGAAAAAATTTACAGTTTTTTGTCTGTATTGAAAAGGAATTATTTTCTATTGGATTTCACTAAACCATTATATTCATAAAATATTTATATGTTTGGGTCGGACACAGAAGACAAATTGCAGTACTAATTTGATAATATAAGGCGGTCCACGTTAAACCCCTAATCCCTCGACACAATCCAATCAAATTAAGCCCCAAGTCCTGCGGCGGACGATTGCAGGGGCAGTTAGTTAATGCCTGAATGGTCACTCAGTGAAGCTCGGCCGCACATGAATCGTTTCAATCCCTGACTGTCGCTAAATAACTCAATTTCGTAGTTGTCCGTGTTCAGCACATTTGCTTGTTTACCGACGTTTACTGACAGATTAAGTGGAAGAAAACCGCCATACTCCATATGGTTCGGGCAGGTGTCTGATAATTATCTCAGTATTTGACAAATGTTTGGGTTAATGCTGTATCCAATAACATCAAAGTTACCAACATACATGAGGACAAAGCTTTACCATCAATAGTTTAATATTAAAATTGCATTGTGAAATCTGCTAAATGCAAATTTGACAAGGAAGAGAATTAATAAAATAACAAAAGTGTGCGTCTGTATGCAATTAAATGCAAATTCATCTTGTTTTATTGCCTCCACAATAAAGATAAAGCCAAAGAGAATTATGATAATATTTTTCTTTGAAATTAAGGTCCGCTTTGATGTCGCACGCTGCGGCGGAACCCAGCCACAACAGACAAATCCCCTGAAGAACAAGAGTTTATGGTAGACACCTTGTGCCACTTCCGAGTGTGGGTGTTAAATTTCATTTTACGATGTTTGCACGATGACAGATGCGCACGAGGACATTCTATATAGCGAGCGTTCTTGTAGCTACCACTTCTTTTATATGCTATTAGCCACACATTGTGGGCAAACCCGTACGCAAATAAATACCATATTTCATCGTAAAATTTGCAGATAAATTCAGACTTGCATCAATTTGTATGAAGTGGCTCTCTTAAGTATACATTTCATACTTAAAACGACTCTTCTGCAATTAACTAACCTCATATTCAGCAAAACGGTTTTAACCGCGCACAAAAAACAGACTCACTCACTAGAATTTCTTTGACAGGGCTAATTATTGTTTATGTTAATAAGTACGTAAATTGTTTAGAAACTCAGCATACGTGCGGATATTACCTATAGTACTTTTGTTAACCTATTGCTATTACTTTGTCCTTTTAGGCCTGATTTTATAATCCTTGGATAAACTGATTGTCAGAATAACAGTACTCTTGGAATAACGGCGACGTAAATGTGGGAAAACGTTAAGATATTCGGCGAATAATTATTCTGTCCTTAGTTGGGAAAAAATTTACAATTTTTCTATTGAAACTTGTTAGATATAAAGGAAGGTAATTTTAAAAGCATTTAAGTGACTTCGCCTGCGTTTTTAACTCTGCGGAGATTTGTCTGTTCTATATTTGGCACCTTTGCAGACACCACCCTGACCCGCTGACCCTGTGTCGTGTCGCCGCACTTCCGCTATGCTAATGGTTTTAATCACCCTCCCTGGTGCGATGCGTCTTTGGTTATATGAACTACTTTCGTGACCATATGTGACACATGCAAAAACACCACAGCCAGTTTGGAGAGGTTTTAATCCTTGAGGAATGTGTGGAGTATTTGAAGGATTACCAAAATAAAATGCAAATAATAAAGCAACAGACCCAAAGACGCAGAACCAATTATGAAGGAGGAGAGAGAACAGGAAATAAAAAAATCAAATAAAAATTATAAAGCACTGTTAAGCATAGTTATGGTTTTAAGGATTAAATTTCTTACTTGCTTATTTAATCCTTGTCGCTTTTCTATCCTTGTAATTACTCACTTGGTCCTTTTTCTCTACCTTATTTCTGTTCACTTTATATCTATCTTTTCCGCTGCATTCCTTACTTCTTCCCTCCATATTTTTCTAGGTCTGCTTTTTTTTCTCTTTCTTGCTTCGTATATTCTTATATTCCTACCATATCCTAATTACATGCTCAAGCCATTTGCAGTTGTCCTTCCTCTATTGTGGATGAAATTATTCTTGTCTTTGTTTTCCTTCTATCTTCCTGAGGATCTCATTTCGACACTTTATATTTTGTTTCTTTGCCTTTCTGTTGTCGCTCATGCTTCCGACCCAAACGTAAGAATTGATATAACTACTTTTTTCATCATTTGCACTATTGTCTATTCGAATTTCTTTCTTGGCCTGATATATATTTTTAATTCCATGATTGAGTCTGTTCCGATTTTCTCTCTTATTTCCTTGCCCAGTTTTCCGTCTTCTACTGTCTTTGGTCCCATGTATTTAGAGCCTTTAATTTATTCTCACTTTATCCACCTATTTTTATTATGTTCCCAAATTTTATTGCTTATAATAATTTTTTTGGTCTTTGTGAGTTGTTTATTTTCATATCAATTATACCACTATGTTGTCTGCATATGTAGGCTCCGATTGCATATTCCAATAGCCTACTCTTCACTCTACACTGCTTCGTTTGTCTTTTTGCCTCCTTGATTCCTTTGTTCAACACAACTGAGAAAAGTAGTGGACCTCTCTCACCCCCTTTGTCGTTTCAAACATATGCGATTTTTCTTGTTTTACTCCTGTTGTTTTTAAGAATTCAAATTTCTAACTTCTTAAATTTGTAAATCTGAAAGTGTACGTCCTGCAAATTCTCATGCATGTAGTTTTTCTGAATATTAAATTACTGGCCAACTCTTTTGGCAGAAAGGCTTTTAAGGCAAATTTTAATGTGCAAGGATGGTGGTGGAAATCATAAGAACCACTACCGCCATGACATCTGGAGACTCTCATAAATGCTTATCCGGAATGAAACTACCTCAGCAACGAAGGAAGACATTGAAAAGGGTTATCTGTTAGAACTGACTCCATGATTGGAAATATCCCCTTCTTCACTCTGCGATTGGATTTTCTTAATATCGAGGTAATACCTAGTCCTAGCTTCGCGATATGTAGATTTTTTGAATTAGTTTTAACGCGAAACGATAGTGATGGAAAAACAATAATTCCACGATATTTGACAAATTCAGTGTAATCTACCGAATGCTTATACGAAATGGAACTACCTCTGCAATAGAGTTAGCTTAGTAAACAGAGACCGTCTTCTCCATCCTTCATGTTTCAAGTTATCCAAGACTTTACAAAAGATTGTCCTCTAACAGCATTTGGTAGCATAAATGGTGGAAATTAATTTCTTGCGAAGAGTCAGTGAATTGAATAGGAACAAAAAGACAGATAAACAATTCCAGCAAATTTCATAAAATAAAAGCTAAGATATCATTTGATTGTGGTAGACGTTAGGGGTAAGTAAAGTAAATTTGCTGAAGACAAGCTGAAAAGCAAGAAACATGAAATGATGGCATCTCAGATAACCTGCGAAGAAAAAGAAAGCAATTGAAATGGAAATCCCAAGACCTAATAATGTATTGAACTCCCTTATTATGTACAAGTATTAATGAGTTCATTGATTTAAATCTAACTAAAATGTCTGTTTATATTAGATGTAAGTGTACTCTTTACGATTATCTCTGCGGATATATCGATTGTTTATTAATGCGTTAGTCATCGAAAAGTTCGGCGATCAAATTTGCATGGCGCATCCTGTGTCTATTAGTATTATAATCAATTTGTGAATGAGCGACACATAAAAATCAGAATCTCATTTTAGTCAATGGGTTACCTTGACTGGGGTCAGTCGGTTTGCCGGAAACACCGACAGACAAATTAGGACAGGTCCTATACAATCGGACGTCGCATTTGGTTGTTGTTTGTTACTGTGACTTTCATATGTGGTAGTTGGTGCCTAGCGGTTCCATTAAAAGCGAAATCATCGCTCGTAAATCTTGTGTTGAGAGATTACAGGAAGTCGTTCAGGAACTGATAACAATTGCAATTATTCTTGATTGCCATTAAGGCAAAATCCACAAGAAAACAAATTTAATACCAAAACTAATAATGAAAGGAAACTTGTTATTGCTGTCTTAGATTAGTTTTGCGATATTTTTGAAAAAAAAAAAGAAAAAAAAAACAATGACTGTTAAGATGTGTGAAGGTTTTCAATTTTAAACCATACCAAGCGTTCAAGTATGAAATTGATTTCACGAAGTTAAAACAATTGCCTTCTGATGTTAAATTCATTAACAAGAAATATAATAAGATGGTAGCAAAATGTTAGTTGTAGTCGTTGGCAAACAGTAGGCAAATATCCCAACTTAATGCAGACATTAGCCAGGTGGTTCTGCAGACGGGTCATAAGCAACACTGCCCCGGTGCTCTATGACCTTATCGCTCTCTAAAAGGAGGTCGTGGTGTTAGGGCTGAGGAAAAGGAATCCAGCTGTCCAGCACGCGGTGCACACGCGTCTGCATCCTGTATCCCGCAAATTATACTCACTCATTCAGATTATATTATGATAATGATATGTGACGAGTTGCATACCAGGAAATCCTTGCATTTTAAACATGGTTTGCCCTCAATATTAAAATTGCCAAATAAAATTTATAAACCTACAAGTTTTCCAAATATAAAGAAGTTTGCAAAAAAGTTCGTCGAGCATGTAGAGCCTATGCAGTTGGTGTATGATGTTTGGATAAAATATATTCAAAGTCGTACCATTAGGGTGTTTTTATTTATAAACAGTTAAAAAACCTACGAACGTAAATTACGATCAGGTAGTCTGTGAATTTGTAGAAGGGCGACGGATAATATTACAAGTCTGACGTGTGGCTGATCGACACATGGCCCTTGTGAACAGTTGGGCGACCCCACACTGGATCTAATTGATTGGAAATTAGGATCTTATTCATTTCTGGTCATGTGTAAACGTGCAACAAACTTGCATGTTTTTTTTAAATTTAACGTGGAATGATTCTCGACCTCTTTGTTGGACTTCTACACATGCTTGTTTATTACTACAATTTCATGACTACTTTTGATGATTTTGAATTGTCATTATTAAACAATCTTCCTTGATCATTCAAAGCAAGCCTGAAACATTATTTGCGAGCACTGAAAAATATTGTTTTGTGTCCAAATTTGATTGAGGTAAAAAGATGATTCTTCTTTGGAAAACAGAAAAAAAAAGCATTTTGGTAACAAGAGCCACATAATTTGCACATATTTACAAACGAGGTTTTCCAAGTGCGTACTGGGCTTCAGACTTTTATAAACGCGTGTTTGGTTTAAAATTCATGTAATTTTTTTTATATGAACTGTTGCAGCCATGCGGTAAAAAGCACGACGTAATCAATCTAGAGGATGATGAAGTGTAGTAAGTATGGTTCAAGTAGTTACGGTGACAGCTGGCGGGCGGCCACGCAGATCATTTCTCGCAAATACACCTGCTCGTGCACCCCCGCCCGCCCTTACAATACCACCACCATATTATATTTAAACTATCGTCTGTCTCATACTGAAATACTGACCGTGGATAAAAAATTTTATTATTTCATTAAAAAAAATCATTCGATTTCTATAATATCATCGTAGAGACTGATATACACTTGGAAACTAGGAAAAGTGGATACAGTTGGCAGACATTGCTTTTAGATCTACTTAGTCGATACTAATCGCACAAGATCTGTCCACCAGTGTAGGTTTTTATGAACGCTAGCGAAAATATGCAGCAATTATTGATGCGTCAGTTTTAAAATTAAAGTCGTGTTATTTTGTAGGGGCACTACATTCTGTATATCCCTCGTAGATAAAAAAAAATGTCGAATCTAGTTTTCACTGTTAATTATTCTTCGTTTAAAAATGTTACTTATTACATTACAGCTTATTGATTGTATTACTGGTTGCCTAAGTGTTAGGCATAGTCAAAAATTTGTTCTGAAAATGTTCCTGGGGCCCTTAATGCGTTTTAATAGCCTTATGTAGAATCATAAGATGAGACTATTTTCCTGAAATTCTTTAAAACGCTCGGTTAAAAGACGTTCTTGAAGTTTCGTTCTGCACTTGCGCAAGAATCTTTGAATTTTTCATGTGACATAAGAACTATCAATGAAAAATTTGATTACTTTTATAAGTTAAAAGTTAAAAATCATTTTGATATAGGTATAAAATTAGGTAGTTAGGAACTTTATCTCAACTTTATCCTTAGAAAGCTTTATCAAAACTTAAAATTACGTAGTCAACTAATAGATGAATATCATAATGCCAAAAGAGAATATTTTAGCTGGTAAGTGGAAATAAGAAGCAATATTATCAAAACAATATTTAGAGTGGTATTCATAGTTGTGACTTAAGCAAGTGCTTAAGAGCGTCTTTTGTAAGTTCGTCTTATACGTTTAAGATTGTCTTAAGTTGCTACGTATTCAGAGACGTTGAACATAGATAACTTAGTGTCAATATTTTCAATATCATGTCGTTAATATTAAAAAATTAAAATTAAAATTGTTCGTCGTTGTAAAGAATTTTCCGTTATTCCACTCTTTCAAGAATAGAGTGGGACACCTTCGAGGCAACTGTGACACGTTGCTAAATAAAATTGCCTTAGGTAAGTTAAAAATTCAAGCAAATGCTTAAGATTTTCTTGAAACCTGTTTAAGACATTCTTAGGATTTTCTTAATTATAAGAACTGACTATGAATACCGGCCTTAAAACACTTCAAATTCTAAAAAAGTTATGCATTTGGAAAATAATAAACAGAGAAACCTCAAGAGTCAAGAAAAATAGTTCTAAACATAAATGAAATCTAAATTGATGACATTTTTTCAGAGCAATTTAATACACTGCTCAAAATAATTGACGGAGATTCCACATAATTGATAATTAAATAATAATTGACATTAACAATTGTCTAAACAAGTTTAAAACACAATAATGTGTTCAGATACTTGCTTACAAATAATTTAATTAAAACTGAAAAATTGTGTTAACTCAAAACTATTAAAATTTATTATCATTTTATGAAATATTCATAAATTTTTTTTTGAGCACTAGTTTCTTTTTGTAATTTCCTTATGAGTTTGTAATTAAAAAGTTTAAATCTTGCTTATCAAGGGGACAACAGTTTGTAGAGATTGGGTATTATAAGTGTGATTGAACCATGAAAAGGGTCAGATCAAGAAAGATTTGGTCAATGTCTGGGTACCGCTGGCCCAATTTTATTTATCCTGTTTATAAGTACCTATACAGGGTGGGCCAACAGTGCGTGGGCGGAAGATTGTGGCTTTATTGTTGAATATTTTTAAAATCTGTGTACGCACTAACATACATATGGGTTAGATGCACAATCTAAAATTATTTAGACAAATACAGGATGTCCCGTAAGAGTGTGGCAACCCTAACTTGTGTTTTTTTAAATGGAATACCCTATATATTATTGCACGATTCGATAGCTCGTCATTAGTGGATGAAAATAATATAGGGTTTTTTTGATCTAAAGTTTATGGTTCTCGAGATATTGATGATTTATCGTTAAAAAATGGCAACATTTGTGGCTCTGTAAATTATTTATTTTTAAATATTTGACTTTGAAATTTGGTAAATACATTATCTAACTATTGGGAAATAGAAAGGCATGCACAATCGGAAATTTCTTTTAAAACTTTATACAGGATGATGCATTACGCAAAAGACCATTTTTCTAAAAAAAATTAAATGGAACGCCCTATATGTAATCACACTATTTTAAACACCTTTTGTTGAAGTTTCTCACGGCATAAGTTTTTTTATGATTGGCTATTAAACTTTAGATGTAGGAATTTTTTAAAATTATAAATTTAAAAAACGAAGCTATGATTGTAATTTAATAACGAAAACCTAAAGTTTCTTTGATTCATATTCGTATATTACAGCAAGAATAACAACAAACTAAAACTTAACTAACAAAAAATACTTAATTAAAACACTTTCTTGAAAATTATTACAGGATTTGTAAATATTTTCTATTTAACTTAACATTTAGAAATATCAATTCTTGTAAAAATAGTAGTCCATGGAAACAAATTATGTTTGACTAGCTTCGGTTTGAACGTTCAGCATAAATATTACCCTATTATAAACTTAAATTTCAAAATGAATTTTAATAAAGAAGAGTTGATTGATATGATTTACATTCTGGGCGAATGTCGAAGAAATGCCTTACTAGCAAGTCGAGTGTATAAAGAACGGTATCCAGAGAGACGTCATCCGCGTGAAGAATCTTTTATGAATCTTGCTGAAAGATTTGAACGAACGGGCAGTGTTAATTACGAAAAACATGAAAGAGAAAAGACTCATTTGACAGAAGATAATGAACTTCATGTGATATATTCCCTAGTAGAAAATCCTCAATGTAGTACACGGCAGTTGAGTAATGACTTAGATTTAAGTAAGACAACAATAAGAAGAATAATAAAAAAACATAAGTTTCATCCGTACCATATTCAATTACATCAAAAATTAGTTCAAGAAGATTTTCAAAGACGCAGGACATTTTGCCAATGGTTTAATGAGAAAATTAATGCAGAGAATAATTTTGCAAGTAAAATTTTATTTACTGACGAAGCGACTTTCCATAATAACGGAACTGTAAACAAACATAATTTACACTATTATTCAAACGAAAATCCGCATTTTTTACGAATTGTACATAACCAACATAGATGGTCCGTTAATGTTTGGGCAGTAATAATAGATTCACATATTGTTGGTCCCTATTTTTTTGATGGCACTCTCACTGGTCCGTTATATCTACACTTTCTTGAAAATGAATTAATGCAATTATTGGTGAACATCCCTTATAACGGAATTGAAACAATGTGGCTTCAACAAGATGGAGCCGTCACCACATTACAATCGTAACGTTAGAGAGTGGCTGAACCAACAATTTCCAAATAAATGGATAGGGCGCGGTGGACCTGTGAATTGGCCAGCTAGGTCTCCCGATATTACTCCCCTTGACTTCTTTTTCTGGGGCCACATTAAAGAAAAATTTTATAGAGAGTGTCCTATTAATGTAGAGGATATGAAAATTAGAATAAGAAATGCATTTGCATCGATAACTCCTGTAATGTTATCAAATGTAAGGAACTCTTTGCGTCGCCGAGTTCAAAAATGCATAGAGCAAGATGGGCGTCATTTTGAACATCTTTTAAATTAGTTTTTTTTTTTTTCATTTACACAATTAGAAAAATGTCGACGTTTTGCTGTACACTGACAGTACTTTCTAAATAAGTGCAGCAAGTTTGATATTTACAAATCCTGTAATAATTTTCAAGAAAGTGTTTTAATTAAGTTTTTTTTGTTAGTTAAGTTTTAGTTTGTTGTTATTGTTGCTGTAATATATGAATCAAAGAAACTTTAGGTTTTCGTTATTAAATTACAATCATAGCTTCGTTTTTTAAATTTATAATTTTAAAAAATTCCTACATCTAAAGTTTAATAGCCAATCATAAAAAAACTTATGCCGTGAGAAACTTCAACAAAAGGTGTTTAAAATAGTGTGATTACATACAGGGCGTTCCATTTAATTTTTTTAGAAAAATGGTCTTTTGCGTAATGCATCATCCTGTATAAAGTTTTAAAAGAACTTTCCGATTGTGCATGCCTTTCTATTTCCCAATAGTTAGATAATGTATTTACCAAATTTCAAAGTCAAATATTTAAAAATAAATAATTTACAGAGTCACAATTGTTGCCATTTTTTAACGATAAATCATCAATATCTCGAGAACCATAAACTTTAGATCAAAAAAACCCTATATTATTTTCATCCACTAATGACGAGCTATCGAATCGTGCAATAATATATAGGGTATTCCATTTAAAAAAACACAAGTTAGGGTTGCCACACTCTTACGGGACATCCTGTATTTGTCTAAATAATTTTAGATTGTGCATCTAACCCATATGTATGTTAGTGCGTACACAGATTTTAAAAATATTCAACAATAAAGCCACAATCTTCCGCCCACGCACTGTTGGCCCACCCTGTATATAGGTAAAACATGTTATCTTCACTCCATATTCGACGAAATCGATAACTGAATAAACCAAATTTGCAGATGAATAACGCACATTTAGAATTTGTCCCAAAATATAAAAAATGTTCTGCTTTAAAAAAATTTAAATTCTTGTGCTGAGTATCCTGAATTATAATCAGATTGATGATTTTTGCAATCGGACGTAGCACATTGTGTCTTATAACAATTTAATTTTTATTTGAATTAATTAGAATGAATTAGGTTAGATCATTGGCGATTCTTGTATGTATGTAGCTACATATTGTATCTATGTCTGACAGTAGAAAGTAAAACAAGTACAGAACAACTTTTAAGAACGATCGAGAAAAATAATGTTTTTGACCTAATTTATTTGTTATTTATTTTTGATAAAGTCACCAAACAAACTGAGAAACGTCGATTTGAATGTATGTAGTTTTCGTTTTCTCTGCTCAAGCACAAAAAAATATGATTTTAAGTAAAAAAAACAAACATATTCAGTTGAATCAGTTAACTTTTTAATTTATTCCTTCAAAATATTGTATTATCAAGAATATTGTTTTAATATTTATGAAACTAAAAAATATGTAATAATAATCTACGGTAGTTAAAAGGTAATTTAATACCGGTTAGTTGGCAATGAAGCTTCTTAAAGTTTTCATCGCGACATACGATATGATGCCAATAATGATTACCTACTTCAGGACGTAGCTTTATCTGAAACAGCTATCAGCCTTAATGGCACGTGAATTAAACGGGTGGTCCTCGGTATCGTCGATAAGGGTCGTTAGCACGTTTATGTAAGCGCTTAACGGAGGCCGTTATTCTTTTATAATATTCCGGTCCATCACTTCAGTACCGAATTGATATTCACAAGCTTATTTTATAATTCCTTTCGAAGGCAAATATTTGGAATCGCACAATTTTTTTTTTTAAATAACATATAGGGTATCTCGGGGTTTATTTTATTTTTCAAATTCGAAAAGGGAACAGAAATAATTCCCCAGTCAACTCTTGTTTTTTTTGAAGGGATGAAATCAACAGCCCCCATTTTATTTTTTATCGAAACACTTTGGTGAATAGGAATTCCAATATTTAAATGGGTGTTTTGGAAAGACTTATTCAATTCATATTTTTTTTTTCATAAAATTACACTTTTCAAAACCACACGGTTATTGGTTAAACTGCTTAAGATTAAATATGCCCCAGTAGGTTGCAGTCAAATGTTTATTCGTTCTGAGTTCAAGTTAAGCAACGTAGTTAATCTTGGGCCCAGTTTTACAATGCCAGTTTAAATTTAAGCTGAAGCTTAAATCCATAACAAAGATTGTTTCAACAATTGTTGATAAGGGCTTAAGCTTTGGCTTAAACTTAAGCTGGCATTGTAAAACTGGGCCTTAAACGCTAATAGTAATTAATTAATGAATAACTAGCATCCATTTTTGGAGGGACGAAGTGTTTTAATAAAGCACTTTCCCGACATTTGGTTTCGAGGTCTTGAGTTCGGACTTTAAGTTTGATTAGTTTAAAAGTTAAAACATCTTGTATAATATCTCGTCATCACTTTATCAGAGGGTAAAGCAAACGATTGTGTGATCAGAGTGTAAAATGAAGAAAAAAGAAGAACACGGTCTCGGCAGGTGACAGAAACGGTTCAATTGCAACGCCGGTATTTACTCAGCGGCGTCTTAGTAATACAAACATGACCACAACCACAAAATTACGTGTTCTTCGGAAATGCACTCGCGCTTAAATAAGTATTATAAATAAGGAAAATATTATAATTTTGATTTTTTCATACTCAGTCTATCAATCAAAATCGTTTTTGTTGAGAACTTGAGACGACATTCTCGTTAAAAGGGTAATTCACATATCCTACACGTTTCATCAATACAGCTTCAGTTATCCATCCCAAATTATAAAATGATTGATTTCAAGAAGTATTTGTATATCATCAAGTAGAAGCAAAATAATTTAAAAGAACGAGCAATTCATAAGTAAAACGAGATAAACAAATCACTTAATTTTCTTAATCGCTTTGATCCTAAATGATTCAAAGAAAGTAACAGAAGAGGTTTCATATTTTTAGTGTGGCCTTGCGTCCTAAATGCAAGAGTATCTTATGCAGCGTACCGAGGTGCCCTAAGAATCTAATCCCCTTCACAAGACTACCAAGAATAAACAAAATAAACAAGAAACTCTCTAGGATATTAAAAACCACGAAACGCATTCTGTTCGTTACAACATTAAACTGTTATTTTCAGAAAACATTCCAACGTTGTTACTAATAAATTATATCATTGGAAAATCGGGTATTTGATACAATCATTAGGTGGGTATGAGGTCTAGAATATGTCATGCTTCCTTCGATTGTTAAATCCAAATTCCTTAGTATTGAAGGCTTTTGACAATTAAATATTGCCTAGCGATCATAAGGATTTATGTTGAAGACACTTATGTTCCCATATCACTAAAAAAATTGCACTATCCCAATTAGTACTAATAAGGACGTTATTACTAGATTTTAAAAATTTGTTGCGAGTCGATTTTGAGTGCTACTGGGCAGCAAATTGTCATTTCTCGTTCAATTTTAAGTTAAAAATTGGCCGCGCGATGTCACGTTATTAGTAGAGTTGCCAATGTGTTGTTGGTATTTATGATTAGAAAGGGTAAAATTGAAGATAATCAATTTATATGAATATTTTTTGCTTTCTTTCAAGAGCATTAATTTTTTATTAGCTTTCAAGGGTTGACTATGACGTATTATACAGTTCGTTTCACTTTTCGTTTCGGTCTTCCATTTCTCTTTGTACTTATTTGTGGTACTCTCTTTTTCGACATTCTTTCTAAATGTTTAGCTTCAATTATATTACTGTTATTTTAGATTCTCGATGCACATTTTTTGTACATACTTTAATCACTCCTTATGTCTACACATCCTTTCTTTTCGTTAAATTATTTGGACTTAGATTTTGTCTTGCTTAAGTAAAGGTCCACCTTTCATGTTTCCTTTAGCTTCTGTGTATTTCTGGTTGGAGTTACCAGATTATTTGCGTAGGCTAAAATTTGGTGTCTTTCTTTTACTTAGCTGAGCCCTGATTGCATCTATATGACTTTTTCTAGAACAGAACTGAATAGTATTTATACTCTTTCTCTGATATTCTGTTCTTTATTTTAATCTTGTTATCGGTTAAAGTTTTTAAATTGTAATTATTTTACAAAAAAAAGTATTTAACATTTTTAACCCTTCAGCACTCGCGTAACAAAATCTAACGCCGTTACTCGCATGGATTACAACTGTAGTCCAGATTAATTATTATTAGTATCATTGCATTTTCAATTTATTCAGTGAATCAAACAGATGTGGTTATTAACTATCTTCTAAGAAAATGATTAGAAAAAATTCTTAGTAATTTTTTGTGTAAACAAAGTTAAATAATAATGATTTGTGAGAAATAAACCGTTACTAGAGATCATATGGTAATTTATTTCATTGAATATAAACTAAGTAATTGTTTTTGTTTTTTTGTTATTATAAGGTAGGAAAATTATAAATGTGTTGAAAATAATATAAATAAATAGCAAGAACAACTACAATAACTCGTGAAGATATGATAAAATTATTTATGTGAATACTCGCGTGGCACACACTCACACTTGACAGTGTTTTATAGAAAAAGTATTAATCTAATAATCACAAAACCTTACTCATAACTTTATTGAACATATAATAGACAGCTACTTAAAGCGCTACCTCTGTATATAAAAGTGAATTTGACTTATGCGCGAAATATAAACCCTGGATTACAATTATAATCCACGCGAGCAATGAAGGGTTAAAGAAAAGAATCTTGCACCTTAGTTTAAAGAAATATAAAGATTTCTTTCAGTCTTTTTCTAAACTAGAAAACGTTGTGAGACCTATCGTTATTATTAGTGGTTTGTTTTTTTATTCTTTGATTTAATGAATAAGTAGATGTTAAATTTGATAACTTACTTGACATTTTACTCGATAACTTCTTCATACTTGTTCTGTCGTTACACAATCAAGCGCTTTTGTTTTATATTTGGGAAACGTGAAAGCTGATTCGAGTTACATTCTCCATAGAGGGTGACTTTAAATTATCTTTGTGAAAAAAATTCAAAAGAACGTTTTTTGGTACCATTACACATTGCATAAATTTTCCCTCTTTATTTTCAATCTGCAATAAAAATTAGGGGTGCTATAATAAAAGTTGATGCTAATTCATTATGTTTGGGACATCCTGTGTAACTTCGCGTGTTGTGAAATCATTCTTGCGTGTTAGTGATTATTCTGAGCTTTGACTTTTCAATCGGACACACTGTACATCTCCTGCAATATTTTTAAATACTTTTGCTACTGTGAATGTAAAAGTGGACTCCCTGTAATTGGCCCACTTTTTGATATCTCGTTTTTGTTAGTAGTGGTTTTGTGGTAGAAGGGACAGATCTCATTTTTGTTAAAAAAAGAAAACTAGGAGACTTCAATCATATTGTTATGTTATCCTACCTGCATCTGATTATGCCATTGCATAGAACGAAATGTTTAAATCGCGACGTCCTGCGATCACTTTTTGACCTAACATTGCATTAGGATTGACAGCTATATAGTTCGCTACTTAATAAGTCATCCCATACAAGTTTTTAAAAAAAATTGTTGCAAGTGCCAAATAGGGCCCAAACAGCTGTACAGAGGATGCTCAAGAAATCCACTCCAATCAAAACCGACTTGCAACAATTTCTTTAAAAAAATTGCATAAAACTCCATATGAATGACGCGGAAGTGGAATGGTTGGATAATTATTATAAGTGTTACCTTCTTTGGTAGAACGACTTTTTCTTGAATTGAATTGAACAATGTAGGACAGAAATTTTTAAGAAACAATAACAATAACATCCGTTTTAATTACAGAACAGTAAATTCTGATAGATTTTATATCCTGTTGCAGAAATGTTAAGGCTTATCTGAAAAAGTCTGTGGTCCCCTCAGGGTTAGCATTGGATGAAACGCACTTTAGTCTGCAAATGAACATTAAATATTTAATTAAAATTTTTGTTATGCGGGTGAAATCTCTTAAAATTGGGTATTTTGATCAAAGTTGGCGGGGAAAACCTTTGTTTCCGGGCTATTAGCATAAAGAGATATCGATTAGGTTGAGTGCTAGTATATATTTTCTGTTTCTTTTGATGAGTGTGACTCGTTTATTCTAGTCAAACGCAGGTTTCCTTCTTTGGAGGATCGCAGCTGAAAATATTAATAATCCCCTTTAAAAAAAAGTTAACCAAACTAATGCGAAATAGTAACGCATGATGTCGCTCGCTAAACATCCCGCTCTATTGTTAACACATGAATATTAATCGTACGCGCTTATTGTTTGGAATATTTAAATTGCGGTTTTTGCATTTATTAGCGTCTCCTCTGCATATTCATATTCTCATTCATTACACACTGAAATCATGTCAAATGCTTGCTATTAACAGATGGTGGTTCATAACCTTTCGTGTTTTCTGCCTCTTATTGCGTGCGGATGTTTTTGTTGTTGCCGACTTAAGGCATTCAGGGAAACAATTATTTTTGTTTTATGAATGTTAATGTCATTCAGTTTATGAAAATTTATGAAAGTCTTATCACTGATGAGTTTCTTCTGGCTTGGCTGTCCTCACTTTCTATGGAATTATGCATATTTTATATTTGAAATTAATATTAATGTTTACATTTTGTTTTTTGTTTTCCTATTATGTGATAAATTATTTTCTTTTGTCATTACTTCGAACCGAAGGAGTAAAGTGAATAATTTTTTTGTTATATTATACAGTATGTTCCGTTTTGAGTTGGAAACGTACGTACTTACCCAGGATATAGACCACCGTTCAAAAGTTTAAGGCTACTACGATAATTACATAAATTAATTCGAGGAAAATTGAGAAGGAACCGTGTTTTAAGAAGATAAGTATCATAAATATCCTTCTAAGGTCCAGTTGTACAACTCCAGCTTAATCTAAGCCAAAGCTTAAACCCCTAACAACAATTGTTGAAATAGTCATTGTTAGGGGTTTAACAATAATTGTTGAAGTAATCGTTTAAATTTCAGCTCAAATTTAAACTAGCATTGGTCAACTAGGCCTAAGTCGTGCAAATTCAAATATAGTTCAGTCCCCATAAGTCTTAATATATTTGAGAAGAAACACAGGTCTATGCAAAAGTGTTTGGTAAAAATTAGAAACTCTGAAAATAGAATAATAATGAATAGAAAATGAATTGATAAATAGCAAGTGACAGATACTCAGAGGAAGGCGGGTGGAAAGAAGTTCATGGATGCAAAGTATAGCAAGGAGAGGTAGGAGGTTTGTTGGACATGTTCTGTGCCATGGTGGAATATCTACGTCATTAATTGAAAGAAGAGTTGCAGATAAAAACGAAAGAAAAAGATACAGAATAGAATGGACAACAACAGAATGAAATGGCAAACTAAATACTTGCAGAAAATCATCAAAAATGGAAAGCTGCGAAGGATTAATAATCGAAACAAAGCAAAAGGAAGATACAAATACATATACGATATTCAATGTATGTATACACCGTGTCCACATTTCGATGCTCACCATTGGTGTCTCGGTTATTAGAAAACTTAGAGCAACGGTTAAATGGGGAATGTTTTGCAGAATTCAATACTCGTGACAGATCTCATTTCAAATTCACCATAACTTTTTTAAATTTTAAGATAATTTTAAAAAACCAAAATTTGCCAATTTCAATGTTCCTCAATAACTCGATAACACCTAATGTGATCTCTTCGAAAGTTTTACAATGTTCAGACACTTTTTTAAGACAAAGATTTTGATATAAACAGAAACCCCCGATTGGCATTTGTTTTCAAGTTATTAGTGCTAACTTTTGTTTTTCAAATGGCAGCCATATTGGATTTTTGCTTAGTTAGAGAGTCTTTAAAAAGAGCTTTTCAACGATGTATAACATACCCGAAAAATTTTTATTTGTAGGGGAGATATTAACAAAAACATGAATTAATTTCTAATATGAAATTAGTAGGCTATGAAATTAAACAACAATAAGGAATGAAAGCTTAAAGAAATGCTAAGTAATACTGTAAAATAATGCTCGTGAAACTGGAATTCCAAAATCGTCTGTTCACAAAACCTTGAAGAAAACCAAATAATTTACAACAATTAATTATACAAGGTTTAAACGATAATGACTATCAATGAAGATTACAGTTTAGTAGGTGGGACCTACGAAAATGTGAAAATGATCCTAAATTTCCTAGGAAAATACCCTGGACAGATGAAACACGATTTACCAATTTCGGAGTATTCAATAGGCATAATTATCATTGGTCTACTGAAAATCCACATTTGGTAAATCAAAAATTTCAAGTTTGATTTGGTTTTAATGTCTGGTGCGGTTTAATTGGTATGCAATTTTGTTTATATATTTTTTTTGTTTTTGAGTTTAGTTTCATTTTAGATAATGACTTACTAGGTCCTTTCATATTTGATTACAGTTTAAACTGGTAACAGATATGTGAAGCTACTAACAAACGAGATAATACCTGCTTTGAGAGAAATTATTAAACTGAGAACATGCTAAACATTTGGTTCCAGCAAGATGGTTGCCCGGCCCATAATACTCGTGACGTAAAACATTTCTTGAGAGAAAACTTTAATGAGAGGATGCTTTCAAATAATGGACCAGTGGAATGAATGGCCTGCGAGATAACCCGATCTTACCCCCCTTGACTTTTATTTATGGTGGATGTACTAAGATCATTAAACGGAAACACACTACGTAGAGTTCGTAATTCTGTTAGAATAAAATGCCAAAAGTGCATGGAACAGAATGGTCATCATATTGAACAGTTTCTTTGTAAATCTGAGCTTTTAGTACTCCTTCTTTACTTTTTACTTTTATGACTTTTCTTATCGTTTCGTATTTCGTTTTCAGTATTATTTAGCATATCTTTAATCTTTCATTTCTTATTGCTTAATTTCAGAGCCTACTAATTTCATATTAGAAATTAATTTATATTTTTGTTAATATCTCTCCTATAAATAATTTTTTTTCGGGTATGTTATACATCGTTGAAAAGCTCTTTTTAAAGACTATCTAACTAAGCAAAAATCCAATATGGCTGCCATATGAAAAACAAAAGTTAGCACTAATAACTTGAAAACAAATGACAATCGGGGGTTTCTGTTTATATCGAAAGCTTTGTCTTAAAAAAGTGTCTGAACATTGTAAAGCTTTAGAAGAAATCAGTTTAGGTGTTATCGAGTTATTGAGGAACATTGAAATCGGCAAATTTTGGTTTTTTCAAATTATCTTAAAATATAAATAAGTTATGGTGAATTTGAAATGAGATCTGTCACGAGTATTGAATTCTGCAAAACATTCCCCATTTAACCGTTGCTCTATGTCTTCTAATAAGCGAGATACCAATAGTGAGCATCGAAATGTGGACACAGTGTATATCATAGAGACAGACTAATAGAGTCTAGTCCCATTTTGTAAACAAGAACCTTGAACCATGTGACCGATCTAATTTATGTTAACGTTGTTATGGAATTAAATTGTACACGGTGAGAGTTATTAATAAAGATCGTCCGGTATAGAAAGTAATACTGAAATTAAATTATTGCTATTAAAATTGTTTCTTTTTAAATTATATAACATATACTATTTATGTTATTTGTAAGTGTTAAAGACTGAAGAACTGACCTGAAGATGGAAAGAAAGAAAGTTGACGTCATGGTTGATGTTTATACTTTTCACGTCGCTCACGCAACTTTAACCCCCTTTAGCAATAGCAATAAATTATTGTGAAAATGTTTTTCACGTTTTTCTTTCGTCGGTCTTAAATTTTAGAACGACAGTGTAGCAAAGCCGGCGCGGCGGGGCTTAAAGAAAAACAAACGTTTTACATACTTTATTTTATAATATAGCCTTTTGTGTCATGTATCCGCTATTTTTCAAATTTCAATGAAACAATTCGTTTGTGCTTAAGTTAATTCATTTGCTTAATCTTTTAGTTTTGTTCAGTATTATTGTAGAGACACAATCTCTTGAGTTTTACTAGGTAAGCCCCATGTTGTGCAGACAACTTGTAGTCGAATTTAAATTTGTTACTAAATTTGAATTTCGTGCAATGAGTTCTTGTAAATTCGTGTGAAATTATAGTTCAATAGAGGTACAAAAGTAGCGCGCCGATCATCGTTCTGGCCACTGCGTTTCATGCTTCGGAGGATTTAATTAAAATTGAACTTAGACGTCAGAATGGTAGATTTATACTCACTGTGTAATGCCTCCTTGCAGGTGTTGCAAGTGTTACATGTAAGTTCGATGCTGAGTTGAATCGCCTCTACTTGCTCTTCTTTGATAATTCCAAAGATTCCATTAAATCTTGATTAGTGATTGATTTAGTGACGAGAATTCGTACCTTCAAAGTAGTTGCAGAATCATAATTATAATATAATATAGCCTCGTTGGTTACGCATTTATGAATTTAATGTATCTGCATACGAAGTTCATATAACGGTAATTATAAGCGTAATTAACAACGTCAATATTTCCTTTAACATGCTATTATGCTTGCGTTAAGAAAATTTTTTGATGTATCGCTCATAAAGGAAAGATTTATTTACTTTTAAAGTCCCAAGCATGCAAATTACTTAAGTTCATTTGTTTTAATTGTTTTAATTACAGTCTTATATTAATCTTTTATGGTAAATCACGGTTAAATAGTAATATTTAAAGCCTTATCTTCATTTAGCGATAAGAAATTAAGGTTTTAAAATCTTGCATGAAACACAATTATAATATATTAATGTAAATAAAGTATAAAAAATCACGAAGGCCTGTAAAACAAATAACAGTACAGGGTGTTTCATGAATCGATGAATAACGAGGTGATTCAAGAGTTTTACTGCCGCTCAGATAAGATCTTGACTTTAGTGGTCGCCACATTTAGGAATTGGGATTTCCAAAATAAGGAGTACTCTTTGAATATTTTAGTTTTAAGAAATGAATATTAATATGGTTAGAATCCTACGTATGTGAGGTGATGGGCACTTTCACTTTTACATTTGTATAAAGTTCGTGAGAAAATTTAATACATTAACTCGTCACACAGTTCTGTTTACTTAAATCTTTTCCGCCAGTAGTTCCAGAATTGGGAAAGAAGTGTGACCGCCTTCATAATCACAAAAACCTGTCTCCAGTAAAGTGTATTTACGCATGACGTAACATTTAATGCCTAACGTTAAATAATCATGTAGTATTTCCCGTTAATTAGAATATTTTAAACATAGTTCAAAAATAAAGATATATAAATTAAGTTATGAACGAGAAAATGATTTATATAGAGAGCAATTCTTAATGATCGAAACTTGTGATGATAGGTTGTTTTGATAAATGTGTTAAAAATTCGAAAATATCAAGAAACCGCGCTCTCATTGGCCTGTTTGTGATTACACAAAACCCGCCAAAAGTCGATTTTATTTTAAAAATCTCGAAACTCGCGGCGCTGTGTTGGTTGCGGTTGTTTTATTGGTCCTTGACCAACCACAGTTCGAATAAAAGCGAATTTATATTTATGTTGCTGCGTTGATTGGTTGTTTTATTATACACGCAAGTGATTGGCCAAACACAGTTTGAACAAAACCGGTTTTTTAAAAATTATATTCACTATATCGTTCTCTGTTTTACTGAAATAGCCGACTTTATTTTAAAAATCGCGCGCCCCGCTGGTTGGTTGCACAGGTGATTGACCAATCACCTGTGCAACCAAACCGAATCTTTAATAATGTGGTTGCGTTGATTGGTTGTTTTGTTGTACGCGCAAAAGTAATTGACCAATCATAATTCCAATGGAATTATGTACACCGTATCGTTCTTCGATTTACTGAAAGCAAACATGATTTTTTTCTATAAATCAAAACAATGTACAAATGGAAAGATATATGAAAATTAAGGAAATTAAAACCAGCACGCTGATTGGTTAATCCATCGTACATGAAACTCACTTGTTTTCCGTTGATTGATATTTTTGTTAATCGTACGTGTAATTTGCCAAAGGCAACAATCAATTAGCCAAATTCAATAGTATTAGAATGAAATAGAACTCACGAAGAGACAATTTCGTGGACATTTATAAAAAAAAGGTTTTTCCATTAAAGATCAAAAGAAGGTAATGTGTAAAAAAACTAATATCATACATGTATTTATAGAGTGTTCCACGTTACGGTATGGTGAAGTCTCTTATGAAATATATTTATACTTCACTAACGCTGAAGAATAATCAATCCTATACCTTTAACACATGTAACCATGGCAACGTTTACTTTTAACGGATGATTAAATTTAAGTAACGTTTGTGAAATCCGCCATTACTGTCTTCAAGGAATTGCATAGCGCATCTGTTTCTGTCATCCGCGTTATTGAAAGTCATGTCATTTTTATTGGTGATTTTTTATTCCTAAAAATCTGTCTGTCAAACGTCAAATCGTTCCTGTGCTATATTACACCTATTTATTTTTTATTTCGTAACTGTTCTTTATGGTTTCTTATATCTAAATTTCACCCTTTTGACGCCCTGGCAACTGTGTAAGTTATCTTCATGCGGCATCGACGACTTGGAACACACTATATTATATTTTGACACTTTTATGTAAAATATATTTTATATATTAGTTTAATCATTTACAGACAAGTGTTAAGATGTTTAAAATAGTAAATTTAGTTTTTGAGTTTTCGTTAATTAAAAATTATTTAGAATTTCGAATTGTGACAGCTATATGTACATAAATAAACAAACTGTGTAGAAGAATTCGATGTTTTGCTGTCTAAACTTCTTCAAAAACTGAATGATTGTTTTGCTGTATAGTCGTCTTGTACGGTGATGCTCAGGTGACTATATTCATTCTGCTCCAACCGCATTCCTTTACGGATCACCGCTACAACTGTATAAGCACAGTATAATTAATTACCCAGTAGCGATACTTAAACGTCAATGTCAAAAAAAAGACGCCATACTGTTTGATACCCTTCTGCAAATGTAATGTAATTTGCAAATCAGTAGGTATCAAACAAAATGGCAAATGTGGCAGTTATACGCGAGTGACGCTACTGTGTAGATTCTTATACTGTGGTATAAGCGGCAGTGTTGCCAATTGGCATATAATTATGTATAAGATTTTTACAACTCTGATAAAAGATGAAAGGTAACATAATTTTAAAGTTGGATCTTTCACAAGGTGATGGATATAAATTAGATTAATTATCCAGTGCCCGGAGTGTCCCCCTCTTAGTGGTGTGACAATATTTTATGAAACCAACTGTTTTAGAAGTATTAAATAAATCTGGACTTTCCCGAATTAATAATGCATGCCTCTGGAAATTTTGTCATTTAAGAAAGAACTTTAAGAAAGTCGGTCCTTCTCACACAAACAAAAACAAACTTTGAAATAAAAACGAAAACATCGACAAACCGAATTTTTCTGTTGCCAAAGAAGTGTGGAGGACGAAACGTCGTATATAAAAGTAATTGCTACATTACAACCTATTTGATATTCTAAACTGAAACATAATTAACGAGATTATTTGACAAGTTCCACACGAAACTTAATTTGTTTGCAAGTCTGATTTATCAATTACGTCGTCTTAAATACCGTTTTGCAAAATAATAGTTCGTGGTAAGGAACAAGAGTTTAATTATGCCATAATTTATGACCGCGATAAGTGTGAACAGGGAAACCGAATCATTTTAATATTGAATGGCATGCACGAGTATTCCAGGCGAATTTTCTAACGGAAGGAAAAGCATCAATCAAACGCCGCATTAAAAATTTGATAACGAGCGTTTCGACATGAAATAACTGAAATTTATTTGCATAACATTAGGATAAAATACCTCCTCGTTCGTAATGTACTGATTTACATAGTTAGAAAAAAAGTTATTAAATCGGTAGGTAGAAATTAATTTCAGTTCATGTTATGATTTATAGCAGTTGCAACGATGATTTATAATTGAAAAGTACGCGAAAGTTTATGGTTTCTATACGAATACATCATATTACAAAGACTTAATAATATTTTAGTTAGGTTAATTAATTACATAATTTATTTTTATTTCAACTGTCAGTGGTGAGCATCAAATTTGAAACAGCCTCTATATTATTTTGGTAAACAGTTTAAATTATGACCTTTTTTAATAATATTATATTAATATTGTATTTTGTCAACTTGCTTTATCTGAAGAACATTTTCAGTATGTGTGTAGCCTTAACTCACAAATTCTAAAAACAAAATATTTTACAGGTTCAACAACAATATCCCCATATTATGTGTCATAAAAATGACTGGAATTTTCCGCTTTCCGTTTATAATAGTAAGAGTTCTCACCTAACTTGTATAATCCAAAAGGTATTTCTGGGAGGCCGACGTGTTCCAGAATAAACAGAAAGTATTAGTGGATTTTTGAATAGCTTCGGCACTTACCTTTCGCATTTCTGTTGCTATAAAGGACTATATTTTACACAGGGGGTTTCACTATAAGAGTGAATTACACTCTCATAAATTCATTCCTCTTCTGTTTGCTTAATGTAAATTTTTATAACTCCATGAAATCGATCGCAGGGAACAGTGGTTTTATTCGCGTGTGCATTCTTTCTTGCTTGCGGTGAATTAGAAAGGATTTATTCTTGTTGAATCTTACAGGATTTAATAATAATTAATATGGAAGAAAGTTGTCGCTGTTACGCCTCAAATACCAACGTTAAGTATGCCTTCGATGCAAATGTAACTGTAAAAAATGTTGTTACTACATGTGTGTGTGTGCTTGCACACTCAAGTAAAGACATGTATCTCTAATCGTCAGGCTATATCTTCAATAAAAAAAATATGAAATTTTAAGCTTACTACAACATTTTTTTTAAGTATTAGATAGTACAGTTGAATGAAAATTGATATTTAAGGATTGTGTCATTATTATTAACTGCATACGAAGAAGGGCTTTCCTGCGTCCTGCAACTATAAATAAATTGCATACATAACGTGTAGAAGCACATTTTATTACCAATTTCCTTTGACTCATTCACATTATAATTGAAGTACCTGTCCGTGTTTGGTATGCTGTTGCATTATTAATTCGAATACATAAAAAAACGACTGCTTTTATTTTCCGACGATTAAATGGCAAAGAAGGAATGGAATTCAATAGGAAATTGCATTTTACTTTGATTATGATGACATTCAATCGACACTTTACTAATTAACGACATCATTCATTCGAAAAGAATTCGATTGTAAAACTACGCCTTCTTTAATACATGCAAGTTAGACGTAAACGTAGAGGGATGAAATTTTAGCGTGAAAAACGAATTCTTGTTTCGGTAGACGCGTGTAACGGCACATGTTTAACTGCAACAGGTGTATGGGCTCTTCTTGATGCTGTGGAATGCCACTTGTTAAGTTATTGTTTTAATGAGATACGACGAGCACGTCTGCCGGCGAGTTCGCCACAATTATCTGCAATTTTATCCTATCGGTGGTCACGTGGCAAAAACGCAGAATCTCAAATTGGCGATTTAAAAATTCACTGCGCACATCAGCTTGCAATGCGTAATTTTCTCTGTGATAATTTTTTCATAAGGCGTTTTAAATTGAATTCGTAACGTTTAGGTTATAACTAGCGATCGAATTTTTATATTTTATACTTCACATGGACCAACTGTGATATTGCTTTCAAATTTCCTACATCAATGCGTTATAACCAGAGAGCGGCCAGTTTTCGATTGTTGTTATCAGAAGAAAGCAACTTGCCTTGAATAAGTCATTTACAAGATGTTGAATGAGTGTATAAGATTTAATTTGGATTCAATGGTTATGGTTATAGCATCATACGCTCTATGGTTATAACAACATAGACGTAAATATTTAAAAAATTGTTGTTTTTACACGAAAAGCAAATTAGTAGATCGTGAACTTTTGAATATAATGAGCGTCTAAATAAAAACCTGGTCAAGTAGGTTGTGATCGAGAATTTATCCATTGCATTTACATAACAGAATTACTAATTGTAACCTACTTGGCCAGGTTTTTATTTAGACACTTGTTACATTTCTAAACAGAATGGAGCATGTCCTGGATAAACATCACATTATCTCGAAGGATCAACATGGCTTCATCAAGAGAAAACTCTATTGAAACAAAATGACAGCCCCTTCATGAAAAATCGTTGAATATCTTGAGGTAGGAGAGTGCCCTGCTGGGATCTTCTGTGATCTTAGCAAGGCCTTCGACTGTGTTAATTTATTATCCTAATTGAAAAGCTTCACAAATTTGGTTCTCGTGAACAATCTTTTAAATGAATTGAATCCTTCCTAGCCAACAGGCAACAATATGTTTCTGTTAAACACAACAAAAGGTCAGTATGAACACGATTAATTCACCACCCGTACCAAAACATAGGAGTTCCTCAGGGTTCCGTGTTAGGCCCAGTACTTTTTACATTGTACAATTAACGACATTTTTCACATGAGTAGATCATTAGGTTTCACTATTAACTTTACCATCTATGCAGATGATATCTCCATAATTACATCTAATGAAATTCTGGATATGTCAGAGAACAGTGCTAACAACGGAGTAACTCATTAAATAGATTAAGAATAGTATTAATGTCCTAATTGTAAAATTATACAGTGTGCCCCCGGATGGATATAACTATACTTGTAAACTTCCTTATTTCGCCTTTTAAAAAGTTTTGCTTCTTCTAGGAAGTCCTTAGCTACTATTAAAATTTCGAAATAACATACAGGCTGGTTAGAAAACGTGACAACGTGAAATTTGGTTAAGACTAAAGTACGTTTTATTTGAAAGGAAAGTAAAAGTGTCATTGGAAAAAGATGTTTGTAATGTCAATAGAAGCTCAAATATCTAATCTGAACGTCGTATCTTAAAGTGGATTTTTTGTCTTCATTATTCAAATATTGACTGACAATTTGTTGACATGAAATCAATCATTTGAGTTAAATTTCAGTTGCACTTGTTGTCATAGATAACTGCAATAATCATTTTGGCTAAATTGATACCTATTACTTATTAATCGTAATGAGGACAACAAAAGGTTTTCATTATTTCTAAATTCAAAGTTCTGGATATTGTTTTTCAACAAGTACGGTATACTTCCCAAGTCTTTCAATTCCTTATTTCTAGCATGCAGGAGACAATTAAGGACAAACAAGAGGATGGCAGTGGTAGAGAGAGATTTCTTGTAACATTCAATGACAGGCTGTTGCAGCAGCACCATATTTTTAAGTATTGAGTTAAGTTTTCAGGATTGATAACTGTTCATCAGTTGTGTAATGGAGAATTGAGGAGGTATCATCTGCATAATGAATGGTGTCACCCAATTTAATAAAGGTATATAATTAATAAAAAGGTAAGGCCTAAGAACATTTCCTTGCGGGAACCCCGTGCTGATACTACGCCTAACCATATTGATACAATTTGTAGAGATGCTCAATATCATAAGTTTTTCTTAAATCGAAATAAATTCCTACTAGTTTTTCTCGTTTGTTTAAAAAATAGCTGTTTAAACAAACATTCAAAAAAATAATGTGAAGTTTAAAATTCCTAATTACAAGTAAAAGTATTTATTTTGTGAATTCCATTTTACTTGAATCGTCAAAGGAACCGGCCGCACTATCAAAAGCTACCTACAGGATAGTTTTGGTGTCATTCTTAAAGGAGAAGCTTAACGTTCCAGGGCTTTCACTAGAAGATTATGGCTGTCAATGCTATTGAAGTATTAGAAGCTTAGCTTGATGAGTAAGTACGAAAACCGTATTGTCAGATATCAATATATACATTTAAATACGCTTATTAGACTGGTTATATTAAATAAAATCATTAAGTACAATTAACGTTGATTTAAAAGATGCGCAACTCTATAATGAAATTGTTGAAGCAAAAGGAATTTTTGCAGACTGTCACAATACACAAGAGTACGCAGTTCCAACTGTGCCATTGTTAGGATAATCCCTGTTTAAAATCATACTTCCACTCATTCAGTGAAAAATTTTCACACTATCTCATTGTTGATTTCGAACGTAGTTATTTACAACTGTGCCGAGTGCAGATAGGAATTTATGTCCACGGTTTGGAACGTGTTATTTAAAAAAAAGGTAAACAAAAAGATTGCTACAAACCACAGACCTAATCACTACCTACTACAATGATATCTGATGATAAAAATAAGACAGAAATAATTGCTCGATTACTCAAGTAAACGAGAGCTTATTCATTCATTAATTACTTTGCAAAAGTTCGAATCGAACTTCGAACAGGAATTTAATATAAGTCCCTAATGAACGACTTTTTTTATTTACATGAGACAATACTTAAATCTTTAAGTCGTGGTTACAACGGTGCTCTGTGAAATAAATACTTTCTATAGAAATAAGTAGTTTGCATAAACGTGCTCGAAAGACGTCGGTATTATTTAGCGGCCACCTCTACGTTATTGTGCCTTATGTCGGACAGCACATTTCACACGCTTTACATTAACGAGCTGCTATGACAATGGTGTTTGCACCTTTTGAAAATCTCGTCGTGAGCTTAAGCTGTCCATAAAATCATCAGGTTGCCTTCCTAGAAATATTAGCGCAGCACGTCGCTCATAAAACCGTATTGAAATTACGTTAAATTTAAACAACACTAAACAAGCGCCCTGGCTGGAATTTTATTTTTATTGAGATATCTGGATGTAAATTAGTTTTAGGTGATTATAGTCGTATTTTTCTTCTATTAGAAATTTTCAAAAATCATTTGCGATTGTTTAATTAGAATAATAATTGTATAATACATGCAAATAATTTTCTGTCAGGAGTTAATTGGCATTCTTCTCTTAATAGTTTTTCGTCTGGAGTTAATTTTGTTATCGTTCGAATCACAATCTCGATTAAATTAGGAAAGTGGTAGTCAAATTTCGTGGTTATCACCAAATCTCTACTTCTAATACTAACAAAGTTGCCCATAGATAGGAAAGGTCAGCCTGTATATTACTTTATAATTGTTTATTCAGTACAATTTCACAAATGTGTTTTGAATGAGTTGTTTCTGATTGAGACAAAGTTCTAATTTATTCAATGAAGAAAGAATAATTTGGGGGTGGGCAGCTAACATCTGTATCTACCCCTAATACCATCAGTCGTTCAAGCCTTGAAACCAAAATATGTGAGTATCGAAGATGCTGATTTTCATTTAGATTCTGATCGATCTTAGATTTTTACGCACTTTATAGGGTATGCAGAATATCGCGTCCTAAAAAGAGATAAAGCTGTAAATAAATTCAAAAGAGCCAGAAATCAGGAGCACTGGGTCTATTACAAGAGTTTACGTAATTTAACAACGCGGTTCGAAGAGAAAAGAAGGACTACTTAGAAGTTCATGTATATTATGTAATCTAAATTCTAAAATTATATGGAAAAGGTTTAAAGAATTTAATATGGACGCCAAAGATAATAATCAAATGCTACCGGAATAGTTGAGTGACCCAAACATTCTTAATGATTTCTTTATTAATAGTGTTTCTTCTTCTAACGTTACTGATCGTGAATTACTTGCCTTCTACCGAGACATCAAAAATTATTGTGGTCAAGGGCAGTCATAAAATGAAAAGCAACTGTCTTAGCTTAGATCATCATTTTCAAATAATAACGTGCAAATGTCACCAAATGTCACCAAATATGTTGTAGTTCAAACTTCATTATTATTTTATCTCTAGAATTAATATTGACTAATTTGAAGAGTAAAATAGAAGAATTCTAACATTTTTCAACAAGGAAAGACACATTAAAGTAACTATTGGAACTGTCCACTGTCCAATGCATAAATTTACGCGCCTTCTCATTCTAGTAAAAGCATGTTGCAGCATTTCTGGCGTTATGGCTGCACATTCTTCAACAATCCTTTGTTCTAGTTCTTGCAAATTCTCTACACCAGTTTTGAAAATCCTATTTTTTAAGTAAGGAAACACAAAATAGTCCATGACGGTCAAACAAGGTGATCTCGCAGGAAACTCAACTACCAGCACCTTTTCTAAGAGTCACAGATCCAATTTCTCGAAACACGTGAACACAACTTGTAAGGCACCCATAAAAATCCTTCAGTATTACTGCAAAGTCTGGAAAACGTTTTCGAAAATCATCCAAACATAGACAGTATTTCCAAATTCCATTAACAAGCACACTACTTCGGAAATAGGACTCAATCATGTAAATCTGCGGTGAAAACCATAACGCAAAAACTTAAAAACACAAATTGCAAAATCAAGAAACCCAGCAAGTAAACCCAAGAAATCAAAGAAATAACAGCAAGTAAACTTTTTCAGAACTGCTTGACAAATTTTGACATTCAAAAAATTATTGATACAATGCATGAACTTAGCTCCAACAATAACGACTACCCTTGACCAAAATAATTTTTGATGTCATAGTATTATAATAATATTGGGTCAAATATTTTGTGTTCTTTTTCTTTTTCTGAAGTATCTGAGAGCGATAGTAATAAAAGCTGAGTTCCTTTTGCCACAAATCTTACCTCAAATCACTTAAATGTCACTTCCGTTAACACGAACGAGTAAGTTTGAACGGATATTTCAATCTAGCAACCAATGGGAATACTTGAGCGGCAAGGTGGGAGGTCGAAATCCCAATTCAAACTCACTTGTTCGTGCTGGCGGAAATGACGTTTATCTGATCTGAGGAAAGATTTGTGGTAAAAGGAAAGCACCTATTATTAATAAAGTTTATACTAAATCATCATCATATTCTTCCAAGATAATCAATCTGGTTTTTAGGAGTAAGCATAGTTTTGAAACTGCGCTGACAAGTACTGATGACTAAACACGTATCCAATACGGAGCAGGTCATATATTTTCGTAATTTTGCATTAATTTAAAGATAATTTTTAAATTTCTCACCTAAATTAATTATTAAATAACATTCCAAATTTTCTTCCGTGACATTAGTTTGTTTTGCTGTGAAAATATCGTTAAAGCGAGAAAATTATCGTTCGTCTTCTACATTACCTATATTGGATTTAGTGCTGTTGCTTTCGAACTTATTGCTCACTACTTATTGAATAGGAAACAAAAAGTTACTATTAACGGTGATGAATCTGTTATTCTTGGTGTAAACTGTGGACTTCCCCAAAGTTCAATTCTTGGACCATTGTTATTTACTCTATACAGGGTCTCCCAAATAGGGTGGCCTATTAAAAGTTTTCGGGGAAGGCAATATACAAAAATTCTGAAAATTAGTACACTGCCCTAAAGAAAAGCGATCTTTCAGATTAAAATATTTTCACTTTTATATCACTTCCGGTTATACCGAAAGTCGCCGTTAACTTTCTTATTTTAAATGGAATGCTATACTTTTTATTGCACATTCTGATTCTACACGTTATTTTAAATAAAAAATGCTTTCCTATACCTAAATGTAATCGATTTTGAGATATCTTCAAATTTATTTAGAAAATTGTTTTGGAGACCTTTCACTTAAGACAATGTATTTGCGCCAATTTCAAATTTAAAGATTGACGTGTCGTTTAAAAGTATAATGTTCAGACTTTCAAATTATATCCTAATTATCCCTGAAAAATTCATAGGATGGTTACAATATGGTGTCGAAGGTCATTATATTTAACTGCCCAAAACTCAATTTTCGTAAATGGAACCCCTTGTATATTTTTACATCATGAAATACAGAATCAAATTCTACATCGATTGATATTAACATTCCCTATATCCTATATTCCTTGTTATCAGTAATTGTTTATTATAATGGCATATTTTGCTAGAATTATCGAAATTTTTCGCAGTAAGTGTCGACAAAATAAAAATATTTATTGAGTTATACCATTAACAGATAAGTAGAAATAAATAAATAAGTTTCGACGAATGTTAATACAGAAATTTCATTTACTTCATTGCCAGTTACAGGAGCAGATGAAGTTTTCTTTGCACACTTCTTAAAAAATACGTTCAAATCTTCTATTTTTTCTATATGTCATTGGCGGTAACTGCGGATACTTTTCATTAAATTTTTGCTCGTTCTCGTAACCATTTTATTACACTCTCCTTGAATGTAAAATAAACTGCTTTCTAGAATAAATAAAATTATTCATTACCATTTTTACCACTTTACCAATTGTAAGTATTGCTATTGACAAAAAAATTGTTTTTGAAAGCATGCTTAATTTTTAAAGACGCTCGTTTATAAAAATGGTAAACTTACGGTAGGATTTTACCTAATAGCTTTATTCTATGATGTACGTCAAAATAATGTTATTGTTAGTAATTATTTATTTCTTAAAAAGTAACAGTTCAATATCTGTTTCTTTCTTCAAAGCTTGCTACGAATAAGTGCATTCATTCAATTAATTAACAGAATAAAATAAACAATCATTGATAACAAGAAAACTAAAAGATATAGGTATAGGGAATGCGATCGATGTAGAATTTGATTCTGTATCTCATGATATAAAAATATACAGGGTGTTCCATTTTCGAAAATTGAGTTTTGGATAGTGAATCATAATGACATTCGACACCATATTGTGACCACCCATCTTTAAATTTGAAATTGGCGTAAATACATTGTCTTAAATGAAAGGTCACCAAAACAGATTTTTAAATAAATTTGAAGATATCTCAAAATCGGTTACATTTAGGTATAGGGAAGCCTCAACATTTTTTATTTAAAATAATGTGTAGAATCAGAATTTGCAATAAAAAGTATAGCATTCCATTTAAAATAAGAAAGTTAACGGCGAATAACCGGAAGTGATATAAAAGTGAAAATATTTTAATCCGAAAGATCGGTTTCCCTTAGGGCATACTAATTTTCAGAATTTTTGTATATTCCCTTCCCCGAAAACTTTTAATAGGCCACTCTATTTGGGAGACCCTGTGTATTTGTAATTTACAAAATCCTTGGAATTTTGCTCGTATCTTTTTTATGCTGATGATTTACAACTTTTGTATTCATTTACAAAGCGTACACAACAGAGGGGTCCTCATTAAATTACACCTCCGCATCATAGAACCACCCTCTTTGAACGGTCTTTTTCTTGTAATGTTTCACGGATTTAAGTACAGTGTTAGTTTTATTAATGTTAACCTCCCTTTATTATTTTAATTATTAACCGATTCAAAAAATTTAAAAATCGCTCTTATAGGAATTTTTATGTAGATTTCACTTGTACTATCAGTTTTGCGATAGCGTTTCATATATACCGGGTGGACAAAAAAATGTATTTTTTTTTAATGGAAAATCCTGTATATTTTTACAAATTTTTAATCCTTGAGTCACTCTGATAACAAACATATATAAATATCGTGTAATTGGTTTACTAGTTTTTGTGTTATTCCCCAATTTATTGAAAACTTGATAGTCGTTTTTTTTAAATACTTTGCAGCTTACCTAGAAGTATTATTTTAAGAGATAGAGAAAAACTTTAAATACAATAGTTGTGGGATTTTGTATGTAGTATCTTTTAGAGCACAAAAAACAAAAGCGCATCGCAAAGTGGAGAAAAATTACAATTTTTGTTTTTTTTTTTAATGGAACACCTTACCTATACATTGTTCAATACAATGAAATACCATTGTTTGTTGCATCATATCGGTTATTTGCTTGTCTCACATTTTGCTGACTATTTATTTTTTCCATTCAGTTATTCCTCGTGGTGTTTGTTTTACTTTGTTTATGAATTATTTTTTCACCTTTCACTTTCTCTTCATATTTTGTATTTCATTTACAATTTTTGCAGTCGTTTCTTGTTTTTTGCCTATCTTTTAGTAAATCACCATGACGTATATTAAAAATTAATTAAATTAATTAAAAGTAAAATTAAAATTTTCTGATTACTTCTGAAGAAAATATTACTGAACGTATTGCTACGTTATCTGTTAATGACAAATTTGTTTATTTATATTTAATAGCGTACATATTTATCTAAGTACATGAGATTCTTTAGGTTTAGGGCGTAACCTTTTTTCTTTTGTTTTAAATTACTAAAATCTATGGACGCTTTTGGGTCTTTTGCACGTTCGTATGTTTATATACAGGCTGTCTTACAGCAAACGCTCCAATCCATAACTCCTTTATTTATGCACTAATTTTAAAAAACAAAGAGGCACGTGAAATGAGACTAAAAACACTGTGTGGTTAGTTATTTTTATTTAATTACTTTCATGGTCAAAAGACTGTGAACTTTATTTTTTAAATGGCTCTGTATATTTTTTATTATTATATATGGTAGAGTTACTTTTTTTAAATTTAACAATGTGCAACACTTTTAAGTTTTGACCAGCAAATATTGCAGAAAACTTTAATGAAAGAATTGAGTGTACATTTAAAAAATAAAAGTTGACAGTCGTTTGACCATGAAGGTAATTAAAAAAAAAATTAACTTACCAGAGTTATGGCTTGGGGTGCTTTTTTTAAGACAGCCTGTATAAATCAAAATAAACGCTGGTCAAATTAAAATTCTTTATTAACATTTTCCCTTATTTGCAACAACAGTGACTGTTTGTTTGTTTTGTTGAATTTAATAGCAATTATGTTCCTGTAATGGCCATTTGTTGAAATATGTACTTATAAAACAGTTAATAACTATTGAAGGTATAATTATTATTATTGTTATTTTAAAAGCAAGTTCCAAATTATAAATTTACAATCAAATTAATAATCTGTTCAAATTCTTTTACACCAAAGTAATATTTATTTTCACTACACTTTGCGTAATTTAATTGATTCACGATCATTGCACATTGATATTTAGTGACGCTTGATACGTTAAAACCCATGTATTTCATTAAGCTGTACCTCAATTTAACGTAGCCTGTATTTATAAGCTGTGCTAAAAAAATTGAATGTATTTTTTTATGAAAACGCGAATTTAAATTTAATATAAAAGATAACTTTGTGATTTTTTGTCCTCGCATTCGTGCTTGGTCTTAAATGAACCGATGTAATTCTGATTTTAGTTGTTAAACAAATGAAACTGTACATGTCTTTAAATCGGCCAAATTGGACTTGTTCCTGTTTTAAGAAATTCGGAGGTGCGTTCAATAACTGCAAAACCTGCACGATACGATGGTGTGCATTCATCAGAACAGAACTGCTTTGAGACTGGTGTGTGTGTGCGTGTGCGTCAGTCTGGTGATGAGGATTGCATCTTTTAATAATTTCCTTTATGTTTGTTTTTCTTAACAAAAATTTATGTTTTAGTAATAGCAACTTTTGAGTTGATCATAATTTTTCCTTTAATACGCAAAATTTAATTGATGCATGACAAATCACGATCTAAATTATTATTAATACATCAAAATCATAAGTACAAAAATATTTTTACAACAAATTTCAAACTTCAAAACTAAAATAGCATAGCAATTATAATATTCTCCTCATAAAGTTAATCGATTGTTTCACATTCTCTTCGTTTTTCTTTCTTGTTCTTCGTATTTTCGTGCTATCTGTTCTCGTTTGTTTTTATTAATCAATTATATTTTCATATTCATTCTTTTTCTTTTCTAAAACTAGTACCTAGTTATTGTTAGTTATTTCACCACGAGCTTAGATTACAACTTTACTTCCTGAATAAATTCTATAATAAAATATTGGCAAATATTATCCCATTTTTCATTCAATTGTGAAATCATGGGGAAATATTATCGCCGTCTTTCATACAATTGTGAAGTTATCAACATGTTAGGGTTAAATTCTGTAAATTGCATTCCTATGGAACCGGATATTTTCTCATTTCTCTGAATCACTTTGTAGGTGACTTGTAAGCTCAACGAAACGCCTTCGATAAATCCGCCTGATTTACAGCAAGCATGAATGACAATGTTTTTTTTTCTGTTGTCTGACGTGTCGGATTTTACGTTTACCAGAAAGGAACGTCAATTCAATAAAGCGTCTAATAAATAAATTTTGTAATAGGTGATATCCTGGCGAAATTGCGTTCCTTGATAAGAGGAACAGATTATCAAATTAGCGATGGCGTCAGCTTGTAACAAATAGCGAGTGTCAGATCGTCCCTGGGCCAGGCGCCAGAGGTAATTGTGCAATTGGTACTGTACAACACGGTATGACTCAGTTCATGTTAATGTGATGCGGCGGCAATGATTACGTTTGATTGTCCTCAGCCTCCGTAACAATATCTGGGGCTTATGTAACTTATTAATTGTTGCCGGTGCATATATTTCGCCCTTCAAACCCAGTCATTCTTTTATGTACAGATTGTTCTATTAATTAGTATGATGTGAATGTGTGTCTAAATTTTGTGAGTCACTGAGTTTCCTGTGTAGTTTTTTTTTAACAATGTCATTCATAATCTTAATACCTTAACGGTTTATCTAATATAATTCACTTCCTCTTCTGTAATTGACTACCAAACTGTATTCTTTCGGAAGTTATCGAGTGAGAAGGCAATCGACGTTAAAAAGTTTACGCTTTGTCATTAATGTGTCATTATTTATTTCTTTTGACATTATTTCACTGTTTGCTTTAAACCATTAGTAATGCAAAGCATAGAGAAAAGTACCGTTTTACTAACTTTTAAAAGTATTCAAGCTAGGGTCAGTTTATAGAGTTGGTTAAAGAAGGGATTCAAATCATTGCTAAACGAGAGATGAGACGTAAAAAAGTGTTTAAATATATAGAGTGATTTTTTGAATAGACCGACAAAGAAAAAATTAATGGAAAATTATCCCCAAATCGGCGATACGTTTGGTTCAGAAAGAACAGCAGATGAACGAAATAAATACAGTCATAAAAATGTTTTACAGTTTTATCATTGTTACGGCACGCTGTTGGACATGAACTTGACCTTTAAACGAAATTGATGTGAACAGCTGAAATACGGACTCAAATCACCTGAAGGAAATTATTCCGTATTGTATAAAATAAGGATAACAACGGCCCCCACTTTGAGCACCTGCTTTGACGGGCAAACAAATATATCACTACAACACGAAAACAATTCAAATATCTGTATCAAGAATTCCTAGTGTTTTGCTTTAATTTTAATTTTAATTGTATTATTGAGTGAAGTTTCCACAAGCAACATGGCCGTCATAAACGTTTCGGCATCTTTTTATGGCCCAATATTACCCTTCCCTTGCATTTTAATCAGTCGTTTTTCTTTATTTCGTTTATTCGATTTATCGTTTTCACAATATACTTTGCTAATAACAAAGAAATGGCGATGACAACCAGAATTTAAAACATTATAATCACTACGCGCCTCAGTAATCTGTTTGGTTTGTTAATTATGTATTATAGTTTCGTTTTGTGTACGATGTTCAATGAGAAACAAATTCTATTATTACAGAAGACGAATTTTTAATTGATTTTCATTAATCTCAAAGCAGTTAATACACTTGTATGACGCACTCATCATCAGCTGTGTGTTATTAAGGAATTTTTGCAATATGTTCCCTTAAAATTTACGTACGTTAAACGTTAAAACTCGATTTCTGATTGGTTAAATCCGCAAGGTTGCTAAGCAAAATGGCCTTTCACGTAACGACATTTTTATCGTAAGGTATTGCAAAAACTCCCTATTGATTCACAGTGAATTCTCTATGTAACACCATAAGCACGCTTTTAAAGATGTAACCATTTGATTCTCGTCTTACGCATAGGCGTAATTAATTATAAATTGTATAAAAATTTTTAAACATTTTTCCCATGTCCTAGGAAGTCTCTTCTTTCGTCAGTATTTTGTTGTCGGTCTATTCAAGAATCAACCTGTACTTATAAGTGCACCAAGTGCTCGTAGAAGTGAAATACGTTTCGTTTCCAGTACACGGATGAGGCGAGACGTAGGTACTTAGGTACTTTTATCCATTGTGTGAGTTATTTTGTACTAATTAACTTAAAAAAAAGGAAGAAAGTCTCATAATCGCATAACAATACCGAAATTGAAAAGAAAAGGAAATAATTATACACATGAAATGGCAATAGAAGCTCATCTCAAGGTCGCTAAAGGCGATTATTAATTAATGCAAGGATGATGCTAATGTTATTATTTAAATAAATAAATGTCTCATATACACTGCTATAGTTAGTATACATAAAATACTGAGCGTGTGATTTGTAATACATACTATACATTCTGCTTTTTTTAAGTTAATTACTTTAATAGGATACTTTACCTTTATTTAAAATTTCTTTAAGAAATTGCTTGTATTATTTTCTTCATTATTCCATTTTCCTGGCTTATTTATAAATTATTCAAATGTAATTATACGCGACTTTTTATTGTTTTTTTTTTAATATTATGATTATTACCTATTTATTGCTTGATCAAATCGGTTGTATTTTTTAAGTAAATCATCTTTTGGAGTATACATATATATTTTCTTTGTTTTTCATAGCGTATGCAACAGTATTCTGGATTTTTTTCATCAGATACGAAAACATCTTGTATGTCGTTTCTGCAAATTACTTAATTATTTTTTGTTTCATTGCATCAGCATATAATTTTTCTAGTTAAAATTGAAATAATTCCTGTTTTATTTTTTTTGTCTTTATTATTTTATTACATAAATAGCTTTATTTTAAGCTTTTACTTTAAATACTTGTAATAGTTATTATTTTGCTGATAATAGTTTTTTTAAATTCAGTGTTTATAAACATAATTGTTTTATTGATATTGTTACAAAATTCTGATACATATTTAGTTTATTCATTTTGCTATACCTTTCCAATTTAATTAGTTTATGAACTTTATTCAATGTCAAACTAACTTATTTTTTTCACTAATGTTAATATCATTTTTGTTGCTTGTTTTTGTTTGTAGTTTCGTGTATTGGAATTACCTACTGAAATATTTTTTTAAATTTCTATTGTGTCAGTTGTTAATTTATTTTTTTTATATTACAAACTTAACAGTAATTATTACTTCATTTTTCTTCTCTATTTATTTCTCTAGCTATCCTCTATATTACAAAAAAAAGAAACTGTAACCTATTTACATTTTTCTCATTCTAGATGCTACAATGAATGTATCAAATAAAATTACAATAGAAACAGTTTGAAATAAAAATGAATTTTAAAAAGTCGTAAAAATAAAAGAAAAATTGAAATTATCTACAAATCTGATACTTTATATTTGTATTTGTCATTTCCGAAAGTGTTTAAAAAGTTAGTTGCCAGAAATGCGTTATATCCCTTTCATACTACCGTCACAAAGTAGGAAATGCGTTGTCTCAGTGAAACACAGCTTAGCAAATAAATACACATTGAATGAGTTTAATAATAAAATAACCTAATCTACTGTAAACAGTAGTACGGGAATTTTTGGAACATGTATACCATTAGTCATTACAAAGTATTTATTTAAATGACAATAATATAGATTAGCGTCGATACAAAATCATTTCCGAATAATTATCTTTTTACATTACGTAATGCGGTTATTAATAGATCTAAAAATAACTGTAATTTCCAAATTACAGAAAATAAAAAAAAAACATTAAATTTACACTTTTTCTCGGGAAAAGCGAATTAAAAATTGTAAGAGTAACACATTTATAAAGCCAATTTTTTGGGCAATATTTCTTGAAATTTTCAACCCTTCTGAAGTAAAATTGGGCAAAAATTGGATTAGCGAAGGGGTATTGCTCTATTAAAGAATTGTTACTTTTAAAAATATTTTCAAATAGCCTACTTTTAAGTACAATTATTTAACAGGAGTACTGTATAGGGAAGACAAGTATTTTTGAGATTTTCAACCTTCTCGAACATGTTGTGAACTTGGGTTGGACAAAAATTGGATTCACAACCCGACTACCATTTTATTATAATTTTTTTAAAGCAACGACAAATTAATCGACGTTTAAATATAGTTTTGATTAATACCGTTAAAAGAATAAAGGTAAAATCGATTTCTTTTAAAATCTTGAACTTGTAATACCTATATACAGTAGACCTCGGTTATAACGGCCTCGGTTATAGCGATCCACCGCTTATAACTAACTACATTTCAAGTCCCGTCATTTTTCTCTTATGTATTTGTGGCATTATCGCTTATTACGAACTTCGGATATAACGAACCGATTTTGATGGTCCCTTGAGGTTTGCTATAACCGAGGTCTACTGTACTTGTATAGGAATACCACAGCTAGAGGGTTCAATAAGGCAAACATGTTTACTTTCTTATTTAAAGGGTTGTCTTGTTAAACACGCACACTGTGTCGATTTCTGATATTTTCAACCCTCATGAACAATTTGGTCAATTTGGACTAAGCAAGAATTGTATCTGCAAAGAAGCGTTACTATGCTAAGGCGTGTGTGGCTATTTTATTATTACTCTTAAAAGAGATCATAAGATTTGTAAATTTTAGAGCATAATTTTGATAATCATGATAAATTTTTTTTAGATATATAATGCTTGTATCGAAAAGGCCCTAAAAACATCTTGTTCCTCGTATTTAAAGGACTATCCTGCAATAAGAAAATTAGTGTCAGCTCTACTGAGTAGAAGTAACAAGATTCTTGAGATCTTCAACCCCTCTGAATATTATAGTTAAAGTTAGATGAAGCAAGAATTGAAATCGTAAGGAATGTTACTACATTAAGGGGTGTGGCTATTGTTTTATTGAAGTTCTTAAAAGGTGTCGCAGAATTTGTCGCCCTTGAGTATAAATTTAATAACCACGGTAAAGTTGAACCTAAAATCAATTTTTCCTTGAATTTGTAATTCTTGTATCGTGAGGGTCCTCTAATCTAATCAATCTCATGCTTAAAAGGTCTGCTATGTAGAAGAAACAAGGCTTCTATGATTTTCATCCCTCTTGAACAAGTTGGTGAAGTTGAAATAAGTAAAAGTTGGATCCGCAAGGACACATTAAGGTGGTTTGGATTCATTTTATTCTACTTTTAAAAGCAATCATGACTTTCCAGTATAGTTTTGATAACATCGGTAAAGGAATGAGCGCTCTAAGAGAAAAGTCGATTTTTATCTTGAATTTGTAATCCTTGTGTCAAAAGGGTCCTAGAAACATGTTGTCCATCTTATTTGGAGGGGTGCGGGCATCCTACAAAGAGGAATTAATTTCATGGCTAACAGGACCACCGGGTAGAAGAAACAAGGCTTTTAATATTTTCATCCCTCTTGAACACGATGATTAAGTTGAAATAAGTAAAAAGTGGATCCGCAAGGACGCGTTAAGTGTGGGTTCATTTTATTGTTACTCTTAAAAGTAATTACGACTTTGAGTATCGCGACTTAATCGTCAACGCGAAAGGTCTCTGTTAATCGCAAAATGGCCGATAAAAGAGTGAACAACATTGCAGTTGCAAAGTTTGATTGGTGCATGTTTTCTGATGTTTTCAATGTTAAACCAATCCGTGAAATGTTGTTCACCCTTTCGATGGTACCAGCAGAGGTCGCCTACTTTGTTTTATTTCGCGAATAATTTTGATAATGAGGCATGAAGGCATAGGCGAATGAAAGCAAAGTCAATTTCTTTCTTGAATTTGCAATCCTTGTATCGGAAGGGTCCTAAAAACATGTTATTTATCTTATTTATAGGGGCGTCCTGCAAAAGAGAAATTAATTTCATCCCTAACAGGACTACTGTGTAGGAGAAACAAGGCTTTTAAGGTTTTCATCCTTCTTGAACACGATGGTGAAGTTAAAAGCAATTCGACTTTTGAGTATAATTTTGATAATCACGAATGAAAGCAAACTCAATTTCTTTCTTGAATTAGTAATCCTTGCATTGGCATGGTGCTAAAAATATTTTGTTCCTCATATTTAAAGGGGCATCCTGCAAAAAAGAAAATCAATCTCATGCTTAACATGTCCACTTTTAAAATTTTCATCCCTTTTGAATATGATGATGAAATTGTATTAAATAAAATTGGAGTATTACTGCATTAAGTGGGCGATGTGGTTTCATTTTATTGTTACTCTTAAAAGATAATTAAAAGATAATTTTGATAATCACGATAAAGGAATAGGCGACTGAAAGAAAAATCGATTTTTTTTATCTTGGACTTGTAATCCTTGCGGGTATTGGGTGTGTTCGAAACAGACGGGTTTTCCTCATTTCTTATCTTTTTTACAAATCTGTGGAACAATAGTGTCGTCGTATTGTGTGTGCCGATACGTATGCATTTCTTAAATGATTCATTCCACCACTACTTTTGACGGTTAATGAGATTACATTAGAAAGTTGAAAGATAACGCACATATTTGCGGAATGTCCCTTCTTTTTTGCTCGCGAGTAGATAGGTATGTCTTGGCGCTGTCAATAATTCGTTTGCCGGCTTATCTGTAACACGTTAATCTGTTTATAAACGCGGTTTGCAGGTAGAGGCTGTTCATTATTTCGTTTTCTAACCGGGGTGGTACAATTCAGGTGACAATTGTTCCTTCCTTCGTACCAGGTTGGCTCGTTCGGTGTCGCGGAAGTGTCGGTAGTTTTCGGGTTTCATGGCATGCTGTTCTCCAGCTCGGCAGTTCGTACACACTCTCGTTGGAAGGTGGAACGTTCTGTAAATCTCTGCCGCGAACGATTTCTAACACAATTTCGCAAATCGAACTCGAACATTTATTTTTATGTATTGACACGTGTTTTATTCATCGACTTATTTAGTTCATAAATAGGAAGAATCGAATGGTGATTTAGAAAAAATTCTTGCCAAGTGTCTGTGTTTATTTTCGTCGGCGAATTTTCACGGTTGTTTTTTTTGCTTTTTTTTTGAAACGAGCATGTTTTGTGATAGTACTTGAATGTGTAATTAGCCCAGCTGATGTACGATGGTTTTGTCGAACTGCGGTGCTAGGAATATGTTATCTAACGCCAGACTTAGAGGACCACCTCCATGTTTCTGAGTTCTGTTCAACGTAGGTATTACGGGCATTCGTGGGTGTTGAAAATATGTAGTTTGTTTTGCTTTTCATTTCTGATGTCTAGCATTTCACTGTCCTTTGAATTTCTAGTAGTCCTAAAGTAAAGAAAATTAAATATCGATATCGAGGTGCAATGTTTTGACGACAGTAACCTTGTACTTTTTACCGCATGAGCAGTTTGCGAAAAAAAACTGTATTGCGTAAAAAAAACTAGTTTTTATCATAGCGAAGTGAGTGAGTTTAACCAAAGCGAAATACGTACAATTTTTTTATTCCCTGCGTGATTGTATTAATTTATTTATACTCAGCGCCAAATAAGTTTCGGTTCGTTAAGACATTAAAAATATAAAAATTAAACCATTGCGTACTTTTTTTTTAAATATGACTCAATCAAATTACTTAATGTGTATTTCTGATGAATGACATGTTCTGTTTCGTAAAACGGGAATTTGAATGCGTCTTAAATTCTAAGATTTTTCATAATTTAAATTAAGCCTCTGTACTTTGCTTTATTTTAGTTGGTCTCACTTTATTAACCAACCATTTTAATTAACAAAAAAAGTAGGTACGCCAGTTATTTTACCCTAAATTTTATTTACTTTTTGATAAAAAATAAAAAATACTTTTATTTTTATTACATTGACTAAATTCGTATTAAAATGTTTAGTGGGCTTTGTATTATTGCATTATTAAATTTCGTGTTAATAAAATAGGTTCAATCAGCGGAACTTATTACCTAAGCCGTGTGATGTTAAAAGAAGAAAATTTGTAATAAAATAAATAGAAACCAACTTGGTAACTTCCAAATACACGCGTACTGACAGTAGCATTCGTATGGCAACAAATTTTTTAAATTATTTTATACAGCGTGTTTCAAAAGTTGAGACAAAATATGTAAGGGGTTGTGGCGAATGGAATTTCAAAAAATTTTTCTCATATAAAACGTGTCCGATCTCGTTGCGTTTACTAGACACAGGGGTTTAAATTTATTAGACGTAAATTTTATTAGCGTGAATTGTTATGTCTGACTTTAGAGTTTGTTTAAAATAAATGGATTTCAGCGAAGGCTAAATTAATTCTTTCCAAAAACTGTTTCTTCTGTATGAATTCCGACAGCGTAAACTGCATACAGTTGGCCTAGGTTATAGCGAACCTCAAGGGACCATCAAAATCGGTTCGTTATATCCGAAGTTCGTAATAAGCGATAATGCCATAAATATAGAGAAAAATGACGGGACTTGAAATGTAGTTCGTTATAAGCGATGGATCGCTATAACCGAGGTCTACTGTATTTCCTTTAAGTCTCCCCATAAGTGGAAAGCCGAAGGTTTTAAGTCGAGGACCGCGATGCTTTCGGCTTCTCGTTATTTTTAAAAAATTCTATGCAAAACTATCCATTAGGAAGTCTCTGCATGCCACTTTAGCAGTTTCAACGTAAAAGTCGTACACAAAACAATATCTGCATGATATTCAGAAGAACTGTTTATTATTTATTGTTGGCTAATGCAAACTAACATTAAACAATAAACAACTGTCGAACAGACATTTACGTAATGCAATCGCCATCTAAGAACTTCAAGCGTTAATTAGTAAAGAAAAGATAATCGGACATATGTTTATATGGAAAGAATTGTTTAAAATTCCATCTCCAACAACCACTTTCATTCTTCGTCGCCACTTATGAAACACCCTGTATAACAAATTCTTTTTAATCTTTTAATGGACGTTTTAAAACTCGCACAATTGTTCGGTCGTTATACAAATTTTCATCAGACAAGAGTCTAGTTTAATTATTATTTTAAATCCATTAAGGCGATTTGGACGACCCTATTTCTTGTACTACAAGATTTGATTTAATTTCTACAATAATAATTTATAAGAAGAAATATTTGCGGTTTGGGGATAGAACATGTTCTGTTTTTTTCAGATAGTGTGCAAGTCAATTTAAATTTTGATACAATTCACGGCACAAATTAAATTATTTGAAAAATTGAACCAAATCTTGTACAAGAAGTAGGGTGGTGTAAGATGGCCTTAAATGTAAATTTCTTCTTTAATTTTTGTTTAAAAACGATTTCGGTTTATTAAAATAAAAATGCAAGGTTCCTTTTCCGCTAAATATGAGATATGATATGTCAATTCATGTACGGGACACAGGCGAAAGAAGCGGGACCCAAAGAAATGTAGTCTACATTTAGTATACAGGCTGAGTCCAAAAAAACGCGTACGCGAATAGCATCGGTGTTTATTGTCGTATTTGAGCGGTCAAAAAATCAAATGAATTGGCAGAAAAAACTCTACAATATACCATATATTGCGTCTTTATTACATTTAAGACAGCTGCATTTTTTAAATGCAATGATATAATTATTGTAATAAATTTCGAAAGAACTTTTTTTGCGTTCAATGATGTGCTGCAATAAATACTTATTTTTCAAAACAGTAGAAAAAATAAAATAAAAAGAAATAAATAAATTATTAACATGAAATGACGTAATAAACATTGGCTGAATAATAAATGTCAATCTAATCTCCTTAAAAAAATCTTTAAGCAACAAAAACGAGTTATTAGGATTATTGCTAATTTACAATACAGAGATACTTGCAGGAAAGCCTTTAAAGATCTGGGTATAATGACTACAATCAACCTATACTTATACGAAACCATTTTCCATATCTTTAATACAAAATAATATTTCAAATGTAATAATGAAGCTCACGACTACAACACAAGATACCCGAATAACTTGCGTGCTGATCAACCACATAACTGTCTTTATTATAAATCATTTCTTTTTAATGGAATAAAATATTTCAATAAACTACCTCAGGAACTAAAGTCAATAATTGAATCTACAAATACATTCAAAACTCAACTAAAAAAATTATTTATAAGGTTTATTATAGCATAGATGAATTTCTTCTAGACTAGTACAGAGTTTGCTACCTAACTGACTTAACGACTGTAATATCTTAATTTTTTCTTTTTTTGGACTGTAAGATCTATTATATTGTTTTGTATGTTATGTGTATGTACCTGACTGACTATGATATCTTATCGTACCTTATAACATGTGAGCAAATAAAAATCAGATTAGAGCGGGCGGTGCAAAGAAAATGTATGTCTGTGATTAAATAAAAAGTCAATAAATTTGACAGTCCATGAATGTATTACATTAATTAATTCAGTTAATCACAGACATACATTTTCTTTGCAGCGCCTACTCTAATCTGATTTTTATTTGCTCACTTTTTATAATTGTAATTGTAATTATACATATATGTTCTACGTCCAGGTACTGAACAATAAACAACAAAAAAAAATGATACCTGTTTTATGGAAATAGTGTAGTATCTATAAGTACTTCCTCATAGGGAAACAAATGACGATAACTGTCAGCATTTTTTTTTAATTGTCAGCAGAAACAAAAAAAGTTGACAGTTATCGTCATTTATTTGTCCGTGAGGAAGTACCTTTATTGTCAGCAAAAATAGGCAAATTATTTCCTTCTTGGAGTTACTTTTATTCCTTAAAATTTTAACGTCATCGTGTTACTTGTGTAAAATGGACGTGAGGGAACAACCAAAAAGGATAAAAACGGCGTTAAATCTAACTCCGCATTTTTATCTGTGTATGATTGTCATTTGTCCTGATTTTTTCCGTTTCTTTTTTTAAAGAAATTTTAAATCTACAGTTCGTTTTGAGTTTTTATTATTATTTTTTTAATATGTTCGCCATTTATTTTTTTTTACTTCGGGATTTTTTTTTGTTCAATTCCATTAGGTTTCTCGATGGTCAGAAATGTTTTTCATTCTTTTTTGTTTCCATTTTTCTCTTCGTTTCTGCCACTCCGTAAATGTTGCGATTGTCATTGGTTTTTCTTTTTCCTTTCAATTTTACGGTTTAGTATCTGCCGTGTGTTTTGGCCTTTTCTACTTTCTCCCTCTATTCTTTCCTGTGCCCGGCCTTCCTCTTTCAGTTCGATACTCCCATATTTCTCAATGGTTCTCCACTTCATCCCACCGTCTCATTCTTGACCGTCCTTTTGGTCGATCTAGTGAAGGTTTGTGATTTTCAAAAAAATCGTTTACTTACGGTTTAATATTCGGAACTTTTCGAATAAGAAGAAAAAGTTACAATGAATTAATTTATTTCTTTTAAAGCCCCCTTAGTTTTTTCCGAGTTGACTGACGGATTGATCGATTGAATTCATTGAAGGCAGTTCATGTCTGATAATGTGATAATGATTGCGTGTGTATTTAATTTGTTTAATGTTTGGAAACGTGTGACATATATGTTTAATGTTTAGTTATACAGGAAGTTCATTCTCCATTTCAACGTCGTAAGTCTCTATATTTCATGAAACTCGATCAGTGCTAACGTCAATACATATTTCTTTTGCTATTAATGTAGTAAGAACTTTTTTTTTTATTGTTTTGATCCCAGATACCAAAGTGTGAAATTATTGCATTCGTGTCTTTGATATCGTATTAATTTTAAGTACGTAATAAATAAAATATGAAATAAAAGGAAAAGGAATTAACAAAGATTTCTGATTAAACCCCGATATTTCTTTTTTATTTTTCGATTGATTGACAGATGATCGCGACAGTTACCCTCCTCTTACAGTATCCCGGGACTTCCCGGCTCATCGGGGACGGTTGGCAACCCTTTTTGCGCACCTGGTAAATTCCAGTTAAATTTAGGTCCGCAAATTTATCAAAGGCGCAAATGTGCAAGGGCGCAACTGTTAAACAATAAAATAATTAAAACTAAAATTATTTGTTATAAATATTCATATTTAAAAAATACCTGAATGCAAGCTGGAAATGAATGTAAATTAAAATGTACCTAATGTGTTTAAGAATTAAAAAAAAAATTTTTTTCTTTGCGAAGTTCATTAGCGATATCGATTAGATTTTATGTTTATTATCACTTCTCATTAATAATTTATTCTTGCGTTAAGAATGCATTAAATAACACGTAAACTAGGTCGCACCATATAAAATTATATAGTATCTCAATTATTCACAATAATATTGTCTCGGTTATTAAAAATAAAACTTTTCTTTACAGGAGGATTAAATACACAGTTGCAGAAATATTCAGAAATGAAAAACGTCATGTAAGGACATTCCTTAGATTAAACATTTCCTGAAAGTGATTTAGATATACACATAAAATAATTTATTAAAGTATATGAGATAAAAACTGAACGACCATTACGTAAGTTGGAATTTAAAGTTCGCGTGTATTTATTGCAACCGAGATAATCACTTATAAACAAATATGTACGCTTCAATGATGACTGCGTACTTTGATATATTCATAAGAGGAAATTCTCACATACCTCCACATACCATGTCGTGTTGTGACATTTTATGAATAAGTGTGCGTTACTAAATGCGTTTCGCGGAATTGTGCAATTTCTTTTTAGTGTCACCTCACGCCCACGCAATACCTTTTGTTAACCTAATAATTGAACAATTAAAAAAATTAATTCGTGCTTCTTCGTACGTTCAAATGCTTGAGAATTCAAAAAGAACACCATTCAAACTACTATTGAAATTACATTGCATTATAAATAAAAAAAAAATTGTTTAATCATCTTCTCCGATGAAAATCTATAGGCATAGCAATTGTTATTTATCGTGAAGAAACTGTCAACCCCCAGGCAGCGAAACGTTGAGATTTGTGCGATTTTTAAGCTGTCCTTGTTAAAATAATAAAGAAATTGTTAAATTTATATTATTTTTCTCTTAATATAAAAAAAATTTAATTGTTTTTTTTTTTAATTTGTACAGTAATAATGGTTTAGAATAAAATAAAGTTTTGATATTTGAGATATCTATTGAGGCATGGATCTTATAGTAAAAAAAATTATCTGTATAATTAAAAACCAGTGATTCAACTACAAGGACCTTGAATAAATTATCGGTAGTAACTTGTATAAACATGTTAATGTATGTAATATTTAATGTGTGTTTGTCTTCTCCAGAGCAAAGTATTTGCATAAAATTATGCAATTGGATTGGATGAATACAAGTATGTACAAAATTTTTCTTTCTGTTAAGATTTCACGGAAATTAAAATAAATAAATTGAAATTAATTTGTCGATAGGAAATTAAAATTTCTTTGCACAGTAGAGTGTCTTTCATAAAGTTCGTATTATATGGGATTTTTGTCAACCAAAACAAAGAACAATAAAATCACATTTAGGCCAGTTTTACAACTGTGGAATAAGCTCTATTCGCCGATTATCCTATAACATTTTTCTATATCTACGTCATGTTATTCCAAGAATGGTGTTATAGTCAGTTTATACGACGATTGTAAAATCGGGCCTTGATCATTTAAAATTTGATTGGGAAATTTAATACATCGAAATTTTCAATAAAAAAAAAACAGTTGCGGTAGTTTCACAGCATTCAACTTTTTTTCTTAAAAAATGATGTTTTTGAACAAAATTAAAAGGGTACACATAACTTAGCGTGACTAAATACAATATTTTACAGAAACTATGATCGAAAATCCATTTTTTTTTTTTTAAATTTACTTAAGTCATTCAAAAGTATTGTTATAAATTAAAACATATACAGCGTGTCCACCGAGTGCCGCGGTCTTCTCTACCGTCTATAGTATATACGATTCAAACGAGCTAAGATGTAACTCAGTCTACTTCATAAAATTATTTTTGGCTATACAGAGTGTTCAGTAACTGAGAGCCATACCAAAGTTATATATTTTTTTTGTCTAAACTGAAGAAGTCGTGAGACAAAAATGAATAATTTTTCTTTCTTTCAATATTGACGTTATTTAGTCTTTCCGACGGGTTCTTCTGTTTTGATTTGCTGATAAATCAATGAATATGTTTTATTTTTTGTTCAAAATAATTGAATATGTTCCTGTTAAAATAATTCCTATTTTTCTTTACTTTGAAAATATCTAAATAACGTTAAAATAATAATTTTAAGAAATAAAATGTAGAATCACGTTGCCGTTTGCTAGAAAGTAGGAAAACAGTTACTATAAATTTTTAATTGACAGAACAATTATTCAATTAGTAGATAACACTACTTTTACAGTTTTATATTTTTTAATGATAACAAAATGCATCTTAATAATGAGTTACGTGACATGACATACCTCCTAGGAAAAGGCAACCAAAACATCAAGATTATATTCGCAGCTTTATCCTATGAGAAGACACCCGGATTATAGAGTTTTTCAAAGATTGAAAGAAAGATTCTAAACGCCAGGAAACATTAAATACAGTAAAAATGTTATTAAAATAACATTATGTAAATATTTTCAAAATAAAGAAAAATAGGAATGAGTTTAAGAGGAACATATTCAATTATGTACTTTGAACAAAAAATAAAACATATTCATTGATTTGCCAGCAAATCAAAACAGAAGAACCGCACAGAAAGGCTAAATAACGTCAATATTGAAAGAAAGAAAAATTATTCTTTTTTGTCTCATGACTTTTTCAGTTTAGACAAATATATTTGACGTTTTATGAAAGCTTATTAAAATAGTGTTTCACGAGAGTCTAGATATACTGGGTGTTCCATTTGAAAATTTTGAGAAAAATTATCTTTTGCAAAACTCAACACCCTGTACATATAATAACTGATAGACCGAAGCTGTTTAGAAATTTATCATCAAATCTTATATACTATAGAGGTAGAGAAGACCGCGGCACTCGGTGGACAAGCTGTATACAAATATTGTCCAATGCTTTGATCTACATTTGAAAGTTACTTAAAATCCTGTCGATAGTTGTCAAATCGCGAATTCAAATTTAGTTATACACTCAGTATCATCAAAGTATTAAAAATTTCTATTAAATTTATTTCTTATTAAAATAACTTGGAATTTAGTGGTCTGTTTGGTTTACAATACATTTAATTTATTCGGTTTACAAAATTGTTATATCTTACAATTTTTAATTTGCATTTCCCGCCAGAACTAAAGTAAAAACTTGATCAGTTCGTGGCGCCATCCATCTATTAAACTAATGAGGAATGTATTTCGCAACATCTTCTATAAACAGCATTAAAAATTTCTATTAAATAAATTTTTTTAAAAAAGATAATTTGGTATTTAGTAAGTTATTTGATTTATTGTTATTTTTGACAATTTTTAAGATGCATTCCCCCAGCCAAAACGAAAGTAAAAACTTAATCAGTTCGTGGCGCCATCTGTTAAACGAATGAAGAATGTATTTTGCAATATATTTTCTAAAGAGTGTTAAATTTATTTCCCAATAAAATGAGAATTTAATATTTAATGATTTCTTTGATTTGCATTTAATTTATTTTGTTTGCAAAATTATTATTGCTTACAATTTTTAATTTGCATTTCCTGCCCGAACGAATGTAAGAACTTGGTCAGTTCGTGGCGTCATCTGTTGAACAAATGAGAAAAAGTATTTCGCAACAACTTCCATAAGTAATTTCTTGACTGACTTCTTGCTTGATGCATTTTCATCATAAAAAGTTTAGAAATGTATTACAAGTCAGTTTTGATTGCAATGGATTCTTAGAGCTCGAGCATTCTCTGGACAGCTATTTTGGCCGTTTTTGAGGCCTCGTCAACGGAAGAGTAGCTCTAGAACTTCAGTGCAAATTCACCTGTCCTAGTTATTTTGAAATCGAGCTCCTTAGTAATCAAAACGCATTCGTGTAGATACATGAGTTTATTATCAGAAATAGTTCCCCTGTCAAAATGTTGCCTTTTGCTTTTCCTCAACTCATCTTTAACATGTAACGAGTAAACTAAGTTGACGTTGCACAATAACTGTATGCACCATTTAACAAATAGTTTAGAGATCATTAATCTTCTCACTTATGAAACGTCAATAAAATGTTCACCGGCATTGCTTGCGTATGGTTCTCACACTAAGCCGTACGCACACACCCAAAACAAACATGACGCATTCAAGTATGTAGGTACAACAAGGTATTTGTGCTATCTTCGAATGAAATTATTTATATTGCTTTTTTAAGGTCAATGCATTTCGCGCTTGTCAGTTTTTTTTTTCACACGAACTTTCGCGAAGAAAAAAATTAAAAAATCTGTTTTTTGAGATCAGAAAAGAATATCGCTGTCAAACTAACAGCGAAACGTCGTCTTTTAAATTAATTTTACACAGAGTGGGGCATTAATTCGATAGAGTCATAAAATACTGTATCTGTACACATAGGTATGTATATGTGTGTGTATGATCTTCAATAACACCGCGGGCGTGCCCAACTCAGTAGGCATTATGTGGGAGATATTTATTATCATACTCAATAAGTAAGTACCTTTCTTTCTCATACAAGCACGTATTTTTTTGAGAGTATAGTTTTCAAGCTTCAAAGTTTCTGTGTTTGATTGCTTCTGTTATTTAGTTCCTTTGAAAAACCTTACCAATTGAATTCTTCTCTTTCTAATTTTTGTTTTGCCCATATATTTTTCTTTTTAGGAAACAACTTCATAATGAGCATCTTGAGAGTAAAGAATAACAATTGATCAAGCCGCTACAAATTAGACGGAGAATTATTCATGCCATCTCATATGAGTACTTTTAACAATTTTCTTTGCCAAACTTTTTTTCTCTGAAGATTAAACTCTATCCTTTTTCTTACTATTGATTGCCATGGTGAGATATTGAACTTCACCAACAGAAAAATTTACATACATAAGTTCTATATTCGTTCTAGTTTTACGTGAAACTAGTTTTTAAATAATTTTTAACCTTTCTATTCAATATTTCGCCCATTATTTTAATAAATAGATTAAAGTTTAATATTAGTAAAACTTTTCGCCATTTACTCTAAGACCATTTCTTTAAATATATCTTCTGCTTCTGAGTATCTTCCTTAAACGAAATGCATGTTTCGTAAGACCAGAATCATCCTGGGGAGTCTTGTATGTACAAGACAAAGCAGGTATTGGGGGGGGGGGGGTATTACCGAGACAAAGATACTCCGAAACTTTCCTAAGAATTTCTTCAGCAATCACTTTCAGTTGGAACAAAACAAACTGAGAAGCCTTCTTACTGGATATTGCACACCTCAACAATCTGAGTTTTGTTTTATGCTGCTTTTATATACGATATATTATATTTAATATAATCATAATCCCATCTACTACGTTTTATGTAAATAAATATTCTCCATTCATGCTTGTTTTGGGCCAAGTTCCTTACCTCAATTCACATCATCTTATTTTCCTTAAATTCTTTTGTACTGCACCATTCCAGGTCTCTCCCTCGGTCTTTCTCTTCTTCTTCCACCGTCTATTTTTGTCTGTCAAACACTTTTGATTGGTACTGTCTCGTTCAAGTTCCCTAGGTGGTCTCACCAACATATTTGCCTTAGCTCAAAACTTTGCTACGAGCATTATTTCTGGTTTTTACCTAATAAGCTCATTCCATATCCTCTTTATTTTTTTTACCCCCTTCACTCTTCCAAGCTATTTGATTTAACCTGCCTGGATGTCGTTTGTTGGCGTGATAGGCAAGTGTACTGTACAGGACATACCAACGTAAATTTGAAATTTGTAATTCAAAGGTACACCCTGAATTAGTCCAAAACAAAGAACTACTTGGGAAGCATAGGCTGCAAATGTATTGCACTGTGATACCTACTGCCTTTAAAGAGGATCTTCCCAAACATCATAAACATAAATCCATGATGGAAGTTATTTTCTATTAAAGACTTCAGACCTCTTCCATCTTGTAGTTCCTCGTGGACTATTGTAAAAATCATCCAGTTTTGTTGAGTTTGCTTCATTTTTCTGGCTTTATTATATAACACCTTTGGTTGTTGAGGATAATTTCATCTCAATCGAAATAAATACATTAAATTTGCTAAAAATTGTTATTGATGTTGCTGTTGCTTTTTCTGAGTTTGTTTAATTTTTATTGCCCTTCTCATTTGTTATATGAATCGGAAAAGCAGAAAAGTATAATGGGCCATTTCAAAGATTAACTTTTCATATTTGGTTTGAAAATGTTGTGATTGCAGTCGGCAGTTTTCCCTGGATCAGAGTTCCATGCTCCCTTCGCTTTGTTGTTGTAGTGCGATAACACGTATAATAAATACATCAGTGTGCGAGTTCTAATTCAATTATGTTCCCCGTGCGCACGCAAGTTGTGCCCGTTTGCATACATATTTATGATGCAGTAGTTACTGTAATTGCAGCATAGGTTACGCATAATCGTATGCAAGTATGTGGCGGTGGAAAAAAAATGGAAATACATTTATCAATATTTGCATTTCGTTTGCTGCACAGGATTTCGCAGTCGCACTAGAGCTTCCTGCCGTAAAAGCTCCTATTATGAAGATTGTTGTCTACAGAGGCGTTTAAAAATCTAGATTGTTTCACGCGGAAATAGTTTGTCTGTCTTTTGCACAGTAATTAAACCGAGGTTGACGATTCTTCTTTTTCCTGTGTTCAAAAGTTGATCTTTAGTTTATAATTTTATCTAAATTTGACTCGGTTTGTTCTATTTGGGTTTGATGATGTATCAAAAAATGGAAAGATTTATTTATTTTTGCTTTTGTGTATGCAACCACTTTGAATCTTTACTACGTGTGGAAGAAATCTTAATTCTTGTTGGAATAAAACTAATAATGTAGTACTGAAAGATACAGACGCGTTTAACTAAAACTACACTAAACCAATCGCTTCCTTCTCAATGCTTTGCGGTATCGATTTATTTAGACGCCAATGTACCTACATTTTTAAATTTTGCATTTAATAATAGTATTAAAATTAGTTTCTTTAGTACTCATGTTAACATGAATTACATGATTTTCTTTTAAAATTACAACTTCAATGTAGAAAATACATATGTAAATATAATTTATCAAAAAATATATAATAATTTTAATTTATGAAGATACACCTTACAACAAATAAATTGTCTGTAGAATGGTTTTTACAAATATCAGCTTGTCAGTAATGAGTAAATTATAATCGAACCGAAGGTATCACTTTTTTATCGTTAACTAACGAGTTCCCTATGGTGGGAATTAAACTTGAAACCAGCCTGTATATCAATATCCACCGCATCAAGATACTGTTGCATAAATCACGTGTATTCGACATGTAATTTCCAATATCGCTCGTTTACAGTTTAAGGCTATGGAGAGCATAATCGCCTACCAGCATGTATACTGGATGATATAATGTGAGCAAATTCAACTGAAGGACGTTGGTAGTAAAACTTCCCTCCAAAAAAGAACAGTTTATTTGCGGTAGTTTGCAAGCCTGGCCATACTGTCTGGCCTTTGTTTGCTTTATACTCGTAAATTTTTTCGAATAATTTATAATAAATGTTATCAAGTTTTGTTTTGATAATAATAATTCGATGCAACGGGTATAGAATTCTCTTCCCGAAATTTTAAATTGTGTGGCTTTCATTGAATGTGCTCGCCCTGTATACCTAATCAGCCATTTTTTGTGAAATCTTTTTCATAACATATTTTTGTTTTACATTTATTTTTTTGCATTTTATTTCTTCCTAATTGTATTTATTTTCAAAGTGCAAACTTTACATTTCGTACGATATTGCATTCATTTAAATAATAATTTTGGAAAAGTGTGGGTGCATTTTAAAATTTTAAAAGAAGCTCCAAATAAATTCACATAGACACGAATTCCGGTTTTTAAAATAAAAGTAGCCTTTTGTCCGTTCTAAATTTATGCAATAAATTGTAATGTTGGACAGTTTTTAAGTTTCCTTGTCATAAATATTTCATTCTACATTGATAAAATTAATCAGTTAGAGAAAACTGTCAAATTGCAATGAAACGTCGATTACATATAATATAACTTTCCGGACATTTTTAAGTCCGTCTGATTTAAACGTTTCGTTCTTCATTGATAATAATAATCAAACAGTGAAACGTCGACTGTACCGCCAATTTGTTGTTGCAAATTTATTATACATTTTTTAAAATCATAATTTTTAAATGTTACATTTAATTTGAATTAATTCGAGATGCTACCCGGTCACCGCCCCCGGAATTATAATCTGGATCCGCCCTCGGTTTCAGTTACTCTTACTTTCCTCCAGTCTCATATGAAATTGTCGAATGATTAGAGGATTGTTAATAATATTGTATTATAAATTAAATAATTTTTATAAAATTAATACGTATCACCACAAACAAAATCTTAATATTTCAGCAATTACATCGTTTTGAACTTTTTTGATTTTTAGACGCTTCTACAATATACTTTAAATTAAAAAAAAAATACCGACTGTTTCAATGAAACTTGAAGAAGACAGGTTGCAAAACAGAAGTGTTAGTTTGCGCGATAAGCCACTGTACATTCTGTGGGGTCAGCTAAGGGATTTGGATTTATTTCGTACCAGCAGCTCACAATAGTTCTTTATCAATTCGCACTGAAATAGAAAATATATCTCCGAGGTTCAAATACTTGCATGTTCAAATAAACTATCCCACAGAACTATGATGGACTCTCAAATTCTAATAGAAAAATCATATAAAACAATTTAGATGAAAAGTTGACTAAAGGAAAGAAGAAAAACACACTTGAAAACTTAACAGCAAATGAGATTCTCAAAAGAAAAAACAGTGTCAAAAAAAGGCAGCCAATAAAGACAACAAGAGAAAACGCAGAAAAAAATACACATACGAGTTTTTATAAAATAGAAAAGTATTGTTAATTTGAAAAAAAAAAAAAATTTAAAAAGTAAATACATACAATTAATAGAAAACATATCGTATGTAGAATCTTTCGTGATTACTTCACATTAAGTAACATCATTTGCATACGATTACCTGTGTTTAATTCGTTTATGTGATTTTCAGTGGCGCACGTGATGTGGGCGGCATGGGGCTGGGGGCGGCGCCCTCCTGCCTTAACGGCGGCCCCACTGCTCTGCGTCCTCCGGTGCCTGGCGCAAGCCCTCGCCACCGGCTTCCATCGTTTCCTAGCAAGGTTCTCAGGTCAGTAACCCTTACCCATTTCGCTGTCTCTTGCAGGTCATATAAGTATTTTAATTATGAGTAATTAACCACGCTGATGCATAAGGTTAAGAAACGGAGAGGAAGACATGCGTACTCGCACATACTCCTTCGTAGTACTATCTCATCGTGTTGGGTAACATTCTTTTGTGCGAGAGGAAATATTAATATTTTACTATTTATTAATTTTTTATCACCTCGTTAAGGTAATTTATACGAGCTATTTCTCACATAAGAAGACATTCGTTCATCTATTAAATCCTATAATGTAAATTCATTTATTTATTTCATATTTGTTATTATAGTATTTGTTCACACCAATTTAGCAAGAAGTATTCATTTTATTTTATTTTTACAAATTAAGAATAATTTTTGCATTTGGACTGTGTAAATACAGGATGTTTAAAGAAGGTCGACAAACACTAGCAATGTATATGTATAGGGGTAGGGAACAAAAAACGTTAAAACAAGAATCAAACTACTACTGGTTTGGTTTTATTTAACCCTTTCACCACGGAAATGTTTTTTTTATTATAATTTTATATTTTTGGCCAAAAATGGCTTTGTAGGCACCAATTTTTTAAAAAATTATTATTTGAATTTTTATCTAAGGATTAAAAGGGTGGGACATACATGTCCCAGTCGTTATGTTTTTTGGGATACATATGTCCCAACGGTAACAAAATCAAGCACGTTACGGACGTTTTGTGGAATTACTATACTGTTGGGATGTATATGTCCCACTAATAAACTACAGGATATGTAATTATAAAACTAAAACTGGAATTATGAATAAAACATAAGTGCCTGCGATCCATTAATATTGTTTATGCACGTATAGGTACTTATGAACGTAGGTAGTGTACCGTTTTCGGCCCATAAAATCGCAATTTACATTGACATCTGACACAAAATATTTAAAAATCACTGAATGTACAAATTTAAACGGCCATTTGGGATTTATTTGAACCATACGTATTTTTTAAGATCACTGGGACATATATGTCCCCACAGTGATGAAAGGGTTAAATAAATTTGGCGAGTCTTACGAATTGTTGACAATTTGTCAAAAACTTTAAAATAATTCAGTAATCCTGACAGCTAAAAAGAAAGTAGAGGAGGGAGAGAGAGCATTAAAATGGCAAATACCTTAAATCCTAGAAAAAAAAGAGAAATACAAATATGACAAACAGTGGTATATCTAGCACTCTTGAAGCTCCGGCGTAAATAATTCGTTAGCCCCCAAAATGCTAAAGTCGATAGGTGACAGATTAGGTGGCCATACACCAGCATTCATTCATGTCATTCTTTCCTTCGACACTCTGTATTCATGTCATTTTTTCCTTCGACACTCTTTCCCTTCAAGAAATTGAAACGAAACAAATCCTGTATTATTGTTTTAGTGGGCTAGAGCAGGATTTGTTTCCTTTCAATTTCTTGAAGGGAAATAGTGTCGAAGAAAAGAATGACATGAATGAATGCTGGTGTATGGCCACCTATTATGTGTGTTCGCAATTTTCTCATCGGCTGCGATCGTCTTACAAGTAGATATGAGTTTTTTAAACTGAATAGTTTAAATCTCGTGTCACTTATAAAGGTTGTTAATGAAATAATAAGTTAAACAAATAAATTATTAATATGTTTTATATAAAATGCAGTAGGATTTTGGTTTGTTTGTAAGCCTCAACTAACTAAAAGATATAAATTAAGTGTCCGCATTATTTGCTAATGCAGTGAGTGCGTGAGAGTTTTCCAGATGCCTTCCTCTTTCTGTATAATATAAAAACATGCAGTAATGTTGGAAAAATGAGCTCAGCAAAATCCATCGCCTGTGAAAATGTTTTTTTTTCAACGCAAAGCGCAGGAAAATTCCTATGCACTTAATTACAGTAAAGTGTAAAATGTTAGTAGCGTTTTTATTAATTTTATTATTTATAAATTCATTAAGCAAGTAGGTCAATAGCGTATGGTTTTTATTCTCACATTAACTCTTTTTTTTGATGTTCAATGAATTTGATTAAAGTACATTTTTTATTTGCGCCGTTTACATACGTACTTATATGAACTAGAAAGTTGTGAAATCGCAGGTAAAACATTCATCGGGACTTGGCCCATAACTTTCGAAATAACTATCTTATTAAACGCGTAATATTTGATTGGTCATTGCCGGAAGTCTATCTACACCTGTTGATACATCATGAAAGTTGAACGTCATGTCAAACGTGTGGAATCACGAACGTCGTTATAAATAGAAGCACATGGGAATCGTTTTAGCACATGTGTAAGTACACTACAATCGCTCTTTCGTCCTCTGTATCCGAGCTCAAAAAAAATATTTGACACCGAAAGTGGAACGCTTAAATTTAATGTAATTCCCACACGCAGAGCAACCCGCACTTCCGGCTTTTCAGTTTTAGTCTGGCACACCGAAATTCATTGTGCGTGCGTGTACAGCTGAATTTATTACATTCTGGTCCAAAAATAATACCAAGCAACTGATTTAAGCAAGTATGAATCAGGAAAGTAATTGATATTATTAATGTGGGGAGTAGCATTGACTGATCGAGCGAGTGCGAAAGTGATGTTAAAACAGGAGCTGACTGTTGAAGCATTTAAAACTGGACTTTATTTAGATCCCGACTGGTCATTTTGAATTCAACAGCTTCATTGGAAACTTTTCTGTGCAAGATTGTTTTTGCATTGATTGTATTACGTGTTAACTTTTCTTCTTATATTTTGTTCTATTATAATTCTTTTTTTTTTGTTTAAAATTGAACTTCAGATTAGCTTAGATATTTGGTCACGTTGCGTCATGATAACAGGGAAGGAGTTGAGAAATTGAAATAGCCTTTATACATGACGTGTTTGGTAATGAGCGTCATGACATGATATCAAAATGACGTTCACGAACGCGCCTTATATAAATATGAACCAAAACTTGTACCAAACCGAAAGCTCGCGAAATGGATTCATAATTTTGATTTAAAAAAACATTCAGGGCCGGTATTATAAAGGCAAGTTAGCTTTAACTATCGGTTTATTCCCATGGTAACAATTGTGGACACAATTGTTCTTATGGCAATAAACTAGGAGTTAAAGTTAACTTGCTTTTATAATACCGGGCCTTAGACTCAGTCCTAGTTTAACTTTAAACTCATGTTTATTTCCATAGGAACACTTGTTTCTATAACTGCTACCATGGGAATAAACAGGAGTTTAAAGTTAAACTAGGTCTGAGAAATCCAGCCTAAGTATTTACTGAGATTCAGGATGAGTAACCCGAACCTGATCTAAGCAAATGTGGTATAAAGTTGATGCTTCTTTTCCAGATTTATCTATCTTCTGTTTCTGAACGTGTCCTGCCAAGCCTTATATCATCTAGCACGTCTTTGACATTTCCATTTCATGTTCTATGTGGTCTTCCTCGCTTTTTCTTACCTTCTTTGGTTCCCTTCTTGGCTCGTGTCTGTTCTGGGATTGCCAGATTGGGGGATTTTTCCCCTATGTTTAGAGTATTTTTTCATTGGTGGATAAAAAGATGTTTTAAATCAAATACAATAAAATGAACCTAATAGATTTAGGAGATTTTAACATTTCATTTGAGAAAAACAGTACCTACCAGACATCTGGAAACTCTGGTTTTTGTCCAACCAACAATTCTCCTTTAACTCGTAAACCATCCCCAGTCCTTAGGATTTCTTCTTCTCATTCACATGTTAATTTTAATTTCTCAATTGTTCTCATTGTTTGAATGCCTTTCATTCTATTTATATGTCCAAAGCGTCTCTGTGTCTTTGTTACCTCTCGTATTCCCTTCATCTCTAGCGTTGTCCTTATATCTGAATTTATTTTTCTGTCATTCTTCGTTTATTTTTTCTGGATTTTGATTTTGTAATGAATCGGTCTTTCTTTTATGACTCTCCGTTTTTACCCATGTTAAAATATTTTAATGAAAACTCGCCTGTGTAATTAATCAACATATAAAATAAACATTAAAGTAGCGACAACTAGGCCTGAAACAGCTGTACAGAGCCTGCTCGGGGAATCCGCTGCAATCAAAACCGATTTGCACAAAAATTTTCATATAAAATAAAGATAATCAATATTGAGTGTGTCCTCTGCTTTTCTCTTCCTCTATTCTGAATTCATAATGCGAACGACTTACGAATAGCATGTTTGTGTCGGTCTTCTCGTAAGGAAATTTGAGGGTGAGGATGAAACCTTGGATTTGTAGCATTTCATAAACGCTCAGTAACTTTTCAGTTGGAGAGCTTTCTGACAATTTCTGAGCTTTTTCTTATTTTATTTTTGCCTCAAATATCTGTCGCTTCTACCTCGTTCTTTTCACATGCGTATGCCATCTTAGTTGTCCTTCTTCTATCTTTCCCTAATGGTTTCGCTTTTAAATTGTCCGTATGTCACCTTTCTAATTTCATCAATTTTTGTTTTGTTTTCTATTTTCAAGGATCTCATTTCTGTTACGATTATTTTTCTTCCTTGTCTTTCCATTTCTGTTTCTTCTGTATGCAAGTATTGGTGTTCTACTTTCTTAAATATTCTTCTGTATTCTTTCTTCCCTTGAAATTTCTTTCTTCTCTATCGTACCTCAATATTTTTGTCTCCAAACAGGTATCAAATATTTGGGGAACAAAACTTTTCTACCTGCCATTAAACACGCGTTAATTTTCCGGCTTCTATAATGTTTGAAAACTCAACAGATTGAATGAATTTGTAACTTCCAAATTCTTCAACCTGGAATAATCCCAAAATGTGGCAGAAATGAATGGGTAGACCCTCACACTTCAAAACCCAAATGTAATCCTTTCTTTCTGCGATTAAAATGTACGGTCTTCGACTGGTACCCTGCACGTGGTTTAGTGAAAAAGTTTCTTTTTTTGTGAACCAACTTTTACAAGGCAGCTCGGAGCAGACTATAATTAGCATTCTAAAATGGCGTATGACATATTAAGCGACTGTTACGTTAAATTGTGTTTACTGGTCTTGCATAATCATGATGGCAATTTCTTCAGTTCTGCGGCTATTCTCACGTTTTAAGTGGGTCAAGTGGCCGTGGTGTTATTCGCAAATGACCGGTTTCCAGTCGTGGCGTTTAAGATATTAGGCGAACTAATGAGGACCCCACGAGTCCAGGCCGGACCGTGCACGTAAATACGTATGTAATTCATAGAGGAAGTGTCCAATTGCCGATTGAGTGGGAGGCGCCGCTCACGCGTGCCGTCGTGTTCTTTAATTCCGCCATGCCTCCAGCATTCGTATAAGGAGTCGAGAAATGTTGCTCAATGTTGACTAATACGAGCGACGTGTTGCGGCAAGTGTGAAATGCGTTGTTTCTGAACGTACACTGACTTATCCATTCTGACTGCTACAGAATGAAGGAAACTTCTTTCTTTGTGCCAGTACTAATATTTTTTTTTCTAACGTAAAGGACTTTTAAGTACTCCACCTTCCTTAGTCGGAAGGAGTCGAATATCTTCAAATATAACCCCATGTTATTATTACCATTGTTAAACTATAGTTCTTTAGGTGATCCTTCATGCAGTTCTCTTACTCAAGTTTAATTTCAACTACGTCTTCCTGTTCTTCTTCACTCAAATCTATAACATAATCGTTTTGCTTTATATCCACTTAGGAGTGGGTACCTTAAGGATCTAACTTGAGCCTCTACTCCTTCTTTTCCTTCTGTGAAAAATATGAACTATGAACTTGAGTGTCGTGGAAATAGAAATAGGTCAATGCGTTTCAATTCATCTCTTAGTAGGGTTTCTACAAATATTGAGTTGCAATTTATTGCTAAGTCACGCAAGAAATAGAATTCTTTTGTTTGATGATGAGTTATACGAGTCGATGGTTTATAAATCACACAATCCAACCCATCACGATGGCCACCTCTCCAGGTATGTTATGGTGTGCTGCTGGAAAGACACTGGTTGGGCTTAAGATGCAGCTCATTTTATGAGAAATTTGATTGTGCATCGAAATTGCATATACATTCATCTTATACTTATTCAAAAATAGATTCTGAAAAAGAATACTACATCTTGGCTACGTCTTCATACCACTGTCTAAAGAGTTGTGAGCAAAATAGGATTAAGAGAAAATTTTCCACTGATGTTGGAATGAAATCAACAGTGCCTGAAAGTAATTAAGTACTTTAAATGTGACTGCAGACTAGTCGTCTATAACATGTAAGGTAAACTGGAACCAGGGAGCAGGGAGCTGATAAATACAAAGATATCGTTTTATTAAATGGATGAGATGTAGACATATCTAATTGTAATAAAAAATAATCAAAGTGAAATTCTAAAATTGACAAAAGTTTTTAAAGAAATTCGTCCATCAAAATTTCAGAGCATGTTGATCGATATACATAGACAGAGACGGAAGATAAGAACTTGATGTAAAAAAAGCAAGGCATAAATTAAATTCGACGATAAAGTATAGATCTAGACATCGTGGAGGATCTCACTCTTACGATTATAAAGTCGGTCATCAAAACATCGTGACAGTTCATATTCATCAGAAACTGATCGCAGTAATAGTAGTTGCCTTCGAAAATTATACATCGGATGTATCTGGAGCGTATGATCTCATCTTTCTCACTCACGATTTGTTTCTCGCTCATCCGTTTAAAAAAGTCTTATGTGTATATTGTTTCTATGACAACAGGCGATCTTTTCACACCCTACTTAAATGTGGGATCTGAAAAGATTGTCAGTTGTTATGGAATTAATATAAACAGAAGATTTTTTAAACGGATGAGCGAAATACAAAATAGGTTAAAAATTGTGAGTGAAAAAGATGAGATCATACGCTCCAGATGCATCCGACGTATAGTTTTCGAACGCAACAAGTTTAATAGAACAGAGAAATAGACGAGGTTCTCATTCAAATGATTACTAGTTTGACCCAAACAAAGATAGTGAAAAGAAGCATGAAGATAGAAGCAGCTATAAAAGAAAAAGTCGAAAAAACAAGTACATGACGTTATTGCAAAAAACATAAAAAATCGAGAAACAAAACCAAAAGAAATAACAGGATACTAGCAGACAATATTCTCACAAAAAAGCCATTGCATTGCAATATAAAGAAAGTAACCTAACCTCGATTGTACGTTTTTTTTTTTAGATTACAATATACCTGTTTTTGACTTTGCTACAAATCTTGCATCTACTTCATTTACATCTGCGAATTTTGCTTGCGTAGCGCTGAAGTATCTCAAGTACCTTGGAGTCCTCTGCTTTTCCTTACTTTATTTTTGTAATTAATCTGAGGTTAAGTGATGATTATAACTTTTGTCAACGATGCCAAGTTTGTTCATAGATTCGTTTTGTTTAAAAAAGATCAGTATTCTGTCAGCCTAATACATATTAATAAATACAACTTTTTTGATTTGGCTGCACGTTTTGGATCTATGTATTTCATCCATATCTCCATATACCACCTGTTTTACTGAAACTTGAGAAATGAGAGAGATAGGACAGGCCATACATTATAAAATAAAAGAGATAAACCAAAACCGTTCGCTTGAGCATTATTTCACCATTTTCACTGTACATTCTAGACACGAGGTTTATATAAAAATCAAAGGGTTTAAAACAAAAGCAAGTTGAAATGAAACATACGGTATATTGCTTACAATAGCTGTGAAGTACCTCAAGATTCTCATTTGGGCCCTGTACTATTTCTTACTTTCTTTTTACAAGCAAAATGAGTTTCATGAGTGATTATAACTATATTCTTTTTGTTAACTGCTTAAAACAAATCAATATTGTGTTGAGTTTTAATGTTTATAAAAGCAGATCCGACCTTCGCCTTTCTAGCTAACTTTACGTCGCGTGCCAAAAACAGGCGCTTCCAGAATTTGTTACAGAATAACAACAATTATTATGTTGGGTATTTTTTCTCTAATTTCGTTGCATTACTTTTTTTTTAAGGTGAGCTATCATATTTAATGAGTCGGGTATTTACGGAATGCAGTTTTAGTGTGTTATACCGACATTGGAATACTTACATAATTATGTGTAAGAATTATTCAGTAATAGAACATATATTAATTGAAAGTAAAAGTATAGAATTTGAGTATAAGTAAAAGACGAGGAATTTTAAGCACGATGTAATTCTGTAACATTAAAGTATCTTCTTTATGTAAATCGAGTCAGACTAATGTAAATTTATAATACATGTATAACAGAGAGTTTTTACTTGCACAAAATTAAAAAGTTAAATATAACTGCGTTAGTGTTTACATTTGTATAAACTAGTTGCTCGTTTGAATTTAATTTGAAACTTTTAACGTTTAATTATGTGGGAACATTTTGTTGTTATTTTTTTCTACATGGTACAAATAAATAAATTATACATATATTACTGATTAATATAACGGTGCAAAATTGTTTTTCCACGTACCGCACTCACAACCAGCAGTTACTCGTGCATTCAAAAAAAAAATAAAAATTACGGCGTTCGTTCCCATTGACAGTCTCTTTTGCAGTTTTTACTTTGTGTAAAATTTCTCACGTGTTCATTATCCACATAACTTATTTAGAGTTGCTGTTTGTAGTACGTGCACAGGCATGTCCGTTATTAATATTCCATACTAATTTAATTTTCTAGGCGGCTTATACGTCTCGTTTTCAGCCAGCATGTAATTTTACTTCCGAGTCGAAACATAACTCTTTAATTATCCATTAAAGTGATTTCAGAAACATTAATCTTACTATACTTCCTGCTTTAGCAATCGCAAAATTGTCACTTTTAAGTATTCGTTATTACACTAATTTTTTTTTTGTGCGACATGCAATAAACTTATACACAGTACGTTTCAGGGAGAGTTGATATTTACTTTTTCTGCAACGTGTTCGTTTCGAATCAGAAATAAATACAACTCATGATAAAAATGATCCCTTTCTTGCAACTACTTGCTATGTACTTAAAAAATTAGGAATTTTTGTGTCATATGATTGCGTTCACTTGAACCTATAATGAGAATGTAATATAGTTCCGTTCACTTTCGTTTCACATTATGTATTGTGCAAATTTATTTGTATAACAACATCACCATTCCTTATTGGTCCCAGAGCCTACGAATCATCGGATTGGCTAATTTTCTAAATGCTGGCGCTGGGTCATTCTAATTTAGCAGCAGCAGCAGCAGCAAGTGTATGGGTGTATGTAAATTAGTGCAGGAAAGAACAAGTTTTTGAGACTCGCTTGCAAAATGCTCTACATTTTTTTGAATTTCCCAATAGTATAGTGAAAGTTAGATAGAGGATTATCCAGAGTAAAAGATTCTTGTCCAAAATTTTCCTAAACAAATTAAAACCAGATTAAAGTTCCTAAACATGCATGACGTGAGCAAGTAACTGTAGATTCAGTAAAACCAACGCCAACAAGCGAACGTAACGTTCCGTTTTACGCTGTAATAGCTCATTTTATTTTACCTACAGAAAATCTCGTAGTAGCAAAGGCTGCGGAGTGCCACCTTGAATTTTAATTGCTTTCGTGTGCCATTTCTCGTCGCGCTTGCTTATATCCCAGAGCTGGATTTTACGTTTCTATCCTGCGACGTAAAAATAACAGGCAAACAAGGTTCAATTGAAAAATTGAAATGCGTTTGCTTTAATTAACACTAATTAAAATGCAGTCGGTTTACGTTGTGCAATTATGCGGATATGTATTTAAGTAAAGTTATTATTTTCCCACGGGTAAATGTGATTGTTGCCACGTCTATTTATATGCTCATGTTTTTACCTGCCGTTTTAGAAATTATTTAAAAAAAAATTACTTTCATCATTGGCGATTCATTCATATTTTTTTAAAAATCCTAATTTTTAATTACAATAAACGAATAACTTTTCTTAATGAATAGTTTAGGTTTCAACATCTTGCGATCGATTTTTGACCGAACATTGTGTGAGATTTGACAAAATGCAACCAGTTTGCTGACGAGGCCCCAACTAGAGCCGAAACAGCTGTACAGATGATGCTCGAGAAATCAATTATAATAAAAACCGACTTGCAACAAAAATTTTTGGTATAACTTTTCGTTTGTAGAAATTCGATTTTTCTTCTACTTCTTGTGAAACTTGTTATTCCTTAATCTTGGTCGATTTTTGTATCAATTTTTGCATTAATAATGTAGGCCTCGCAATGAAAGTCGAACAGTCCTTCTTATCCTTTGTAAAACGAGTTTTTTAATTTATAATTGAATCACAAATTAAATAACGATCTTTGCTGAGGAAAATGGGGGTGTCATTTATTTATATTTACCTACGTACCGTCTTCATTTAATATTCTTTCATTGAAATATTTATGAGTGCGTGGCATAGCTAATGTAAAGAAAATCGACCTCATTAATAATTGATGGCAGTCATAATCGATTTGGTAATGGTAAAAAATTCCTGCTCAGGATCAATAGTGGTAAATAACTACAGTAAATTATTTGAAATCTAAGGGGTCAATATTTTATTGTTCATATTTCACGCCAGAAATTCTCAGTACACAAAATTTGTCGATTCTTTTCTCTTTCATACGTTCTTTTTTCTTTTTGCTTTATCCACGATCACAAGTTATTTAAATGTTTCTACCCTTCGAATTCTATTTGATGACTTACTAGTTTTCTTAACTTTGGAATTTCAGGTTGATCTATCTAACTAGTAGGTCTAACCAAAAGTGGTACTTCTGTGTTACCTATTGGTTACAGGCAAAAATAAAGGATAAGCAACCAATGTAGGCACTTGAAGAAGAAACGTACGTAGTAAAAACATTCGTTATAGGAAGCGAAACGAACGTCAGTTTTAACTATGAGCACTTTGCCTAGTTACACGCCTTTATCAATGACGTGGTCCAAAGTGTTTGTCCTTAATAAATTCTCATTACAAAACCTCTCTCCAGTGATACTAAGAGGTTTTCGAATCTTTCGAATTCAATGGCCATGTGTTTGGCAACACTTTCTTTTTTTTAACACAAAATTACTCATTACTCATTACTCCTTAGTTAATCCTATAGGATCTTCATATTTTTCTCCAGTCTGAAATCTGTTTAATGCAACTTTTGGAGTTTGAAAATGGGTATACCATGTTGGTGCAAGCTGTTTTTGAAATTTTTATTGCTAGGTTCTTCCGGCTATTGAAAGAAAAAAAGGGCTGTGCACGCGAGCAATGTGCTTGTAGGAGGAGCGTAAGTAAAACTATTTGTTAGTAGAGACAAAGACGTAGGTACGTCAGTTCTGTGGGCACATTGCCTGGCTGCAAAGTGAATATCTCGTCTCTATCAGTGGCTAGGTTAAAAGTACTTAATAAACCCTCGTTGCAAAACCTTCCCGCAAAGGTACCAAGGGCTACTGTAACCCTGTGAGTTAATGGCCATGGACTTGGCAGCAGTTCTTGTTTTCTCTCACGAAACTGCAATAATCGGTTATGGTTTACAAGGTCTTCATATTTTCCTACTGCTGTGTAAGGACTTGAGTTTATTGCAACTTTAGGAGTTTCAGTAAAATCTGTATTGCCAAAAATTCTTTGTTGTTAGTCCCTCCTTTTTAACACCAAAAATCCCCTCTCGAAGAAAGAAAAATGCATCTAATTTGGAAATGCAGCTAATATGTTAATGACATTAAAACGATTTATTTTCATTATGAAAATTAATTTCAAAGTCTTATACTCCCATTTCTTTCATACCATTTCTCGAAGAAAGGAAAACTCCAATTCCAAAGTTAACGGAAATATAACTAGGAATTGAAAGTTTTGAGTGTTATGACATATTTATCCTTTTCTTTAACTACTTTGCTAACATCTTCAAGTAATTTGGCTGATGTATTAATGGCTTTGAAATGTTCTTCCTTGCAAAAATTAATTCCAGAATAAACAAATAAACTCTTACACAAAGCGAATTACCGAGGAAAACCATTTCCTTTCGTACCATTTCTTGTAGAAGAGAAAATACGAGGTGTGATTGGAAAGTTTTAAGACAGGTGGCGCCACTGCTCAACAGGCGGAGCTAGGTTTGCTCGCAGGTGTGGAAAGGGAGGATTGTTTCGTCCTTGAAACGTTTGAAGAGATCACCGCTATATCTGTAGAAGTGACATCCTGATGAGTGAAGACGTGTTTTAGGTTCTTGACGGATTTTTGGTTTAGTAAAATGGATAAAAAAATGGAAGAATGTGTTTGTGTCAAATTTTGTTTTTAAATCGGGAAATCAGCTTCGGAGACTCATGATCCTTAAAAACAGCTTTCGGGGATAAATGTCTGAGCCGTTTAAATGTTTTTATCTGGTTCAACCACAGATTTATCAAGTAGCCAGATTCCCTGTGGAGAAAGAGGAATTGATATTAACTTAAGAGTGAGATGGTAAATACACCCGCTTCAAAAGCATTGCTCATTCTAAGCCACGTGATCTAGGCTTCGAGTGACATCCTTGTCGGATACATGAGTCAAAATTACTCACAGATATTCGCTATTTCATTCACATGCTGATATCAATCGAGAATGCAGGAAACAAGGCACTGAGCATCTACCCTTTACCAGATCTTTGGGCTCAACAGATTCAAAGATGGCCGCGAATCAATCGAAGATGACAACCGGTCCGGCCGGCCGGCCCTTCACTTTAAGGATCAACGAAAACATTGTGATTTAGTGCGTTCTGACCGTAGACTTACAATTAGGGAGATGACTGATGAACTGAGCTTAAGTTTCTACGCAGTTCAGTCAATTTAAACTGAAGATCTGAACATGCGTCGAGTGTCCGCCAAATTCATTCCCAAATTGTTGTCAGACGTATAGAAACAACACCGACTTGAAGTATCCCAACAACTGATTAATCGGATTGAAACTGACCCAGATTTGTTAATAAGGTTATTACAGCGATGAATCATGGGTTTATGGGTATGATCAAATTCAACATTCCTGTGCTTCCACAACCCGCCTATTCCCTTGATATAGCCCCTGCCGATTTTTACTTGTTTTCTAAATCGAAATTTCCATTGAAAGGAAAGACATTTGACTCAATTGAAGACATCCAGGCAAATACGCAGAGGATTCTTAATACCCTTAAGAAAGAAGATTTCCAGGAATGCTTCCAAAAGTGGAAACATCGTTGGAGTCGGTGTGTACAATCAGAGGAGGACTACTCTGAAGGAGATCCACCACAACAGCCGCCATTTTTAAATAAATCACAAGCCTAGTCTTAAAATTTTCCAATCACACCTCGTATTTAATTCTAAAGTAAAAGGAGCACAGAAATTGTTTCTGTTTGATATTAGGACATGATTGTTCTTATTTTTAACTACTTTACTAACGTCTTCCTTCCCAAAAAAATGAATATATCCTCAATTTGCTGACGTAACTGACTATTAAGTGCTTTAAAACAATTTTCGCTGCGAAAATTAATTCCAGAGTAAAAGAGTAAAGTCTTACACAGAGCTAGATTTCGATGAAGACCATTTTCTTTTGGATCATTTCCCGAAGAAAGGAAAATTCAAAAGAAAATGTTCAATTCGATCGTTCGTTCTGTCTTTTGCTAATATTTTAGATATTTTAGTCGTCGTTCATTTTTTCTGATTTAATGTTCAATCCTTTGAAGTTGTCGCCTTTCTATCTTCTTTAACAATGGTTCCGCTTCATCTCTGTTAAAAGAGATGACTTGAAAGTTGGTCTTGGAATTTACCCCTTTAATTAATACTGACTTTTCAGATTGGACAAAAAGTTGCGTTGGTAAACATTTGCTATTACCTTTTTTCCAATGAAGTTATAGTTTAGTGCTTGTATGATTGGTACACTTGGTACACTCTTACTCATTTCTTCGTCTATTTCTTTGCAATTGTATTCCTAAATACTTAAGTGCCTTGACTTGCTCCGGTACTATTTCATCTACGTCTATTCCTATTTCGCAATCTTCTCTTTCTGTTACCATAAACCTTGTCGTTTCTAAATTTATATTAATATTTATTTTAGCTAGGTCTTTCATGTTTTGTTGCAACTATATCTCGTTTCTTACATAAATTATTAAATCTTTGCGCAGACTCGCTTTCGTCAATTTTCACACTTTCCAAGTTTCTGTGAGTCACATAGACTTTTATTTATTTTTACCTCAACTCAATATTGGGCTGCCTTAAATCTTCTTTAGCAACAAACTCATCGGATTGTTTCCCATCCTAGCATAGTTCCTAGTTGTTTTATATATTATACATTTGATATTAGCTAGTTCTTAGTTGACAGTTTATTCCTTCTTTCTGTAAGCTCTTCCATATCTCAAAGAAAAAGAAGCAAATCTTTGCGTAGTAATTGGAACTGTCTTTGAGTAATTACTTTATTTTTCGCATATACGAATTTGAGAACCGTTTAGAACATAAATCGTACTTTAACGTATAAATCCACGTTACAACAATGTACGATTGTATATTTTGAATCGAGTCAGACGCAAAACACGGTGTAATTCAAAGATTCCAATACCAAATAAACACGAAGAGTCAACATTCCTGCAGATCCAATTATACCGCGGCAAAGAAGGGCGTATATAGCACAGCACGCAAGAACGGAGAACAAGGCCAACAGCCCGGTACGAATGGATGGACAATCAAGGCGACTGCTGTTTTAGACTGATCCATCGACCATCGTCGTCGGTGTATGTGTATCGGCGGGTCGGGAGTGGGTGGTCCGCGGAACATCCATTGCTTGCGGCAAGGACGTCGCGAACCACCAGGTAAATAGCGTGCCAATCTAGCTACTTCGGGTGCGTACCATGATTATACTTCGTTAGTGAGTTGTTAATCTATCCTTGACATCTACTTGACGACAATAAACATATTAATTTAACTCCTCTGGAAGATCCTTAAGAAAGGGTCACTGTAGGGTCTCATGACCTCTAAAAGGGAACAAGGTAGCTAGATACAGTCTAAAAGGACATATAAGGAGTATAAAATTTTTTTTTGGAATACTGGGTGTAACACAAAAAAGCGTTCTGGTTCGAATACCCCAACCTTTTCACATAAGCGTCATGTCTGTAGGGTTTCATGATCTTTAAAAGGGAAGAAGGTAGATACTCCGTACTGGCCATTAGTGGTTTAGATATACGGCTTCGTTCTATCCGTTATCCTTAGAAACTCTTCTGCTAATAAATCGAAAATATGCAAATGCGCTTTGCACAACAGTCAAACTTGACACCATAACTCATGTGTTTCTATTCTCAATCTGGAGCAACACATAATAAACTGAGGCAATAAAAACAAGTAACTTTTCAATTTGGGCCTAGTCATAACTCAGCCCAGGAGGTGAGAAGGTTAGCTCGACTCGATAAATTAAGCTGGGAATAAATCTCCACGAAGTTAATTACTCCATCACAATTCAATTAGTACGCGCACGTTTAATTGGTGATTAATTCTCCTAACTAGGGCAGAGCCGACATGAGCAATTGCGAAACGATAAGCTATCGGTGATTAAATTAACGGTAGCGCGCTGGTTCCCTCTCGTGCAAGACGAAGGTGAGTAGGCCGTGGATCTGTAGGTACACATAATTTAATGTCAATGTCAACCGTGGTTTGATCTCTGGGCTGGGGCCGCCGTTTGTGTTGCTCAACAATTACTGTGGCTGACGGCATTTCTTAAAATAATCCGGCATTTTCCTTTTTTGATTCGCTCCAGGTTTGATGATAATGGGACGCATAAATTACGTGTGTTTGTTTGCTATTGTTCGATCGTGCAATTATCGTAAAGACGATCGTTCCAAAGTGTAGCGATTAATATCAGAGTTTGTTTAAAATTATGAAACTGCGTTTATCCAGTTGTTGTTCAAAAACAAAACCACAAGTGGTGCCGGTTTACATTAAAGAAATTGATACGTTATGGATTGATGTAGGGTCAAAACGTACCGACCACTTTTACCCGTCAAGATCGAGGATGCGTGCAATTACAACAATTGGCAAATGAATTTTTCAATCGATCTTAACTGCTAAAAAAATTTTGGCGTAAGAAAAACGTAAGAAAAATAATTCCCTTAAACATCACCCATCTAAAAACGTTAATATCTTGGAAACAGAATAGATTAACTGCCATTTAATAAAAGATTTTGTCCAAAATATCAAGAAGCAAAGAGCTAAAGAAGTAGGCTTATCATAGAACTAATTAGAAACAGGAGTAATATAGCTATGGGCGTTCTGGTTCACTTCTTATCATGATTTTTGCTAGACGCTGGTAGCAGTTTACAAGTAACAGGTAAAAAACGGGAGTAGTCTTTAAATAACATGCAACAGTCTGTAAATAACGTAAAAAAACAGGTAGAAGTTTTTTTACCGATTATTTATGAACTGCTGCCTGTTATTTGAAAACTGCTACCTGAATTGCTACCAGCGCCAGCGCCTATCAAATGTCATGATACACATTTGATACATAATGTTAATTCTCCATAAGAAAGTAAGTTCCAAGTCACTTTCAGGTGGTGGCGGCAATTGTTTTATTAAACAGGAACAGTTTCTATTAAACGGGGGACGTGGGAGCAGGTTTTTTCAAACAGGAACAGTTTTTATTAAGCAGGGGCTGTTTTTATTAAGCAGACGCAGTTTCTATTAGAAAAGAGGAACAGTTTTATTGAACACAGAGCTGGGCATTAATTGAATTAAAATGCTTGAAAAAGTAATTGAAGCGTTTTCATTAATTGAATTAAAATATTTCAAATACTTTTGACATCTGGTCCTGATAATTGTTATTTCAATTACTTTATTGAAATGCTTGGTATTTGAAATAATTTTATGTTATTTCAATTAATTTTCACTATTTGAAATACTTTTGAGTAAATGAATCACTTTTGAGTAATTGAATTACTTTTGAGTAATTGAATTGCTTTTAAGTATTTCAATTACATTGAACAAAAAATAAAACATATTCATTGATTTATCAGAAAATCAAAACAGAAGAACCGGTCGGAAAGGTTAAATAACGTCAATATTGAAAAAAATAATAATTCAAAGTAGGTAATTCAATTACTTTAGAGTAGTTCAATTACTTCAGACTACTTTAGTCAATTATTTTGACTGCTTGAATTATCATTTATCATTTCAATTACTCTAAAGCAATTGAATTAGTCTAAGTAATTGAAATACTCTAAAGTAATTCAGTAATTCAAATAATTCAAGTAATTCAAATAATAATTCAAGCAGTCAAAGTAATTGAAATACTCTAAAGTAATTCAATTAGTAATTGCTCTGCAGCTTCAAATACTTATCTTTTTAATTGGTAATTGCCAATACTTTGTATATGAAGAGAAAAAGATAATTGATAATTTCCAATACTTTTGAAAGTAATTGAAGCTTGTTACTTGAATTACTTTTTTTAAGTAATTTGCCCAGCTCTGATTGAACAGGGAGAGCAGTTTTATTAAACAGGGGCAGTTTTTATTAAACAGGGGTAGTTTGATAGAAATAAATAAATAGTTAAAACTGACCCTCTGTTTAATAAAAGCTGTTCCTGTTTGATAAAAATTGCTCCCTTAATTAATTGCAATAATTGTAATTAATGTAATTATTAACTGTCATCGTTTAATGAAAACTGCCCCCTCTTGAGCCGCCTCCCATACTGAGCCCCTGTCAGACCGAGGGTAGGCAACCATACATACACATTAGGTATATCATGTTAATTCTCACTAAGAAAATGGCTTAGATCCGGCATAGTAACACAAGAATACATCTTTTCATTATATTTATAACACCTGTTACATAAGTTTTGGGAAAAATTTTAAATGTTCTCTGGCAAAAGTCCATCTACAACCTGGTTGGACAGCTGCCTAGACGAGATATAGTAAACTTGTTTCGCAGACAAATCAAAACTTTTGTTTCCTGGTTTATCATCATCTTATATGATTTGAATTGTGATTTATCAAATGATTTAAATGTTTTGTTTCTTGTTTGCCATCACCTTAATGTTTGTTATATGATTGTAATCGTGATTTATTTAAATTAAATGATTTAAATAATTTTAATCCTGGCTAATTTAGATATCTAGAACTTAAAAAAAAGAGGAAAATAGAAGAAAGTTGTGAGAAACTTTATTTACATGAAAAAATCGCTAAAGTACTGTAGATATTGGCAAACCGATTTATGAATAATTTGATAGCTATTTCTTATGTATGTTCAATTTCATTACTTTGCTTAAAAAAAACCTAAGTGTGTGATGCCAATGAAAACATTTAATTTACATACGAAGGATTTCATGTAAATAGCCGAGAATTACGTTTCAAATACTCTAAATTTTATAAGTAATAGAGCAGTTTTTTTTTTTAAATAACTGGCAGGCAAAGTACATCTTATTGTCAATAAATGATGACATGATGTAAGTTGAAAAGTATAGGTATGCGAGTTTTTAATTGTTAACAACTATTTAACTATTTAAATTGAATGTCTCTCTTCAATTGGTATATACACTGGTGACCAAATGTATTCGCGCACTAAAATAATAAGTCTCAACATGTTTCAGAACTTACGGAACGATGAATTTATACTGGTTTTACGATATTTTTATGACGCATCGGATTTAAATACATAAATTATCAAAGTTAGAGCAAAGATTATTGACCTTAGTTTAAAAACAAAGATGAATTAAAAAGATGATTTTATCTGATATTTCGTTGGAGGTAAAAAATAAGCGATCCCTTAATAATATTAATAATAATAATAAGCTTGAAACTTGTGTGTGCCGTAAAGATGCATGTTTTTTTTAATTGTATTCTTTTCGGACGAATACATTTGGACATCAGTATACATGAATTGTTTTCTATTGAATTTAAGTATGTATTTTAAAGTTTGTGTGTAAATCTCAAGTGACTTTATAATGTTTTGGATTTATTTACTTATACAACTTTGTGTAATTGAATTTCAGAATTTCAGTTTTTGCTATTTTATTTATTCAGTCCCATTCTTATTTCTTTCGTTGCTTTAAAGTTTCGCTTTACTTTTCAGACACCTTTAAACATTTTTTTCGCCACAAATGTCAGGCTTTTTGCACGTTCGGCGTGTTCTTTAATCTATTATTGCGGTTTCATTAGATTGAAACGTCACTTTACTGCGGCCGAGAAATGTAATTACGTACGTTTATTATATCAAAACATGCATAACTGCGGGCGATTTATGTCGCAAAGTGTACGTACAGAGAAGTATATTAGGCCGTATTTATTGCGATATAAGATTGTGAAAGCAACTCGGAACCGAATAGAAAATGAAGGTTACCGATTATTCACATTAGTTTTAAATGATTACTGATTAGGTACCTTATTACTTGTTGATTACAGTAAAAAATTAAAAATATGTGTATACAGGGTGTCCCGTGACGTAATGTCACCACTCCACCTACGTGATAATCAATTCAAACTAAGTAAAAAACTCTAATAATGTTTTGTTCTAAAGTAAACCCTTTCAAAAATACTGGGTCTTTAATGTTTAATTTTTAATTTTTTAAAATTTTAAAGTTCATCTAATCATTTATCCGTTCATCTAATCATTTATCCGTTCATCTAATGATCAATTCTAACTGCAAAATTCTGAAAATTACGAAACATCACATCATTGAAAAACGATTTGCTTTATTAGAGTTTTTTTTTTTTTAGTTTGAATTGATTATTAGGTGAACGGATAAATGATTAGATGAACTTTAAAATTTTAAAAACTAAAAAATTAAACGTCAAACACTCAGTATTTTTGAAACGGTTTACTTTAGAACAAAACTTTATTAGACTTTTTCACTTAGTTTGAATTGATTATCACGCAGGTGAAGTGGTGACATTACGTCACGGGACACCTGTATAATGTGTGCGATTTCGTTCTAAGGTGCCTCGCAGACATGCTTGGAAGTTGAAGTGATAGTATTTATCAAACAATAGTTTGATAAATACGTCAAATATCTCATCAAACATATCTGCAGTTTTGGAGACCAATTCAAAAACAGATTGCAAGTTTATATCGACTAATGATTTACTCTTAAAAAAAAATTAATAAAATTGCAACTAACGAGCGTCCAGGGGTATCGATTTAATCGAATGCGAATGTACATATATACATACATAAAATATTGCGGCATGCTTTGAGTGTACTAACGTATGAAAGTATAGTACTTTAATTAATTGTTTGTATAATACGTATGTGAAATTAGTTTCGCTGCTATTCGCAGCCACTAGTTGTGGCAATTGTCATTTACGTAATGGCAAATAAAATATATGTGCGTACATTCCGAGCGGGGGCGGAGGGATGCGATATTCACAATTATTTCACAATAAAACTGTTTTTGTGCGCTTTAATCGCAGCTTTCGATCTTCATTCTATTCAAATTTATTTCACACTATCAACTCGACTCGTATGTTACATGCACATAATTCTAATGAATAGCCGGTGATGTTAATGAATATAGTTTATTATCAGCGAAAACAATTAAATAGTTGGCGGTCGAGTAGAAAATTAATTAAATAAAAATAGCGATTACGTTTGCTCTTTTACGCACGCGTAACGGTAATTTCGAATTGAAAGATTAATTACGTGATTATTTTATCACTAGAAAAAATGTAACAGGCATATTTGCTTGGCCAAGAATTTTTATCGAATGTTTGTTGAAAGTGGTAACATAAATTGAATGTTTTCGATAGGTGTGTGTGTTTTTTTTATTAACTGAAACTCATGATTCACTCTTGGAATTAATCCAAATTTTTAAATAAGCACGTCAATTTTAATGCTTCACATATGATTCTGAAACTAGGTCAAGTTAAAAATATATTTTTTTTCTAACGGGTATTTACGAATTCAAGATTCGATTACAATTCGATCTACAATTACTTGACTTATTGATGACACTAATCAGTATTAACCAACACATTTCGCCCTCTAAATAAAAACTTATTAAAACCTCGCGCTCGGTTCTGTTTTTATAGAGGTCCCTTTCTTCGCGAACACTCATACAATTCTGTGCTCGCGTCGAAATCGAAACTTCTAGAATTATCGAGAGTCTAGAGGTCGTGACAATTTACCACCGTCACATGATATAACAGTATTATTGTTTCAAATGTTTTATTTTCCGTGGAATATATCAAATATGAATGGCCTGCTTTTATCATCTCTTCTAAGCCTTCGGCAGCATCGATCAGTTTCCTCCTCGACTATTAATTTTAATCACGTGGGGTCTGCCATAATATACTGCACTTCGCTTCTTGTATCCGCCTGGAAATTTATGTATTTGCGCTGTTACAACGAGATTTATGTAACTCGTTCAAGGTAGAAAACTTTATAAGGCTGAACTGAACTCGACTTACATCTTTTACGTTTTAAAACGGAAACTAATAGATTTTAAAAGCAATCCACATTATCGTTGCTTACGAAACTTAAACAATTTCTACACAGCGAGTGCTTTTACACAGGGTGAGGCAAAAAGATGCATTAAACATTAAATGGGTGTTTAATCACTTTAAATTACAAGGCAGGAATTTGGTTACAGGGTTTCAATTTGGCACCCATACAATGTTAAGATCTTTTTGCCCCACCCTGTAGAATGATAGCTAGTCTACTTTTTTGTTTTAATAATTGGCAGATGTAACCTGTAAGTGACAGTTCGATAGACACATTTTGATCATACCTTGTATAAATTTATAAATTATAGAAAATAATTTCTCTGTTAAAATTTTGTTTATAACATTCTTAGTAAGTAAACTCCTGAATAATTCGATTCGATTTTGAAGTGCCTCAGGACATCATTTTAGGACCTTTATTTGTGATACATAATTTTATTTACAATGGAGGAAACTCTTGTATTTCAATGAAATTATCCTACGTTGTGTGACTTGATTGTGCATTTAATTAATTAGGACCCATAATAATTACGACTGCCAACTGTGCATTTAGCGTCGTATTTTCAGCCAAGTTCACACATTTAAGAATAACCTCCGTATTTACAAAATAATTACATTTGTTTAATTGTTTAATTGTTCGATGACGAACGGTATTTTTTCCTGATACTCTTACCTCTAGAGGTGGAATCGTAATTAAGCTTCATGCAAAAGCATACCGTCGGAATGCTGAATATTTTAATTACTATTTTTGTTGCTTAGTAATTACATTATTATTAGTTACAGTTGCGGTTTTGTACCGGCGACTTTGAGAGGTATATAGCGTACCAGGAGATCATTGCCCAAGGTTTATTGTTAAATCAAACAGAAATTGTTTAAAAAATATATTTGCATCTTTTAGATTTCTGTGCAAGTAACGCATGCCTCCAACATTATATTTTAAGCCAAATAAGCATGAAACTTCCCTTGCATATTTGATAGTCACTAATTTGTTTGCTTTAATATTATGTTACGTATCCAATAATAAACTTAATTCGAGTTTCGACTAGAGAGTATAATACTTAAAGAGAAAAGTATACACTATTTTTTCCCAGGTTATCTTAAATTCCCACTCTAACAGTAGTACCAAAAGAACCTGTCATGTAATAGGATGCACGTCAAAGTAGAACCGAATAAACGGATGTGTACGAAATATTGAAAAACAATAGCACAGCAATTTCGGTGGTGAATAAATAGAACTTCTTGCATGCATATAACTTTCACATTTACATCTACGACCGTTCAAGACGAACACAAAGCTGCGGTTCTCGAACGCACGTTCCGCTGCCACTTTGTTTAATTGCATTTGTAGAAAAGTGGCGCGTGTGCTCACGTCATTTTCCATAAAGAACTGCTTCTTAATGCGAGCGCTTTAACGATTGCATCTGAGATAAGTTGATTGTTGTGTACAGTGCCTTGCTATTTTAATAACCCCCTTTCGCGAGACTTTCTTTTATGAATGAGAAAATCGACTTGTATGAATCGAATTTATATTACTGTTGTTGCACCTCTATTGTTTTACTTATATACCGTATATACGTGACACTTTATCAAAGTTGCAAGTAACATGTATTTAATTAGGTACGGTTAATTAACAGAGAGTGTAACAGTTATATATATTAAAAAAAAAACAGCAACTTCTTTTTATTTACAGTACGTCAACGGTAAAAATCTCTTATGACATAATTTCAAGCATGAACCAGGGGTATCGATGGAGTTGGGCGTGACTGTATATGTACACATGTTACTTATAAGTAAGATATAGGAGATACATTTTTTTGCTTGAATACTTTCGAATCATTTAGATGATAACTTGTTAATCCTTCAAGCGAAGCCTAGTTATTACACTAATAAAATGAAGACGTCAGAAAAGTAATTATGAAGGATAGGAAATTGCTTACTTGCTCCATCAGGAGCCGTAGATACCAAGTGATGTATGATTAAAAGCTCTGGTTTTTAATCAACATTGCTCGGGAAGTTAGTTATACGCAGCGATTTAAATATTGATGTTTGAGTTATATTATTAACTACGTACTTCAGCAGAGAGAGGTCAACTTTTTCAAAAAAAAATTAAATAATCATAGTTAACAACATATATAACAAAATATAAAAAGAAATGTTTCATAGTGCATATTACAACACTCGTTATACAATTCACACTCTACATATGTATGAAATCGGTCTTGTCAACCATAAATCACTCTTAACAATGCCTGTATGTAAAAACGTTGCATTTTATGTGTTGTTTCTCATTGCGTAATGAATTAGACGAGGTGAATTCAGTAAAGTGTGCTAAACATTGAACTGGAGACAAGCAGTCTTAAAAATGTTAGTGTGAGATAACGTTGAGCATGCAAGGAAAGAAAGGGTCATTGCCCCAAAAACCTCGATATCAAACTTGTGCACTACAGAAACCCCTAAAAACACCCACCCGGAATGAGTAAACATAAATTTCAGAGGGATGAATAAAAACTTTCCAGAAAAGGCTGTCACAGTAAGGAACGTGGTGGAATGAAACGACCGAGCGACGCGACGGAAGCTTTGGGTTGTTATGCTCCGCGTAATAAAAACGCACGCAATAAATTTTCATATATGGTTTTCGTGATTGTATAATCACGAAAACAATAGACCATTCCGGTTCTTACTGGAACCTACTTTCTTTTGCGCTCTTAATTTTGCGTGGCAAATCAATAATATCTATGTGTATGAATTAGTGACACGCAATTAACGATTACGTATAAAACGGCCTTAATGGTATTCATATGCGCAGCCTTCTTGCACAAAGGTTTCAAAATATCCAGACGTTTATACTGACGTAACCGTATCAATGCCCTGCGGTATGTTTAAAAATAAATGAACCGTGTCAAGATTTGTCCAGCCTTGAATTGGTGACAAAATTATTTCTGCTCGGAACTACTTGAAGCGGCGGGGTAATTATCGCGTAAGTATTGACACGTTAGGTGTTAATTAATTGTCATTCGTTATAAAAAGGAGGCTTAACTTGCATGCTTATCTTGTCGTGGTTTTTCCAGGAGTTATAGCTCATTAGTGAAAGTCCTTGTGGGAGAGCATTACATCGAACGGACAGGTTTGCGTCCTCTCTTGTTGATGTAGAATTGGAAAAGAAAATGAAGAGTAAAAGTTGCTCTGGCTTTATAAAAAGGACACTCCGAGCACGTGGAGTTATAAATAAAAATGTTACTACTATATTCATTCTAAACCTATTTCTCGATTCCACGACGAAGACGCAAATTTGTCCAGAATGAAATAGTTGTACAAATTGAATATAAAGTAAGGAACGTCGATGATAGAGCCGTTGTTAAAAATTTAACGAAAAAAAATTCAAATGGAAGTTAAAACATATTTGAAACATTTTTTATGTATAATGAAAATTATTAAAAAAGTATTCCCCAAGTACTATATTTCAGGAACGCAAACAAAATTCTTGAAATTCGTACAATGATTGCTTATCTGCAGCAAAAAATTCCTGCGATTTCAAACACATTTTGCTGCTATTCCATGGAGAAATAAAAAGTGAAGCTTTTTTTAATCATCAATCAAATTGTAAATTTCATTTTGAATTTCGATTAATTGAAACCGATTTAAAGAAACCGAGGGTTATAATTATTGTAAAGTGGGCCACTTCGAAATTTTTGTAAAACATTTTTGGAATTGGATCACGAAAAAAAACTACTAATTTTTGGTTTGTATTAATGTAACCTTTAGCTTTAACCCATATGCTGTAATTAATTTGTTGTCGGCTAACGTATTAAATTATTAAATCGTTTGTAGCCACTGGCTAGTACTGTTAAGGCCTCTTTGGACTATTCTATTTCTTGTACAAGATTTAGTTGATTTTCTAAAAAAAAAAAAAAATTGAACAAGAAATTTTGTGCCGTAGATACGGTTTGGCGATAGAGTACGTTCTATTTTTCCAGATAGTTTTTGATACAATTTATTGGATAAATTAAATCGTTTAAGAAGTAAACCAAATGTTGTGCAAGAAACAGGACAGTGTATAACGACCTTTAGTTGTGTTTTTAATTCGCATCTTATGTGTATATTTTTACGCTTCTACTTTATGCGCTTTCTTGACTCAATCTCTGTCCTTCGTACAAATCCGCGTTGCATTAGCATTATTCAAATAGCAACAACGAAATGGTATCCAATTGCTGTCATAGTTACTGTTCTTTCATATTAATTTTAATATTTTTCTCAAATAGTATTTTTTGAGTAAATATTTTAGTTTACGTTATATGAAAATAAGAGCCAAGTTTTAATATTAAATTTTAAAAAAATTAACCTTGAATTTGACGTTCATAGAGTAATTCTCTTTTAACTTTCGCTGTCTTATTATTATTTAAAGACTAGATAGTTCTAGGATTTTAAAAATAGAACTTGAAATCGCATTAAAAGCGCATATACAGATTGAAGACTTTGACTTTAGTCAGTGGTGGTTTCATGGAGAGAGCAACAAAGAGCATGTGATTCGCAATATGTTAAAAAGAAAAAGCATTCTTAAAGAGAGCAGTGGGCACAATGTGGTGGGAATTACGAGTTACAGCAAACATTGTAGATGTGCGAGTAGAGTGGATTATAATAAGCGCGTGTGGACACAAAAAAATTAAAATTATAATTACGTTAATTTATTTAATAGCAGAAAAATTATTCTTGCTCGAATTAAAACGCGTTTATAAAATAAAGTTAATTTCGTAAATATCATAAATAAAAATAAATTCCCTAAATAGCATAAAATTTGAGTTTTTCTTGCGATATTAAGCAGACATTTTATTGTTTTTTTTTAATCCAACAAATATTCATCGTTGCCTTAGCTTAGATGCGACTGCAACAATGTGCAGTCTGATCAGGATTTCCTCACTTACAGCAAAGCAATCACGCTACGCACACTACACCCACCTTTTTCCATCAATCGCATACGCTTGGCCCTAGTCACTATTCATAATGATTAAAGTTAATGTCTTTAAACGGACCAATGCCAATAATAAAAGTGAAATGTCACGCATAATGGCAAAATAGTTCAGAGTTCCACTGGAAAATTATTCCCAGGCCAGTGACAATCTTGTACCTCGGTGTAATGAACCGTCGCCATCGGATCATTCTACCGAGGTGCAAAATTTTTAGTGCGCCCCTTTTCTAATACGACCAACGCAGTGCTCAAAATATAAATGGAGGATTAATTTTTAAAATTGGGAGGGCCATCGAAAACGAAACAGACTGAATACCTTCCAGGAAAATGTTTGTTTGAAAAAACGCTAAACTACGTCGATTTTCAATCCAAGGGAGGCACTTTTCTATCCTGTACCCAACTGTCATAAGTCTTCTTACTCCTTCCCTTCCAATAACCAATAAAATTTAAATAGGGAATATACCATGAGTGGCATACTATTGAGAAGAGAATTTAGTAATATGAATTCCTCAGAATTCGATCTTAACCTCATCTTGCGAGGAAAGAAGAATTATAATCCAGTGTGACAGCTCATGTGAAGGCAAAAAAATATGGATTGTCGAAAGATTACTTCATTAATCCTTTTTTTTAATCAATACTACTTCTCAGATATTTTCTAAATTAATTTTAATTTTGAAAATGATCTCTGTACAGTGGCAGTTACTGGTAGAGTAAGCAGTAGATGTTAGATACTGGAAGACTTGAGAAATGGAGCATTGTCGGAAATCAACATTTTCCCAACAACTTTCACTTACATTTTTTTTAATTATTTGATCCCTAGCTTTAATCTAAAAATCTTGATAAACACAGAATTTGTTCTTGCATACCGATTGTTTTATTGAATCTTAAAAAATGGTAAAGACTTGTCAGAAGTGACATATTATAAAAAGTGAGCAAATAAAAATCAGATTAGAGCAGGCGGTGCAAAGAAAATGTATGTCTGTGATTAACTGAATTAATTAATGTAATACATTCATGGACTGTCAAATTTATTGACTTTTTATTTAATCACAGACACATTTTCTTTGCACCGCCTGCTCTAATCTGATTTTTATTTGCTTACAGGTTATATTAAAAAAAAAAAAAACTAGGACGCAAAAATTGATTATTCATTAAGAAACGCCTATATCTTCTCGGATAGTCGGAGGATTTAAAATAGTGTGCACAAAAAGAGAGTAGAAGAAATACATACACGTTTTCAATTCAAAATGAAACATATGGTTTCTTGAGTTAAGGCCGTTTACACTACCCTATTTCTTGTACAAGATTTGGTTTAATTTCCTAAACAATTTGCTTTATATAAGAAATTGTATGCAAATTAAATTGAATCGGAAACTATCTGAAAAAGTAGAACGTGTTCTATCTCCAGACCATATCTGCAGCAACGAAATTTCTTGTTCCAAATATTTATTATATAAATTGAACCAAATCTTGTACAAGAAAAGGGGGGATATACTAAAGGTCAGTTGTACAATTCCAGCTTAACTTTAAGCCAAAACATAAACCCTTAACAACAATTGTTAAAATAATCGTTGTTATGGGTTTAAGCTTCTGCTTAAGTTAAGCCTGGAATTGTACAACTATTCACCAAGCGTTTGAACTGTTTAATTAGACTTATTTTTACACGATACTTAAGTTAAAACTGCCCAAGTTTACTTATTATACAGGGTGATTTATAACATGTGCGAGAAACTTTAAGGGCTTTTTCTCCGAGTAATTTGCGTCAAGAACGTTCATATGAACATATGTACAGGGTGTAATATTTAACCGGGTCTATTCAATAACGCTGTTCCTATTGAATTTATGGAAAAATGTTTTATACAAAACTATCATCTTTTCAAGGTTCGCATAATTTAAAATCATTTTGAAATATACAGGGTGTCTCAATTTGGCTGTACGATGTGTAACTTCGTTATTTTAAATGGAACACTCTATGTTTTATAACGAATTTGAGCTTGTTAGGTTATTTTAGGGTAAGTTTGATAAAGTATTTATTAATCATATTTGGAACAACAAAATAATTCTAAGATGTCTTGTAATTTTAATTGACACGTTAAAATGCAGGAATTATTAAATAATATTAAATATCTGCTCAACCGTCAGTAATTGGTATAGGGAAGTGTATAGCCAATTGAAAGATAACTTTATGAGGCATCTAACGACGACATAAAAATAATACCGTTCCATTTAAAAAACAAAAGTTGTTGCTCTTCAATTGATGTCAAAATGGAAATAGCTTTACTGGATCCCTGTTTAATGAATAGTAAATTTTGTAACTGCTGTAGATACCTTCAACTTAGCTTGTAACAATACTACAATATTTGCTTTCTAACTTTATTCGTTAATGAATTCGTTAATTATAAAAATTACATTTGATTTTTACGAAAACCATAAATAAAGCCTGATATCTTAAAAACCATAGGACTTAGGTGCAGGGAACCCTTATTAAACTTATCCTAAAATAACCTGATAAACTCAAATTCATTATAAAATATAGGGTGTTCCCTTTAAAATAACGAAGTTACATTTTTCCATATATTCAATAGGAACAGCGTTATTGAATAGACCCGGTTAAATATTTCACCCTGTACATATGCTCATATGAACGTTTTTGACGCAAATTACTTGGAGAATAAGCCCTTAAAGTTTCTCGCACATGTTATGAATCACCCTGTATATTATTATTAAAATTAATAAACAATTTAAGTAGCGACATCTTGCAATCGCTTTTTGACCTAACATCGCAGTAGGATTGACAAATTGAAGCTAGTTCGCCACATAATAAGTCATCCCATGCGAGGCGGCCATGCTTGCTGTCAAAGCATATGAGAAATTTAGAAAAATTTTGTGCAAATCGGTTTTGATTACAGCGGATTCCTCGAGCATGCTCTGTACAGCTGTTTCAGGCCTAGTTGGGCCTTCGTCAGCAGAACCGCATGGGATGACTTATTATGTGGCGAACTAGCTTCAATTTGTCAATCCTGCTGCGATGTTAGGTCAAAAAGCGATTGCAAGATGTCGCTACTTAAATTGTTTATTACTTTCACATCGCAAGGGCGAATAACCTGGACAGATCGGTTTGGTTTGCAGTGGATTTCTCGAGCTACGGTTCTGCTGACGAAGGCCCAACTAGGCCTAAAACAGCTGTACAGAGCATGCTCGAGGAATCTGCTGTAATCAAAACCGATTTGCACAAAATTTTTCTAAATAAAAATTAATATTTAAAAACTCCTTCTTACCAACTTTGATAACCGATTAAAGTTATGAAAATTGTAACAAAGCAAAGGGTGAAAATAAGTATTTTTATCAATTTCGATTTTTTAAGATTGTTTTTGTTTGCATTTTCTTGGCTAACATATTCTTAAATATTTTAAAGTTTATTTATCTTTTAGACATAGAAACTTTAACGTTTTAAAATAATAAATATTTTAGGTCTCCAAAACCAAACCATTTTGCAGTATGTAGTCAAAGAATGAAAAATATTTTATACAATTTACAACGGATTGATTTTTTATTTCTATTTTAAATGAAATAACGTTTTAAAAATAGACAAAATTTAATTTATCAATCAATTAGTAGTACAAAGCAATTGCTTCGTAATAAACAAACATTTCTAAGGAGATAATCAATAAAATCCAGGAAAATATTAGATAATGTTAAATAATAAATATTGTTTTGCGAAACATATTTTGCTTGATTGTCAAGATAAAATGCCTGACGATTTACTATGTAGTTACTACAAGTCATGCTTTTAAGTTAAAAATAGTCGTAAATGGTAAGAGGCAATGTACAGTGGCGTTCGTCTAAAATGATAATCCTTAATAGATAATTTGTAACTCTAATTGACAAAATGCAAAGAAAGGCTTGAACTGGCCAAATGATGTGTCATTTTAAAAGTTTGTCTGCCAACTTCAATAACGGGAGTATCGATTTTATCAAGCGATTTTATCTCACATTAGTTATTTCGGATCTGAGAAAATATCATTACTACCTTATCTGTATTATTCTATTTTAAGTAAAATAAGCGACGTATCTGTAATAGTATATAGTATAGTACTTTACAACTCGAGTTTTGTATTATACTTTACCTACGATCACAAAAATTACCTTATGATTCAAGTTCAAAATAATCAGCATTGACAGTTGCAATTTCGACGACTGTCAGTCAAATGTGATGCAGCTACGTAGATCTAACTGCAAGCGTGCGTAATGTCCTAGTTGTGCGGTATTGTTACTTTACGTACGACAGTTTGTAAACACCCACTTACTTAATTTATGCGTTGTACGAAATTCGTCATTTATAGTAGTGGTCGTAGATAAAGTATTTTTTTGTCTTAAAGTGAATAGTTTTTTGATTTGATATTTAACGTAGTTTCTTTCCTTTTGCAGGACGAAGACGATCGCTAAACACACTTCAACACAAGTCACCGCCGCCGTGGACTATATTAGCCTTAGTTGTAGTTACTTCGTTATTTAGTGTAGTCGGTAAGTACCAATAAATATTTTTCTTACTTTAACTAGCGAGTGATTGAAAACATTAAAAGATTTAACGCAGTTAATAGAGAATGTAAAAGCAAGGGCAACATCTAGCGTTGGGCTAGCCACTCGGGCCCAAAAAGATTCATAATTTGTTCATTTTAATGCGCTATAATACGACTCTGTCTTTCTCGCCATGTAGAAATAGCGTTCCAAAATTACTTATCTCTTAAGTCATTCTAATTTAGGCATAACATCCCAAAAGTGCATGCTATAGTTGTACCATCGTTTTTAAGTTCAGGCCATCTCATCTTTCTCTTCTAATTTAAAATTAGTGTATTTTCAACAGACTATTTAATCTTGATCCTCCATCTTTAAGAGTTCAGTCTCTTTTTTTAAGCCGATCTTTCTAATTGGTTTATGTAGATGTTTAGGTATTTCTTTGCAACCCTTTTCGCGTGGATTAATATTGATCATTCTTTCTAATGTGGCACGCAGATTTCGATTAGCACATCCACAGTACTTGATAGTGACAAATGACTGGCACTTTATTGTGTCTGGCGACGCCTAATCACGAGAATTCCGTCTCTGGACAGATGCCAAGGCGGCGTCTAGGGCGTCATGTGCTATTTATGCATTTCCGATAGAGTTGTTCGTTCTTCCTGTTCATTAATAATGAAAAATAGACGCGTGAAGGTAAACCGACGATTTTTTATGCATTCTTTATGCGCGACTATACTAATGTTGAACGGAGTACGTAATATTACGCGGTGGTTCCTTAAATAAACGGCGGTTATTTTTGGCCGTCATTAAGAGTTCAGCGGTTTTTTTTTCTCGTCTATTTTCTGCTTGAACAAATTATCTTTGAAATTAGTAACAGTTTGATCGTTTAATTTCCGTTTCGTCACTGAATTATTTTTGTTCGCATTAAGAACGATTCTTTCTTAACCGCAATAATAATTCATCGGGGGATGAAGTCGATCGGGGTATATTGGGTGTCATGTTATTTACGAAGCGGCCCCGTTTACATGCAATCTAGTTTACGGCATGAATTTAACGCGGAATGCTTGCGTTTGTGGTCCGCACTTTTTGTAAGGATTCAGGGCGCATTGTATTTCCTCACCGGTCGCGTATATAGGGTGATTGAACAATTACATCATCGCACGCCCAGTCGAGTACTTTGTTTACTTATTATTTCGGGCTCCTTTAATTTTCGACGATAGCACGACAATGAATTTAAATTGCCCTCTTTTGGCTTTGTTCGCGGCTTAATGCAATGCCGTTCACGCACGATAAAGAGATCTCTGATAACGACTTTCTTAATAACGCAGACGTGCTGCTGGTATGCATTGAATCTTGATAATTACTGGCTAAGGAATTGCGTTATTATTTTTAGATATTTTGCAGTGCTCCTTAAGATTTTTAAAAATTTTTTGTGTGGGAGTATTGGGCAGTCAAATGTGTCTGGGGTTTTCAGGTCTTTTTTTTTAGAAAATATATTGTTATGTTTTTGACAGAACCTTCGCTCTATTTTTAAGACAATATTCAAAATTTTTTCGAAATAACATAGATTTTTTTTTATCAAGTAGTATACCAGGTATAACCCCAAACTTCAAAACTCTATAATATACAATAAGAACCACGTATTACAACTTCAATAAAATCATCTGTTTCTTTTTAAGTTCCAGTCTGTATAGTAGTGCGTGTATCAACATTTCTTCAGTTTCTTCGACCACGTTCTCTAAGTACGAGAGGATTAACGCACCTAATTGAATACGGTGACCGTTAACCGTAGTTAACCTTACGAGCTCTTGCTAATTTACTCACTCCTGTGGAATAGATAAGAGCCTCCCGCTGCTTGCAGACTTCCTGATCGCTTTTTCTGTCACTGGTGCTTCTTGAACTATGAGAACCATGCGAACAGAAGATCGCGGGCTTGATTCTTACTAATTAGTACAATAAAGACTTAAATGGAATGGTCGCAGGCATCGCTGATTTCTCTACGTCAAACAAATAAATAATTGGATAAATCTTTAAGCTCGCGAGCGTGCATGTGAAAAGATTATGCAAATTCTCGCTTTATTATATTATATTCTGAAAGGCAATTAATTATTTGCTGAGACATTTTGTGTCACGCTGTGGAAAGTGTTAGTTGCGCATTCTCAATGGAGCTGGAAGAAATTCGGTTGTTTATTAAACGAGCTGAATTTTATTGTTAAATCATCGTGAGATAAAAGTGCAAGAGACTAACTATACTTTGAAAATATACCTTACGTTTCACTGTTTCGTGAAAAGTGCAAACATTTTGAAATGGCAAATATAAACATAAACTAAACTATTTTTATCTAAACTGCATACATCTGTTACAGTTGTACTTAAAATCCCTATTCAAGCTATTTTAAGCAGAGACTATCGAATTTGGACGTGGTCGTCGCGAATAGATCTGTTTGAATCCGCAAATTCAAGTTCACTGACACTAAACGAATTCCGTGTCGAATCGTAGTTACAGATAAGATCCAAAACCCAGCAAATAAATTTGCTTGTTTTTGGTATTGCGAACCGACCGAGAATGAACCCTCCGGCCTTGTTTACTTGCGAGATAAAAGGGAATGTTTGGACATTTGGAATTAAATTCGTTGGCACTGTTACGAACGAGCTAGACTAATAAATTTGCGTTTTTTTTGGATTTGCCAGAGCAAAGTTACTTCTTTAAAAATATTTATTGCAATTGACGCTGTCTGCTCTCCTCAGTATAATCTTGAAAGGAAATAATGCATTACTAGTCTATGATTAGCATATTGATGCAATTATAAACATAAAACCTAAGAATGTGGGCAAATAATTGCGATTAAATTGTCGATTGGTATACTGGTATTCCGTTTAAATGGTTAATTTCCGATTAATTATATGTATTTACTGTAGTACGCTATGGATGTACGCTAATAACTAAAGATTAGATTATACAGAGCGATCAACGACGTTTGAAGGTCATGTGGTTACGTTACGTTACATTACTTAAAGGCCAATCTTGATGAGTGAGAATGACCTCTACATCCATATCATCTTCAATCAATTTTCTTCAATAAATTGAAAGTTGCTATAGAGCCAATCCATATTGTCAACTTTTTCAAAAAGCTTACGAAGAAATCGATTTTTTTATTTTTTTGACAAAACAAATCTCGATTCTGATTAAAAAAATCAAAAGTGCAGGCAGTAACAGTGGTTAATGAATCGCAAAGTTGATGGACTTAAGGAGAAAAAAAATTACAACTGTAGCAGCTATATCAAATCAAATCATTTATTGATGCTAATACATACACATGTTTGATCATTGATCATAACCTATTTTTGGAAAAATTGTAATTTGCAAAATACACGGCGTCTCTTTTTATTTTACTTGGAAAGTAGTATTGCCAAATGACAAATCGAGTATAAGAACACATTATATTACAGCGTACCTCAAGGCAGCATGCTGGGACCCACATCATTCGTAATTTTAGCATCGTTGGCAATGTGTTTCTGAACCGAGTTAAAGTTTATCTAAATCAAGAACTCTTTCGAATATACTTTTAAAGTAGAAAAATAGACAATAGAAAGTAGTGTTTCTATTAGAGTGTACCTCAAGGTAGCATGTTAGAACTTCGCAGTTTCCATTCACAAGTGAGACATTGTTAGAAACAAACCCTTGATCGTCGTTTAAATCCTGTTTTTACCGTACGTTTTGTGTGCTGTTGAATCGTCACATTTTCTTCAGTTAAATATTAGATTCCTCACGCGACCACACATTTTTAAATGCGCTGGATTTACCATAAATTAAGTTTTATACTAAAGTTATTTATACAGCTAATAATAGAAATAAAAATTTCTAGACTTACAGAAATTTTAATACCTTTGTAATTTTGTGTTCGAAATTGTACGTAATTATTTTCAAGAAAGCGTTCGCATTTTATTATTTTCAACATTGTATAAATACTTGCAGCAAGAGAAAAACTAGCCTAGACTCTGAGGTTCCGGTAAACGCGCCCGAGTGTATTATCAGTCTTAGTCTGCCCCAATGTATTAATACGATAATTAATTATGTATGATTCGGATACGGTCAACGACTACGCCGAGTCTAATCGACAATACCTCTCAGTTTACGAAGCTGTTTGAGTGGACGGACTCACGTAATACCCGAGATACCGCTTGCTATCCCTACCCACAGTCCGTGTAAACGCGAACCTTAAAGTACGTTTTTCTTGTGGGGGACAACAGCGAAAGTCGATGGCATCGATGTCTGGCAGTCGTGTCGATTGCTCTATTTCATTTAACAATTGCGCCAAATCTAATGCACAATATTGTGGTGTAAGTGGACGGATTCACATAATATCTAGATATGCTATCCATATTCACACTTCAACAACGAAAATCGATGACTTCGATGACTGACAGTCGTGTTCAGTCTGTTACATTAAAGCCCCAACGCCAACCTCCATTTCCGACCGCCGCTGCTGGTTTCCATGAAAACATTCAATTATTTATTAATTAAAATTATTTACATCCATTAAAATAAATAAGAAGCAAAGCAGTAGTCTAAGAAAAAGAAACCCCCAAATGGAAGGAATCGCTTATTACATGATCCATTAGGTAGTTACGTACTGCATTAGAAATAGTTTGGTGTAATAGTAATGATCGCCGGCTTGATATACGAAGATGAGGTGAAATTCTAGAGTTCCTAGACATTGAATATTATTATATCTCGCATGTGATTTCTCTCTAAGAATACATACGCTTTTCCATCTTGGAATTTTTTCTTACATCATGTTTTAGATGTTCTACAATTGTCTAAACGATTGGTGCTAAATGTAACGGATTCAATGAAATTTTGCTTCAAACTCAACAAAATTGGCAGAAATGGAAATTATTTGGTGATCAAACTTTAAACCGTGCAGTAGTTTCAAACAAGGTTGAAAATCTACTGAAGACTATATAAAATTCGTAAAACCATGATCATTTAGAGAAGGTGACTGAGGGATACCGTGAGGTGTAAACGGCGTGAAAGGTGAGAAAGCAAAAACTAGTTGTTGAACTATGGTAATGAGCCACTGTGAGACAGTTAGGAGCGATCAAGAACATGATAACCGTCTCTTCAGTTCCATATCGCTAGATCTTATCCCCTATGACATACTTTTCTTTACTAAAATGAGATTCACCTTGAGAGAGCGTTGTTTTGACTCCATTGATGAGATCCAATTGGAATTTATGACGCCAGCAGACTTCGAAATTTAGGGAAACCATTTGTAATGAAGAAGGCAGACCATTTAAAGGAGGAAAATGAGGTGCAAACGGGTTGAGAGAGGTAAAAGAGCAAGGATTGATTGTTGTCCGTGATAATGAGCCATTGGGAACCAGTCCTAGCAATCAAGAACTTCTGTCCTCTATCTCACCTTTCGTCAGACCTTATTCTCCAGAATTTTTTGTTTTTCTAAAATGACATTTCCAATGGAAGAGTGTAAACTTCGAAAGCGCTTCCGAAGGTCGTGAACCAGTTTGCAATGGTAGAAGCTAGACCGCTTAGAAACTGCCGAAGGACATTGCGAGGTACAAATAGCTTGAGATGTGGAAGAGCTGTTGTTACACCATGATGATCCCTAACAAACAAGAACACGATATTGCCAAACCTTATCCCTTGTGACTTCTTTCCTAAAATCAGATTCCAGTTGGAAGAGTGTCGTTTTGTGTCCTTGAAAAGATCCAATTGGAATTTGTGACGCAAACAGACTTCAACGATTGCTTCCAAATTTCGTGAAACCATTTGTAATGAAGAAGGCAGGCCATTTAGAAGAGAGAGCTTAGGGAAATTGAGAAATAGAAATAGCTTAAGAGATGGAAAAACAATGTCTGATGTTACACTACGATATTGAGCCATGGTGAGCCAATTCCTAGCGAACAAAAGCGTGATTATCGTCCCCTACCTCCTCATATCTCGTAGCCTTATCCCCCGTGACTTTCTTCTTTCCTAAAATGTAATTCCAGTTAAAAGAGTGTCGCTTTGAATCCAATGAAGAGACCAATTGGAATTTCTGACGCCAGCAAATTTCGATGAGTGCTTCCAATCATGGCAAAATCATATTGGAGTTGTTGTGTATAAGCGTAAGGTGGCTACTTTGAAGGAGAAATTGAGAAGTATCAACAGTTTTCAAACATGCTAAGGCCATCAGACTTCGAAGATTTTTCTTCCACATCTGAGAAAATCGTTAAAATCGTTAAAAGCAAATTTCGATGAGTGCTTCGAATCATGGCAAAATCATATTGGAGTTGTTGTGTATAAGCGTAAGGTGGCTACTTTGAAGGAGAAATTGAGAAGTATCAACAGTTTTCAAACATGCTAAGGCCATCAGACTTCGAAGATTTTTCTTCCACCTCTGAGAAAATCGTTAAAATCGTTGTGTATTAATGTACGGTGACTTCTTTGAAGGCTTTTATAGAAATGAAGATCTAGCCAAAAGAGGTCCAAACACGCTGACGACGACAGACTGCGAGGAAAACTTCAAATCGTGGGTAAAATGCTGAAATTGTTATATACAAGCGGAAGGAATTACTTGGAAACAAAGCAGAAGAGATCAAAGTGGAATCTGAACAACTTTAAAACATCCTGATGCCAACGCCAGTTGACTTTAGAAATGCTTCCAATTTTGATGTTTTTATTGTTTACGAACGGAAAGAAATTAAGAGCTAACCAAAAGAGCTGACACCAGTAGAATTGGAGGAGTGAACTAACGACAAAAGATCTTAGTGAAATCTTAACACCTTTCAAACATGCTAACGCCATCAGAATTGAAGGAGTGCTTCCAATTTTGAGAATGTCGTCGAAATTGTAATGTACAAACGTAAGGTGACTGACTACTTTGAAGGCATCTGTGGGAATTAAGAGCTATGCAGAACAGATACAAGCAGAATCAAATAAGTGGACGCTAGTAGAATTTGCGAAAAGCTTCCAATCGCGAGAGGTTTTTACTAGAATTATTACATTCAAGAGCTAATTAAAATCTCCGAACTTTTGGATTACACCTCGTATAGGTCTTTCAATTTTTTTTAGAAAGTACATACTCTTAGTTTGGGGAATTAAGAATTTAACAATTTTCAACTTACTTAAATATAGTAAAAATTTGGCCATGATTTTAAGAGACTACGTAGTCTGTTAATATATTTTCTACATCGTCCTAGTTTTCAAAATTATTTATAAATTTGCTTTGTTATGTAATTACATACGTTTGTTATTATATTAAACAGATATGCACATGATGTGTGTGTGTGTTGATGTAACATGAAGGCATAATTATCCAAGACTACAGGTGTTGTTACTTACACAGTCGTTGAGTGACTTAACGCAAGTTCAATAAAATAAATTCGAATCAATTTCGTAATTAGGTCTCGGTTTTAATTTATGGAAATGAATTTACTTACTTCAGACTTTGTAATTAAATTAGTTTCACTTCTATTGTGAAAAGTCAACTGAACTTTTCGCGCAAGGACTTTATACACTGTTCTTTCCGTTTTAACATGTTTATTTATAAGTCATGTTTATTTATATGTGACGTACAAGGAAAAATTCCTTGATAATTACACATTAATTGTTCCTGTATACGAGGTACAGTTGCATTTCGTATCTTCACTATTTTTAAAGTTTTAATTGAAGCAAACTCTGTTGCAGTATTCGCGTTCGTGCAGACTGTTGCGGAAGTTATTTCTACATGCAAAATTTTTAGCACCGCATATTTTCGCATGAAAAATGCATACTTCGAAGTTAACTATTTTATTTTAATTATTAGTAAATTATATGCAGTTTCGCTGCCGGATACACTTTCCGTGCGTTGTACCTTATCAAATTGTTTATCTGCGATTTGTAATTGGGGAAATTTGCAATCTGGAATGTGTTTATATTAATTTATTGCAAGCGGGCAATATCCAATAATGACCATTGAGTTTTTTTTTTCTTTTGATGTGTCGCACGGTCATATGTATGCTAATTATACCCCACGCCTTTCAAATAAACTGGTAATTTTAATGGCACATTTTTAGCACATTCAACTTTGTAACGTGTAAGTAGAATTTCCTGCATTAGTTTTGTATTTTTTCTTTTTAAGTAAAGCATTTGAAAGTAAATTTTTTAAATCGAATCAATCTTTACAGGTGAATGTAATAGAAAGACAAAGAATTTATAAAAGATATGGCAAGCCTGGAATAGTCAAATTTCTACTCAAATTCATCTTTCGGGTTGTTGTCTTTTATTACTTTTTTAAATTAAAATCAAATTTTTAGTTTTTGTACTTCACTTTCTTAATTATCTGCGTTCTCTTCTACATTATCAATGTTGAGACTTTTCAGTTGGATTGTAGGCTATATGGGTTTTCGAAAATCTTCCGATCCTTTATAGTCTTTAGCAAATTGAGTCACACTTTTCCAACACTTTGCTTTTTCTCTAATCTGGGTTCTTCACAGCGTACCCTTATCCCTTATTCGTTTCTTCTCTTTTATCAATGTAGGGTGTTTCCTCTTTTCCTCTTTGATCTGAGATCTTCGCCTTATCCTTCTTCTTCGCCTTTTCATCTATTTCATGAGTGGTGAATACTTAGAGTTTGAGTCCAATTCGTCTTTATCCTCAGTCTTTTCAAATCACTTCCTTTTTCGTAAGTTCTTTTCGATTCCTATTAATCTTTTTGACCTTCTTCGCTTCCCATAGTCCCACATCCTTCTCCTGTGTCCAAACCAAATCAGCTGAGATTTTTTTAATGATTTTCAACTTTAGTCTCTTACATTTGTTTTGTTAATTCTATTGGCCAGATCTATTGAGGCCCCTCTGCGGGCAATTTTAGATGAATGAGGGGGGATAGACTGTTCAACCTGTTCGTCTTTTTGTCCTTCGCTTCCTATAATCCCATGGAAATTCCTATGTCAGGCATTCTGACGTGCACTCGATTTCCGTAGAGAAATTTAAATATTCTCTAGTTTTTTTTTTTTTTTCATTTATGAAGGTCTTCAATTACGCATCATAAATTTGATTGGCGAACAAAATTATGTTGCTTCCGCCTTTCCATCGAACCTATCTGCTTGATATACTTTGCCACCATTCTGCCATTTAATCTATCTTCCTCGAGGTCTCAATAATTGTCGTCGTGTTTATAACTCGTGTCTAAATAAAAACCTGGTCAAGTAGGCTACATTTACTAATTCTGCTATGTAAATGCAATGGAAAAATTCTCGATCACAACCCACTTGACCAGGTTTTTATTTAGACGCTCGTTACTTGACAAGGTTTTCTTTTCTCTCCTTAATAGGAGGTTGCAAGTGTGATCTTTTTAACGGATTTTGCAGTACTAACGAATAGTAGAGGAACCAATATGCTACCCTGGCGCACTCTTGCCTGTGTTATAAACCAATCTTTTAAATCCATCTATAATCTTTCAGATTATTCATGAACTTCTGTTTTTCTCTTTTGCCATTGTTGTATATTATTCTTCTATCATTCTATCAAACTGTTGTGTTCCTTGAGTTCTTTGCTATCAACATGATTTTCTCCATCTTATACTTCATAAGGTCTTCTTTCCTCATTTAATATTACACAATGAAGCGGGTTCCAAATATTACTTTTTAATGGATTGTGCAGTAGTAATGAAAAGCAGAGGACCTAATATAGTACCTTAACGTACTCTTGTCTTTGTCGTAAATCTCTTCATATATCCATTGATAGCCTTTTTCTGTGCTTTTCCCTTTTGCCATTACTATCCATTGTTTTTTCCTATCAACTGTTTCTTTTGTAATTTAACATATTTGTATTCAACGAGAATATCTACGGTAAAGATATACGGTAAAATATTTGTAACCTTTATGTGTGCTATACGCATTTCATCTTGCGAATTCTTGGTACTAAACCGAGCCTAACTCATCTTGAAGTTAAGAGGAAAAGCAAACACAAATCGTGCTGCTTTTATTACATAAATCTCTTCGTTTCTGTCTCGAAATAATATAAAATATCGCCAGACGCGGCGTGAAAATAGAAAGTAATAAAATGTGGGGAGACTTCTAAATGGAAGTCCTCCGCGCGCCTGATATGTAATTTAAGCAAATAACGCCGTAAGAAAACGCGCTCTCGAAAAATAAATACCGTGACAAACTTGTAATTAGTGAAATGCATGTGGTCCGGCGCAGTGTTGAGTGCATCAGACTCGCGTTAGGAATGACGACGGTCTAGACGTCTGCGACCTTGCCTGAAATAACCGCGACGCCGGAAGAGCTCCGGCCTCGGTCCGGCATCGGCATTCCCGCTTGGTTTTTCTCTACCCATTTCCACCAACCCTATTGACTATTAAGACACTCACCCCAAGACTTTCCACTTTACTTTTTCTTTTTCCTCTCAGGTCACCATGACACACCGGAAACTGTTGCTATTGATCACAATTGCTTTTCCCTTTAGTTTCGACTAGTTTACTGTTTGTATATGAAACAGATCACTAGTAAATCCTAGTAGTAATTTATTTAAGTTCTCATCGTTTGAGTGTTTAAACAATTTCCTTAAAAGCCTCAAGAAAGGTTTGATTTCTGAACACCCTGTAGAATGAAAAATAATTTTAGAGTGTAGGTCTTGAATCATTAGAAAAAAAATCACCCTTTCGTTGGACACCCTTCCCATATTTTTGGGTGCAATTCGTACTTGGTGGGCCATCACATAAAATATAAAATTTCAATGACCAGAGAACAAAAAAATCTTTATTTTGGTGCACCTTATATATGTAAATAGTTCTAGTCATGGAAAAACGTTAGTTGTGTGATTTGTTGTTGTCACAGCAGCAACTGACGATTAGAGCAAGAAAATTGGCAACGACAACTGAAGGTGATGGCTTCCTCAATGGAGGCGGAAAATGTTACTTTGTTTAAAGAAGGATATACGAAACAGGACGTGAGTGAAACTTTCGATTTTGATTCATTTTGTTTACTTGAAAGGAATAAAATACGAAGCCTTGCTTTAAACACTTGGCTTTTGATCGCGGATTGTGTTTTTAGAATCACGATAAGCGATACGAGTCAAGGCAAAATGAAAGCTGAAGATCAACACATTCAGATTCATGTGCTTAATCACAGTAGTTAGTAATTTCGTTTCAAAACGAAAGTGTTCGTAAAATTCGTTTCTTAATCTTCTACTCACATTAAGTTTTGAAAGGTAAATATCCTAAGCAGTGTTGATGAGGAATAAGAGGAAAACTAAATTGATTATTTTGTGACACTTTTTATTTTACGTTTTGTTTTATTTTTATTGATATTTCTTTCTGGCAGATGAAGATCGTAATTTTTCTCTGGTGCATGCCTTGTGTAAACAGATTTAGGTATCATAGGTGCTTGCTTGATGCAGCAAATTTGATAAAGACAAGGACTTAACCTTGAAGTGCCCGACCTCACTCTAGTGATTAATGCGACATGTTGCGTTTTTTGTCTTCCTCATTATCAAACGGCTGTGTTACAGTAATTCGTTGGCAGATGATATATACATATGGCTTAGGTATCCCGAACAGAACTACTTTACTCCTTGAAGCTTTCTAAATCCATTCTTCCGGAGTAAGTTAATTCTCATCATCTCGTCGCTTCATCCTGCTTCCGTACATATTCTTTACCTTGTCTGCAGTGTAATGTTTTTTTTATTCAGCTGGCCTTTCCGATTCCTTCCTATAATATTTTTTGTCGAGTCGTTTTCTGTCAGGCTCTCCAACTAAATATGTTCTAACCATTTCGCTTTCAGTCGTTTTATTTGTTTCCTCTTCAATTTCTTCAGTTACTTCTTAATTTAACATTGTCTGGTATTCTCACTAAGCTCAGTTTTGACCTTAATATTTTTCTGTCTGTCTTCCTGTTTTTCTCGTCATTTTCATCATTCGCTCCACTTTTTCGGATTTCTTCAGCGTCTTTATACTAAGGTTAATTTATCTGTCAGTTGGAATGTGACGTACAGTTGGCTTTACGCAAACTATGTGTCACATTCTAACTGACAGATAAATTTAACTTTAAGATAGGGTGGTGAATAAATCGGACATTAATCTGTTCTCATCCTTCGCTTTATCCTGGTTCAATACTTATTCTTTTCTTTATTTTCCTGTCTTTTACCTTGCTGTATGCATTGTAACTTTTTCTTCAGCTAGCCATTCCCATACAGCTCTACTCCTTCTTTTTCGTTATTATATTTGTAGTCGTTTTCTGCCCGGCTATTCAAATATATAACCATCTCGTTTTTGCTGCAGTTTTTCTTTTAATTAAAAAAAAAACTTAATGAATCCCTTTTCGTCTTCTACTCTTCTGGATTTGAAACTGGTGGAGTTGAGTCTGCCGTTATGTTTCTTTTTCAAAATTCCTTCCATCTCTTACTATCCAGAACGGCTTCTTGCTGCCTCCTCCACCTGGAGACAATAAATGCTCTGTAAGTCACGACCAGACTTATGGATCGATTCTGCTCATATCTGTAACATCTGTACGCCTGTAACTCATTATTAAAATATGGAATTTTGATGTTTTCTGAAAGGTATGATTTCTCTAAGATTACTCGTAAGTTTCTTTTCTATTAGGTACCTTAGAGACTTACAAGAAATTGTGTCATATTATATTGAGAACTTCCGAATTCCACTTTTTAATAATTGAGTTAGAGGTTTACAGATCTCCCTACAGATATGAGCAGAATCGATCTATTAGGTAGAAGGAAAAATAAAAAATCTGGCGGGATACGATCTTGTGGGTATTAAATAATCCTCCATCTTCCATTGTCTCAGTCTACCTCTTCCACCTTCCATTGTCTTGGTCTGCTTCTGTATTTACTTTTTAGTGGTATTGCCTCATATATTCTTCTTGTTATTTTCTCCTCATTCATTTTTTTGATTGCCCAAACCACCTCAATTAATTTTCCTCCACTACTTCACCATTTATTTTCCTATTTAGGTTTTTCCTTCTGCCTTTTCCATAGGTATCTCATCTCCATCACTTTTCTTTTCTGTTTTTGGCGCGTAAATCATAGGCCTTTGAAAAACATAGTCTGGTTTTCTCGCTAAACCTAGTGTGGGTCTTAGTAATTTTCTTTTCAGGCTTTTTTTAAATTTCTCTGATCATTTTTCCTTATTTGGTTTTATTCTTTCTTTTTCTTTTTAACATCTTATCAGCATGAAAGTTCTGTTCGCTGCTTTTATTTTTTCCTTAAATTCCTTTTTCCCCGTAGCACTGAGAATTTGTCGACCCTCGTATTCTCGACTCTCCACCGGTTCGCATTTTTTTCTTCTCTTTTGCATTATTTTTGACACATTCTTATTTCTTTATTTTACTTTTGAATTATTTCCTCAGTTTTTCTTGGTAGGGGCAAGAAATAATTAAAATTCCATAAGAATTTGTGTTTGTCGATCCTTTTATTCTCGACTCTTCACCGGCTTTCATTTTTCTTTTTTTCAATATTATTTTTAAATTTATTTACGACCCATTCTTCTTTTCTTTCTTTGCTTGTTTAATTATTTCCTCCGCTTTTTTTTGGTAGGGTAGAGAAATATTTAAGATGTAATTAGTATTAGTATAAGTATTTGTATTTATCGATCCTTATACTCGTATACTCCACCAGTTCCCATTTTTTCCTTTTCTCATTATTTCTTTATCTGTATTTATTTATCATAATCTTTCTTCTGTGCTTTCGTTGTTTAATTATTTCCTCCGCTGTTTTTGGTACTGTCAAAAAATATTTAAACTGCAATAAGTTAGTATTAATATAGGTATTTTAATAATGTCGACCCTCGTACTATTCTCCATTTTTTTCGCTTTCTTTTTCATATTTTTAACCCATTTATTTATGACCCAAGCTTATGTCTTTGTTTAATTATTTTCACCGTTTTTCGGTAGGGTCAAAATGAAATATTTATTTCTTGTACAAGAAATATTTAGAACAAGAAATTTTTGAGCTGCAGTTACGATTTGGAACTAGAACACGTTCTATTTTCCAGTTTGTGATTAAGTTTAAATTTTGATACAATTTACAAATTATTTAATAAATTTAACCAAATCTTGTACAAGAAATATGGTAGTGTGAAATGACCTTAAGAGAGATTGTTTAAAAAACAGAGACGTGCAGATTCAAATAAATTCACAAACACGATGCATACTGCAATAATGTAACTTATTATTACACCTCGTAATACGTTTATTATTATTTTGTGCCTTTCTTTATTATAATTTTAAAATAAAAATGCACTTAAATACATTTAAAATACTACGGAATAGCGGCTTTTGTTGTTCCGTTTGCAGACCGGAACAGTTAAGATCGATTCGGTTTATTCACCGGTTTGAGTTCGTATTACGCTTTGATGGTATTTCAGCAGCATAAAAAAAATTATGTGGGATGCCGCGTGTGTTACGTTTAATGTACCACTCTTGTACATGCGGAAATTATTTCAGACCTGATTTAAATATTTTAATGATGCGCTCGGCGATTTGCATAATTACATAGCGAGTACTGAAACGCGAAATTTTTTCGCCGATGGCATCGCTAATCAACGCTTCTTGTGCAGGCTTTTATATTACAATAATATAATCAGTTTACGTTTTATTACGAGTGTCAATTGCTTTAAGCATTATAATTTGCGACAGGAAGACTACCTGTGCATGCGTGGAATTATAATAAGTAAGTGCATGTTGGAGACTGAAGTACAGTTTTTCGTTTTATTTTTGTACGCTAGGAAGGAATCTTCAATTTGCTTTTAAAAATATAATTTTTTTGGCTATAAATATTAATATGTTCGTGCCCTAGAACAGGGGTCAACAAACTCGGATCTGACAAGGTATTTTATTTGGCTTGCGCAGGTGAAAAAAAAATCTCTATTCAATTCAAATATCATTTTCAAGTATTATTTTTGTGTGTTGTTAAAAAAATAATTGTAATTTCTTTTATTTAATTGCTTTAATTTTAATGCATTTTTTGTACCTATATTTTATAAAATAATAAAATGTTATTCATTATTCATGTACTTATAAGTAAGAGCGTAACGAGTTTCATTGACTATACATAATATATCTTTCGTAATTATATAATGTCATTGTATGGGAAAGCTCATTTTTCTATCCTGTCTGAATCAGAATGATGCGCTCAGCATCCGGTTATTCCTTCCGCTGTTCCATTCATATGCTTCGCCTGTTTACATCCTTTACGTTCTTTATCGGAGGTTTATCACGAAAAAAACCACTAATACAATGAATATACATCAAAGATCTTCCTTACATATCTATTACCAATAGAGAGAGAAGGAAACAAAGAAAGAAAGATAGCTACTTCATGCGGCTTTACTTCCGGTCTTACCTTACGCAATAATGCCACGACGAAACACTCTGTCACTTCTTCACCTGGACGAAATCAGTGGTCGGTGAACCGGCCAAATAAGAGCGAGTGCAGTTAACCTCCGCGATGGAAAATTAAAGCCAAAGTTAGATTAACGACGTCGCAGTTCGGTGGTCGAGATAATCAGGAATGACATACTCGAACAACTTAATTGAGTCCCATAATTAATCAAAATAATTAAACAACATCTATCTCTTTCTCTCTTTTCCCTACACGTAAATTACGAAGGCGACAATAATTTATTATGCGTTTACCTGTTATTAACTAATTAAATTGTGAGTTAATTACATTTTTTTATTTTGTTATTACATCAGAGAAGTCAACACTTGTATTGTGTAATTAATTTAGCTACCATCATATATTTGCAAAAAGTTTCACAACATCGGAAGTCGTCTATATACCGATTGTTTCATTGAAACTTACAAAAAGGGGTAAGGAGATGACAGGACAGAAGTGACTATATTATAAAATAATGTATGTATGTAAAACGCCACACCTACCTTACTCTGTGTACGCGACATATGCCCTGTTGGTGATTGTACAAAACTGTTTATCTAACAATAAGTTAATAAGTTTTAGTTAGATTTCCCAGGCACCACTTAAGTGAATTTGTTTTGTTAAATAGGTCAAAAATAAAGAAGAAGAGAAAAACATTTTGTGCCAAGTGAATTTGTTTTCTTGGCACAAAATGTTTTCCTCTTCTTCTTCTTCACTTTTGGCCTGTTTTTTGCTTCGGTTCATTTATTACTTTTTGATATTAAAATATTTCTTCTTTTTCGTTCCACATTCTTCTGGCCCTCTCTCTCGTTATTTCGTTTCGTTTCCTGCTAAACACTCGAACCAACCAGGTTATCATTTCTTTAATCTTCCTCTATTTATCACTCTTTATTATTGGTAGACCTTGTATATTAATATATATTTGCTCTATCTCTAAAGTAGTTATGTTTTCCATGTATTTGAAGGTAATTTTTTAATATTCTACAGGTTAACACGTGTATTAAGTTGATACCACCTCCTACCTTCCCGGACTTCTGCTTCCGGTTAATTTTCCCATGACATTTGCGTCACCGACTTAAAGGAATCGCCAGCTCTATCACTGCTTCTATTTTTCCATCGAAAGGAGTGTTTTCTCTGAACTTATCGCTACATACGTAAAAATAGCTGATTTACCCTCGTATATTTTGTGCACAGCGTACGGTTACCTTCATGCAACGTAAACTGTTGAAAACAATAATTTTCATGCAATCAAAATAATAAGGCACATTTGAATAAATATTTGTGTACCGAGGGCCGTTTGGGCATTCATCGTGGTTTTAATTACAAAACACTCGGGATGTATTGGGTTTAAATCGTGTTAAATGTACTTCTTCGGGCAGTGCACACTCGTCCAGCGAAAGTAACTCGGAGGTTAATGTATAGATATCTAATGCAGTTACAAAAACAAACAGCCACGTGGAAACTTAGATAAACACTTGTACGAGTACTTAAGCAAACTTGTATGTATGTATATACAACATTGAATTCAATTTATAACGGTAAACCCGTTAAATAACTTGCAAAATTTGCGTTTGCGATTTATTATAAACAAATAACCTTGATAAGAGCCTCTCAATTTTATTTTAAAGGAATTGTAGGTCAGGATTACGATAAGAATCGGAATTATACCGTTATCATTAATTCGGGTTTTATTAATACAAGTGATTCGAATCAAATAATTTAAAACCTCGCCGATTCTTTCTTTCAAGTGTAAATCGTGATGGTGCCCATTATTGGCTGTGCAAGTATACCTAATCAAGTGTTGTTTACACACTTAAAGACTTAGTAGGTTGTTATCGCTTTCTCAATATTTACGCAGACAATATAGTATGTGTTTTCTGCGAACGTAAAGGCCGTTTTACATTACACAATTTATTGTACAATTTTTGAAACAATATAAATTGTGTAATTTCAAACAGCAAATTGCGTGAAATGTTGCTTGCTTTAAAAGTTGTGTGAATCTGTTCTATTTTTCACACAATTTCGTCTCCAATTTGTAACAATGACGTTTGCTATGTTTTCTAGACTTTCTTTGCTTCTTTCTACTGTTTAATTCAATTTGCAACAACTTTTTAACTAACACATAGCAGACAAAATGCGAATATAATCAGATTTCTGACAATTAACTGCGCAGAATCACTCACCATTTCTTGTGCAAGAATTAGAGTGTGAATATCAAACAAGAAATTTTGGGACTATACTCAACATGCTATCCAATTTACCTGGATTGTATCAAAAATTGTACAATTTCTTGTACAATAAATTGTGTAATGTAATACGGCCTTAAAGTTTCTCCTGTAAATAAATAATGCGTCCGACCTTCGCGTTTCGCGATCGTCGCGAAATCCTTGAATGGTTTCTGCTGGATATTTCCGAGGTGCTGATGCGTATTCTTAGCTTAACAAGGTTAGACTAAACTAAAGTTTTATTGCGGCACCGTAAATTTAATTCTTCAATCATGCGGAAGAAAAAATTCGTCAAGCGGCACTCTTGAAGAAATAAATTATGTATCCTGTAATTCCGGTAAGAATAATTGTTTGCTGCTTACATGTGGGACGTTCTTTAATGTCAGCATCTAATAATAAATTGCGACTGACATTACAGTAAACATTTAGTCTCGAAAATTATGTACAGGGTGAGTGTAATAACACCCACCACTTAGACAACCAATGTTTTTAGATTGTAGGAAAAATATAAAAACAATTCCAAGTCTCTTAGTTTCCGAGATAATTGATTAAAATTCGTACCTGAGATCGCGATAAGGCACTGGCGATTACGTTGAATGAAAAATCATGCATTCCACAACTGTATCTAACAAGGCTTTATAGTTTTATGTCTCAGATCATTGAACCCGCTAATTAAAGTAAAAAAATTCTCAGCGGTGATTATTATGAAACCGATTATGTTTAAGTGATTTCTTGTAAATGTGATCGTCATATACATACTGCAAAACACTCATAGAATGACAAACACAAAATATTAATCGCACTTTGGACAATCTCGTTGTTTTAGTTAATTTGTACACACACATCTTGACGCACATCTATCGAGTGTAAATTCTGATAGCACCGTTCTCGTTGGTCTAGCGAATACTAATTTGCGCAAGAAAAATTGATTTTATTCTTCCGGACGAACTGATACCTACGGCACGTACACTTCTGTATAATTGCTCCTCACTTTTCCGTTTTTTTATTTATTTTTTTGTTTCACGTTTCTTTGCACTTGAGATTATTAGTTTCCTTCTCCTTCTTTTTCCTTTTCTTCGCAAATTTCCCTTGTCTTTGCTCAAAAGAATTAATCTATCCTGTTTATCTGAACACTTGTTTTTCATTTACTTTCCTTTTAAGTATTTTAACACACTTATTGAAATTCAACTAACGTCACTTATTCATTAATCGACGTAAATTTTTCCTGAAATCTTCCAATTTTTCAGGTTCCTCATCCTTCTCCATTTATTTCATCAGTCGTCTTCTACTCGAGGCATCTCCTTTAGTCTACGCTTGACATTTTTCAATCCTTCCGATTGCTTGCCCTCATCCAGTTCATTTATCGCCTTTCCTTTTGGGACGCCTCCTGTGGCCTTTGCTCAAAAGGACTCAGATATTGAATATTGTTTTATGTATTGGTTTTTCAGCCAAATCTTTCAAGTCTTCGGGCCACCTGCTAACTCTTTCGTTTGCTTCCCTTTTCCACATTTGTCCATCCTGCTCGTTTAAACCAGATTTTCTCTTATCTTCAGACATTTTTGAACCCTATTAAATATTCAACATACTTATTCAGACTCAAGAAAGAATTGAAAATTTTTTTACGTAAACTTCTGTTGTCTGTTAGTCTTTTGCCTTCCATTTCCTTTTCTCTTCTGCATCATTTTTTAAAAATACTTTCTTCTTTTTAGGAATTCAAAAGACATACTGGGACTTAACTTCGCTCGATTTAAGGAAACTTGTATAAAATTTTCGAAATTTCCAGATTCCTTGTCATCTCCTTCATTTCATCCGTCCTCTTTCGTTTGGGGCTTTTTGTATGTTCTGTTTTGTTTTTTTTTCTCTTCAGAGATCATCAGATATTTTAGGACTTGGTTCAATTTAATGAAAATTTAATGTTTTTGAGCCTCCCTTTGTTGAATCACGTTCCAACTACACCATTCCTGCTAGGAAATGTCTCTTTAAGTTATTTTCCTTTTAAGCGACAAATGTATTCGGACTTGACTAACATGACTTGATTAGAATTTTTTTCGACGTAAACAAAAGTCTTTCAGTCCCTTGCCATCTTCTTGTTTTTCCTTTGCCGCTTCTTGTTCCAATTACTTTTAGTCATCCCTACTGAGAACTATCCTTCTATGCCCTTTTTTAAGCATCAAACTAAATGAGACTTAACTAAAGTGATTTGGCTTTAAAAAATTATGTAATCATGGTTAACTACTTTCATTTAAAAAGGCGCCAGAGGTTAGATATTTGCTAACGGCTTTCCACCTAATTCTTTCAAGTCTTCCAGCTTGTTACCATCCCTTTCATTTCATTTATTGCCTTCTCTATTTTGCTTGTTCCTTCTGTTTTTACTTGATCTCTCTTCCACTTTCTTCCACATTTTTCCTTCTCTGTTAACACTCAATCGCCTCAATCACATAGGCCCAATGAAGTTAAACTGTAACTTTCAGTTTATTTCCACAGTGAGAATTGTGTTCTTACGAGGATAAACTGAAGATTAAAGTTAACTTGCGATTGAAAAACCGGGCCATAGTGTACCAACTCAGCAGGAATAGAAGCAATCTTAAGGATATCTCTTGTGATCGAGAGCGAAACGTCGATAGAAGTCAGAAATTGATCTGATTCTGCTCTAAAACGAAGAAGTACCAAAGGATAACTAACTCCCTTGGAAGCCTTCGAAAGATCCAAATTTTGTAACATATTATTTTAGGAACCATTTTATTTGCAGTCTTCTCAGTTGCCAGAATTATCAACAAGAAATAAACGTTCTTGCCGTATCAAGAATTTCGTCTCCTTGCTATGGTTTTGCTAACGTTTCATCTTCCTTTTCTGAATCTTCATCTACTGACCCTTGCGTCCATTGCATTGATCTCCTGCAGTTTTAAACATTTGCCTACTCCAGAGCCATATTAATTGTGTAATCCCGAATGTTATTCTGTTAGTTTCGTTTCCTTACATTTTTTTTACCCAAGATTCCTCTTTCTATTGCTTTCTAATTTGGTTAATTTCATTTTGTACTTAATATTTGTTTTTTGATTAGATCATTTAGCTGTTTTATAAACACTACACTGTTTGAATTAATGAAGTCCAAGATCATCCAAGTTCCAACTAAAAAAAAATTGCGAAATTTGAACGTAGTATAATGTTATTTTTAAACAGAATGATGTGAGTGTGTACATTTTAGCTAATTAAGGTAAAATTTGACTCACACTCTTCAGCTTTTTGATATCGTTTGCCAGAAAGGAGACTCCTTTTTGCTCACAGTAAAATATCGGATGTCGTAACCGAGATTTCAGTCTGAAACTTGTAGGCACTTCCTTGAAAGGCTAGCGAGTTAGAGTGTTGCAAGGATATGAATAAACTGGCCAACATCAATGACATTCCGCAAATGCACGAGTCCAATGCACCGACAGTCATTCATAAATACGGCGTGCATCGAACAAGCACAAGACGCTTTCTAACGACCGCACATTTGCTCTCAGAACCGATTGCTGCACGGTATGGTTCTGTTTTATGTGTGTAAGTACACTCGGATAATAAACAATTATATGATGCTAATTGTGATCTGCTGTTACAAAATGTACACCTCGTCAACGTTTCAGAATGGGTTAATTAAATCTTCTACTTTCGGTATTCAGTTTCAAGTTTTTTGTGTTTTCGACCTTGCTCAGAGATGCTTAGAGTAAAAATAAACGAGTTCGTCGATTTTGTGCAATCGAGTTCGGACTTGTTTGTGTCTTACGTAAAGATGAATTTTATTATTATAATTGACTTGTCGTTCTCATTCATAAAATGCTATTACCGGAAGCAGACTGAGTGTGCAGAGTGTACAGGTGTGGACAGTAGCGGGAATGAATGATTCTCATTTTCTCTCGTCTGTACGTCTGCTACGATCATTGCATACATGAAACCAGTCTGAACGAGTCTGTAATGTATGTATATCATACTGCTCGTCGATTATTTCGCTTTCACTTATACAATCTCGATTTCAATCACTCCAGAACATACTTTCAGATGTGTATCTCTTTTTTTTTGGTATATGACATTAAAATCTCTGAACGTAAGCTTGCGGTTTGTCCAAGGTGTAAATGATAGTTTTCTATCCAAGTAACTACAAAAATCTTCAGTATGTCACTGATTTATCCATATATCATTCTTACCCTTCCTTAACAATCGTTCAAACTTTCTTCAAAATTAAAGAATTATTGAAGATTTGGGCTACTAGGAAACCTTTCCATTTAAAACATCTCAGAGTTAAAATTCCACGTTTGAACTTTTCGAAAGCTTCCAGAGCTGTTGTCTTTAGTATTTTTTTCCAATTTACTTTCTTCTCTTAAAGCTTTGTTTTCAATACAAATCTCATTTGCTCTAAAACGAGACGTCGACAGAAAAGACAAATTAAATGAGCCCTAAAACCAAAGAGTACCAATCAGTTTCCACCTTGTGTAAGTTTAAGATGGTTCAAGATAAACTGCTTTGTTTGAATTCAACTTTCATTAAAAATTTTCATGCTAGCAAATAATTTCTTCATGTAGAATCATCCTCAAAATGATGCTTCTCCATTTAAAGGTTTACAGAAGCCAGAGAATTCAAAGATGTAAAAAAATTTAAATATTACTTTCATGATTGCAAAAAAACTTTTATAGTTACAAATCGTAAAATTTTTAGAAATAGAAACGAATTCAGTCTTAAAAAATCAAATTCAAAAGAAAAATTACAAGATTATTTTTCTTTGGTGTTTAAATTTAATTTTTAGAAATAGAAACGAATTCAGTCTTAAAAAATCAAATTCAAAAGAAAAATTACAAGATTATTTTTCTTTGGTGTTTAAATTTGATGTTTGAGTTTAATTTTGTGCATGTTGGGTATTCTGTCACCTTAGTGCATTCATCATGAGGCCACTGGCTACTGGCGACAAGGTAAATCACAGTACAAAACAAGCACTTCCTCCTGGGCGGTCACGGTGGTGGCGCTACACACGTCACTTCCCCTTCCGGCTGCCAGATGACATCCCTTTCGTGCATCTACGTCTATGTGCCCTAAACTTCATGGCTAATTTCTTCTGTGAAAAGCGTAAACTAGTCAAAACATTCCCGGAAAAAAGCTGCATAAATTTTATTTGCAATTTTACTACAACGATCAATCTAATTAAATTAATTAAAATCTAAAATAAAATTAGAATAATTAAAATTTTTATTATAAAAGAAGATACAAATTTATTTTTAATTAAAGCTGGTTCTTGTCCGATGAAAATTGTATCACAAACTCTTTTAAACGGACACTAAATGGCGCATAAACACTTAACGTTTCGCAGTCGTTCGACAGCTTCGTCAGAAACGTTAAGTGTTTATGCGCCATTTAGTGTCCGTTTAAAAGAGTTTGTGATAAAATTTATTTTTGTTTCAAATAATTTATTTGGACATTGTGACTTGGGTAGAAAATAATTTTTAGATTTTTCCACACGCAGAATACATTAAAGAAATCTACTCAGATTTCAACTTCTAATCTTTGAAAACAGTAATAAATATAAAATTGATAGTACAACACTGTAAACTTATAGTACAACAAGAAACGTATTAGCGGCAACGTTTAAATCTGGATTAAATTATTTACAAATTGAGAAAAATCCTAAGTTGAAGTTGGTTTGCACATTTCATGGAAAAAGATCGTACATATTATTCAGTAAAATGGAAAAAAGTTGAGTTAACTTGCGGGGATTTTCTTTCCACAAAAACAGATTTTATTACCAATGAGAAAAAGAAGACATAGTTAAGTGCGTCCAGTTACATAAATAAGACTTCAGACTTTCGTATCAAAGTTTTATACAAAACAAAAAGCAGGAAAATGTCCATTAATTGGGTAGAAATCATCAGAACATCCAGAAACAAAGCAAAAATCTTTTGACGTAGTTGATTGACTCGCTGGAACGTTTTTTCATGAAAGGATTTTATTACCATTAGGAAAAAGAAAACAGAGTTCAGAGTTAAATGCGTCCAGTCAAGACCTTACACACAAACTGAAGAACTCAAACTGCAACATGAAGAAGAACTCGAAGCAACCAACTAAGACAAGTCTTACTCTACTACGAAGCAGCAAACGAAACAAATTCCGAGTCTTACAAATGCCTGGATGAAACAGCAGCCAAAGATGTCGAAATGTACGTTGAACCCCAAAACGTATTGGAAAGACCTGAAAGAGGAAGAGAATAAAAACTGTGAAATATTCATGGAGGACATGACGATATTAAAGGATTGCTCAAGTGAGATTTGAACGTGCTCCTCCAGAACATCGTAATCCTACAACTTCGAGGTGCAAATCGGGTTTTGCAGGACTATATGAAAAATCTGGGCCTTCCAAAATCCACAGTGTCCTCCACCTGTCCAAAACCACTTTGCGTTTCAGAAGCAATGAAATGAAATCATCAAACTGGAAAGGGAAACGCAAGAAGAATCCGAACCAATCAACGAAATCAATCAATCATTGAAAGTAATATCCTCTCGAGAACACGTGGGGCATGCAGACCTTCTCCACGTAATCGAGGAGATGAGGAGTAAGTACGGCAAGACATATGATCAGTTATTGCAGACGTACAACGAGTTCTGGGCAGGAGTTTGTGAAGGAGAATAAAATCGAAGATGTACAAAAAAAAAGTATCACGGTATTAAGGTAAAATGGGGAAGGGAAATGGTGTCGGAGGAGACGCCGTTCTTGTTCATGGAAGGAATTGAGGGCCTGAAGGCAAACGTCGACTTAATTTTTGACGATAACTTGGACAGAATCACTCATACAAAAGATAATGTGAGGTAAACAAGAAAGCAGGAAAATACTTTTTTTTTTCTTTTGATATAGTTGAGATGACTCACGAAAGCTTTCTTTTCTCCAAAGCCATAACAAAATTTTATTACCAATGGGAAAAGAAGAAGTGGGTCAAAGTCTCAAGAGATCAGACTTTGACATTATCATACAGAAAAAAGGCACGAAAAGACTTAATTCCTTTGGTTTTCGGACCGAAACCACGTCGAGTGTTTCCTCCACGCACGACGACTGACGAAATAGAAACCACTGGCAACAGTCTTAAAACAGCAACGATCGCAGCGAAACCTTGTGGAAATCCCTTAAGCCGCAATTCCACTGAGGCAACATGTAGCATGCGGCATTGACGCATGCCACACACAGTCTTTCAATCGAAGGAACACGAAGCGACAAGAAGCAAGTATGTTTGTCGCAAGCTACGTGTTGATTGTTGTTGCCGAGACGCATACGTCACTTCTCGACATGTTTCAATGTGGCGAACAATGTCGCCGTTATCCAATAGTTAGCGGATCGGTGCGGCTTGTATCATGCGACATGGAGTGGAACATTTAAAAAAAACTACCTTGTTTATTGAAGATTATCATAATTCGCCGAGTTATGAAATAATAAAATTAGTGATTATCAGCGAGTAAATACGATTGTACTGTGATTGATGTGAAAAAGAAAATCAAGAATTTCCGTTCAGCTTTCCATCGTGAGAGAAAAAATCTACAATCAAAGAAGAGTGGTTCATCTCCTAGCTCTGCATCTCTGCTCATTCGTGTGAAATGCTGCATGATGCACCAGACTGAAGTTCCCTCCGTGGAATCGTAAAGGCGCATGCTACAAGCATAAATGACAAAGCGCATGCGATGCTGGGAGTCAAATTCCGCATGCGACTTTGTTAAAATTTGTAGCACATAGTCGCACACCTAGAAACTGGCAACAATAGCAAACATGTAGCATGCCTCTTGTCGTTCAGTGTTGTCTTAGTGGAATTGCGCCCTTTTATAACATAGACGAAATGTTGGCGAAAACCTGACGAAGTTTCAGCTCGGCAACCAGGACAGTATTAGACTTCGTCCGCAGAAGTCTCAAACTAAATTATGAAAACACTTATTTTTCTACTGCATGGTTAGAATATCCAAAAAAAGGAAAGAATATTTTGACTTATTGTTAGTTGAGATGACTTGTTTAATTCAGTAAAACCATTAAAGGGCTTTAGTTTCAGTAAAAGGATTATCAGTCTATTGGTTTGATAAGCTATGGTTTAATTTGAAAAGCATTCTCTGGCATAACAGCCATATCTCTCACTTCCTGAAAGATGTTTGCAGGTTTAAACATATCCTAGAACATCCAAAAAAGGAAAAAATCTTTTGACTCAGTTCAGAAAGATGACGCCGCTGGATTATCAGTCAACTGACTTGATGAGCGATAGTTTAAATTGACAAAACATTTTCTACCCTAGGAGCCATAACAGGAGCTTTCACTTTTCTAAAATATGTTGTAGGTTTATTAAACATATCATAGGACATCCAGAAAAAACAGCACAAAATCTTTTACTTTGACTTATGGGAATTTTTTTCCATGAAACTATTAAGGCCCGATTTTACAATCGTCCGATAAGCATTATTCTTAGAATAATGTGACGTAGGTGTGACGTAGATATGGAGGAACATTAAAGGATATTCGTCGAACAGTTATTCCGTCCTTAACCCACGATTGTAAAACTGGGCCTAAAAGACATTATTAAAAATCGGGAAAGAAGCCGCGGGATTATCAGTCAACTGACTTGATAAACGATGGTTTAAATTGTAGAACATTTTCAGCCCTAACAGCCGTAAGAGGATCCCACGTTTTCCTGAAAAATGTTTGTTAGTTCTGTTAACAACGACGGCGTGTGTATGGCGTAGTTTTTACTTTAAATTTTGTATATCATTTTAGTATGGAGCCAAAAATAAATAATTCGAAGCAAAAGGTGGAGAATATAATGAAATGATCGGTAATCGTGAAGAAGGCAAACTACTTCTCTTGAAATTCGCTCTTAGAAAGATTTGCCTAGAGTGCACGTTGGGAACACTTAAAGGATTCCTACGCCATGGAGAAGAAGACAAAAGAGATATTTATTATTAAGTTATAATTTCTAAAAATCATATCTTTTCATGCACTTTACTTGTGATTGTACCTTAAGTTATATTTGAAAGGCCCGGTGTATAATAACGGCATAAAAATTCTTCATTATTATGGTCGACCTGTTACCTTGGGTTATTCTAAGTAATTTACAACATGAAATATTGAATTGCCGGGTGGCAGTAAACCGGCAAAACACCTGAGATTACTATTTCCGTACGGCACTGAAACGTCACGTACGTAGAGCGGAGAGTCTTTGTTGCCCGGCCGCACGAAACGTTCATGAATGAATGGGGAATGTCTGCTGGTGCTTTTATGGTAACCATAAACTACGAATGCTTAGCGGCGGTGGCTGGGGCCGCGGCGAGGTAGTGACTCAAATTCATTTGTGATGGTCGTTTCGGTCAATATTCATCTGTACGTTTTACCATGAACGATTTGTTTGTATTGGTCACATTGTACTGCTTTCTTTCTTACTGATTTTATCGTGGGAACTGACAAATATGTGTCAAGACTAATGCCATCGAGTTATTTATTATATCGGGCATAAATTATTTACTTTAAATCGATTAGTTTTTTCAGTTTTTTTTTTTTAGACGATTGCTTTGCATTTCAACCAGCAATACAAGACGTATTATTCAACTGACAAAACACTTTTTTCTATGAGTCACTCTGTTAAAAATACATATTTTGTATCTTTCTGATTGATCCCTAATCTGGTGTAATGATTAGTTTAGATTCAACTTAAATTTGATGGATAACGTGCACACTTAGCTTCACCTCTTCCTAACTACCCTGCTACTAGTACTCTGTCTCCCCATTTTATAATGTGGCCAGGTTTACCTTTTTCCTAATTTCTGAGAAATGTGTTCTCAGAATTAATGTACGTCTTGACATAAAAATGTGTCAGTGTGCTAGAGATAAGACGTATGTCAATTCTGCGAGCACATTGTCTGTTTACACAGCGTTTTCTTAATTTGGACTTTCTTACCACTAAAAAAATATATTCGTATCCCCAAGAGAAGAAAAACAATTTTTTTAAAATTTCTAATGTCCTTTCTCAGCCAAGCTCAAGTAATTTTGTTAGATTTTTTTTTAATTAAGCCGAAGTGTCACACAGACTAATTGATTTTTAGAATTGATTCGAAGTTGATTATTGATGATGCCTAGAAGAGATGCCTATCAGGTTTGGCGGCAATTATCTAATGAGTGGTAGTCCTCACCGATGCCCAGCAATTCGTTACGTGAGATAAGATCTATCGGTCAGTGATTGGTGACACGTCGGATGTGTTTTATTTTCAAAGCGCCCTCGGATTTATGAGACCCCCACGTTTCCAATCCAGCTCATTTTCTGTTGAAGAGTGACAAAATCTGGAACGAAATATAAAAGGTACTGAATACTAGTGGATGCCCGATGCGACTGCGGCACACTTGAAATGCGATTTGATGTGTCTTTAAATAAGCTGACCGTGTCACCGGGACCAATGGCATTGATGTTCTCACGCCGCCTGGCGCTAGGCAATTACTACCCGTCTGGTAATTATATTTGGACTATTGACGCAACATTTCCATTAAAGTCCGCATTCTTTCCCCCGTCGTGTCTTAACAAGTTAATCTAGACAAATAGGAAACCTGATAATAGAATGGAATTTTAAAGAGTCGCGATAGCTCCTGCATTTTCCTATTTTTAAAGTTTATGGTATTAGATATATCTAGAATAATTCATCAATAATGGTGCTCAATTCCACTAGAAATTGCCAAATTCACGACTGACTCACTACATTTTTTTTTTCCAAGAAATATTCTTCATGTGAATTGAATTGACTTTTTTATCTCAGTGAATTACTTCAATTTTCTTTCCCTGTCAACTAATTCTACGGGAAGTTGTGGGTTCGCCTCAATTTCTTTCTATCCAGGACTGGTGTGCCCATGATTATCAAATATTTTTGCGTTTGATTTTCTCATCTGGTTTTTTTGGTCTTCCTCTTCATCTACACCTTCTTATCGTGCTTGGCCATCTTCTGCTCCTCGCACTTGTTCTTCCCATCCATCTATTTTTCGGTCTTCCTCGTAGTGTATTCGGTTTCCACTGTGTAACTTTTTCAAATCGTGTTTGGTCTTCAAATTCTCTTCACACTTGAACTTCCACAACCTGCTTTTTGGCCTTGCTCTTATTCTATTTCGATCCGGTCTCCACTGTGTAATTTGTTTCAAATCGTGCTTGGCCTTCTTCTCCTCTTCGCACTTAATCTTCCAATCAGCTTTTTGGTCTTCCTTTCAGGCTATATCCATCCGGTTTCTATTCAGTAATTTGGTTCAAATCTACACTTTCGCACTTGATCGTCCAATCTGCATTTTGGCCTTCCTCTAAGACTATTTGCTTTGGGTAATCGGTCTCCAAAGTACGCCTACTTCCATTCTTTTTACGTGTTCGTACCAACGAACACTTATTATTTCGTCTTCCTTTAGATTTTAGAATATCCACTGTTTAATATTCGTAATCCTCTGATACTTCTCATCTGCTTCCTCGATCCAAATTTTCTTTTTTCATATTTTCTCAACTGTTTCTCATCTCTACTGGTAAGAGTAATAGTTTCTGACGACCTAATGACTGTTTCTCTTATGCGGAATGGACTCAAATAAAACTAAGGAGGCCCTAAGGATGGACTGTGCCTAGTCCGAAGTATTTCATTACCCAAACAAAATGTTATATTATCAACATAGCACTTATGCTTATTCTTTTGCTTTCCATGTTCCATTTAAATTTATAACCTTCCCTGTCTCCTGCCGGCTTCCTATATGTTATATCCAAAATTGATAAAGCTTAAAATTTCCTATTTCTTTCTCGTTTCTGTTGTCTGTTGTCATTTCCTTATTAATTGCCATCAGTTTTATTTCTTCTTGATTTATTTCTAATCCTTGCTTTATTTATTATTTTTATTATTATCATCTCATTTAGGCTTCTTCTAACCTTCTTCACTCTTTTAAGAGTTTCTTTTTTTAATTGTAACATTACTTGCTACTGTAAGTGTTGGATGGTCGTGTAACCTGGCAATTGTAGTGTTATCTCTTCATTATTAAGAAACGAACTTTTTGCAACTTAAAATATTTAATTACTTGCAGCATCGTTGTTTATTATAGTTTACGGGCTTTCTACTTATTGAACGCTTTTAATTTCTTATTCTTATCAGTAACTATTATTTTAATTTTTTCTGCATTGACTTCTACTCTAGCCTTCATTGCTTTGTATTCTCAAATTTGCTTTTCTTCGACTTTGTGCAAAAATTAATGTTGATTCATGGAGTCGAATCCAACTTTGAGTTTCTTCATTTTCTTTCTCCATTCATCGTTTGCTTCGCCCTGTGCGTACATAAACAATAGAGACTTAATACACCCTCTTGTTTCAATCCTCCTGAGGTTTTACATTTATTCGATATTCATACGTAAAGTTAGCTTTCTGAAGAAAGTTAAATTAACGCTTAAATTCAGTTGGAACCGTGGAACGGTTACTGTTACATTTTCCGTCCTTGCCTTACACTTTTTGAATTGATGTTTCTGTCTATTCGAAACCGATTTTCGTGCTGTCTCGTCTGTTCTTAACTTTCCAAATATAGGAGTTGTGAAAAAGAATCACAATTTCTCAATAAAAAAATGATTACGTTTTAATTTTATTGTTTATTTTGTGCCTTTCTTTATGAGTGCGTGGTCTCGCTTCACATGGAACATTTCTTTCAGGTCTCAATATTACTACATAAATAATAAAGGACTCAACACACCCCCTTGTCTTAAGTTATTATAGACTTATTAAAAGTTTATTTCAGTAAAATGCCCAGTTGAGAATTGTAATAATAACCTGCTTTCATTCATCCATCACATGCATAATTAAAAAATAAATAAATAAAAGTTTTGTTGCAAGGCTGTCTATCTAAAATACACTTAATTAAAGTAAAATTTCGTTAATATAAAAACTTTCTAGGTTGTATTCCGTGTCTTAATCAATAGTTCGATTTTATGTATTCCCCTTTAATGACACCTTCCATAAATATTTCCATGAGATCAAACACACTATAGTTACAGTGCCGTTTCTTTATATATTATTTATTAGTTTCAGTGTTTCTTAGGAAAAGAAAAATTACTTTTGAAATACAAGGGTTCAGTTAGAAATGAACTGTTTGCAATGTAATACCGTAATAGCACGAAATTACATGTAATTTCATTCTTTAAAGTACCTTAATCTCATATTTAGTGTTGTGCGAGATAATCTAAATTATATGCGAGTTCTTTATCAGTTTGCAATTTACCTACCTCTGCTTGTGTGAAATGAGATTGCAAATTTAATAATATTAGTTACAAAGTATGATAATACTTTATGTTTCGACATTGTAAGTATAATATTTCATTTTTAGATTGGTTTTTATGGTAGAGGAATAGTATAACTATACATTTGGAGACTCACCTGGAGCGCTCTGTTATAAATAATAAACTAATTGATGTATACGTATTACACAGCGGTTCAGTATTTAATAGTTACAGTAATCACTATTGTTCTGCTTTGAAATTGGGGGTTTTATTCAGAAATAGTTTTTTCGAAAGAAAGAAAAAGAAATCAACATTTAATTGCGCTTTAATTCCAAGATACAATAATTAAGTATTAAGTTTAGATAAGAGAATCTCGTCTCTCTTGTATAATAAAACGGGGCATCATTAAGTTTAAGAAAAGGTGAGGGCGGGCTTGTCATTTTGACAGTGACTTTGTTGGACACAGGAACCGACATGGTCCGTGTCGCTTTCCCACATTCTTTCACGTCTTCGAAACTTTATTATGGATTTAGAGCTGTTATTGGAAAATTTCGTGCGGTGTTCGCCGTCATCGTTGAAAAATTAATCCCGCAATCAATTACCCACGTCGGTGTATTTTTGAATTTCAAATTATTTACGGCGCGCGTGAATGCCCCTTAGAATTTCTTTCTTCGCGGCGGCGCGCTATTTAAACACGGCGCTATTATGCGGCAATTATTTTCGTATTTTATTTAGTAAGGAACTCCTGTAATGTGAAAAACGTGACAAATAATAGGGATTTTGAATTTGAGTTTCTCATTAGTAACGGCGCAGTGGGCCGCTCTGACGGACGGTGTGGGTTCTTTTCAGATTAAATTGTTTTCTCAAGCTATTTTTAAAGAATTATGTCAACTTGTTGAATTCATGATTGCGTTAAGTATGTCAGATAGTGACAGCATTTTAAGCTACAAAATTCTAACCTGGATGTTCTCGAAACATCTAAAATTACAACATCCGTTTTATTTGTTTTAAATGACTCTCATTTTTTATTCTTTTAAATTATATACAGGCGTTAGCTTTAATTAATAGCTACTATAAAGAGTATGTAAATAGGTACGTACGGGTAGAAGAAGAAGAAAGATGATGCTTAGTGACATGGAAAACAAAACACCCAATTTGACCAAATAATTTAATAATCGTAATAGCAAATTATTAAATTTCTAATGAAATTGGAAGATGACCGAATAATTTGGACATACACCAAATGGTAATACGCCCGGTACAAGAAAAACTAAACACTGGCCTCCAAAGTTTATAAGGGATGTCTCCTCCATGGTTTCCAGTGGAACCATGTGTTGTTCTTTTGCCGACTTTCCTTCTTCGTTACAAAAGGACTTCTTCAGGGCTGCTGATCTCCTTGCTGCTGCTTCTTCCTAGAGACTGATGGTCGTTTGTTTGGTTTGCTCTATTATGTATTACTCGGATGGGAGTAAGTCCATTAGTCTTTTAATCATTATATTCCTCACCTATTCGATAAGTGAAAAATTTTGGCGACTAAGGAAGGAAAATGATTTGGATTTTCTCCAAATAGTCTAAACTTATCCTCGCCACATCATATTGGTTAGTACCTACTTTGTTGGCTTCGTTGAAAATGGAAATTGGAAACCAGTTATTGAATGAGTTGAATAAGACACGAGGTTCCACAATCTATTTAATGTTATAATATGTTCTCATATGCCTCTCCATGAAAGATGACAATCAAATCTTTCTCCATGACGTCCGAACCACATTCATCCCCAAACAAAAGTAGAACTTATATTTCCATTCGTAATCCTACTTATCCTAGTGCATTGGTTGGTGTTGGTGTATAATAAAACAGAGTAAGTCAAGAATCCTCACTTCAATCTTCTGCAAATCTTTGGTTCGGATTTTTTCGCGAAATGGTCTTTTAAAAGCAAGGGTCTAAAGTTACATTCTTGATTCGGTTATTTTTAGTCAACATCCTCCACTTCTTGAAAACATGCTAAACAAAAGATCTCATCCGCTTGTAAGTATACTAAACTTGTTTTCGTCATCGTCTTCGTCGCTGGTTTTTTTTTTGCGCGACGTCCCCTTGGTTCTTGGTCTTCTTAATACCATGCTCAATAATCAATCCTTCTTCTGCGAAGTATTGACTTGCAATTGAACGTGTTGTTTTTTATATTAACCTCTTAGAGTTGAAAACATTTTTTGGCGATGTGCCCTTCGTTTTTGGTCGTCTTGAAAGCATGCTGAATAACAAATCCTTCCTTGTCCTTCCTTCTTTTACCAGAGGTTTGTTTTTGGTATCAGTTTTCAGCAATTAATTTTCCTTCCTGTGTAAATCATTGGTTCGTAGTTGAGCGTGTTGTTTCACAAAGTCCTCTTAGATCTCTCAATCCTCTATAGTTAAAACTTCAATGTGACGATCTCGTTTTTTGTAACGTCTTCATCGTTCTTGAAGCCATCTGTATTTGGTAACAGTTCGCAATGGCATTCTTGCACCATTCTGGTCAGGGAATGTGGGGTTGAGTTATGTCTAGTGTTACAATGAAGAGTAAAAGAAAACAAAATGCGAAAGATAGTGTTAAAATTACATTGTCTGTAGCGAATCTTCCTCAAAGTAATTGGGCATTTAAAAGTGTTGCGAAATGTCATTTTTATTACTCGCGTTTCATTTCATATCAATCCATAGTGTAGATAAAAGGAAAATCTAAATCGAAGCATTGCACGTACCGTTTTTTTTTACAATAAAGATAACTCCATACACTTAACGTTAGCCAATTTGTCCTCTAATATTTAATGACCTGAAACACACCTTAAAATGGCACTTGAAGTTTGCTTCTCCTTATTTGGCCTTTAATATTTAATAGCTCGACAGACAGCCAAAATAGCACTGCAAATTATGGCTTTAAAGTTTGCTTGCCTCTCTCTTCTATATTTATCACTGCTCTCTTGTTAGCATCTAATATTTAATGGGTTAAAACACAGCTCAAAATAAAACAAGCCCAAACTGTTACTTGGAGGTGCTTCTCTCTCATTTCTGTTTATTATTGCTCTCTTTTTTTGGCCTTCAATCGTTAATGTTCTGAAGCATAACCCAAAATGGTACTACAGCTTCCAAATTACGGCTTCAAGTTCACTTCTCTCTCTTCTCTCTTTCTGTAGCCTTTAGTCTTCAATAGCCTGAAGCAACTAAAAATGGCGCTACAGCCCAAATTATAGCTTGTTTGCTTCTCTTTCTTTGGCCTTTAATATTTAATGACCTGAAACACAGCCCAAAATAGCACTGGAGCTCGAATTATTTCTTTCAGTTTGCTTCATTCTCGTCTCTGTTTATCATTGCTCTCTTTCTTTAGTCTTTTCTTTAATACCCTGAAACAACCATATGTGGCACTACTAATATTTAATGACCTGAACTATTCAAAATATCACTGTAGCCCAAATTATAGGTCTGTTCGTTTGTTCTGCACTTTTCTACACTTTTTGCACCAACCGCTCCCGAGAAAGTGAGATGTATATAATACATTGTAAGCAGGAGTGAGAAAAGTAGAGTAAAGGAGTTAAAAGTGTAGAAAGTTCAGAACAAACGAACAGACCTTATGACTTAAAGTGTGCTTCTCTGACTGTCGTTGCTCTCTTTCTTTGGTTTCTTTTTGACCTAAACACAGTTCAAAATGGTACTACAGCGCCTGATTGGGTTTACTTCCGATCGTCTCTATCATTTCTTTTAATTTCTTTCTACGTATCCTTTGAATTTTGTCCGTTGTTTCATTGTAACAGCTTTTTAAATTTTTTTTTCAAATGTTTATATGTTGCTTTAATACAAATAAGTCAAACTTCTGGCAAAAGAGAAAAGGTTAACGTTCGGCTCGGTTTCATAGCAGGCAAATAATAATAATAACAAATAGTAATAAAGTTTTTATTACACGACAAAGTAAGCTTAGATAATGCGTCCTGAAATATTCAGAATCACCCTCGTGTTTCTTGGTATTTTATTTATTTTGTTATTTTAAATCTCCTCGTTTTCAACGTGCGACAAGTATAGTGTTATGTTTTTTTTTTTGTTGACGAAGCGACCGACGTTCTTTAAAAATACACACGAGCGAAAAGAAACAATAGGTATAAAAAAAGGCGCAACAAAAAAGTGAAATTACTCAACATATGTTCCCGAAAAAAAAACGGCACGTTCCTTTTAATATCGTTAACAGTGTATCGCTGTTAAAGTTAATGCTCCCACTGAGCATCTGTTATTCTGCCACGTAAAAAAAAACTTCCTTTAAAAAACGACGACGGCGACGTATCTGACAGTGAAATAAACTTCTTCTCCCCGATTACTTGCGGCCTTAATGTGCCTTCTCTATTCCCTTTTGCTATTTTTTGAATAATTAATGTGGAGTGTGAACCGTAAAAACCAGCCGCTGCTTTTACCTGTTACTGAGAGTATCCGGGCTTGAACACTTTCACTAATTAAAAAATAAATACATTTAATGACGTTGCGAATTTATGCATTTTTGCATCCGCGTAAAGGTGCAAATAATTAATTCAGATTTCTAAATTAATTCTAACCATATGGCACGCACGACATATGCCATTCACGGTGTAGAATATCAAAATACCTCTTAGTCCCTATTGTGCCGTTTTCGTTATTGTTGGAACGCCGGCCACCGGTCAGACCAATTTTTGCATTACATATACGGGAGCCACTGTCGTCCATTGTTGTTGGTACCTCCCAATAAAAGCGTTGAAAAGATCTGTCTATTACTAGATTAATGGATCAATCACATTATGGGGCAGCTTTACTAGTGTGATTAGGCAGTTCGTGGAGATCAGGTCTTTTGTGCTGCGAACACATTGATGCATCATCGTATTTCTTGATTGGATTTGTGATTCGAGGGTGCGCTCGACTGTTGTTGCCAATGTAAATTTTAATTTCGCAAGCTTTCACCACCTACATGACGCTGGTAATTCATTATTCGGAATGGACTTTCATAAAAGAGGAAACTATCACAAACGAAAGGGTTATAAACTATGTGTCACCTAAAATCAATTTTATCTACGTAAATACGTAAATACTTTATTGTTTGATGATGGTTTTTCATTTCTTGCTATATTTTGCTTCGTTCCTTTAATCATTTCGGTCTCTCGTCTTAGTATTTGTCTTTTTTCGTCTTTCTTTTAAGGTTTTCCCACTTCTTGAGATTCTCCCTCCAATTCTGTACTTCCTTATCTCCTCATACCATTTCTCTGTGGAAATCTTTTCGTCCCTCATTTAATACTTTGACATTTCCTTTTCTTTGCACTTCGCTATCCTCCTTTTGCTCAAAAAGGTGTCCCAATCACTTTTATTTTGGAATGTGTTTTGTTTCCAACACCTTCCTTATTATTCAATTTTAGTTTTCGCTTTCGACCATCTTCTTCATTTTATTTATATTTTTCTTTTTTTTCTTCTTTATAAAGAAGTTTTCTTTTCTTCTAGATTTTGTTTTTGTTTACAATATCTTCCTTACTGTCTGTTTTTAATTTCATATTATTGTTTCTCGATTTTTCGCATTTCCTATTCTCTCCTATACTTTTTTCTTAAGATATTTCATTGCAGTCGATATTTTTAGATATTTAGGTGCCTCCTCATATCATTTCTTGTTTGTTCTCTTTTCATCTTTCATCATGTCTATGACTTTCTTGTGATTTTCCACTTCTAGTGATCCTCCCTTAATTCGTACTGTCTTTTATTTCTTAAACCGCTTGTCTAATCATTTCTTCGTGGCCTTCTTTTCCTCTCTCATCCATGACTTTGACCCGCACTTTGACTTAAAATCATCGTGCGTAGAAGATTTAAATTTTTCAAACTTTCCGATTCCTTCTCATCTTTTCTTTCATTTTTAATCTACTGTTCCATTTTTGCTTCCTTGCTTAACTTCTTTCTGAAATTTATTGTCTAAAGTTGTAGAAACTTGACTTGACCTAAAGGAAATTGAAATTTTTTTCGATCATTCCAAAAAGGAGACATGGGTTTAAATATTGGTTAACGGCTTTCCACCCAATTCTTTCACAAGTCTCCACTGTCTTGCCATTTGTCATTGTCTTCCTTTTGACGCGTTGCAATGATTCTGCTTGTCCTAATCAATTTTCTTCTTCGTGTTTTCTCCAACGTCTTCTTTATTTTAATTTTTTTTTGTAATGGTAGTCCAAGATCAACATAAGGTGTTAACGTTCTTTCTTTTCTCCTCCAAATGAACGGCATCGGAGATCAAATGTTGATTAAAGGTTTTTCCAAGCTTCTGCCACCTTCTTCATTTTATTCATGTTTCCTATATTTCTTGTTTCAAAGAGATTGTCTTTATCTTCTCTTGATTACTTTCTTTTTAATTTTGTATTATGGTTTTTGATTTAATTTCGTATTCCCTCTGGCACCCTTTTTCCAAGTTGTTTCATTCCAGTCATCATCTCTTAAATCTTTAGGTACTTAATTACTTATCTCCTCATATCATTTCTTCTTTGTCTTCTTTTCGTCTTTCATCATAATTATGTCCTTCTTTTAATTTTCCAGTTCTTGCGATTTTCCTTAACTTACCCCCTCATACTATTTCTTTGTGATCTTCTTTTCGTCTTTCGTCCATATTTTTTTGCACTTACTCTCATCTCCCTTCAATTCATTCAAATCTCATGCAGTTTTCTTCTCTTCTCTTGTATTCGTCTTTCTCTTTTCCCCTTTTTTGTTTTTTCCTTCTTCTCTTCATTATCTTCTGATGCTTTCGTATCAATGTATTTCTATTTCTTTTTGGTTTATTATCTTTTCTTGCTGCTATTTTTAGACTCCTCACTTATCCCAAATTATCCGTATTGAAGATCGATTTCTTGAACAGTAAAAAAAAGTGCATAAACACTTGAATTGTCACGCTTGATAAAATTCAAAAAAATTAAAATATAAGTAAACTAAGGAACTTGAAATATGTAGTAAGTAGGTGTATTAGGAAAATCTTCCTGGGCAAGCACTTGACTCCATAAATAAAACTTGTACATAAAATAACAATTCAGTAATAGTGTTTACACAGAACCGTTCATCCTGCCATCCGTGTTTATCGTTGCGGGCCGTTAATTATTAAAATCGTAGAAAGGTTAAGTCATATTCAAATTTAGAGCTTTCCCCGGCGCGTTACGGCCCCGGTTTCTTCGAGAGGAAAACGTAAAACGGCCACTTGCTAGACTTATAAAAATTTATATACCGTGACATAATTCACTTCCCCGAGCTAAATTACACATTTAATTTAACGCGGTTTTAATTAGATAATTACGTTTGGATTAAAGTTTAATGGACTCGGTAACTATTTTTAGGACACTAACGTGTATACATACATATCTACATACGAATACTGCAAGTAATGTTTTATTTAACACAAGCTTTACGAACATTTATTTTCGCTACTTGCTTCTTTTTACATTCAATTTAGTATTATTCCTATAATTTACAAAGTGATCTAATGTGTTTGTTTGCCATGAAACTGACTTTTAAAAAATGTGTTGGCAACACCGCCACGCTTATTTTTGGGCCTGAATTTGACATTTATTGATTTGAGGTTATACTAAACATTTGCAGATTTACTACTATTTTAACTTTTTAATGTGAAGTACAGATGGGTTATGATTAAAAAAATAACAATCTGAAGAAAGTTTCAACATCTGTTGCAACGGCAGGTTCCATGTTTTTGTTTTATTTTTAAACATAACCTCAATTGTAAAAGACTACAAAAGTCGATAAAACAGTAGACGGTAATCGATAATTATTTGTGCTACCAACATATTTTTTTAATGTGAGTTTCATGGCAAACTATTTTTGGATTGTATTGTATAATCTAAACAGGAAGAAATATCCATAGGCATAGTACGTATTCAACGCCCACATTTTCGTGGTACAACAGATCGAAAGCGTTTAAAAAAGAGCCGGCCTGTAATTATCGACTAGAAATGACAACATTGACGTCCTAATCGATCCACGGAGCGTGTAGACAGGATAATTCTATAGCACCCGCCCGCAACAACTGATTATTGTTTTAAATGCCTGCCGTAACGCAAGAGTACACAATTATTAGGTTTTTGTCACTTCGACATAGAACAAAAATATAATTTACAACAAACAACATTACAGCACTAATTGAACGCAACGCTCGTTACGAATTACAAGTTTTGACGTGCGGCAAAAAGTAAACATGATTCGGCGATCCAATCCTGTAATTTCACCGTCAGCGTCATAATCAGAGCGAATCCGTCTCTGTAATCAGACACGGCCGATTGTAGGTGGTCCTAGTTAGGCGCAGCAACATCGTGCGGTTTCAGTATTCCACTGAGTTGTAAGGTCCTCCGGACCCGGTGAGATTCGGCATTATTAATCACGCCAATTTCTTTACCGTTTGATTCGTGCCGACCAACAAAACGTCCAAGGTGGTCTCGCCTATTTGTTTAATAATTATTCTCGGGATCGGAAATTTCTAATGCGTTACACCTGTTTTTAAAACAGAATTTACCTCTTTGTCGCAGCCACCTAATGTCATCATCATCATCACCACCACCAAGCAAAAAACTTCTTCAACCAGACTATTTTAGTTAAGGTTTGGGAGCTACAGAATGTATTTCTTGGAATACTAAAAAGAAAAGGGTCGATGACGTCGTGTTTCACTCAATAACTCTTCAACGTATTAGATTGTAAAGACATTAAAATTGTTTAATTTAAAAAAAAACACACACACAAAAGTATTCCTAAATTTGTTTCTTTTTTTGAACAATAATAATACATGCCTACTTACAAATTCTCCAAGACTATTTAAAATTATTATATTAAAAGAAGAGGCCCTTATGATATTAACTAGACTCAAAAAAGAATGCATATTATACGTGTATGCTAGAAGCAGATACAAGTCGAAAAGAAATTAGGAATAAATATACCGAGTAATGAATTAAGAAAATGAGCAAACAGACAAAAACCTAAATTTCCAAAGCAGGCTAGATGGTAAAAATTATAATATCAACCATAACACATCTTGCAATCAACATCAAAACGAAGAGAGAAAAGAAATTTTATCAAGATTAAGCAAAGGAAACAGAAGTGTAGGATACTTTCAAAATACTAGGTTGAATGAAAAGTTGTAATTTTAAAAATGGAAGAAAAAATTCTTCAAAATGTATACTCGTGTTAAAAAAATTCCGGACACCGAGTTTTTGTTTTATTCGACTACATTTAAAAAATCAATAATTTTTTAACATATTTTGGTTAATTTATAAATCATTACACATAAAACGTTAAAAATTTATTGGCCAGAAAGAAATCATAGCTTTCAAGAGAATAAACATTATGAATTAAGATGAGCAAAATCGCGTCAACTCTTACTGGGAGATGTTTTGGTATTTTGAAGCTTATATAAGAGTTCGACTACATTAAAATCGACAATTGTATGCAAGGGTTAAATAGTATATAACGGTATTAGGCCGATATGCTTGATATAACGAACGAGGATAAGTTCTATGGCCGAGGCGCCAGCCGAGGCTATAAATTATACGAGTTTGTTATACGCATATCGGCCGTATGTTGTTTTATAGTTTTCGTAATACTAAATGAAATAAATATTTATTTTGGCAAAAACATTCATAATAATAAACTTCGATAAGTAGGCAGTAAGGAAGATGCAAATCGCATTGTCAATTAAGCCCTGTTTTTTAGTGCTGTAGTCGAATTAAGTCAAAAAGCCAAGTGTCCGAAATTTTTTGAACGGAGGAAGTTGGGGCTACTTCTACATTTTGAAACCATTTTCAGAAACCAGATGCTATAGTTCTTGACTACGTTAAATGATACTTCAACTCCCTCAATTCCTGAATTTTAGTTTGCATTTGGACCGCACGATCACGTGGGTCAATATCCTTAATAAGCTTTTAAAGCAAAATTGTAGGTCCAGAACCCAGGATTAAGAACCATTTCAATTTAATGTACGTACGTTTATTTAGGTCTTTTATTTTCATGTCTTTTAAAATTTAGGGCATTTGCTCTTCTACAGGATGCAGAAAAGTGGCTTTCCCAAAAAAATCCGTTTCAGTTTTCATGCTTTAACTTCATACGTAAACACACAAAATGTCATTATACCTAGTTTGCAGGTTAAAAACATTTTAAACAATCAATTTCAAGAGGCAATTGGCAAAATAATCTGGCCACTCAGGTCATGTGACATCAAATCATTTATCGCTTTGGTGTAACCAGAAAAATCATTTTTTTCTTAGATATCACGTGATCTGAATCACCTGCAACAGTTGATCGAATTGTCGTTCCAGTCCTGCCATCTGTGAATCGATGCGTAAACAATGTTGATTGTGTAAAGCAATGTTTAATAAGAAAACTTTAGGGAAAGTGACTTTTATTTCATCCTGATATTTTAATTTGATCATAAGACATAAGATGAGTACTTCTTCTTCAATTCTATGAAGAGATTGACCTCATGGCATAATAGAAAGGCCACCCGAATCGTGTGACCTCATATCACGAGCTTTTCGCTTTCAGGTATCATGAAAAATGAACTTGTTTTCTCAAAAACGATCACGTGATCTGAATCACTTGCAATCAGTGCTGCCAGGTTATTACATAAAAAATAAAAGAGAAAATAGGAAATATGCTAAAATCTGCTTTTTGATGAAATTACAAGTTTTCGAATTAGACGACGTTGTATAAAATTGATTTGGGTAATTCCCTTATAAAACTCATACTAGCTTTGTTCCTACACAGTTCTAAATCAGTTCGGAACTGTACTGCTCATGCGCTCTTGCTACAGGTCATGCGCTCTTACTAAAAATGCTGTGTATTTAGCAAGAGCGCATAAGCAGTACAGTTCCGAATTGATTTAGAACTGTATAGGAACAAAGTTATAGACTATTGAGTATGTACTATCGCGGCCTTAAAATTTCGCACGATTCAATTTTCTGCTGTGAATATGGCTTTCTTTAACGGCTTGTCAAAAATAATCATTTTGAACGTCAGATTTCAAATCTAATGCTAAAGTTGTAGCACCACAGTGCCAAATCACGTGCTTTCTGAAGGAGAGAAGAGTTTTCCAATCGCAAAATTAGAAGACGTTTGTCGCTACTTTTATTCTGTTATTTCAGTTCTAATACTTTACTATCTTGCTGTTCTTAAAGTATAACCAAACAATCTGAAAAAAATTGGTTAAATGTCTTGTCAGATTAGAAAGTTAAGAAGATGGGAAACGAATCGACTAGTGTGAAAGTGGTGTCATCTATCATGACAGATGTATTCACTTAACCTTGTTGATAACCACAAATTACAGAAACCCACTGAAAACTGTTGGAATCACCAAGACCGCTCAGAATATATGGTCAGAATTAACCAACTATTAATTAACTGTTTATCTAGGGTCATTTTACATGAGTACGTGCTAGTAGTACGTGTTTGATATAATGTTACATCCCACATGTCAAGCTTGGATTTATAAATGTTGTGTGAGAGTGCATAACCTAAGATTGATAACACTGTTTAGGAATCGCGACAGTGAGAGTGAGGGGAGTAGTTAATCATGGGGAATGATTCCTATTGCATAGTTTCAGCTATGAATCGGGTGCGCTTTCTGGTGTCTCAGATGTTTATAACCCCCTCAGTTTTTGGTCGGTATTTCTTATGCGTTTCTTAGCCACATTTCCCATCTTCTTAACTTTCTAATCTTTGGTCTTTAGTGTCAAAATTGAGGAAAAAAGCCTATTCTACGAAACTATAACTTATAGAAACTCTGGCTACTTGATAAAAAACCGAGCGAAATTTTAAGGCCCCAATGATACTCTAATCCTAGACTATGTATACTAAACAATAAAGTTTTCAAAAAAGACAGTGTTGCTTGTCATTATATCCGAATTTTGTCAAATCTAGAGGAACTTATGATCTACCTTTGAACTAAATTCCCTTTTTCTCACACACTGAAACTTCTCGCTTAAATGGAAATTTCTCACATGTTTGGCAACACTGTTTGTAACAGTTGATCGAACTATCGTTCCGGAACTTGGAGGTAAACCGTCAACTACGTTCTGCCGTCGGTGCTTAAACAATATTGATTGTAAGTTGCCATTTCAAACAAACTTTGTAAAGAAATGCATAACTTTTTGGGAAAGGCAAGTTTTATTTCACCCTGTATTTATCTTTAGTCATGAGGTGAGAAACGTCTTAAGGCTGTTTCAGACTACTCTATTTCTTGTACAAGATTTGGTTCAATTTCCATAATAAATATTTGGAACAAGAAATTTCAGGGCTGCAGCTGTTATTTGGAGATAGAACACGTTCTATTCTTTCATATAGTTTTTGAATCAGTTTAAGTTTTGATATATAATTTGCTGTATAATTTAAATTGTTCAAGAAATTGAACCCAATCTTGTACCTACAAGAAATATGGTAGTCTAAGAAGTCCTTAAAAAAACAATTCTATGAATGTACTGACCGTCGCAGCACAATAGAATTACCAACAGATCATGTGACCTGAAACCTTGCGACTTTTCGCTCAGTTGTGTCAAATTTTTTCTCTGAATCACTTGCAATAACTGATCGTTACCTCTTTGAATATGAATCGTCAGTTAAGTCCTGCCATCTATGGATCAGCACTCAAACGTTAGATTTTGTAGTTCCATTTTTAACGCACCTTGTAAAGAAATGTACACTATAGTCCAAAATTATACGGACCACGTAAATAAAATAAAGATGAATTTTTTCAGATTACTTGTTTTCTGAGTACTCTTTCTGAGGTCAGATTGTGTAGTGTTACCATTTTGAAATTTAAAGTAGTAGTAAGGCAGTGTTACAATCTCTTCAAGAACTTCACAAAACTACCAGAAATCTACTATTTCATTTTATTGTTATTAAAATGTTTCCACAGAATTAATATTTAAATTAAATAATTCTGCCTTAAGTCCGGGAGATCTAAAAATGATATATGAGCTGAAATATCTACAGTCGTGGACAGTTAAGTGAGAACTCTCTAATGCATCATAGAAATAAGCCAAATTTGGACAATTTTATTGCTTTTCGTTGTCTTTAAACTGTCCACGACTATACTCCACGTTAAGGAAACTTATGCTTTGTTAATATTTTTTGGGAAGCGTTTTTTTTATCTCTCTCTGTATATTATTTGGTCATATCGATCAAAGTACCACGTCCTGTGATGTAATTTTAATGAAACAACTTCACCAGATTTGAAATTTGATCACGCTTTACATTCGTCCTACTTTCTCGGCCGATCTTATGAGTAACTGCAACAAAAAAAAAACACTCGCCGGCAAAAAATAAACTTTCGTTCGCGTATTTATATTAGGTTCGCCGGGTTAGTAATGGGTACGTAACTGATCGTATTATTGCGTAAAGTGCCTTTGCATTTGAAAGCATGCATGTGACAATTTTACGATCGACTCTCAAACAGTAAAGGAAAAATCGGATCGAATTGTATTTTTAGATTTTACGAAATAGACACCGGTCTCTAAGTATGCTGTGGCAGGAAACTCTAAAAATACAGCAGCCAGATTAGTGTGGTCTTTAGAGAAGGTGCATTTCCTCTATAAATTAATTCATTTCATTTAACTTGAGTTCTTAAGGTAAACAATGTGTAAATGCACCAACTGTCAAATCGTTATTAATTGTTGCGGATACAGGAAATTAAGATTGCCATCTTCAGGGATGTTCGTCCTTGATCATGAAATTATATGGAAAATGACCTTTTAGAGAGAGCAGTTGTTTCAGTAAGAGTTACAAAACGGAAAAACGAAATAGGACATGCTAATAGTATTATAAAATAAAAGATAAAAACGAAACTTTCGCTGTATATTCTATAGGTCATCCCAACCCTACGGTGCGTACTGTAAGTCTGGACGATTATAGTTCTCAAAACTAGATATAACTAGGACTGCGCAAAATTTCAATTTCTATTTGTTATTTAATATCATATTTACATACTATGTAAAGCTTTCGTTGTACAGTCGCAATCATAATTCTTGACATACCCTTTACAGAAAAACTCATCGTGGACATTTTATTTGTAGTTTCCAAGCAAAAAATAATTTACGACATCTCGGATTAACTTGTAAGTATAGTAAGATTTGGATGCATTCAACATTCATAGTTTTGAATTAGATGGGTAAGATGGTCTGTAAGTTTTCTGTAAGCGTCATGAATTATGATTGTACATCTGCCTCTTCATTACTACTTCATTTTGCAATATTTTAGTAAACCTAATGGCTGAATGATTTTGATCTGAATTAGTACAAATAATAAATCTTTCAAGGCTAACGTTAAGTACGTATTATCAAATATATACGGACAGAAATATCTAAATTATTTATTTACATTCATAAACGGAATCTTGCACACTTGTCATAGTAATTTCTGAACGCCGTTCACAATGATTGCGGTATGTTCACAATTTTAATACACAATACGCTTTTAAGATCGACGGTATTCCAATCTGCCGGCCTGTTATTAGACAATGATTTGTGGGGTTATTTGATTAACTCACTGAATAACACTACCTGGCCCCTTCGCTCGTTATTTAGTGCTGAGGAAGCTGAAGAATGTTCGTTCCTATTATACGCCTAATAAGCTCCCATAATTTTTACCACTTATTAATACCAGCGGTTATATATTTATCCACTTTGTGCGTTGTGTTAAATTTAAAAGGGCGCCGCGTTTACAAGAAAATTACAGATACAAATTACAATTTGTTGATCAATAATCAAGTACGTTTTTTTTCATCGTATTTAATATTTATGATTAAGTAAATGTTAATTGTAGTAATAATATAAAAAAGCTGCTCGTGACACTTAACTTTAATTATTAATGAAACTAATTGAAAATTATTTTTCTACGTAATACCACATACTGTCAAAATATTAAAAACAGGAAATGTTCTGGTATAAAACTTTGAGGTACCTCATGTAGTAGGTAATTCTTTATAGCTAGAACTAGGACAATATTTTCTTTTTAATTGCAATATATTTTTTTAATACTCTTATACACTGCATTTGCAGTATGTCAATTTTATTTTGATCCTGTTCTTGTGCATTTCGTCCAAAGTAGCATTTTCAAAATCAAAAATCCTTTTCTTTTATGAGTGAGTGGATTGGAGGTACTTTCAAAGTGTACACAAAGCCTAGAGGACCTGGGCATGACTGATTTGAATCCGGTCCTGTTTCTAAATGTAATTAAGAGTGAAAATTCGTTTTTGCAGATGCGTGTTCGTCGCGCACCACCCCGAAGCCGCGGCCGCCGGCGCCGACCGCGCGTCCCAACATCACATTCCACACGTACGAATGCCCGCCAGCCTATGCTGCCTGGTATTGCCTCAATGGAGCGACGTGCTTCACCGTCAAAATAGGAGAATCATTGCTCTACAACTGCGAGTAAGTAGGCACCGATCACTTCATTACTTGTCGCGAATAGTTAAATTCACACAGGTCCGGATTAACCAAAGAAAAAACCCTTCTCAAGTTGATTCAAAAGTCAAAACTCGGAAATTTGCGGCGACCTATTCTGACTCACTATATTAAATACATAAACAACATGAGGTAGGTTCTGAGTGTCATAAAGTGCACAGGGTGTTCGACTTAAAGACACTGTGCTCCGTCACTTCAAACTACGACCTACTAGATTTCACGAAATAGTTTCTTATCCGGCCTGGGCAATTTACTAGGTCAAGTGTTTCGTCGCTGGCGCCACTTACCCAACAAAATCGGAAACGGATGTACAGGGTGAGCCAATAGTGCGTATTCTACTCTTAAAGGCAAATCGATGTAACATAACTTTGGTTTGGCACAGCCACACGAATCACCCTGTACAATTGTAATTAATTTTAAATCATGCACCTACCATACGTAAGTAATAGCGAAAACAGATTTTAAAATTTTGCAATAATAAAAACGCTATCTTCCGAATACGCACTATTGGCTGACGCTGTATATCCGAAACGCCATTTTCAATTAGTGTCAAGTTTGCTCAGGTTGCTCGGTTTTAGAAAGTAAAATTGTATTTTCTTGCTCAAATTTAGTTTCCTTGTGATTTTTCCTATTTTTTAAATTGGAGTAACTAGCGCGAAAATGGAGAAAATATGGGTTAATTAAAAAGTTTGCCCAGACCGCGTGAAATCTACAGGGAAATCACAAATAATTTCAACTCACATGACCTCGCCGTATAGGTACTCTGTTGGTAACAATGCAGTGCTGTTATGCCTGCAATTTACTAAGACATCATACATAATTTACATCAGCATCTGGGAATGCTTTGTAAAACTGGTTAAACACCTACAGCCACGTAAATCAATTTGAAACAACAACCTCACTTTTTTCAGTGTTGCCGCTTCCAGAAAGCAAAACCTAATACAAATTGGTCTCGAAGGTTGAAGTAATTTATGATTACCCTGTATTAGATCTTTTTTCAAATTGCCTAAGATGGAGACGATGTCAGCAGGGTTCTTTGTACCGCTTTTCCCAAGTAATTCCATATATTATGTAGTTACGTTATCATTTTATATAAAGTTCCATTTTTTATTTATATGCCGATCGTATAAATCCGAGTTAAGAAAATATACAACGAAATGACATGCCGTGACAAAAGCCGTAAGGCCGTTTCACGAAAATTAGAAGATAGCAATATAAAAGTGTTTTGGCTTATCGCTCGATCGATCGGCATCAGTGTTGCCACTGGTATGACGTAAAATTATGGCGCGTTCCTATCAAAATTATCAGATTTTACATAAAATTATGTTAAAATAATGATAATAAAAATTTAAAAGAATTAGTAGTAGTGGAGGCAAAAAAACTTGTAGGTTGTAGGTCAAAAAAATGACTGAAAGGTTAACGGCAAGAAAAAAAAACAATAAAAGAAGTAAATAACGGCTCAGCTGGCAAGAAAAAGTAACTGTCGACGTACGTTTTGGTCTTGTTAGACCTCATCAGGACTGTCCTGATGATGAGAATTTCAGATAAAATAATAACCGTCATAACTATAACTGATTTATTTTATTTTTTGATTTGACAATAGATGAATTTATTTGAATTTGACAATTCAACATAGACTCTAAGGGGGTCATTCTAATCGGGCTTGCAAGTTACAACTTGGTATGATCCTACTGCCGGGCATTATCGAGACTGCATAACGTTGTATCCTGTTGCCACCGAACGTTGCCATTGCAGCTTCTTACCTGCTGCCACCGTTGGCTAGGTTGCAAATCCGATTAGAATGATATAAATTTAAAAATCCAGTTACACCAACATAAACTTTGAAAAGTGCTGCCAATCTAATAAAATTAATCTCAATCATTTATTGTCACTCGATATAAATATATGTATTGTAAAAGTGACGCCATTTATTATATCTGATTTTTCTTAATAAACTCCTACACCCAGTATATGCATAAGATCCACACTTTCTCCTCCTCGTATTTTCTGCATCGAATTCTTCTTTTTTGAAGAATGTGTGTGGAATGTTTCTAAAACATATCATTTCTTTTCTAGATGCGCAGAAGGTTACATGGGTCCTAGATGTGAATATAAAGATTTAGACAGATCATATATACGTAAGTATCTTCTCCGTTGAAAACTTAATTAATAAAACGTAATTACTTTTCCGGACAAGCTTCTCACGTTTCTCAAAATTTTCTTTCTTACTAAATTGTGTCGTCCATACACAGAAACGTTAAAGAATATGTTATTTTAAAGCTCGCCCGAAGAAGTAATTTCGATTTTATTTTTTATTTTATTAGCAACTCCACATCAAAATCTTATGCAGCAAGTCAAAGCATTCACTTGATTTAATATCTTATTTGAATCAAAGTTCAGTCTTCTGTTTTGCTGGTGCTGTCAAGTTTTTTACTACCTTTCTTTGTTCTTTACATTTTTTACATTTTCTTGTTTTTTTTTGTTTCTCACTTCCACATTTTTTAAATTAATTTTGCCCGCAAAGAATCACAACTGTACCTCAAAAACGTTTCATAATGTTTCATATCTCTTACCTATGTTGAGAGAAGTGCTTATAATGAGTTTTCAATTTATAAATCTACTTATACAAGGTGTTAAAAAAGCAAGTAATCATAGCAACCTGATTTTTTTATTTAAAAAAGACTTAGTTGTGATTAATTTGTTGTATTTCTTTGTTTATTGTATTTTATTACATAGTTTCTTTTTTGTAAGTTAATTAAGAAATGGATTTGATATATTAATACATAAATAAATACACAGAAAAAAATATGTTGAAACATTTAAAGTTGTTTCAAAGATATACAGTTTATGTTTTGACAAATTTGGTAACACATGAAAAGAAAAATTCATGAGCTGACTCGATATCATGTTTATAGACTTACGTATTTTCATCTTTTTGTATGTTGTGTATTTTTTGCAGCGTCTCAACAAAGGATAATGTTAGAAACAGCGAGTATAGCAGGTGGAGCAACAATAGCTGTGCTGCTGGTTATGATTTTGTGTCTCGTAGTATACGTACACCTAAAACGTAAGGCAAAATCTACAAGAACATCCACCGACTGCGTGGATAGTAGAAACATAAACCTCGTGGCACATCCAACTTTTGGAACACGATGGAGGACGGCTCCACAAGCAGACTTGCCCATCCCCCACGACAGAGGGGATTCGAATCAAACCACGATGGAACTGCATCAAGTCACGACACTTATAGCAAACAACCGTGATGTGTAGTGCTTAGCCTAGCCTTCTATTTTTATCAAATTAAAAAATAATAATAATAATAAAGTGATGTCTGCTTTAATCGTCTAAAACTATAAATGTGAATTATTAAAGTAAATTAATAACAACAGGACCTACTATTTATCTTGTATAAAAAAATTATTTATACGAAAGTGAGTAGCACTTGTTTTTTCTTTGCAATTAACTTATTAACTATGTGCAGCTTTCCCTGATACGTCAGTCATTTGTTGGCAATGTCTATAATGTGCTACTATTTTTTTTTTGTACTGTACCTTTAAATGCAGCTCGAGTTGCATTGTTGGCTAGATATGACTCGTCCGATCGGTTTGAAGTGAGCCCGAACTTTCTTTTTTTATTAAATTATAATAAATTATTACTAAAACAAAAGTGTAAATATACAGCAAGTCTGATTTATTTAAGTCTGAACTTTATGTATGTAGTAAGTTATTTAAAACGCAGATTGATGTAAATATGTACCTCGCTGAGGTATTTTAATTTATTTAATTAAAAGACACTCGGTGTTTACAGATAAGTGTACGGTTAAATCAGTGATTTTAGTTTTCTGTTTTACAACACACGTATTACATTCCCGGTCAAATTCCTAATCGTTGTAAGCCTCGCTAACTGAACTTATTGCCCGTGTTGATCTTTTTTCTTATTTATTTTGGAGATAGGTGGTTGTGTTAGCGATGTTTATTTATTTCGAAAGTACTAAAAAAAAACAAAACCTGGCAGCTTACACCAAATTGTTTTCACTCAGGTTATGATGATTTTAGTGAGTTTTTAAATATGAAATACCATAACTTCGATTCAAGCAACCTTTTTTTTTTTGTATAAATGTAGATATACTAATTATTCCAATTGAAATGCGTTTTGCATTGTTTTGGATACATTAATATTTGTAATTAAGTAATTTAAATATTTATAAGCACTTGGTTCCTAACGTATTAATATATCGTTTTTTTTTTTGTAATATTTTAGAAGAAACTCGCATGTTCCGACTACCAAAAATCCGAATATCCCATTCTTGTAGATGTTTTAAATTATTTAAGTATTTTAATATAGTATTAATATATTGTAGTACTATTTATGTATATGTTATATGTGATATTTGTGTTTTTGGTACGGCACAATCTGTTAGCCAGTTCGAACGTAATACTATTTACGTCCCCAAACCAAAGCCTAAGTTTTGTATTATTTATGTGACCGTAGTTGGAGTCCTTGTTTATTTATTGAATAGTTGTTAAATTATTTGCTCTCGCTTCTCAACTATACGCTACATAAATAGTACACACTGAGTAGACTCCAAGTATTAATATTATTAAATATATTATTAATGATTTGATTAATCTCTTCTTCTTGTATGTGTCTTCTACACTTGCTTTTAGAAGTGTAGTTTTAAATTGGCCGTATTTTATTATTATTTCTCTATCGTCGAAAGTGTATATAGGTCAATCAACAAATGTTAGAATACTTTTGTTTATTTACACATATGTATTAAATTTAAATACAAAAATAAATGCATTTTATTTATTATTTCTATTTCGTCTGATAAACAAACTCATCGACGTTACTGATCATTTTATTTTTAGCTATCATCATTTAGAAATTTCAGTATATTAGAAATTACTATCTGGGGTGTGATTACAGAGTTGCATTTTACAAATACAGGTGTTCAAGCTTAACCATACAGAATTCGGTTATCTTAATTATTGCTTTATCTACACTCAGACAATTGGGTTTAATAAGAGATACAAAGTTGGTTAAATTGGGTCGAATTGCGTATTTTTGACCTAAATAACAATCTGTAAACAAATTTCACCTGCTTTTTACGGTTTTTAAGATATTCGATAAAAGTAATGATCACAATTTTCGATTTTATTTTTTTATAAGCTAGACAGACATTGTGAAGGCACTTTCTTATAAGGAATTTAAATATGCCATCGTCTTTGTCACGTCGTTAAGAATTACAAATAAACGACATTCAACTTATTTCCTTATGGACACCATATTGGGTTTTTGCACTGTTAAATGAAGCTTCTATTTCTGATTACAATGATATATCACACTTGATGGTTTGAGTTAGATTCTGGACAAAATTTCGAAATTATCTGTTATGCAGTGTTCTTTGGAAACAAAAAGCAACACTTTTGTTTTCAAAGAGAATTGACGTTTCATGTGAAGGAGTCTATTTAAAAAATAGCCCTGACGGATCGTCACGACTGACCGTCGATTGCATGTGAAATGGGTCTAAACAAGAAGTGAAAATAAGGCACAATGTAGGAATGTAAAAAATGTGAGAAAAACAACTCGCCTTGGAGTTTGATCCCATAATCTTAAGCTCGATTACTAAGGACCTAATCAACTTAATATAAATTTGGTGGATGCGCGGGGGGTAATTTTCTTGAAAATGATTGGGAAAATTTTGTTGTCGTCAGCGCCATCTAACGATCAATAACCACACTTTCAGTATACAGAAATCTAAAGTTACTAGCGCGCGTTATGAGATTTTATTATTTTATTGTATCCAGAGGGACTTCTTTCCCCAGGGCAACTTCCCTCTACCGAATCAATCTATAAAAATAATGTCAACTACAACTATGTAATTATTCTTTCAAATAGGTTTGAAGTGCATGAAAATTTTTTGAAAATATGGAAAGTTTCGCCGCCTTTAGCGCCATCTAACGACCAATAGCTACACTTTCAGCATTTTTACAGAAACCTGTAAAGTTGCTAGTGTGCGTTTAGATGAGACTTTATTTTAATTTTTCCTCCGAGATTTCTTTCCCCGGGGGAATTTCCCTCCCTCTCAGCAATCTATAAAATAATGTGAAGTTTTATATTAAATTATTCTTTCATATGGGTTAAAGTGCATGGATACGATTTACATCGGTCGATGATTTTACTTACGGGTGTTCCATAAGAAATATTCCTTGAAATATTTCACTTCTAAATTCAGCAAAAAGAACTGCCAGCCACCAACAATCTGCGTAGTCTTCAGGTTTGTTTAATACAGTGTTACTTAGCTCGAAGCATGAGCACGCTAATAACTGATAATGAAGACTCTTCAACTAAGCAAGTTAAAAGCAATTTAATAAGGGCCTGCATTTAAGATGTTTCTTCGTTGATGGCATTTATCTCGGTACTTGCTGACACTTCCAAAATGAACACCTTGTGTAACTGCAAATAAATCTAGCGTATAAAGTTTTTTTACGAAGGACGATAGCATTTGAATTTTTTTCTATATTAAATGGTTTAAACGTCACAAAAGAAAACCACACTTGGTGGACACGTGGTAGAAGACTCGGGAACATGAAGAAGAAAAAAGCAACTTGCTTTGAGATTTGATTCCATAATCTTAAGTTCGATTACCAAGGATCTTACCAACTCCGCCGTTCATTACTTGCAGTTCGGAACCTCTTCAGGAAGATATGAAGTGTAATTCAAATTATATTTTTTTTATAAATATTCCTATTTTTGGTGTAACAATTTAACCTTTAGTATGAGAGAGTGAAAGTCATTTTAAGACTGACATACTATCTGTACAGGGTGATTGATATACGGTTTTATTATTTTAAGAGATAGAGCAATACGTCTTGAAGGAAAGTTACAGTTAAGTGTTGCAATCCTCAGAGCTCCTATAACGTCGATCTCCAATTGTTTCGAAGCAGTCACGCCTTCTTCAGTTCTTTTTTTTTAAATGGCATAGTACATTTTTCATAACGGATTTTAACTTATATATACAGGGTGACGATAAAGTTCCCGGATTTTATTTTTGCATCACAAAACAGTTGACAGTCGTATCTGAAAAACTGTCAATCCTCACCTATTTCTTCTGACTGTATTACATCCATCGAATTTAATATAAAATTACCAAATTATTGTGATTTTATCTTAATAAATAAACAAGATATTCAAGAAAGATATACAAGATATTCAATGAAGACAGAAGAGATTTATTTGCACATTTTTATATGTAATTTTTTTGTAATTTAATCGTCTTTGTATCTTTTATAATTTACGAGATCCCTACGATGCGACTTTAATTAGTTGTAACCCTGTATAGTGGCTAGGAAGCTAGTCTAAAAGTGCATGATAAATTCAACTATTTAAACAAAATTTAAAAAACACAAAACTATGTCAAGCTTCCAAACAAAATTCTGGGAACTTTTTCGTCACCTGTAGAATATATGTGAAAAGTTCAACCCAAAAATTTCGAGAAAAATGCGAAAAACTAACGTCGAAATATCAATGTTATAGTATGATTATGGCAAAATTGATGATTATAGTAAAAAAGTTCCTATAAATATAGGTCTGTTTGTTATCCTGCACTGGTGCACACTAGTGTACACTTTTTTCACGAAATATGCTTTAATGAAGCCTGAATTCTTTGATAATGTGTCAATACGAATCATACTCATTCACACTGACATACCACACAAACATTTCAGGTTGCATTTTGTATTTCGTATTTTGCGAAAAAGTATGCATTGGTGTACACCAGTGCAGGATAACAAACAGACCTTATGTATTGTGTGAAAATACAGTGATGAATTTTAACTGTTTTTTTTTTTTTAATATACTCATAATAAGAATTGAATGAAACAACTTGAATGAACTTTTTTTACTTAAAATTAGCTCAGAAATCACCCCTTCAATTTTTTCCAATCATTATGTTACACCACCTGTATACTTTTGCTTCTCTAACATATTATAATCATTTAACCTTTCAGATTAAAAGTGTATCAGATGGTGATTATTTTCATTTTTAAAACGAGACACGTTCTGCGTTTTTTTAATAATTTTAGTTTGATTCAACAATGTAAAACAGCAATCACTATTTGATATACTTTTAGTGTAAGCATTTTCTATCCTATATATTTTTATATCCTAAAAGGAGAAAGGGAGAAAAACTGAAAATAAATTAAAAATAACTATTTAATTGCTTACAATCAACTATTCATCACTAGTATTGATCTTTTCAACTTTTCTCTTGCTTTACGTTTTTTCTCTCCCCTCTTTCTTTCCTGTGTCGCATCTCTAAACAACTGAACTCCCTCAACAGCTTCGATTTCCCTTTGCAGAAACTGCATGCCATACAAGTTGTAACCTACCAAATCCTGAAATTAAAAAAAGAAATGAAAATGCAGGGCAAAGTATTTTTGACTCGAAAGAACGTACCCTTAGCTCTTCTACTTTAACAAAGACAGACTTCTGGAGTTGTTTCAGAGTGGAAAGTAAGGCGTTGTGTGCCACTACAGGAGGATGATGTATTTTTAAAAGAAACACGATTAGTTTGCAGACCAACTCAGTTTGATCACCTCGTGCCACTAATGTTGGCAAACATTGCATTAGTTCGCAAACAGATGAGAAAGGAAGCAAGAGGAGAGCTTCTTCTAAATCACTAAAATAAACACATAATTGAAGACTTCCCCAGTTATTGTTCCACTTGCCGGTTTGAGACGTGGTAAACTGGAAGCTCTTACCTTGATCTGATTCTCTTTATGGTTTCTAAAATAAAATCATCTGGAGTTGTAACATTTAACGCGTGCATTAGAGGTGGAACACTTGGTAAAGGCAATGGTTGGCTGGATGCTAATTGTAAAGCTGCATGTTCAGCCAATTGCTCTCGGTATTTTTCGCATATATCAAGGCATTCCAAAATACTCTCAGCCTAAAATGATGCACCTACAATTTAATCAAACAACCAGATATGATACTCACTGCTTTTTCACTGCCGATCGTCTTTTTAGATGGTAGGTTAAGCCCCGGATGGCCAGGTACAGTAGTTTGTTCGCCAGTAGCGAGGCCCTCTTGCTGTTCTCTTTCTTCTTCTTCTTCGTCTTGCAGAACAAGCGGCTGATCTGTTTTTTCGTACATGCGTAGAACTCGATCGGCCCCACATGATACGACATGCTGACCGTTTGGGCTTACTGCAAGACCCCATGCTTCTCCAATGTGGCCCTAAATGCAAACCCAATAGAAAAGAAGTGACATTTGTATTTTACAGACCTGCAGCGTGATGATTTTGTTGAAAGTATCGCCATCCCACTGTTTTACTTTGCCATCTTTGCCACATGTAAAGAAATAATGTGTGCGTGGAACAAATTGTATGCTTGTAACAGAGTCGTTGTGTGCAAAAATACTCTTGTGACAATCACCAAAATCCATCCCCCATATTTTAACGTTTCTATCAGCGGAACCTGTTACTATCAACGTCGAGTCTGATGATATATCTAAGCTCAACACAGGCAATTTATGACCATAAAGCGATAAATAAAACTGCAAATAACACACTAGTATTCACTCTTGAATATCTTAGTTAAATGCGTACCTTAAAAGTATCGACGAAAAATATTTTTACAGTTGAATCCAACAATGCCACGGCTATAAACTTTCCATTCGGCGAGGTCTTAACACACAGGACACTATCATCAAGTTTAAGCGTCCTCGTATGTAACAATGAGAGCACTTTAGCTTTCGTCTCACTTTTACTTTCCGTAACTAATTCGAACTGCCAAAATTTTACGGTGTTGTCACCACCGCCTGTAACGCATCCCCTCTAAAGCATTTTTATAAGAAAACACTCGACGCAAATAAATAAATAACCAACCAAATCAGGCTGCAAACATATCGACCATAACTCGGTTTTGTGTGCAGGTATCTCCTCTAAAATATCTCCAGCGGCTATATCAATTATAAGCAGCCTTCCATCTTTAAGTCCTCCCAAAACGTGACGATCTCCAGGCACAAAAATCGTTGATAAAACATACCTGAAATTTGAAACTGTGTATAAGTTGTGTTTGATTTAAAAAGCGAGCGTACCCGGTCTCTACAGTCCTCAAACATGTTTGCGTAGGGCGGTTCCACATTTTAATCGACTCAGCACTCCCAGAAACTACCGCTAGATTGTCCGAGCTGAAGCTTACTGCCCTCACTTCACCGTGATGACCTTGCTTTGTAATCGAACGCAAGCATTTAGGTACAATGTCCTTTGAATTCGTGTCAACAGAATACAAATCGATGGTGTTGTTCGACAATACAGCTGTGACACGCAGCTCACCCCCGTTTCCCAGAACTAAACTAAGCGACTTGCATTTACTGGGAAGTTTGATGCACGCCAGTCTTTTAACTTCATCCCTTAATGTCAGCTGCTGGTTTGATTCGGGAAGGGCCTCTTCGCTTCTAAAATAACTCAGTTGAAATTAAAATATTTTTTTTTAAATGATTGTCTTACTTTTTTCTTTCTTTCTTTAAGCGTTTTTTTAAACGTGCTTCGGCGTCGCTCTGTGTTAAGAAATGGAATAGTTCGATTTGTGCATCGGTGCCATGGCATGCTATTACTTGTCCAGTTGCATCGCTTTCTAATGAAACGACTCTTCCTCTGCCAGATCGTAGTAAAGAGCCAACTTTGTGACATTGCAAGGGATACTTATGTTTCAGACAAGAAATGAATTAATTAAAATTGAAAAGACTTGTCAGGAAATTGTGTTGTTCAACATTAGTAATCTTTGTGGTGGCAAATCATTGATTTTTATTCTAAATTGTAAAAATTACATATAACTTACATTTGGATCATTAATTCCATCAAAAGTAGCCTCCAAATTCATAGTAATCTCTCCAAGAGAAGCTTTATTTTCTGTCTCTGTGTCCTTTAGTGACAGCTTCCACACTCTCAACTCAGCATCTCCACATCCTGTGACCAGGTATTGGTCATCTTTCATCAGAGTTAATGCCCATACCTAGAAATTCAAAATAATTAAACAAGTTTCTCCCCTATTTTCATTTTTTACTAGCCTCTGTGCGATGTCCGACTAACGTTTTGAAGCAGTGCTGTGTATCCAAATCCCAGAACTTTACAAAAGTGTCCTTCGATGCAGAGCATATGACCGATTGTGAGATCATAAAAGCCAGTTGTGTTATGATACCTTTGTGGCCACTTAATCGACATATACCAACTTCTGCAATGGTGTCCCATACTACAATATCAGTATCCTATAGAAAAGGAGAAAATATTAAAATTTAATAACCTTTTTCAATAATAAAAGATTTCAAATTTATTACAATTTGTAATATTCATGCATTTGTGAGAATTTGGAACTAATCGATTCTCAGCACATGAAGTCAGGCCAATTGGGGTAATCCCACAGTTTAAAGACCTATGTATAAGATCATATGTGTGGAGAATTTCTTTCTTCTTGTGGTGTCTGAGGCTACAATATTATATTATATTTATTTAATATTTTTCACTTCAAATATCAAAGTAAATCTGGCAAAAATGTAAAGCTTTCATTGTTTTGCAACATTTCTTTCATAACATGGATAACAGGTTGTACACTCAAAGGTCTCTAAACTGCAGAACTCCCTGTGAAATGATGAATATTAAAGTGGGTGTTCCATTTAGCAGTAACTGTTAAGGTGCGTAATCACCAAAAATAGTCTTTTGAACTAATGAGTTCAAAGCAGTTAAGAACATCTTGACCTGTACACACCCAAAATCTGTTGGAATTACTTCAGAACGAAAGCCCCGAACTCTTTCACTTTTATTCAGTTGCTTACCGCTACTTCACGGATTGGGTTCGGTTCACTGAAAGCTCAGAACTGGTGAATATGAGAAGTGTCCTTACCAAGTCCATATCTTTTATTGAGCTAGCTCTCTCTGAACTTGTTCAGAGGTTTGGTAAATATGCATTAATAATTATTAGCCATTAAGTAGTCGGACATATAAAGAGAATATTCAATTGAGCAGTGCAACTTTTATAATAATGCGGGGGTTACATTTGATAGTAGTTTAATAGTTGATGTTACTTGTACTGCTAAATGGAACATCCGCTTAATGCTTACTGCTTACCTTTGATCCAGAAGCTAATTTGTGTCCGAAACTATCATATGCCAACGAAGAAATCTCCGAGTGATGCCCAGAAAACACAGCAATCACTTCGGCAGTTTTCAAGTCATAGATCTGCACATTTCCATCAGAATAACCCACAGCTAAATTTTTCTTATTGGGGCTGGCGCATAAACATGTAACTGCAGCAGCTTCCCCCGGAATTACTTGAGCCTAAAAGCCAGTACTCTGAGCGTACCCACTTACGTGTACTGCGTAACAACAGCTCCTCTTACCTTCTCTCCTAACCTCAAATCCCAAATTATAACGTGCTCGGAAGCACCGACAGCGACGTAACGGCCCTCCTGGCCCTCTAAAGTTACAAAGGCAATGTTACATTTTGGGCTGGCGATAATATTAAAATTACCGGCAGGCGCAAACCTCAGGTATTCCTTGGTTAGACCCATGACAGCAGTAAATCACTTCGTAAAACACTACTTCTTAATAATAACACTTTCTAGAGAGTGCACAGACATTGTAAGCACCAATAATTCAACAATTTGAAAGTATTTTAATAATTTAAACGAATTATAAAACACGTGGATACGTACAACACACATGAAAATAGCTACGCATGTCATTCAAGCTAGCAGGGTCACCAACTGAAAAATTGTATGGGACTAATACGGGGAAAAAATTGTATATTTTTTAAATTAAGACGTCTGTAATTGCTGGGCATGTGGTAGATGGATACTTTAAATAAATACATGTAATAATGTGCACACAGAATGTTCTAGAAAAAATATTTATGCTTCGTATTTCGTATTATACTGTGTTCAATAATGATTGAGATGGTTGTATACAACAAAACATACACGTGCGGCAGTGTAGGGCATTAATCAATTAAAATTTCAGTTAATTAATCAATTGATTAAAAAATTAGGTAATTAATGTTTAATTGCGATTAAATTTAATTACAATTAATATTCCATATGATATTCCTAAAAATTTTAATCTTTAGTGCCATAATAGATTTTTATGTATGGTCGTTGATTGAAGTATTTAAATAATTCAATCAACGGTATCACATCTCTCACATCTCTGCGTTCAGCGCCGCCTGGCGTGGTGATTTGTGAATTAGTGATATGAAAACATTTCTTGAGATTTATTGCATGGGAATAATATCACTCTTATGATAATTTACGATAGTAGTGCATAATACTTGAACTTCCTGCTATTGAAGTACATTATTCAAGTTCAAATGTACACTAATAATTTTAAACAACTCGTATTTTCATACCACTAATGCAGAACATGGTCGTTGGTGGCGCTGGCTTCGCATGTGTATGATCCCTATAGATGGATGGCACTGTCTTAATTATGATCGGAGTATCAAAGTATACTTATCACACACATTATTACCAACTAAAATTTTAACTGTTCGATTTGGACAGCCTTTACTTTGTGGTATTCCATAATAATAACAATAAAAAATGCACAGTTTTTTACTTTGTTTCACCACTAGTGATGAAACTTTTAACTGAAGGAGTATCAACGTGACATTTAAAATTTCTGTGTCATTTTGAATAATAGATGGCGTTAAATTGATTGATATAAACTTAAGAATTAGTAAGTTCTGTACTTCAGTACTTGAAGAAATAAAAAGTTAAAAGATAAATAATAGATTTTATTTCAGACTTTAGTAAACAGTAACGGTTGTATTAAGAAAATAATAGCACTGGCAACACTGCCAGTCAGTGAACTGGTCCACAAACTGAACTGTCTGGACCACAGAATAGAAGAAACAGAAAGGAAAGCTTTGTCGGTTCCTTTGATGTTTTGAGTTCCAATTTCGATGACCTTCAATGCGGCGGCCATAATCCTGGGATGTAGAATGGAGTACGTTCAAAACCTACGCTCTGCGAATGGATTCTCATGTGGCGGGTAGCAGGGAGGAGATTGAGGTTCGGCTATTATTTAGAGTGACGTTTTGAATGATATTCGAGCAATTCTCGATTTCTCGAACTGTTGTAATGTTAATTTGCGAGTTACATTACTAATTTATCGAATAATCGCTTGCGTACAATTCGCTCGTAATGTGTATTTCTCTAACGTACTTCTAAGATAAACCAATGAGCACATAGCAGGAACATCCCAGGAAGATGGGGATCACACAGCGTTTTCGATTGACCGCACTAGTGCGCACTTAGAATATCTTCATCCCGTGTTATTACATGAGGTTAAAAGAAGATGAAAATACTCTGAGTGCAACCGGTGCATGTGAATCGAAAACGCTAACAGTCATGCACAATTAAGGTTACTGTATTTAGAAGGTACTGCCATTCATTTCCGCGGCTTCGTCCCCCAAATTAAAAAGGAAGCTACAAAACGCTAAAGAAGAAAAAGGATAGATACATAACAAGTTACTGTTGCCTGTTGCTAAGGAGTTTATGAATGAATTTGATTAACCCCAAATTAAAAGAGATAGAAAGTTGGCGCTACCTTCTCGATACAGTAGCGTGCATAAGATGCACAATGGCGATCGCAGTCATGCACAATGAAAATTCGTTCCAAAAAATTGCTTTCTGAAAAAATCCTTTCTGATTTAGGGTTCTATTCTGTGTCTGGACCGTCTAAAGGGTTTAAGGGCCAAATTCTGAAACTCATTCATCCTCAACTCACACTCTAATTTGACGTTTGATATTATTTGAAATTCAAAAATATTTTTATATTTACTTATAAAGGTGTCCCAACAAGAGCGCCGGATTTAAATTTGCCGCCATTTTGTTAATACGAGTTGTACGGTGATTTTTTTTTGACACTTGTCACGTACAGACCACGCGATTTAAGAATATGGAGAAGTATTCAAACGAACAACGTTTAATTACTGTAAAAACACATTACAAAAATGGTGAAAGTTTTGCGAAAACATTGGCCACCAAGATCGTGCGATCTAACGCCGATGGACTTTTTTCTTTGAGGCTATGTGAAGGAAAAGATGTATGCGAATAAGCCTGAAACAGTTGAACATCTTAAAGAGGAAATACGGCGCGTTATTGGTGAAATACAGCCACATTTATACGAAAACGTTATTCAAAATTTCAACAAAAGAATAACCCTGTGCCAGAGGTTTCGTGGTGGCCATTTGCCTGATGTATTTCACGCTTGATCGGAACTATTTTTCTATTTATTTTTTCTATTTATGAAATAAAAATGTTTGCTTATTTAAAAAAATAAATGTGTTTTTCTTTAATTCTAAATTAAATCCGGCGCTCTTGTTGGGACAGCCTTTATAATCAAGTTTATGGTCAGTGTAGGTACTTTTCAGTGATTTACGATAGAAAGTCAAAAAATTATTCAAATGAAAATGAAAGCCTTTCTGAATTTCAAATTAACATTAAACTGTCAATTTGAGTATTGAGAAGAACAAACGAAAGAGTCGCCGCCCTGGTGTTTATACGTGAACTTTCGTATGTGAGATAAACTGTCAGTGGAATACATAATGAATAAAATAATTAGATCAAATAAATCAAATATTTACTGTTGTGTGTCTCAGTGTCATAGTTATTATTGTTATTATACCGAAAATGTATCGTTCCGTACGTTTTCTGATCAAAAACCGAAGGTGTACCGTATTGAGGTTATGGTTATCTCACATATCTCACTACAAATCCTACACATGGACGTTATCTCACAGTCACTGTAGTGCTTAGCAGTCAATAGAAAACACTATTAGTCAAAATTGCCAGAAAAATCATAAACTTCATAATAGATGGCGCCTCACTTTAAATAGTATACACTATAATAACAGATGTCGCCGTTACAATTCTGCATATTCATTAGTTAATAAGTACAATACAGGGTTTCATATGGTGGTTTCAGCCTATTATACGCTTATACAATATCTCAGTTTAGACAATGTGTTTCTCTTTCCTTTCAAAATTAATAGTGTACTGGAATTCAGCAAGTAGGAATACATGAAAGTTGGCATCGCCGGCGCACACATTTTTGACAAGATCGGTAATCGGTATCTCTCATCGGTGTCGCTACGGGCATTACATAAAAACTTCGGACCAAAAATCTCCAAATTTCTCGTTTTTACTCTTAATTTTCCGCATCACCAGTTCAAATACCTAGAGAAACCTAAAAGCTTAAGTGGTGTTTTTCCCTCAGATTAGAAATATTTTATCACGTAACTTAAAATTTCCCGCTAAAACGGGAATCTCTCAAATGCCTGGCAACACTACTGCGCCTTTTCAAAAATTGCAGCAGCGGTTTTTGCCTTAAAGAGCTCGTGGAATAAGGAATATTCGGGGCCTTGCTGTTTAAAAATATAAAAGGTGATGAATTTGTGTATTTTGCGCGGGGTCTCAAAAATTTTTTCCTGTTTTTGCAGTCCTGCAGCTACCCATAAAGATAATCTATACATTTTTTCTTCAGTGAAAAATTCGTGTATCTCTCGCTCCCCTTCCAAACTTTACCATTAGCTTCGCCGTGTTTATATCGTGTCTAAAGTGTGAAGCCCCAAGCTTTATGCAGCTATATTTTCAAATAAAATAAAATCGCCACACACTTTAAGCAATCATTTATTAAAGAGTATCAATAGCATTACAAGATATATATAATCTAAACCTACAAGTACATATATACAAAAGATCTTATTTAAACACTGTCCTAGTGATTATTGTCTGATATGAACATGGCAGTTAATGGCCTTCATTTCGATATAATGAGATCCAAACTACTATTTTACTTCATAAATAAACCTTCGTGCGCATAAATTACACGGTACCTAAAATTTACAAACTTAAAGCCGTTCACTATTTTAAATATTGCGTTCGTCAAGTAATTACATCTCTTAGTATCACAATTTACAATACAATTACACATCAACTAGATACAGAACAAGTTCAAAATTCGTGTACGAATAATAAATATACTATTTAATTAAATAGAACGTGTAAAAATTGAGCAACTCTGTGTCTTTTTTTAAATGCAAATTGGTCAGAATAATATCAAAAGGTGTATTTAAACTATGGCTGCGTTTAGTTGATAGACGAACCGTCAAAGTTTAAAGAGCTCGGGCGGACAGTTTTCTAAACGGAACTCATACCCACCGTGGTTGCCTAATGGTCGCATCTCAAATCATGACCACCGTGACCACTCAGCTGATTAGTCAGACAACGTAAAATAACTACGGACTAAACGAAATCGACAACGTCGCCCATGAACTAAACGCAGCCTATGTGAGACACCCAGAAGCTTTGGGGGGAGGGACATAAAAATAAACCGTTGCGTCATCTTTATTTCAATTGAGTCATCGGTATTAAAACTGTTTGATTAATTATAGAATCACGATTGACCCCCTTGGCTTCAAAGTGTAATTTGGGACTTACCCTCTCAGTTTCAAAGTGCTTACTGTATCATCTGCAAGTAGCGATTTTCTTCCAGTAAAGAACTCAGAGATGAAGTCATGTCGTTAACAATCATGTTAGAAGTCGGTGTGTCACCGCACTTTGCCAGGGGATGAGTGCTACTACTAACCATATCCGAACTGCTCACCCACGATTGGCAATTCTGAACATACTCTAAAGTCCTCTGATAGGTGTCCTGCCTCATGCCAAGCGGTTGCAGTGTTGTGTTATTTGCTTGCACTGCGTTTGTACTATTTTGATTCACGATACCAGGAGACATCTGCGATTGACTGATGTCTTTGCATTGTATCTCCCGGTTGCTCGTGCAGTTATGAAAGCATTTGATGTTTTGTTGTTGATTCTGGGGGTACATGCTGATTTTCTGGCAGTTACAGTGATTTCCACTTGCACACTGTGTACTAAATCGATAACAATTTTGTTCATAGTGCGAACAAGGCCTGGTCATTTGCGCTTGCTGCGGTTGATTGACCATATCATTTGGAGCTGGTGTTGCCATGGCCGGTGAAGTAAGTGGCTCGCTTATAGTGGGCGCACATCCATACCCGGGGCTTTGCATAGGGGGGTACGGATTATTGCAGCCGTAATTACTAAGATGTTTCGGCTGGCAGGCATTCATATAGCTGTTCTGGTTACAGAATTGGTAGTTGTGGTTTCCACATTGGCTGCCAGAACCCGTGGACATTGCAGAGCCCATGTAACTACTGTTTACAGGAATTTGATTCCTACACTGATTACCAGTTGAGTATTCCACACCCGTCATACGTGAATGGCACATGTTATGATCCGGAAGCTGTGTTATCTGAGTCTGATTCTGGCAGAGACGGTTCTGCATCATTTGGTGGTTGCCTTCCCAATTATTGCCGTGTTGCATGTAGCACAAATTATGAACCGGAGTCCGATTGTAACACTGCATGTTCTGTTGCATCATCATTTGTGAGTTTGTGGTTTGCATCGGCATCATTTGACTCTGTTGCATTGGGGAGTGAAGACTAGGGTTAACCGTTCGGTTCACCGGAGACATTATTTGCGAGTGACACATCGTATTATTGATTGGTGATGTAACCATCACATTTCCAGCCGGAGACATGACCATGGGTGCGGGGGACATCATCTGATTTGGAATGTTGTTGAAATTAGAGGCAGGCGAAGGCATGATTTGATTGTTATAGTTCGGGGCAGGCGAAGGCATCATTTGGTTCATATTAGAAGAAGGCGAAGGCATCATTTGGTTCAAATTCGAAGAAGGTGACGGCATCATCGTACTCATATTCGAAGCCGGGGAATGCATCATTTGGCTCATGTTCGAACTAGGCGACGGCATTACTTGATTCATATTAGCAGCTGGAGACATCATTTGGTTTGGGGGCATAACCGTATTATGAGGTGAAGGCTGCATTTGAGTGTAATTAGAGGAAGGTGATGGCAAAATGTGGGATGAGGGGGAAGGTAGAATTTGAATGGGGCTTGCCAGGGGTTTCTGTGCGACTTCCGGCCATTGCATTCCGTTGAAATCAGCATTGTGAGTGTCTGCTACTTGACTGAGGTAATGCACCATTTCATCGGGTATGACTTCGAGTCTATTTTCCACCATTTCTCCTTCACCTACTTCATCTAAAACAATAGCCTGATTGGGGTGTAACTCCGTGGAGTTTACAGTGCCTTTCAGTGGGGATAAAGTAACAGAAGCCGGTCGAGGTGGGGGGCTTTTTCTATCAGTGAGAGTGTGCGTAGGCTCTGACATCCTCCTAGTATCCGCATTGCCACTTGCAGGGTTTGATAGGAGCGCTGGCTCGGGGAGGTTACTGTGTAACCATGTCTGCTGCAGCGCAGTCTGTTGAAGTGATGCGTTTTGAGTCTGCAAACAGGATTGATTAATTTAATTCAATGCTTAAAACAGCTGAGCATTTTTGTTACCTGTAGAGCTAAGTTACTGTTGGGGGGTTTGGAAGGGGAAGTCTGCAGACGTTGGAGTTGCCCCGCAAGTAAATGCGATGGTGGTGGAGGTGGTAACGAGGTACCCCCTGTAGTTGCAGTCGACAGCTGACTTGACCGTCTCGAGTTTCCAGTCGAAATGGGATCATAAAAGGAACTTGGTCCAGTACCCGGTCTCATACTGGACGCCTGTTGGATACACAATAAAATATTAATCGTGCCATCCTGAAGAAATTTTTTAAATGAAATAGTTTTTTGAACTGTCCAATCAGTTTTGCAATAAAATAAGCATCACCTGAGAAGCCAAACTACTTTTCCGGCTCATATCCCCGCTTCTCATGCTTCCATAATAACTGCTAACTGTCGAATTACTATCTCTTCGATTTTGGACTTGCGTATTACTCGTAGGTTGCAACCTCTGCTGCAAATCGGTTAATTGGGTTTTGTTTTGCTGAGCCCCGCTCTCAACTTTGAGGTCGGTGATCCTTCTATTGAGGTCAGTTATGCCGAGGTTCTTCCTCTGGCTGGGGCCCAGTGTTTGCAGTGTGGTTACAGTCTTGGCTTGGAGTCGGGCCTTCATTCTGTTGTTACGAGTGAGTCTGTCGTTTACATTAACACTACCACGATCTGCCCCTCCTATCCCTACCATCGCTCTCAGTACAACTGGAAGATCATCAATCTACAAAAAAAGAATTTTAAACTTTGAATAATTGATTAATTTGGTAAATATCCACCTCTAAATCTTCGGTATCATAAGGCCAAGTTGTGTCATCTAACGGTCCGGTTCTCTGCACGGATGTGGCAACATCACCAGCTACGTCTTCGTGACAATTTCCGGCTAACTGAGTTATCCCCAAGGGACTTCCCTGCTGTTGTCCGGGCGAATTAATGTCGGACTGTAATCAAAAGTGTGATGATGCAACGGCTTAAGAAAGCTGTGGCGTTTAGATTTACCTCGGATTTAATACTTGGGCTGCTGAGGCTGGTTGTTTTATGACTTTGCATGTCTTCGCTGCGGGGGCTTGAATCCAAACCACCTGGTCCATCTTCCGATCCACCCTTGTGTTTCTTGTGGGCGTAAAACTCAGGCCCGTGTACTGTTTTAACGTGCTTCCTGAGTGAGCTTGGGTCAGTGTATCGTTTTGTACAACCTGGTGCTTTACACACATACGGTTTCTATTAAAAAAAGAAAAAAAAATTATTGTACTGGTTGCAAACGTTTAAGGAGGCGGCGCTTGATTTACTCACAGGATTTTCCTACATTGATGATAGCATATTTGACACAGAAGAATTAATTTGAATCAAGTATTAAAATGGAGGGGTTGGAGACTTACTTCGTTGCTGTGGGTCCTGTTTTGGTGTTTGGCTCGATCGGAGGCGTTGCTGAATGCCTTCGAGCATCCGGGGTATTCACAGGTGTACGGCTTTTCCCCAGTGTGTGATCTCAGATGTGTTTTTAGGTTTTCCAGTCTTGAGTATGCCTTAATGCATCCTTCGAACTGAAAAATATATTTAAAATAATTTTCTGAAATGACTAAAATAAACACACATGTCAAAAGCTTTTTGTTTTTAGATATTAAAGAGTAAGGTAATCTGAATGTTATACAAATGTGGAACACCGTAAGTATTAACTTTAAAAAGAAAAAAATTGTATCTAAACGTAACTAAACTGATGAGAAATACTGAATGTGGATTATCACATCAACGAACCTTGTCACGAAGAGTGAGAAATTTTTTGTGCCTCTTAAAAAGTACAACAAAATTGTTAAAGATAAATGCAGGTGCTGCACTGTGACTAACAAAATATTGGACTAGAAATATTCAACAATGTCCGAAATACTTTCATAGGCCACTGTTAAATAGTGAATGGGCAACAATTTTTTATTTTGTTTAATTTAGAAATAAGTAATTTATTAAACTATTGAAATCAGTTTCTTTTCAATTTCTAAACAGTGTTTTAAATTTATATTTAAAAACATTTCTTATGTGTCCCTACACAATTTCTATGTATGTAGATATTAGGTAAGCATATACAGGGTGTTGAATTTCTAGGGTAAGTAAATGAGTGGTAAATAAAGTGCTCAGACGAGAATGGTAGAAAATTAGACGAGATTTCATTGATAAAAAACGTATATTGTCAGAGTCAGAACGGTTTATTTTTTGCTGGGCCTTTGAATTTTATTTATATACATAGTTTATAAACTGTTCGGATAATTTAAATCAACAACAGTTTTGCAAAGATAATTAATTCCTTTTTTAATTTGAGGGTAAAACATCTTTGCGAACATATTATTTTGATTAAAAAAAAGTTTGTCGAAAAATGAATGAAAATGGAACTTTTCCTCGTTAGTTCTGGTTCATATCTCTGAAAGAAAAATCTTAAGAGTTTTTTATACCTACGAAACTACATCGAAAACTCATCGAATAAAATAGATTCAATGTTCTATCACTGTTACTTTATGAGCAGTGACGGTATGAAAAATACCCTGCATCTGTACTTTTACAGATGTAAAAAAAGTGGTACCTTCATGTTGTTTTTCTGAGACATGAGCGAGAACTAACGAGAAAAAGTTGCACTTTCATTCATTTTTCGACACTACTTTCTATCATTCTCGCCTGAAATAGAAAAGCCAGGGAGAGCTAAAAGAAAAAAGCAAAGATATAGCCAGAAGAATCTGGATAGAGATTAATACAGAAGTAGATGCTACTGAAATAAAAAAAATAGGCTTTTTCAGGACAAATAAAAAGAGAGCTATGCTTATGAAATCACAAACATGGGAAAAAAAATGGAGATCTTTGAAAAAGCGAAAAATTTAAAAGGATCTGACATCTGGATAAGTGAGGATTTCTCCAAAAAAGTTCTAGAAGTAAGGACAAATTTGCTGCCTCACATGAAGCATACTAGACAACAAGGATACACAGCATTAACAAGCAGATATAACAAGCTAGTTGTAAATGTAAAGTACAAGCGGGCTCGAAAATGTAGATATGGAGGAAAGAAGTGAACAGGTAGATAATAAACGAACAGCTAGCGAGAGGTCGCCGGAATGTGAAGAATCTACCTTGTTCCCAAGAAGGACCACTAAAATAAGTCGAAAAAACTAGAAGTAAGATGGTCGATAAGGTAGAAAATTGGCAAACGAAAATAGGCAAAAAGAAAAGAAATAAGAAGAATAAAGGGAAAACATTAAGGCTAGGAACATGGAATATTAAGATCGATGTTAACAGTCGGAAAAATGGAAGAAATCGCAAGAGAAATTATGGACTACAAAATAGAAATATCAGCACTACAGGAAATAAGGTGGAAGGGGGAAGGTAGTATTAACAAGGAAAATTATATGCTCCTATATGGTGTGGAAGACAAACAAGAAAGGAATGGAACTGCCTTTATGGTAAGCAAGAAGTCCAGAAAGATTATAATAGAATACAAGAAAATTAGCGGAAGGATTTCTTGCTTGAGAATAAGAAACTCTGCAGCCTATATTACAATGGTTAACGCGTACGCGTCAACGGAAGAAACTGACGGAGTGGACAAAGACAACTTTTATGAGGAAATGGGAAGAATATGAAGCTCCAAACCTTGACACACTCTTAATTATTGGAGGTTTCAACGCCAAGGTAAGAAAGGACTAATACCTGGAGGATATTGCAGGAAAAGAGACTACACGTTTCCTCAAATGATAACGGAATAAGGGTCTGCAACTTAGCAACGGAACAGAATATGCGTATAGTAAGTACGAAGTTTAAACATAAAAGGGAACATAAGGAGACGTGGATTATACCTGGGAAGACAACTGGAAATCAGATAGACCACGTTCTAATAGCAAAGAGAAGAGAAAGAATGATATTTGATGTAAGAACATACAGGGGCGCAAATATAGACTCCGATTATTTTTTAGTAATAGTAAAAGCAAATTGAAGAATTACAGAAGCTGGAGAAAGACATTTTAAGAGAAAGCGATGGGCGGTGGAAGAAATAAAAGAGAAGAAAAGACAATTTTAAGAAGAAATGAAAACCAAATACTGACGAGCGTCGAAGAGGAAAGTACAGAGGGTAAATGGCAAGCAATAAAAAGAGTTCTTATAAACACGACTGACAAAGCTATAAGCAAAAAGGATACAGCGTAGAGACAGAAGAACGAATGGTTCGATAATGATTGTGAGAAGGTAATAAAGGAAAAGAAGGAGGCTAGACGTAGATGGTTAGCATCAGGAACCGGAAAAGAGTATGCAAGGCATAAGGAGGGTACAAGAATGGTTCGATAATGATTGTGAGAAGGTAATAAAGGAAAAGAAGGAGGCTAGACGTAGATGGTTAGCATCAGGAACCGGAAAAGAGTATGCAAGGCATAAGGAGGGTACAAGACTATTAAAAAGAAAGAAAATTGAAAAGGATAATAATAACAAGGCCAAACTTTTCAATTATATTAAAAAGCAGAATAGGAAAGCTAATACTGTAAGGATAGATATGGAGGAATGGGAAAGTAATTTAAAAGTTTATTAACAAAAGAGTGCGTAATAGAAGAAAAAGAAAACATTGACCAGGAAACAGAAAGGAATGATGACCAAGAATCTCCAACAGAGGAAGAAATAAGCGAAATAATACAAAACCTGAAAGGAAAAAAAGCAGGAGGGACGGATAACATGGTAAACGAAATGATAAAGCACACAGGGAGAAACTTAAGACTATGCCTACATACCCTCATCGCACAGATCTGGGAAAAATAGGAAATGCCATTGGAATAGAAATTGGCAATAATAATACCAATCGTAAAGAAGGGAAACCCGAAAATATGCAAGAACTATAGAGATATTACTCTACTGAATGCAGGTTACAAGATCCTAACTAAATTAATATGTGATAAGAAAAGTCTTGTACTGCAATAAATATGTTTTAATCTTTTCTAGACCGGTTTCGTATAAAGCATCATCAGTAGAATTACAACAACCTTCAAGCTAAAGAATTATAAGAAAATTAAATACTTAAAAGTAATAAAGAAGTTACAGTATACTCTAATCTAATGTATAATAAGCACGAGTAGAGTATTCGAAAATTTTTTGTAAATGACAGATGTTTTTTGTAAATAAATAAATAAAATTTGAAAAGTTGAGGAATGTTTTTTAACTGGTACGGTACTGTACGTGCAGTAAAATATTTGATACATGTTGAAGAATCAAATGCAAATACTAAATTATTACATAATCTTCAAAAAGGAAACAAATTAGATATAGCAGAAAATTTAGAAATATTTTTAAATTATCATTTACTTTCCAAAACAGTTCTTAATGAACAAACATCTTTTCCTACTGATAATTTTTTCAAATCCATTAATTGGAATTGCATTTGATTCTTCAACATGTATCAAATATTTTACTGCACGTACAGTACCGTACCAGTTAAAAAACATTCCTCAACTTTTCAAATTTTATTTATTTATTTACAAAAAACATCTGTCATTTACAAAACATTTTCGAATACTCTACACATGCTTATTGTACATTACATTACTGTACATTAGAGGTTACTGTAAGTTCTTTATTACTTTTAAGTATTTAATTTTCTTATAATTCTTTTTCTTGAAGGTTGTTGTAATTCTACTGATGATGCTTTATGCGAAACCGGTCTAGAAAAGATTAAAACATATTTATTGCAGTACAAGACTTTTCTTATCACATATTAATTAAATTATTACTGCAAACATCATGGAGAACATATCTAATAGATCCTAACTACCCTAATTAACAGGAGGCTAACAGAATATGTAGACGCTAAAGTGGGAGACTATGAGAGTGGTTTTAGAAGGGGAAAATCAACCATAAATGTCATTAATATGATGAACCAAATAGTAGAAAAGAGCTACGAATTTAATATCGGGATTGAAATACTAGTGAATTTTGAAGTAAGACACATATTGAAAGAAGAAGATATCGTAAGATCTATAGAAGCCTCAAGACTGCGTTGGTATGAACATATAAAAAGAAGAGAAGATAATAACGAATTGAAAAAGGTAATGCAATGGAAACCAAGAGATGGCAGACCAAGAGGAAGACAAAGAGCCGATGGGAAGATGAAGTGGAGAGAAATATAACAACTATGGGAATCTTTCAATGGAAACAGCAAATACAGGATAGGCAGAAGTGGAAGAAAATTATTGAATTTATACTTGTATGAGGTGTATCTCCTTCCGCACTACAGCCAAAGAATGAAGCATAGTTATGACCTTAGCTGACGTACGCCTACTGTATCTGATTGTATAAGCCATATTGAATTAGTTCTTTTCTTTTAATTTTGGAAATTATGTAAATTTTAATAAAATAACTTACTGTGCATTTATGAGGTTTTTCTCCGGTATGTCTACGCATGTGCACGACCAGCATGTACTGCGCCTTAAAAGGTTTCTCAGCCCTGGAACATCCCTCCCATCGACACACAAAAGACTTCTTGTTGGCGTGAATGTGGTCATTATTTATATGCTGAAAAATCACCACCACATTACTACCTTGGGGGTAGGAAAAGGGAGCATACTTACTTTAACTAGCTCGTCCTGCGTTGCAAATTCAGTTCCGCAATCCCTCCAGTGACAGTTCGTTTCGATGAAGTCCCCCGGCTCGTCCTTCAAATCGGCAGGATCACCTTGTCCTTCCGTCGTGTTGAGGCAGGCCCCCGTCCCCGCGTTTAATGAGGGCTCCTTTTTTATCCTTTGTTTCCTCACGGCGGCGTTGTTGTCGCCTTCCGCCACCGAAATTATCGTGTCGGATTTTTTTCGCGTGTCGTTAATTAATTGCTGAAATCACGATTATAAAATAGACAAGTCGGGTAAACACCCGGCGTCGCGCTTGTGCAAGACTTACCTCAGTCTTAGTAACATTGTGCGGAGAAGAAACGTGAAGGGGATGATGCCCAAGTGAATACATGGGATGAGGAGGTGCTGGTGCTGGAGGTAGAGGTAGTAACGACCCTGCGCTTCTCATTAAGTGCGCTTGGAGTTGTTGAATGTGCAGGCCCGGGTGCATACTAAGAGCTGGACTGATGGCACCTGCTGACAAGTGACCGTACGATCCGCTCGCGCTGGATGACCTGGACCCATTTACTATGGACGCCAGGGAATTTGGGGAAAAACGAATCATGGAGTTGATGTCGAACGAATCTGAGTATGGCGAGGATGAGAGGGCCCGCTTTCTGGATTGTCGCAGGCTTCCAGGACGAGGACTGTTTAACCTTGAACCTGTGAAATTAATTTGAGTTGAAAAATTCCAGAGAAAATGAACGTCTTTCATAGTCCATACCATCTATACTGAAGGGAAACTCTGTGCTAGCTAAGGTTGATGCAGGGTGCAGTTCTGTGAGTCCTCTTGCACTAAGGTATTCAGGAGAAAGGCCCAGACCTGTAAATGTAATAAAAAAATTGGTTGGTATTCATTGATGTGTCGTTCATGAACGATCCGTTCATAATGAACGAATCATCCCGATGACCTGTGAGCGATTCAATCACTCTCTGTGATCTTATCGTTCATATGAATGACCCTAGTTTAGAATGTATTGAATGATTCGCGACTGAATAGGTGAATAGGTGGTGATACCAAAAAAAAAAAAAAAACAAATGATTCAGGACCGATACACGCGAAACGTAAACAATTGAACAATAACAATAATATGAAATGAATTCGAAAATACTTTCGTTTCAATAATTATTTCGTTTCGAGGTTTCCAAGTCTACATAATTCCGCCATGGTGAACTGCACCTGCGCGACAATGACCATGAGCCGGATGAGCGATTTCAGCGAATGAATCTTTTCCAAACAGCTCGTATCATGAATCAGAAGTAGAGTCGAGTCATCATCGCGTTCATATGAACGAATCTTCGGGAACGGGTCATATGAATCACTAATTGAATGAAACCGGAAACTTGGTTTTAGCCCGGAAGTCAAGAAGTGTCTTTCACTGACAATCAAATTAATGCTTAAACAATGGCGTTAATTTGAAACATCACGGATGGGACGATCAAACATTACAACAAATGTTCTTTGTGTGAAAAACAAGAGAAAGTACCCGAGGTTTAAATATCTGTAATTAGAGGTTTTTAAGAAAGAAAACCAGACGCTTTTGGGGGTGTCTTTAAACAGAGGTTCCGAAAGTCTGAAAGCTCGAGGACTCGCTTGTTGATAAGGGCAGTTCTTAGCCTTGGACTTTTTTCAATTTCTTGTTGGTTTATGAGTATACATAAATACTTACAGTCACAAGTCTCTTTTAAAGGCAGTATAAACGAATTCAGGTTTAAAATTATAACGCTTAAAGTATTTCCCAACTTTAATATTAGTTTGAACTCCAGTTCAGCTGAACTCAATTCATCTCTTGATCTCGGTTCACTATCTCAACGAGTGTGCTGCGACACCGTTTATTTATGATCTTATTTTAAACTAATAGTAAAATATTGGTTCTACGTGTAGACTATTCATATGTCCTGCTGATAATGACCAGAGGGCGGAGAGTTTTAGATTTTTGATATCAAATTTAGACAGTTCGCCTTGAATAAGTCATTTATAAAATGTTGAATGAGTGTGAATAAGTAAATATATCTTCAAGATTCCGTAAAAATAATTTTGATTCGGTGGTTATGGTCTGGATGACTTTAAAACTAAGGTCTCTTTTTCCCTTTTGACTCCTCTCTAATGCCTTGCACCAACACCAGATTAACTGCGTAGGTCAAGCGCTGAAGGCTTTTACTCGTATATAACAATGCTGAAAGGAGCATTGAACATTGAAACATTTCACAGAAAATTGAATTGAAACTCAAACATTGAACAGAAAACGTTCTTTCTACCATTTCTTCTAACTCAAATAGTAATGGAGGTAGGAGATCTCCCTGTCTTAGCCCTTTAGGAATTTCGAATTCGTTTAAAACTATTCATTTTCTGCATTTATTATTTTATTGACTTCGAAGTCGCTTACAACAGGAAAAAGGTATTTAGTGCGTTAGGAAAGTTCAAAAACTTCAAAAATTCAATTGGGGAAGTTGATATTTTAATAGTTAATTTAAAGTCTCAAATTACAAATTGTAAACACTTTTTTTGGAGTTTGTAACTTTCTTAACGTACTAAACAGCTTTTTCCTGTTGTATGCGGTTTTCAAGTCAATAATAATAATAATCTTTATTGTACTACGGCCATTTACAGAAAACGGATGTACATACATGGTCACAATATGTTATGCACTAAGTATAGTAAGCTAGTTACAAAGCAGTAATTAAAATTATCATCATGGCAATTACATCTACCTAGTTATGAGGATAGGTCAGAGGAATGAGAAAGGTGGTGCTCAATATCGTCACTTAGAAAATCCGCAACAGTGTAGTAACATCTGGACAGGAGAAGCCTTTTTACAATGGTTTTAAAATGTTTGAGTTTTAACAGTTTGACAGCTTTTGGAAGTTTGTTAAAAAGTTTTATTCCCATATAGGATGGTGATTGTTCAAATTTAGTTGAGTTGTGCATCGGGGTAATGAGCATATCCTTTGTGCGAATATTATATCTATCATAATGAGAGTTCATAGTAAAATCATCTATGTTTTGTTTTACGTGGATTAAACATTTACAGACTGGCATTGCCCAACGAAAACGAAACAGACTGAATATCTCCCAAGAAATTTTTTTTTTTTGAGAAAACGCAAAAGTAGGTCGATTTATAATCCCAGGGGGACACTTTTCTATCCTATACCCAACTGTCACACGTCATCCCCCTCCCTTCCAGCTCTCTAACCAATAGAATTTAAATAGGGAATGTACTATGAATGGCATATCATTGAAAAAGTAATTTTATAGAGAATTCAGTAATGTGAATATGAATATCCGAAATTTTGATTTTAGCGCCCTCTATTGGGAAAAAATTGTTATAAAATCCAAAGTGTGACATATCATATGAAAGCTAATTTTAATAGTAATCCAATGCGCTAATTGAAATTAGGTAAAGATATTGAAAACTGACTAAAATAACTAAAAGTAAGGATACCAAATTTGTGTGTTACGAACCCTATTTTTAGTTATTTTAGCGGTATGGAAAGGGCCAAAATTTCTTTTCATAAAAAAAGGAGGTTGAGAGTGATTCCTGGCTACCTAAAACCCAATCCAGAAACGCATAAACAACGGAAAAAAGGTAAAAAGAGCTAGAAAGAAGAGAACAAAATAGTTTGTTGTTTTTTGTGTAAAGTTTTGTATTAAACGAGAGATTTTGAATTGCTTGGACGTTTTTGATCAATTCTCCTCAACACCGTCTGGTCGTTACAACACGACTTTCGTTGATACTGCAGTTTGAAGAGTTTTTTTTTATTGTATCACAAAATCTTTTAACCGGACACTAAATCGCGCACTATACACTTAACGTTTTTTTTTATTGTTTGTGTGAGGGTAGGATTATTGCTTTCTTCCAAGCTGTTGGTATTTTTCCGTTCGTAATTAATTTCCAACTAATTCTGTGTCCGTTTTGTCTTGGATTCTTATTATTCTTGTACTTAGGAATGACATCTTCATTTCTTTTTCTGAGTGGTCATGTCTGCTTCTCTCCTGTTCTTCTTTTTCTTTGCAAATTCTCTTATTCCTCCTCTGAAGTATTCTCTCCTTCTTTGCAACGTTACATCTTTTTTCTTCAATAAATTTTCTTCATTACAGACGCCAGCATTGGTTGATACCCTTTTTCACTTTTCACATCTTTGTAAAAGTTTTAGTATCATTTTTCTTCTTAAACCTTTCTTCATTGCCTCTTCTTTTTTCTGGGCATCGTCTTTTTTCATTCCTGCATAATTTTTTCTCTATTCAGTGTTCTTCTTGTAAGGTTGATTTTTCTGTCCCTTCGTTTAACAACAGTTCGCAATGTTTTATTACCTCAGGCGATAGTCTTCGTTGGCCACCTATTTCTATATCTTTGTGGAAGTTTCTTTTTCAACGTCCCTGTACATCTCTTTTTCAAAGTCTCTACTTTTTTCCTGGCTTTCTTCCTTATTCTTGAATTTCTTCATCTTTTTCCATTCCTGTATAATCTTTTCACCTGTTCCTGCTCTTTTTGTTTCAGAGACTGTACGACAAAGTTTCTTCTTGTTTCTTTATTAAATCTTCTTTTTGCTTTATCATTAGAGGTTTTGTATAATTTTTCAGGTTTTTTTCTTAGTTTCATTAAAATGGTGATTTTATCACGACAAAGCGCATTATCGTGCCTTCATTAAATATTTTCAATTAGGCAATAGCTTTGATTAGTCGAAGCCCTTTTTCTGATCTCTACATCTTCAAAGAAATTCCTAATGTTTTTCTTCTGAAACATTTCTTCCAATTTCTCTATTTTTTCCTCTTCGTTTAGTTACTGTTTGCAATGATGATTCTATCTCTCCAAAGCGCATTCTCCGTTCCTTCAATAAATATCTTCATTTAGACAATAGTTTTGATTGGTTGAAGATCTTTTTCCTGTCCTCTATAGGAATCTTTCTTTCATTTTATCTTCGTTCAATGACTACTCGCAATGGTGATTCCATCTCGATAAAATGTCTTCTTTTTCTTGCTTTATTAAATATCTTCTTTTAGACAACAGCTTTAGTTGATTGATGCCCTTTTTCTTGTTTTCTGCATCTATGAAGAAATTCCTAATGTTTTTCTTCTGAAACATTTCTTCCATTTTCTCTATTTTTCCTTTTCGTTTGGTGACTCCATCTCGAGAAAGCGTATTCTCGTTCCTTCATTAAATATCTCCTTTTAGGGAACAACTTTGATTGGTTGATTCCCTTTTCTGTTCCCCACATCTTCAGATAAATTTCTAATGTTTTCTTCTTGAACCTTTCTTCCACTTCTCTATTTTCTTCTGTTTGTATCTCGACAAAGCGCATTCAATATCTTCATTTAGGCAGTAGCTCAGATTGGTTGAAGCCCTTTTTCTGTTCTCCAAATCTTTAGAGAAATTCCTAATGTTTTTCTTCGGGAACCTTTCTCCGATTTCCTCCACTTTTTCCTTTTCACTCAGTGATTGCTCGTAATGATTGATCATCCTTGTTGCAAATGTTGGTTGCGAGTCGTCAGGATCGCAATGGGGCACCCGAGCATGATGAGGCTGATGAGGCCTCAATTAGGGCCGAAATAGCTATACAGAATATGCACCCGAGCATGATCAAGCTGATGAGGCCTCAATTAGGGTCGAAATAGCTATGCAGAATATGCTCGGGGGCCCCATTGCGATCCTGACGACTAGCAACCAACATTTACATGTTTGCGATGACACGTTTTGTCCGCTTCGACTGCCATTTCGTGCCTGTTAGCTTATGAGGCAGCGGTATTGTTGCTATTTGCTTTCACGACACGAATTATAAGTCGGAAAATAGTTGTGCTGCAGCGCAATTATTTCACATGTGTGCATTTACGCGCTAACCGTGCGTATATCTTGTTGGTCGTCGGGGTTGCAGTGGAGTTCTCGAGCTACTGTTCTGCTGATGAGGCCCTAATTAGGGCCGAAATAGCTATACAGAATATGCTTGGGGGCCCCATTGCGATCCTGACGACTCGCAACCAACATTTACATATTTGCGATGACACGTTTTGTCCGCTTCGACTGCCATCTCGTGCCTGTTAGCTTATGAGGCAGCGGTATTGTTGCTATTTGCTTTCACGACACGAATTATAAGTCGAAAAATAGTTGTGCTGCGGCGCAATTATTTCAAATCCTTGTTGCTTCATTAAATATTTTCTTTTAAGCAACAGCTTTGGTTGATTGATGCTCTTTTCAAAATCCCTTGGAAATATTCCCAACGTTTTTTCTCTTGAGCTTTTCTTCCATTTTCTCTACTTTTTTCCCAGTAACAACTTTATCTAGCTCTCTATCAATTTTTCTTCTATTTCCCATTTTTCCTCGTAAAGCTGTCGCTTTCTGTAACTCTTCGTGTTGTTTCCATCTTTGTGATGTTTCTTCGTTTATTTCCTTAAATTTTCTTTCTTATTTTTTTTTATTCTTAGGAGCGACGGCTTCTTATGTTCTGTAGTTTTTGCAGAAATTTCTTCTTGAATTTCTTCAACTTTCTTGCTTCGCATCGTCTTTTTTTACTCCTACAAAGTTTTCACTAACTCCCAGTGTACAAATTACTGTATTATTCTTTTTTTACGAAACTCATTTGACATTCTAAAGTTCTCTTTTGCTGAAAATTATATCTTATGAAAATATTCCCGCCGTAAAGGCGCCATAAATTCAGTGTCAGTAGTAATTACGCTGCCGACAAGTAAAAAAAGCATAAATAAAAAAAATGTTTTAGTACATCCCGAACTCGTACATTTATTTCAGTGAAAGCTATAAAGCAAGTCGAACCCGGGTTATTTAATTAGGCAATTAAAGTTTTGCGTTAATTTTAAAACGACGAACGGAAGGGACCCTAGCCCCCGAAGAGAAGAGCCGGGCAGAAGCAAGAAGAGAAGATGAGAAACGAGATAATTTAAACATCCGAATATAATTAATGAGACGAGTTTGTTGACGTTTCTCAGTCAATCAGTCAGTTTTATTGCGCGTGTCGCTGCCGCAATAGACCAGTTAAGCTTTCTTTAATAAGAAGCGAACGTCTCTGGTTCGTTTGTTATAATGTAGATGTCTCCGTGCGCTCTATTTTAAGCTGTCGGTTATCTCGCCGGTTATTTCAGTACATCCTGTCCCTGTTTTGATGAAAAGCGCGCTTTATTTCTTTTCTTTATGGACACGTGCTGATTTGTCGAACGCCTATCGTCTGTCTGCGTAATAAATGCTCGTCTTGACAATAAAAACGTCCATTGAAATACTTTGATAAAAGTAATAACGGAAACAGACACGGAGGCCATGAATACAAAAAAAGGAATTTATGGTTTTTTTATTTAAAAGAAGGTTTTAGTTTCTTTTTGTGAAACTGAGCTTAATTAAATAGTGAATATACGGGGTGTTCCTTTAAATTATTCTCAATAATTATTTTATTTACATATACGGGGTTTTGGGAGAAAGGCTACAAAAACAACTTGCTTACACTGTAATTCTAAGATCAGAAGTTTACTTCTGTTTTTGTTTTATTGCACTTGATACGTCAGGTGTAGGTGAGAGTTGCGTATATTGGACCGGCTCCTAAATTGAACCGCTTTTGAATAAATAAAAATAAACTAGAAACTTCAATAATAGTAAGCACTACATATACCTCAGATGGTACTATAATAAACAACGTTTCTGCAAGTATTTTTTTTAATACCGATAGATACTTCTAGTTGGTTTTAATTTAAATTGAACTGAAGTGGTCCAATTTTGGAGCCGGTCCAATATACGCAACTCTCCTCTAATATTTAGGCTTTTACTGTATTATTTGTAAATTAAAATTTAAACGGCAAATATCACAAAAGTTAAAAGGTAAAACAGACGAATTCTATAAGTATTCTAATATTGTTCTCTTACGAATAATTTTTTTTGACAATTTGCAACTGTTATTATATTGTACACGTAAGCCTTTAATAATATATTTTTAAATCGATTGCCAATTTCTGCTTTGATTTTAAAATTTTTTTACATAAAGCTAGATTTATTTTTGAAACAAGTTCAAGCAGACATTTGTGCTTTCTGTGAAGAAATATTTATGCCGCCAGCGCCAGTGCAATTATCTGTTGACCTTTTCTCAACGCTCTGTATAATACCGTTGTAGGAAAAAATTGAAGTTGTGATATGTGACGAACTGAAGCATCAATAATGGTTGGCGCTTTCGCTCATTAAACGTTGCAAATAAAATTGGAAAAGCTCCAGCAACAAAATTTCAAAATTTAAATTGGCTGCCAAAGCCGTCCTAATTATCGCAGAACTATAATTTTAAAATTGAAGGACCCACAGGGGTAACTCATAATGAAGTCTTGAATATAAAAGAATTTAATCAAAAGTCACAAATCTTCTTCATAAACTATAACTTTAACAGCATAGTGAATATACTTTGTTCCTGATGTATCACAATTGAGAAAAAAAAATGAAATCCAAATTATTGGCAGTAATTAATGCCCAGTACTTAATTATGTATATAAATAACTTTTTAAAGAAACTATTTTCGCCGAAAACTTGCACATACATAATTGGATAGCAAAAGATCAAATATATATCGAAAGATGCCACCAGTAAGTTTTGGCCGATCGATTTTATATTGATTACTGATCGATTGAAAATAGTTAATGTAACGCACTTAAAAAACGCCAAATACACTAGCACATAACTTTTTGTACAAATGTTGCACAAACGAAATTCTGGCAAAATACGAAAGAGAACATTCAAATCTATCGATTTATGCTATTTCTGAGTTATAGCCGATCGATTTTGTTGACTTATTATGGATTGAAAATGGGCGTTCCGACACTTCAGATATTCAAGACAGCATTAACTATAAATGCAAATAACTTTTTATGATAATGTCGTACAAACGAATTTCTTGCAAAGTATGAAAGTGAACTTTCAAATCTATCGATTTATGCTGTTTCTGAGTTTTGGCCGATCGATTTTATTGATTAATTATTTATCGATTGAAAACGGGCGTTACCACGGCTTTAGGTATTCAATACAGCGTTAACTATAAATGCACATAACTTTTATGCAAATGCTGCACAAACGAATTTCTTGCAAACTATGAAAAGAGAACATTCAATATTCAAATGTATCGATTTATGCTATGTCTAAGTTTTGGCCGATCGATTTTATTGATTAATTATCGTGAACAGTGTTGCCAACCCCCCCCCCCCCCTTTAAATTTAGGTTTAATTTTTCTATAAGGTATTTTATAGGGAATAAATTACTTTTAAGGGGGAAAAGGAAAAACAAAATTAAAAATTAATGTATTTTTGTGAATGATACAATTTTTTTTTAAATATTTATTTGTAACATTCAAATTCTTTTTAAATCATTTTGAACTGTATAGTTGGTTGCCTGGCTTACCGGTGTTATATGAGCCGACGTTTGACTATTAACAAAGTTGACTGTTATAAAAGCTTATTTATATTTTTGAAGATTTTTTTTTCTTTGTTTTATTTATGACGATAAACTTTTTTGTATAATTTTGTCTGTTTACAATCATTCATGAGTTTTAATTTGATTTCTAAGGTAGTTTTTAGGGATACAGTAGCTATTTTTTTTTCGCCCAATTCTACCCCAAACTCAGAGCTTATCGACGAGGGGTGGTGGCTGCGACTGACTTTAACTGATGTTAATATCTCCCTCGACATTTGCCTTACAAACTGGAGAAACGCAGAAAACCCAGTTCGAAGAAGCCGGTATGAATCCGAAACACAATCCGACACATAAGTACTCTACCTCTCACATATGCATCAGGAGGGGATTCGAACCCACACCTAATAGTGGACTTAACCAATTCGGCTAACAACTATATGTATACCTATTTAATACTAATTTAGGGGGTTTTCAACTAATTAGTTCACTGAACAGTTGGCAACACTTGATGAACATGGCCAATTATTTTATGACAGATATCGCCTATAAGAACTACCAAACCCTTGAGTGTTTTGATTAAAATTATTTTCCAATAAAATCCCTAAATCTTATCTGAGTATTTGACACCCGACAAACTGTTTGACTGTTATAAAAACTTATTTACATTTTTGCAGAATTCATTTTGTTTGTTTTATTTATAACAACAAACTTTTTTGTATAATTTTTTTTTCTTTTTAGTCATTCAGGAATTTTGAGTTCGATTTCTAAAGTAGTTTTTGGAAAAGAAATAGGGATATTTTAAACTAATTTTTCAACTAGCTACAGGGAAAGTTCACTGAAAAGTTGGCAACACCAGGCGAACAACGCTAATTATTTTTTTTACAAACTAAATCACAAATCACTAAATCATCAAATTGTCATGAAACCGGTCATGAAATCACTATATTTTCGAGTTGTCTGAATTCACTGAAAATTGTCTGAAATTTCAACTGAATATCACCAGAACTATGACAAAATCACTAAATTGGCAACACTGTGAGTACCAAAGAAGAGCGCCACGTTTTCGGTACGACCTAATCTATATAGCAGTTTATTAAGTAAAATTGGAAAAACATTCAGTATTTCATATTTGTGGTCCGTGACCCCGTATATGTAGAATTTAAGAAAAAATTGAAGTAATTTGCAATATTTCGCATTTTTATAAATAATTTTATTTCTTATTTACGGTACTTACATTCTCTTTTACGTTCTGAAAGCTTTCAGGTTTTCGCTCCGTCTCTGTTTGAGGCGAAAGTGCGCGCCAAACTGAACGATAAAGAACGTCGCGGCGCTTTCGCACGACCTCACCGACACGGCAGCTCATTAAACGTCGCAAATAAAATTGGAAAAACGTAACCGTCTCGTTCATTAGAAACAGATGTAGGTGAGTACTGGAATTCTTGACGATTTACTTAATGAACCGTTGCCCTCGCTATTTTCAGTTCGTAGAGCGCGCGCGTTGGTCGGCCGGGATTTAATTTTAAACATCTGAATATCGGCGCAAGAACACACGTCACGCACATGTATGTTTACAATCGACCAAGTGAACATTTTTTATGTCACTCTTTTTTCTTCTTGTTGTTAAAAGGAAATGAGACGCGCGCCTATTAAATGAACTAACTGTTTGTAAATTTCGAAACGAAACGAAAAAGCTCCGGTTCTAAAATTATTTATTCATTGATTTATTCAAATCTTACAGTTCCATTCATCTTTCATATTCATACTGAATTTAATAATGTTGAGTGCAGAGAAAGTACAGAGTAACATTGACCTCACAATGAAAATAATAAAAGCTCTTGTTGTGTGAAACTGTGCAATAAAAACGTGCCTTAGGGCAATAAAAGCATATTTAGGCCCGATTTTACAATAGTAGAATAAGCATTATTCTTAGAAAAACGTAACGTAGGTGTCAAAGGATATTCGGCGAACAGTTATTCCGTCCTTATTCCACGATTGTAAAACTGGACCTTAGAGACATCAGTTTAGTGTCTCACCAATTATAGTTTCACGCTTAGATATTTAAATTTCATCTTTGAGAACCGTGAAAATGCAAACTACAGATTATTGTTTTACTATATGCCGATCGTATAAAATATAAGGTAAGAAAATATACGACGAAATGACGTGACAAATGTCACAAGACTGTTTCACGATAGTTAGAAGGAGATAGCTACAAAAAAATTTTTTGACTTAAGTATAGATCTATGGCATATAGAGAAAAAATGATCTGTAGGATGCTCTACTGCTTTGAAGATGACCAAGTCTTTGGAACTTCCCTTGCAGTACACAAGTTGATCATTGATAATACTAGGGAATGAAATTAAACTTTTTTTATTGCCAAGATTTTTTTCGATTTTAAGGTAATTTTGTGTCACGGTTTTGCCAGACTGGTTCTAGGATAATAGAACTAGACAGATGCCTCATTAAGGCCAAATTGTAGAATTCCAGCTTAACTTTAAGCCAAAGCTTAAACCCTTAACAACGATTGTTGAAATAATCGTTGTTATGGGTTTAAGCTTCGGTTTAAATTTAAACTGGCATTGTACAATTGGGCCCAAATGTTTTAAAACTGACTCCCCAATTTGGAGACAAACTCGGTGTTAGTTTGGAGACAGCTCACCAAATATGTGGTGGCGCTATTGTTAAATAACAAGAGTGGAAAACCGAAACTGTAAATATACCTTAAGTAATATTTAAACAAATTCTAGAACTAAGAGTTGTGATGCAAAGTTTAAAAGTAGAATTAACAACATGTTATAACCGTATGTCACATTATCATGTCCTGGCCCCATTTTAAACTTACTTCTCTGTTACTTAAAAATTACTTAGAAGAGACATCTGGCGGTAAATGAGCCAATTGAGTTTCGTAATTGGCATATAGCTAGGTTCTTAGTCACATTAGATATCCTATGCTTAAAGTGACTTAAATTAAAGTCTCCTATTATGAAAACGGCCCTAAGTCTTTGGTACTTCACCTTAATCGGGCAAGTCTATCCATCTTCATGGACTTTTTTTGGCATGAATCAATATATCTGTTGTTCTGAGGATATCACTTCCTAAAACTAAATGGCACTATAGTTGGTAAGTCCGAAAACCTCGACCCCTTTTCAATCCCTGATTTTTTCACTTAATCGATGAGTTTGAGAATGGGTTGGGGGCTCCAATATGTTTCCTAAATTTATTGCAATGACAGACCAATAGTAAAAGTCAAAAACAAGACTTTGTTGGCTGACTACTTACTATTTAGGTTTTTTTTTTAAAAACAAACTAGAAATACCACGCATTCAAAAACTCCCACGTTTGGAGTTGGCGTTGGTTTTGTGTGACGGTGTTGTAGGTAATCATAACCAGCTGACCTCACCTACATTCTTGACGTTTTAATATAAGCAAAGACATACCGTGTTTCTTGGTGTCTTAAGTCAAGGCCAACTCCAAACGTGGAAGTTTCCGAACGCAAGATATTATTCAGCACAGATTACCGGTTGGGTAATAAGAGCAGCATTAGTTAGAAAGATAGTACTTAGCGCCCCATCAATTATAGTTTCACGCTTAGTCTATCCAAATATTAGAAAAATATCGGAACAATTCTCAATAGCTTGTGAAAGAGCATTTCATTTCCGATCTTTTATCTTTAATCTTTTTGTCATCTTTTTTCCAAGGGGTTTTGATATCACAGTTTCCACTTCTAGTCTTCAAGAAGAAGAGTAGCGTTAGAAATAACGGATAAAAATCGAAGACTATTGACGACATAACGAAAAACCCAAAGCCAATGAGAACTAGAAAGATCTAGAAAAGTTTGAGAGGACAAGGACACCTTGAATGCAATGAATAACCTAGAGGAAGATGAATGGATGATTTTGTTGAAAGAGGAAGAAACACATTTACATGTGTAAATCCTAATGCCAAAGAGCAACAGAAAGATTAAAGAAAAGATGGATGGAAAACTAAATTGAAACCAAAAGTTGCCTAACAGAAGATAAAAAAATGGAGACATAAAGAAGGTCAATAAGAAAAAAAAATATCTAGAATGAGATGGATGGGTTTGAGAAGAAAAGGAAATCTTGAAGATAATGAATGACAGAAAAACCTAGAGAAAGATGGATGGTGTTTAGTGAAAAAGGGGGAAAACATTTTGAAATCAGAAGGCCAAAGAGCAAGAGGAAGAGTAAATTGAAAGCGGAAGGAGGTAAAATCGAGGAATGGGAACGTAAAGAAAAATGCAAGGCCAATGAGAAAGAAAAAGATCTGCACACATAAATTTTTTTGAGATAAATTGTTTTTATTATACCTGCATCAAAATCCCTGTTTTTAAAAAAAGGGCGATTAAAGCACGCCGATTAAAGCCGTCGAGCGTGCTTTAAAGGCTTTCTTATGCACTTGTATTATAAGATACTATATCCTCCTAATCCCATATACTATCCTAATGGATAGAGTTTTACCTGAAAAGTTGTAAAGCTTATCAAATTTAGTGATATTGTTATCTTTTCCCGATAAAATGCGTCTAGAAATAAGCGTTAAAAAAAATTGAAATAATTTTGCTCCAACAAGGATAATGTCAATTCCTGTTTAACACTGTACAGTAAAGATATTATCCATAATTCGTTAATACAATAAGTAGGAAATGAGTTACACTAAATAGTAAAATATTTTATCTGCATTGGCAAAACTCATTACCGCATTTAATGCAAAAAAATTAACTGTCATCTTAAGGATGTAAGTTCACAGTTAGGCCTGGTTTTACAATGGAATAAGGACGGAATAACTGTTCGCCAAATATCCCTTAATGTTCCCCCATATCTACGCCACACCTACATCATGTTATTCTAAGAATAATGCTTATCCGACGATTGTATAATAGGACCTTATTTACTTTTCGTCTATTTGTAAATTCTGCTGTATGAGGGAAGGGGATTGACGTTCTCATTACAAGTTATGACTAGTACTCGTATATGTCTACCAACTGTGGTGAATGCTTGCTTTAAAATGCAACCGTCAATTTATTTGCGTATTAAATATAATAGCAACAACGAGTGGGTTAAAAATAGTGATATAATAACAAATGACACCATAGATGATAAAAGCCTTATTTATCGGAGGCCTTATTAATATTTGTATTCCAATTCCTCCTGCCATAAGGAGTTCAATTATTTCCGCACAAAAGAACAAGTGGTAAAAGGGGTTTTTATTTGATTCTTTATTTGTTGTTACAGATATTTCAAAAACAATAACCAAATGTCACTTATTTCGTAAAGTTTTACGTCTTGAGGTATAGCTATAGGGAACAACTTGCATTGTAACTATTCCAAAGATAATTGTACTTTTTTCAATATTGAATCTGTTACAGATACAAATGACTTCCCCAATACTAGAGATTCTTTCATTTTCTGGATAATACTAACTTCCTTAGGGATAAAAATGCTTGACACTTTTTGGATAATACTAACTCCTTTAGAGATACAAACTACTACCTCAGAAGTTAAGTCTCTCTCTTTTCCTGGATATTATTAACTCCTTGGAAGGTAGAAATAACTACCGCAAGGATTAAAATGCCACTTTTGAAGACAATTAACTAACTCCTAACTCTATTTATTTTAAACCAGAAACGGACGGACGCGAGGGAACACAGAAAAGGAGTTGAAAAAGTGTTAGAAGTAACTCCAGATTTTTATGTGTGTAGAATGAGATGAATTTCAGAAGAAAAGGAAACCCTAATCAGAGAAGAACCTAGAGTATGATGAACGAATTACGTTTGAAAAAAAAAGATTTGCACGCGGAAATTGTAAGGCCAAATGACAAGAGGAAGACCTAGGAAATGATGGATGGAAGACTAAATTGAAAGCGGGCGTGTAGAGAAAAGGCAAAGACAATGAGAAAGAGAAAGATCCAAAATGAGATGGATGGCGTTTGAGAAAAAAAAGGAAATTCTAAAAGCAAAAAGCCGCACAAAACCCTAGACAGAAAAACGGATGGATTACTTTTGAAAGAAAAGGAGTAAAATTAATGGCACAGCGGCCGAAGGGCAAGAAGAGGACTGGATGGAAGACGTTGTAGAGGACTCCATGATTGCAGAAGGCAAAGACTGGAAGCTGAAGCCTGTCTAGTAGAATAGAAAGTTTAAAATAAGTGGATTCAAATTAATTTACACAAAACTATGATTAATTTGGGACTAAAGCATTGGAATTATAAGTCAATTATAGTTTCCCGCTTAGTCTATCAAGAGATTATAAATAGTTCTAAATTCTAAAATAATTCATAGATTTTTTTATTCATATAATTTGCGAATGATAAAATGGGCAGAGGAAGAGAAAAACGGAGTAACACCGACGCGATTGAAAATGAAATATAATGTATGCAATAAAAGCATACACTTTGAGTAATAAAAGCACTTTTAAACAGACCAGTATTTAGCGCTCAGCCAATTTTCGTTTCGTGTTTAGTAGTACTCATCGTAAGGCTCATGGAAAACGAAACTGTAAGATGAAATTGGTTCAGTTAAGTTATTGCTTAAAATTTTTGTTTAATAAAGAAAAACTTTTTTTTGACAAAACCTATTCATACATTATTTACATCCGCATCACCCAACACATGTAAGACCTGCTGCGTACATCTGGTCCGGTGAAATATATAGACGTAATCTATTTCAGTGCACTTTAAAATGTTTAATGGCTTATTTTATCACTGTTTTCAAGTTGTCTAACGCTGTCAGTTTTCAAACGAAACTGAAAGCGGCCGGGGCACCTAATTAATGTTAGCAATATTTCGCAGCGTGTATTCCGAGCCTAGCAGCCTTTTATTTAAATGCATTAACGAGGCTTTCTCTTTATGTTGATGTATTTTTAGGTAAACTTCCTTGTGGTAATTAATCAGATAATTAACACAAAATATTAATTTTTTAATTCAAATCGAATATCTAACTGTATGTATGCACAACTAATTATTTTTTTAAATAGTGAAAGTAATATTGTATACAGGGTGTAATCAAAAATACAATATTTATCGCAATTAACGTTTTTATTCCACGATGAATACACAATGCTTGTGTGTTTAACACAATGCATTTAGGTCAGTCAATAAACGCAAGGTGCGTTTTGAAATAAAATACAGAACAGACGAAATAGTTCAGTACAACAATACCTTCTTTTAGCTACTTTTATTGCCAGTGAAAATAATCAAGCTGCAATTTTATCGTTCGATATAAAATAAGTCCCAACAGATTGCAACACAATGGTTGCGTGGTCATTGTCGGGATTCAATAAAAAAAAAAGAAGAGAAGTCGAATTATAAATTACCTAAAATATTGAAATGTATATATTACGTTACTGTCAAGCGGGTTAAAAATAAAAATGCGCCACATTCGAGTTTACGCGGCGCGCAAGGAAAACAAACACGGGAGAGAATTGAAATAAACTGTAATATGCTAGCAATAATAAATGGAGCCCTAGTAAAATAAATCATTAATGTAACAGACATAAATATTACTCAATGCGTTCGGATACACGTACATTTTATTTGTTGTTCGATGTTTTAATACTAAGCGCACAGGAAAAATAACACGCGCGAGAAATGCCGCCGCGTACGGTTATAAAAGGAGGTGATGAATTGCTTGGAATTGTTGTCACGTCTAGAGGTTCTTCAGTTTCTATGAAAAAAAAGGAGTAATTTGAATATAGGGGTTGTACAAAAGATCCATCGTCGACGAGACATGTTTGAGGGTGAAAAATAAGTGTCGTCACATCCGGCGACATTATTGTTATCAATTTCTCTTTTCAGATTATGTAATTTTAAATACAAAGTCCTGCTCGAGTGTAAGTCAAATTGATTAAAATCTATCACACCCGACAAGAATTTATTTGTGGCGTTTGCATCAATTTTTTTGCTCGCGACTGTACCTAAAAAAATCAATTAACGTCGGTATTTAATTTATACCGCCTTACATATCATTTTATTCAAAAACTATAAAACCACAAAATAGTATTTTATGACCTGCTTGTGCATCACGCTGATGATGCAGGGGTTCATAATCATAAATTTTTGATAGGGAGATTAAGATTAAGTTCATGTTTCAAAAGCTCCTTAATAGCATACATTAATCCTGTTATAAAATGCTCAACATCAGATTAGATCCATATTAATAAGCGGACATAAATTACATAGTTTTTAATAGACTGAGATATTAAATAGGACGCATCAATAAAGCTTTAATTTTATGGCGTTCAACCTTGTTTGGAATCAAGCTGAGAGAATGTCGTGTCATTTTATTAGATATTAAAATATCGAACGGGCAGGCTCTAAAAAATGACACTCGGACGTTTACTGTCCGTATTATACTAATAAAGGTTTAAATATAGAAAGTTCTTATCTTTATGCCTGGGATGTTCCCTTCATTTCGCGAGCGTCAATTGGCAGTTATCCTCATTAAAATTTGGTAAAATTCACCGTGGTAATTAAAATGCTAATTAGCGATAATAATAACATCATTATCCACTCTCGGATGGGTGGTTGAGCTCGATTCACTCATCGAAGAAAAAAAAAAAGGAAGAAAGCAACTTTGCGGAGATGATTGGTTTCTCGTAACCATCCCATTTGGAAAAGAAGAAATCGGATTCGCTTGCATGCCAATGATTGCTGGTACGTAATGATAATGTTTGAACGAAAAACTCACCGTGAATTGAATTGGTGGTTGAATGCTGCAGTGAGTAGAGGTACTCCATGTGGGGTGGCAAGCGATAGGCGGGATGCAGCTCCCTGCCCAGCAGCTGGAGACCGCCTCCAGGGCTACTGCTAACTCTGTAATAATAACAATAAAATTTAATAACATAATTAATGACGTTAATTATATGCATACAGTCATAAAACAAACAAACCACAATTCATTATTTTTATTATTAAACACACATCTTCATTTTCTTCATTTACTGCTACTAAAAGACAGGAAAATTGGTTATTCTTATATGCAACAACATCTCTAGGTATTTGAAAACAATAGAAAAATGTACCTTCATGTTACTTGTTTCTTCTTTTCTGTGCTTGTTTATGCAAATAAAACACCAATTCCAACTAAACTGCGAGTCTGGGCAACAGCGGCCGCTCAATGGTAATGTAAACCTTTTGAATATTTTTCTGAATTATTTATTTATATTTTGACATTTGTGTCGCTGTTACCAGGCTAACGCATTTTATTTAACTTTTAAAATATTCATATAACATGCATATAACTATCAACATATCAGTCTTTAACACTTCATCACCTAGGAAAACGGGGCCACTATACATATTGGAAGAAACGGACGAAAGAAAAGAAAAGGTGCAGAAGAATAATTTTTTCACAGGCCATGGTTTTACTAGATTTGGATTTATATATCTAAATATGTATTTAAATACTCACCAAATTTAAAAATAAAAAATTATATTTTGAAAAGTTTTGGCAAGTAATATACAGTCGCGGACAGAAAATTTCGGATGTCAGTGTCATTCCACTGACGTAAAAGTTAAGAAATTCCTATAGTATACGTCAGATGCGTGACACTGACATCCGAAATTTTTTGTCCGCGACCGTACATACAAGGTGGTGCCAGTAAACGTTAACAAGCATCCAACTCGAACACCTTTGGTGTACATTTGTAATTGTGATAAGTATGTAAGAAGCTGTAAGTAACTGTAAAAATATGATATTCTTTACACTTCCTCTTTAAGGGTTGAAGTAACTTTAAACTATCAAATGGCACTCTATAAAAATGTTAATTTTTACCTACTTTATTTTCTAACAGTTGTGCGTAAAAAAGGAAAGAATTTCGATTTGATTTTAAAAACAGCGACGTAATATATTTTTCTAAAGCGTCTGCGCTACGTAATCTACTTATTAGTCTCAAGGACAAAACGAAATTACGCAATTGTCAACATAGCAAAACAAAACATGATTGAGAATGTTGTTAAGTTGTCCGGTGGCTATTGTAATTTATGCTAAGCAATGTAAATAAAAACTTTTACCGTCTACGGTTTTTTATACCACGGGAATACATTCGTCTGCTTCATTCATTTTCGTAGGTACTACCTACTCGTATTTTAAACATTCATTCATCTTTAAAAACTTTTTTTTATTGGGGCTACATTTATCGAAAACACATGGGAAACGATTGGGGTGCACAGTCACGTAAAAAGAATCAACGATCAGCGGTTACCTCAATTAATAAAAGAGTTAGTTTAGTAAAAATCAGTCATGAAAATGACCAATTAATGGTTACCTCAATGAATATTGGAGTTGATTTCCTCAAACGGGACAAAAAAAGTAATCCGAGACGGAGTTGGAAAGATGAAGTGAACCTGGTTACCTCAATGAATATTGGTGTTTTCTCTAATAGAATAAGAAGAAGTAATCCGAGGAAGAGTTGGAACGGTGAAGTAAGCGAACTTGGCCATGGGAATGGACCTTCAATGCATTGTGGAGTTGATCTCCTCAAATAGGACAAGAAGAAGTAATCCGAGGAAGAATTGGAATGATAAAGTGAATCTAGCCATGAAAATGGCCAATCAACGGTTATCGCAATTAATATTCGAGTCTATTTCCTCAAATAGAACAAGAAGAAGTTATCCGAGGAAGAGATTTAACGATAAAGTGAACTTGATCATGAAAATGGCCAATCGGCGGTTACCTCATTGAATATCGGAGTTGATATCTTCAAATAGGACAAGCAGAAGTAAGGAAGAATTACGATTACGATTAAGTAAACCTGACAATGAAAATAACAAATCAATGCTTACCTGGCCATGAAAATGAACCTGGCCCTGAAGATGACCAATCAATGGTTACTTCAATGAATATTGGAGTTGATTTTCTCAAAAAGAACAAGAGAAAGCAATCTGAGGAAGAGGTGGAACGATATAAGACAAGAAAATGTAATCCAATGAAGAGTATACAATATAGTGAATTTGGTTATGAAAATGGTCAATCATTACCTTAATGAATATTGGAGCTGATTCTCTCAAATAGCACAAGTAGAAGTAGTCCGAGGAAGAGTTTTAACGATGAAGTGAATCTGGCCATGAAAATGACCAATCAATGGTTACTTCAATTAATATTGCAGATGATTTCCTCAAACAAGACAAGAGAAAGCAATCCGAGGAAGAGTTGGAACGATATAGGATAAGAAAATGTAATCCAATGAAGAGTTGGAACGATATAGTTATGAAAATGGCCAATCATTGATTATCTCAATGAATATTGGAGCTGATTTCCTCAAATAGGACAAGAAGACGTAATGCAATGACGAGTTGGAACGATATTGTGAACTTGGTTATGAAAATGGCAAAACTATGGTTACCTCAATGAATATTCGAGATAATTCCCTCAAATAGGACTAAAAGAAGTAATACGAGGAAGAGTTGGAACGATAAAGTAATAATGACTCAATGAATATTTTAGAGGATTTCCTTAAATAGGCAAGAAGAACAGGACAAGCAGAAGTAATCTGAGGAACAGTTGGAACGATGAAGTGAACCTGACCATTAAAGTCGCCTATAGTTGGTTATCACAATGATATTGGAGTTGATTTCCCCATACTGAAGAAATCTGAGGGAGAATTGGAACGATGAAGTGAATTTGGCCTTGAAAATAGCCAATCAACGGTTACCTTGGAGTTGATTTCCTCAAATAGGACAAGAAAGAGTAATCCGAAGAAGAGTTGGAATGATGAAGGGAACTTGGCCTCAAAATAACAAATCAATGATTACCTCAATAAATATTGGACTTGATTTTCTCAAACAGGATAAAAAGCAATCCGAAAAAGAATTGCAATGATGAAGCGAATTTGGCCTTGAAAATAGCCAATCAGCGGTTACTTTGGAGTTAATTTCCTCAAACAGGACAAGAAGAAATAATCCGATGAAGATGAAGTGAACTTGGTTGCCTCAAGGTATGAGGGCTGTTTTCTTTCTGTTGAGCTTATCTAGTAGGGAAAAGTTTTGTTACGACAAGTTAATATCATTATCTGTCCATTTTCTTCGGTCTATCCGTGGTCTATCGTAAGTAACAGAACGAAAAAAACAATATATTTATAAGGGTGTAGGGACAAAAAATTTGCACAAATGTTAAGAAGAAACAAGTTTATTACCAAAGAACTATTATACGACTTATAATACGGAAGTAAAAGAACACACTTTTAGTTACAGAATCGGCACCATTTTTGTTTTTACACAGCTCGTTAAATTAATAAATAGTGAATCTAACGTTTGCCGCAATTTTTGGTAAATTCTTTGTTTCAGCTCATCCAAATTTGAAGCCCTTAGCCGTTACTGTATGTATTTCTTTTTAAATTCTTCCAAAAACATTCAATTGGACGCAGTTGAGATCATTTCTTGGCTTCGTAACAAATAGAATTTGTAACTCATCGAAAGCGGCAATAATACGAGCAGTGTAATGCGAAGTTGCTATGTCTGGTCAAAATATGTATTTTCCGACAGAAAGATTCTTATCTATGAATTCCTTTAATCCTGATCTTATACAGCATTTTCATACTTTTTGGCATTCACAGAATTGCCAGATGGACAAATCTAAGCTTGAGAATAGCCTTTACAAGAAATTGCAATCCACATCAACACCTTGTGCTGAAATTTTTTATGTCTCTTGTAAACCACTTTACAATCCACCTCTTTGCCTTTTTTACAGTAGTAATGTTTGTTATTAGCGGTATCACTTCCACCGAGCGTGAAAAATGATTCATCATCCGTCTCAATATCGAGGCTACTTGATGGTGAAAATTCATTTTCAGAAAGTCGTCTCAGTTTACGTCTTTATTCTCGCAACTGTTTTTCTGAATATTCCGCAGCCGATTTTTTCATAACAAGCGACGCATTATGCTCTTTTAAAATATTACTTACGTATTAATTATCGATCTTATACTTGCGACCAAGTTTCCTAAGCGAATCCCAACTTTACCACGAGCTTGCTCCCCTAAAGCTTTTTTCTTCTTGGAAGTCATTTTCTTACTGGTCTTCTAAAACCTGCATTTCCATCACTGCTGCGTTCAAGTCTACACGCTTTCAGATGTTATATATCGTCTTTTCAGAAACACTCAATGCATAAAAGTGATTTACAGTATAGGATTTTTTAAAGTTTCTATGTTGTTTGTAGAATTCGGCAATCAATTGTCCATGTTGAATTCCTTTCAAGTTTTCCATTACCTCTGTTAGCAACCAAAAAACATTGACAATGGAATAATGAAATGCTGTCATTTGATCAACAAAACAAAAGCATAGCTAGCCGCAAATTGTCACCCCCACGTATTCGCTAAGCATAGAAACTTTGTGCAAAGTCCCTACACCCTTAATCATTCCCAACTTCCACGCGGTCCAAGAATGGACTTTTTCAAAGAACAATGGAATTAGGTAATAAACATTTTCGTGGTATTATTTTTTATACTTTCAAACGTGGATTAAGCCGCGAAGAATGTTTTAATGAAATCAAATCGGTGTTTGGCAGTGAGTCGTGTTCGTACAAGTCGTCCAAAAAAGGCATTAGTATGAAAGCAAACAACAGCATATTGCATGATCAACTGAAGGTAGGAAGCTTTGTGTGCGTTGGATACCACACAATTTAACACCAGCTTAGAAAGAGAGTCGTGTCAATTGGTGCCAAACCACACTTCAACGGTTTGCTCACGGATCATTCCATCTGGTATATGTATAATAACATGAAAGGTGATGAAAGTTGGATATACTCATATGATCCCGAAAACAAGCAGCAGTCAGGTGTATAGGTGTTTCTAAGTGAAAAAGCTCCAACAAAAGCGATTCGTAAAAGGAGCTGCAACAAAAAAATGATCGCCTCTTTCTTGGGAGTTACTGGATATATCTCAATTGTAACACTTGAAGATCACTGGACTGTTAATGCCGAATGGTATACCACTGCTTGTTTACTAGTGGTCATCAAAGCTGTTCGAGAAAAACGTCCGAAAGGAAGGATTATAATGCACCACAAGAACGCTCCTTCAAACAATTGAGTTTTTTGGCGCAGCAAAATATAGAATTAATGGATCATCCCCCATACAGTCCCGACCTGGCACCCATCGACTTTTTTCTGTTTCCCTAAATCAAAGATAACTTGCATGGAATGAGATTTACAGCGGCTGATGAATTAAGCCGTCACGGTATTTGAAAATGAGGTAAACATGGAAAACATCGGAAACATGGAAAACATGTTTCGAAAGTCGGTCTGTTCAAATGCAAAAGAGTGTTGACTGCGGCGAAGAATATATGGAAAAGTTATAAAAAATGGTTTTTTGAAAAATACAGCCTGTTCTTTTACTGTATGTAAATATTTAAACCTGTAATACATCACCATAAATGACAACGATTGAAGTCATATGTCCTTAATAAAAGTTTTATACGCTTCGAGAAAATCGCAGTTGAAAATCGGGCAAGAATTAATCGCACGTCTATGTCTTTGAGGTAAGTCAAGAAAAGGAAATTTTATTGCGACCGCAGAAAGCATCTGTTGAAACAAAAAAGAGAACTGCAATCAAGCAGTGACCTTTGCCGAAGTCGGGCGGCCAATAAAAGCATTTTTTTCACGTCGCAGTAAGTCGTATCGTAGCCAAGGAATTTGCTTCATTTTTTTATGATTATGACACACAATTTATTGCTCCGTATCCTTTGGGATCAACAGTTTAGTTTGTGAAAAGTGGCTGAACGAGTTAAAATTAAATACGATTACTATTTTTTGTGCTTAGTATTACTTATTAAAATGCCGCAATTCACGAACGGCCAGAGAACAGATAAGTTCCTCATCTACGGCGAAGTTCGAGAAAATACTGAAGAAGCACGGCGGATTTATTGAAACACATTTCCAAATCCATGCAAGAACATTTACAGCTAATGTCCCAGCATTTACGCGATTATGGAACGTTTCGTGTGTGTGTCGCTAATGATGGATGCCACTTTGAACAGTTGTTATATACATTCCTAAATTACTGTAGTGAACGTTTGAATGTGTTCTTCCACACAGATATTATTCGGCGAGTGAGTGCGCCTTTACATAATTAGTCACGCCTGCGATGTTTTTTGCCTACGATTAGCGAAGCAGGTTCCGTAAGTTTTTTGTTGTTTCATGACCGTCGTATAAGGGGCGGATAAAATAATTTTCCACCGTGTTATGAATTTGTTTTAAAAAATTTTCCGTGTTTTATGTACTCTCACGGTAATGTGGTTAAAATTTCTTCACTTATTTTACAAAACCCTGTATAATGTTTTTCCATGTTAGGCTCATTAGAAAGAGAATTGGAGTTGGTTTTTCAAAGAGGATAAGAACCTGGCTATAAAAGTGAACAATAAATGGTTATATCACAAAATCAACTTTAAATATGAATAAATGGTTACTTTAAAGAATAATGGAATTGATTTCCTTAAACAGGACAAGAAAAGGAAAACCGAAGAAGAGTTAGAACGACTGATATGAAAATGGCTGGCCTAGAAGCCTGAGAATTAGGGTACTAGCCTGTATATAATTTCTTTTATATTAAACTGCAGCAAACTATTCATACACTCAGATTTTTAATTCCGATTGAAATTACGTTTTGAAAAATAATGGAAATATGATGACTACTATATTAGGACTGTTGAGGGCAGGTGGATCAAAATTAATTGGAAAGAAAGAAGAGAAAGACCTAGAAGATCACGGTGTGGAGTACAAGTGCTGTTAGAAACGGCAAATGTTGTAAAAACTGACCTATACATAACCTGTAAATTACAAATGAAGATAGTAAAACATCTTGGTGTATGGATCACCAATCATCTAATAGCTTCGTGGGCAGTTCTTAAAGATTTCTCGTTGGCTCTCGAATATTCCAGGGGACGAATTATAAAAGCAGGTGTGAGCGCGAAGTGTGCAACTAATGTAGCGAATACGGAACGGTGAAATTTATTTCTAGATGGACAAAATTAATTGGAAACAAACGTGAGAAAGTCTTAGGCTACGAAAAAATGAAAGAGCAGGATATCAATGAAGAGAGAAATCAAAGGTGTTTGGATTGAGAAGACGTGTGAAGCCTCAGAAGAACAGAAGAATTTTTGGTGAGACATTTATAGCCCCTCGTTATTTCACCGCATAGTTGGCATTATTCAAAACATCGCATATATTCCTTCAATTGTTTATTGTTTTTTATGCGTTGAAATTCCTCGGAGGTGCATTTGCTTCCCGTGCGCCTTTGACTTTATTTTAATTAACGCAATATAATAAACGCATATTTTTACGCGCTTTTCCGTCCCTCAACATAAACAGCGCGACGTTTTACGAACGCGCCGTTAAAGCAATAAAAAAAGCAAACAGAACAATTTTATAAACACTAAAAAAGGAACAAATCTAAATATTTATTCAAATTATTTAATAGTCGCCCATGTTACACGGCCGTTGATTGCGAGGGATTAAAAAATACGGTCAATATAAACGCCAGCAGGTTTTTTAATGGTCGGAATAAAAGTTTAAACTCAGACTACATTATCAGGTGTGCCTTGTCTCAGCTGTCAAGGCAAGTAATGGGGATAGATTCGTGCGTGGAAAGGTACAGGAATGTGCTGGACTAGCGCGCATTGCCTTGCATAAAACACGTATAGAGTTGATCGTATTTGAATCACTCGTGTTCAGTTCGCACCTCTATTGTGGGAGGCTTATACAGTTGTTCTAAAAACAAATACAGTAAATAACCGGTATTTGGTCGTTACTCTTTTGTTATCGTCTCGAGAAAATAAATTATTTTTCAAGTCTATCGACGCGACGTCCACTAATTTACTTTGGTTTCTTTAGGCGTGTCCAAAATTGATGTTATTCACTTGTAAAAGCGAATATGTGTTTTGTAAAATAAAATTTCTTTGTATTTGATAACTCAAGTATGCTTTCCCTTTATTTAAATCATGAAAATGAAAAATGTAAAAAAAATAATTCTATTATTATTACGTTGTCAGCCATTTAGCAATTTAGGGAATCGAAGACGCTGAGTCCGAATCTGAAGTCCACTCTCTACGTAATGTTTTTTTTTTTTAGGCCAGGGGCTTATCGCATGTGAGTTGCAACTAACACTTTTTAAACGCCAATTAATCAGAGGATGATTAGATCTCGTAGCTGCTTCTATAATAGTTATGCAAAGAAAAACAGACAGATCTATAATATGCTATTAATTAAACGAACAACCGGAAAGATCAATTTAAACTCGTAATACCCGCAAAAAAGGACTCCCGACCGACAGATTAGCGACCGCATCAATCATAATCAATTCTTTTTTCCGCTGCGTCAAAACAACTTCGTACGCACGGACTTTCGCAAATACGTTGCCGGTATAGCATTTCACGTAACGAGTTTCTGCAGTGACTCGTGTAATAACGAAATAGAGCATGTTATTGCGCACCGCACGCTTTATTAAGCTCGATCGAAAAGCGGATGTCGTCTGAGGCATAAGTGCAAAGCACCGGACTGATGAATATAAATTGTTCTTGCGGTTGATTGATGAATGCTGAATTAGAAATTGTAGTGCTGTAACTAATTTGAATAGAGATAAAGATAAGAATGTATGGATCTCTCATGTATTCACTCGTATTCAGAGCGACATTCAGAAAAAACATCTCTACAGTTCCTGTTCATATCAAAAATTTTGGGCGCAGAAAATGTGGTTCTATTTCATTAATAGCAGTTATAACCAGACACACATAGCAAATTATCTGCAAAATAGAACTCATTATAAATTGTTTAAAAGTTTGGAAACACTGGTTGTTAAAAGTATTTTGCCATTCCAATAAAGTGATAAACAAAACCTATGAGATCATTTGACATAAAGGAGTTCTTGAAATTAGACCTCCGACGCAGTGCCTGGAACACATTTTCGAACTAAAAGAGAATTACAATTAATTCATTATAAACAATTACTTGTTCAGAATAATAACTGCTAATAATCGTGATATTTTAAATTCATACTCATCAAGAGTGATCTAAGTAACTACACCTTAATAAGCTCTTAAAATGGCTTAAAAAGCAAATGAGAACTATTTTTTGTGATGTCCGTTTGATTGAAATCACAATTTCATAGTTAAGGTCTCGTCATTAACTAAGGCAAACGTCTTTTGACTTCTTTCCCCAAAAAAATGACTGAATCATTTTGAGAATCGACAATTGTTGTAGGCGAATTTAATTGTGTTTGAATAAGTCTTCAAGTATGATCAAATGAGTTGAGTTGGCGCCACCTATAAAGATTGAACGAGACAGCGCCAGTCAAAGGAGGAAGGCAACAATACAAGGTAGAAGAGGAAGGAGGAGACCGAGGGAGAGCAAAGCATTTTTCAGCACATAACAAGCAAGAGTGTATTCAGCAATGTGTATGTAGCAAGAGGAAATTCATATACATATAATGTTTGGATTTTTACCTTAAACCTCAACGGGTAAAAGGGATAATGATTATATTAACTTTTCCTTCTTTCAAGACCAAATTTAGGTAGGGAAAGGAAGCTAGTTTTCTGTCAATGGTGATGTCTACTGTATTCCAAGCTGAAGATCTGCAAGAGAACTTGAAGATCAAGGAAATACTTGTATCCTTCACTGTAGTAAGCTCTAAAGACACTTGCATGTTTTGAAACCAAATTGAAATATGTTTTGGGATGCAGAAAAATCTGGAAGATCATAATGAGGGCATAAGGAAACAGTAAAAAGAACGAAAAAGGAGATCAACTTACAAGGGAAGAAGCTACAACACCTTTTAATGGACCACTAGTATTAATAAAATCCCTGCACATGCGTTGTAGCTCAAGTCCCAGCAAAGAATACAATTGACAAATTGCTTTTGAAAAAAAAATTGGACAAATCCGTAAGTATGGTCAGGTAAGTCAATTTTTTTAACCTTCTTTTATTTAACATTCGAAACGTCATTTTTTTCTGGGATCGCAAGAATAAATATGCTTTCTTCGTGTTTGAATGAATTGAGTCTTTTAAATTCTGTATATTTCGGACTCTCCTCGCCCATCTAATGGTCGACGCTCATTTTGATGGCCAATTTCGCTCGTCTCTGTTGTGCCCAGATCGAACTTAGTGATCACTGGTCCCTTGTGATCTTTTGGAAACACCAGCCACGTTTTGTTGTTGTAATTCATATCTCTTCTTCATATTCCCGTGCAAAGTCTTAGGAATTCGTCCCCGTTGAGATACGGGCAACGCTGAAGGACGCTATTTGTTTTTCAAGGGGACGGGACATCTAAAGTGAGCTAAATTATTATTTTAGTTTTTGGTAGGGTTCGAATAAGTCAAATGGTTTTGGTCTGCATATTGCCGATGGTACCAGATGGTAACTCGATGGAATATTACACGTAAACATCGGTGCTTTCAACATTTTTAGCCGTCAATACATATTTTGCAGTATATATGGAGAACCAATTTACTTTCCGGTGGTTGATCAAAATCAAAACCATTCGCGTCCTCTGTTTCCATCGACGCGAAGCAATCTTATTCAAAATTTCTTGGCAAATACTTCCACGTTGATACTGTTATTGGACATGTTTTCGATGAAGCAAACACGACATCTGGTCAAATGGCCATAGATTTGCAGCCTGTCTGGTCCGTAGAAGATAAATGTGAGAAGTATATTGCACGCTTTACTATATTTTAGGGAATTTACCGACCAATTCCCCAAAATCGACCGTAAGGAATATCTGCTGGAAGTTCTCATCTTCAGAAAATAATTAATGACTCATCTGATTTGACAGATGTTTCGTTTCTTCCAAAACCAAATTTAGAAAATGAAAGCTAAACTTCTTCAATATGTTCCACTTCCTGCGGTGAAAATGTCATTGTGCTCTAAGCTGAAAAACTACGAAAAAAGTTGAAGAGGAAGTAAACTGTTAAGAGAATCCTCCACAAACCTAAAGGCGCTTGCGGATTTTGAAACAAAATCGAGAGAGGTTTAAGAACACTGTTAGGAAAATCTTCCACATTCACTTCACTTGCAGATTTTGAAACCAAATAAAAACAGGTTTGGGGAAAAACCTGGCATATCTCAAAGACGTCAACCTAGATGGCTGGAGGGCTATAAGAGAACAGCAAGACATGAAGGAGGAGATCAACTAACAAAGTAAGAACCTGAAAATAATTTAATGAGCCAGAACCCGCAATTGGTATTATCGAAACCTCTGCAAGAAGCTCTCAGATCAAAACCCAGTAAAGAATACGGTGGTTTTTTGTCATTAGATAAAAGACCAATCAAATCATTGACTACCCTATTATTCTATTCCAAAACTATTAGTAGAACATTTGAAAGATATTGGAGATTAATCTGGATAAGATCCAGCAAAGAATACCGAGGGTTTAGTTAATTATCAGTCAGATCAGTTGAATAGGAACCAATTGAGACATGTGAATATAACACTATTATAACCTAAGGAAACACCTACATAGAATTAGGTGTCTGTGGAGAAGAGTCAACATGCACACTCTGTATTAAAAAGTAAGAAACAACCTCATAGTCTTCAATTGCAACAAACTTGATCAAAGTAACAAACTTAATCAGTAACCAGGCATACAGAGAAGCCTAAATACAGAATAGAAATAATGTCCCTCCTCTCAGGTATCAATCAATTAATCAATCAACCCGGTTTTGTACTTGTTGATAGATAACGTGTTGTTTCTAAATTCGTTATAAATAATTTACTATTTATCCTCATTTGCGTTGTTGCTCGAAAGTTCCTTGTTCCTTGTCTCCACTTTCCTTGCAAGCAAAAATTATTTTTTTTTAGATGGACCCCAGATAAGAATCCACGACCAAATTGATCAATTTTCCGTTTCTTCTTCTTCTTGGAGACGCACCAATCTTTTCGAAATGCCCATATTCTTCCGCACAAAACAGTCTTCTCAAGTGTCTCATCTACAGCCTCCAACCAGCGAAATAGAAATCGTCTGCAAGGTGTTGAAGCATTAAATCAAGATTAATTAAAAACCTAGTCGCTCTGTGCTCGGTCTTGCGCAAGTAATCCGAATTAATTAATATACGATAGCTCGGTCGTGAACGCCCGCTTATGATATACATATTCAAACGCACGTTTAGCTATTTGCATAGTACATGGCCTGCCCCACTAAAAGACTATGGCTACTAGAAAGCCAATTCTTCGTCATTACCGCTACATTTCCCATTTGGACATTGCATACTGATTTATTTCATCGTTCTGGACGTTCAGAAGGAAATTGCTCGAGATAAAAGACAAAGATACCAGACGACTCCTTATTCTATTCTCCACATAATTTTTTTACAAATATGTGTGTTATATTCAAGAATGAAGTAACCCTGCTATCAACTCGTGCAGGTAGGTTTTGGGGCATCTCCTTGCAGCCCAACATTCATAATTTAATTTGTGTGGTAGCTTCTGTTCGATCACGAAAGAAAGTTCTGTAAAGTTTCTCTAAATACTGTCGTTAAATTTGACACCTGGAACCCTTTCGCTTCTTCACCGAGCTTACTGCTTAGTCGAAAGAAATGGCACCGACTCGAAGATGCAGATTTTGGGGCTTCTTTCATGAGGAAGTTTTTCAAAATAATTACCAACTGCAACTTTGAAGTCTCCTGTCAATGAAAAGCGTCTTCTCCAAAGATTTTTGCTTCAATTCTTTTTGCAACGTTGCCGTCAGGTTTTTCATTGTTTTGCACTTTGCAAAGAAAAAATTCATCTGTTAAATATTCACGAAACGAACTGGAGAAAACGAAAGAAGAAAAGAACGAAAACATAAACAGAAAAAAAAAGAAGTCATTCTTAAAATCACGCGCATACATAAATCATTAATTTTTTCGTTCGCAAAGTAAACCCAGTTTGAATGCTGGAGGAGAGCGCTGAATTTATAATTCGTTTTGTTTACTTTGAAACAGGTCTAATAACAAGGCGAACTTGTGTGTACGTCTCCATTCATGAATATTTAATTCACCGATTGGAACGGAGATTACAAGGATTCACGACACCATGCGGTCTTACCTCTTGCCAATTACCAAGACTATCGCGGATTGAACATGAGCGAGTGGAAAAAAACTTGAGCTCGAGTGCATTTTTCTCTTCAAATTTGAAAAACGGTATTTTTTTATACTGTGTGCACGTACAAATAAGAGACGTGTCAGTCACCCCCTTAATTGTCGAAATGTATTAGGCTGGCGTCAAGCCTTCATAAAAATCGTTCAAATATTTTGGAACTGTAAAGCATCGCATTAACAAAGAGCCGAGAAATTTCTTTCTTAGCGCGACTCATAACTCCAGTCGCCGGGATTAGCCGTGAAAATAAACAGAATCGAGTGAAAGCTCTTAAAATAACAGGTCGGCATTATTTGCTCGGAAAGTCCTCACCGCACCTTCGTTACGGACGATACAATATAAACAAGTGAACAGTAATTGATTTACACTATGTCATGAGGCCTTAACAAAACAATCTCCGTAGTCTGTAGCCTCCCACACCTGAGCCATTAAAAACCACCTCGGCACTAACGACGAGGAACTCTAAAAGAACCGTACTCGAGCGCGGCTCTCATTTGAGATACCATCGCAGGCTTCACTGCGGCTATCTATTCAAAACGAAGGAAAAAACTTTTAGTAGGGTTGACTCTTCAAGTTGTCTCGGCGATCCCTTAATTTTATGGGGGGGCGGATAACGTCCAGGTATATTTTCAGTTGCTTCGGTTAAACAAATTGAAACAGTATTTATACATTTGATAAATGAACTGACCAAAGAAAGTAAAAATTAATGAATTTATCCGAATTTGCACGCAGCACCGATAATAATAAATCTGTCCAACTGGAATACCTGTAAGTGTATTATGAATAGATATACAAAAGATTCATATGGTTATCGAAACGTAACATTAATTGTTGCTAAATTGAAGCTAATTTAAATCGTTTCTGTTCAAAGTAGAAATAAAAATACCCTATAGTTCACTTACTTATTAAGATGATCGTTTTTTACTCACAACTATTACACAAAGCCGAAGTTCACTTAAAATTTAAAGAGCCCGCAGCGAATTCACTTCCATGCTGCATCATGGTTAGACCCGGACTTACTGTTACCCAAAAAGTAGTCGACATGGATTTGATTTCTCTGACGTAACGCGACCTCTCGAATGCACTTTCAGTTTTTATTGTATTCCTTCAATAATCTCTTTATTCTCCCCTATTGACCCTGATATTGACAGCTATAACAATAACACAAAGTTCAGTGACTTGCTACTTGATGAAACAGAAAACACACATCCTCCTCGAGGATGCAACAACATCAATCATAAAACACTGTCCGAAGTTAATGAATCGAAATTAAAATGAAAATTCAAACGGGTTCGGTAGTGTTATCGTGGAGCGTGAGTAAATTGTGCAGAGTAGGGTTACGGGTCACAAGTTTGATAACAACTCACAGTTGTTAGTTGACAGTTTGTCGTTTATTGGTTACCGTAGGTGTTCTGATTCTGTAGGCGATCGTACTGGAAGTAATTTACTGCGATGCGCGAGCTTTTAAAAGATTAAAATTACCAGACATGCTTAAAATCGCACCGTTACTCGTTTCAGAATATCGCGCACGCATGAAATCTATTGCACCAATAAATACGCTAACGGGATATTCGTTCCTTGCTAATGGCGGTTCAAAATTAACACGCGGTATTTGCAAATACGGTAATTACTCCAGATGGTTTTAACCGAGAAACGCAAACACACGCGTAGATATGCTCGTGATGTTTTCAAACCGCGCGTTTGTCTTTTTAATCATCATGACTCCTTTGAATTGCGTTTCCTGCGTTTTTTCCAAATCGTAAGGCCAATGCTAAAGAAGGGGACAACGTCTGTAAGACGGTCGCAGTCGCAGTGGGCATCATTTATCAAAATCTAACCAATTCCTGCCCTCCCCTTTAAGCTTATCAAGCTCGAATCTAGAAATGTTTTTTAGTATTTTTAGTAGTTTGCTTCAATCAGGTATTGATCCATTTTGGATACACTGGTATCGCTCGTTTAGATGTCATAGCAGTAGTTTTAATCTCTACACAGAAAACCCTCTTTATGTGTCAGCTAAGGCACGAAATACTGGGTGTTATTAGTCGTCCTTTTAGGGACTTTCATCCTGTAAGAGTGTCTGGTGATTCTCCTCTATAGGACATTGCGAGTGAGACCACATTATTTGTAAAAGCATGTCGCTCGAGCCTTTGGGACTAGTATTACTGTTGTACTTAATTTTTTTTTTGTTTCGCGCTACGTTCAACGTTTGCGTTTATCCGTTCTATTGTTTACCCTCCCCCTCGAGTTTCTATCGTCCCTAAACTTCTTTGAGCTTCTGTTTCCGCCCCGACCTTTTATCATGCACTTCTGACCTTGCGCCAACCACACTTCAGGTTCTATCGACTACCACCGAGGTTTTTCCGTCAATTCCTGCTGTTTGATCACCCCCTTGATCATATCTGAGCTTCCACCGACTATCCCTGAACTTTTTCCGCTTACCCCTGCCAATGTAACGCAGTTTCATCGTCCCTCTTACTGGCTTGAGCTTGCATCGACTATACCTGAGCTTGCATCGACTATACCTGAGCTTCCATGGACCACAGTTGATTGTCTAACGACTACCCCCGGTCATCTTATGTCTATCTCTGGCGTTGTAACGCAGTTTGATTATCACTTTGACTGATTCGAGTCTGTGGCCGCCATATCTGAACGTTCACCGATTACAGTTAAGCTCCTACCTATACCTCCGAGCTTCTTCCGTCTTCCTTGCCATTTTGAGTGGACCCCTTTGATGATTTGATCTTGTATCGACCATTTCTAAACTTACACCGATCACAGTTGAGCTTCTGTCGACTCCTTCGAGCTTCTTCGCCTACCCCTGTCGTTGTTATGCAGTTTAGCTTGACTAAGTCGAGCTTGTATCGACTTTATTTGAACTTCCACCACTCACAGTTGAGCTTCTACCGACTACCCCCGAATTTCTTCCTGTTGTAACGCAGCTTGCTCGTCCCTTAGACAGATTCGAACTTGTATCTACCTACGAGCCCTGTCTCAGTGAAGTTGGCCCAACTATGTATTCAAAATATGGAAACTGAATATAATGTTACAATTAAAAAAAATCTGGTTCAAGTTATATAGTTTTTAATCCATCCCACGTGCTCATTTTCAACAAATTTTGGACAAATTCCCACCTGATGAATGCGAAACTTTAGTTAAGACAATGTCCAAATGTATCGAAGGGATAATAAGTCGAAAAGGCGACCTAACGCAATGATAGTTTTATCTTTAATTTTCGTCGATTTTTTTATTTTGCGATAATATTAGATATACCTTCGTGTTCCCATTTTTTGTTAGTTAGGATTTAGTTTTATATGTTAATAGTTAATAAACAATTCCCATATCATTACAAAATTGTATTGATTTTAATAAATTTTCCTTCTACAAGAGTAAAAACTAAAAATAGTAAAGGAGACTGTGGTTTAAGGAATAATTGAAATTTATCTCCGCCCACAATAATTTTATATCCGTAGATATGTATTTCGGCAGCTGTTAGATTCTAACAGCTACCTAGGTAGCTGTTAGATTCCATGTAGTTTTATATAAATATTAAATTGTACTGAAGATGGCAGCTTAGCTGCCGAAATACGTATCTACGGATATAAAATTATTGTGGGCGGAGATAAATTTCAATTCTTCTACAAGAGATTTTCTGAAAAAAAAAATTTTCGTTAGTTGGGCCAACTTCACTGAGACAGGGCTCGTATAACTGAGATTTATCCATTCTACTGTTTATCGCCAAGCTTCTATCGTCTACTATCTGAGCTTCTACTTTTGCCCCGACTTATTATCTGCACTTACGAGTTTGTGTCAACCACATTTCAGGATCTACTGGCTGCTCCGAACTTCTTCCGTCTACCCCTACCGTTGTAACAGAGTTTGATCACCCCTTTGACTGTTTTGAGCTTGTGTCGACCATAACTGAGCTTCCGAGCTTCTTCTGTCTACCTCTGCAGCTGTAACGCAGTTTAGTTTGACCGATTCGAGCTTCTATCGACTTTATTTAAGCTTCCGCCGCTCACAGTCGAGCTTTTATTGAGTACCTCCGAACTTTATTTGAGCTTCCTCCGCTCACAGTCGAACTTCTATTGACTACCTCCGAACTACTTCCCGTTGTAAGGCAGTTTGATCATCCCTTCGATTAACTCGAGCTTATATCTATCATATCTGAGCTTCTTTCGGCTAAATCAACTATTCCCGAGCTTCTTTCGGCTACCCCTGTAGTTGTAACGCAGTTTGACCACCGCATTGATTGATTCGTCCTTACTTGAGCTCCTATCGGCTCCTTCCAGAATTCTCTCGTTTACTCCTGCCGTTCTAACGCGGCTTGATCACCAGCTTTGTATCGTACTTATTTGAGGTACCACCGACTATAGTTGAGCTTCTACTGACTAACCTCGCACTTCTTCGGTTTACTCCTGCCACTGTAATGCAATATGATCACCCCTTTGACCGATTTCAACTTATCTCAACCTTACTTGAGCTTCCACCGACCACAATCTGTCGATTATCTGTCGAGCTTTTTCCCCATCTACCTCCGCCGTTGCTGTCCTTTGTTATGTGGTCGACCTTTCACATCAAACAAACTTAAAAGAGCATAAAGCAGTCTTACACTTTCACTAATCAAGGTCACTCTTGAGCTTTTACGTCTTTCACTCCTTTGCCACTCATTGTTACCTCTTCGATCTTTTTGGGAGCATGTGATCGAATCTTTATATCAATCTCCGACTTCAAAGGGAATAAAGTAGTCGGAATGCCTTTAAGAGGCAGGATTACGAGGATCGTAGTTGAGTTTATACGTCTACCGTTGCCTTTGCTTTTCGATGTAATAAGTTACATTGATCACACCTTCAATTGGTTCTACCCGGAACGTCGTATTTAGGCACGTAATCAACCCTTTATATTAATCATCGAATTTAAAGAAAATGAAGTAGTCGGAAGTCGAAACACCATTATGAAGCAAGGTCACAAGGACCAAGCTTCAGCTTCTACGGCTACTTCCTTTGTTATTCGATGTGAAGGAGTTAATTCGGGTACCACATCGGATGATCAAATTTTCACAGCATACTTTAGACTTTCCAGGAAATAAAACAGCCGAACCATACTTGAGCTTTCGCATCTATCCTTGCCTTGTCGGAGTTACTTTGTTTATCCCTTCGGCTTTTACGTCGTACCTCATATTAGTCAAATGTATCTCTGTTTTCTTAATTTTCCACAAACTATTATGCTCTCTACTTTTTATGGTTATGGTTATATTACTTCTGTGCGGAACTTTACTTGGATAATCCGGAAGGGAATCGGTCAACTAGAAACGATTAAGGCGAGCTACTTATCAACACCTCCTCGTTTGTATGGTTCTAATATCTTATGCATTCACCGATTAACTTTTACATATTGTAACCGTTTCCACTTTGAGTTTTGGTATGTGCTTAAAAATAGGAAGCATTTGCATTTGTGATAGTACCCGATACAATCATGAATAAATATAAATAATAAAGTAAAACTTCATCCGACCGTGTTAGCTGCTGCCTTTAAAGTAAATGTGGAAGAACATCAAGTGTGAGATAAGGCTTATTAACACCTAGAGTCACGTGTGTCGAGGCCGATCTTTGCAGAGGGTGGGTCTGTTAATTGGAATAACCAAGTAGTCTATATCAGATGGGATTGCAGGCGACTAACTCGGCGCAGGACCATCGGCGTTTACACGATTCCGACGATGCACAAGCTGGTCGGATGTATTACTGACCTATGTGAGCATCGTTCACGGCTTAGTTTACATGTTCAGTTAGTTAAGAATTTAAGTCGTTATTTTATGTGCGCGGCTTGCGCTGTTAAATATTTGTATTGATTGGTTGCTTAATAGTCTTGCTATTCAATAACCAAGATATCTTTACGATTATTGCCAGTCTACATAATTCGCTCGGATATAAGTATTAAAATATATAGGAGTATTATTTTTAATATGGTTTCGGAAATTTTTAGTTTATGGTATACTATGGCATACTTAAGTATCATATTTAGGATACCTATATTCTTTTAATATTCACGATCTTTTCTCCTTAAACTAGACCGGTGCATGTATTTTGATAGGCGACAAAATCTGATATGAGAACAATTCACGATTGACAGCCACGTGATGGTTATGGATTAACATATAGCGAATAGAGGACTGTGAAATATTTTAATTGTTAAAGTGTAATGTAATGAATGTACCTTGTGTGTCGATTATTTTAATGATTCAATTTAATTTAATGGACTATAATTATTTTAAACCTGAATTCGTAACGGTATAATGGTATGGTGGCATTGTCTATAAAAAAAAAACAAGGTGTAAAATGTATTGCGGTCCTAATGTACATACAAGAAACTGAGTTCATCTGTCTTAGATGAGCATCGGGTTTCTCAAGCAGTCAATGATGGAGTGCACTTGTTCTCACGGTTGTTGTCACCAGTCATAGTGTTATCTGTACCTTTCAAGTGGAAAAGGATCTTAAGATACGGTCTTAACGTCCTGCCACAGTAAACCTATTTGTTTTGCCCTGCTCGTAAATGATCTCTCCAAGTTAATCACTAATCAGTATTGGACGTACCGGCATCGTATTTAAACATGAAAGGATGCGACAACGCCATCACGTAAACGTAAAGCATTGTCTCAACGCAAAAACTTACTTCATTAAGAGCCTGACGTTGTCGTACGACCACTTAACTCTGATTTAATTAAAACTTTATAAAATTCAAATGAAAGAAATTCAGTAAAGTAAACTCATGTAGCGGGTGTTCGTCTATAATGATACATTTCAATTAATCCTTGTCGTTTATATGTGTACAAGTCTGTGAGCAAGTTCTTTTTTTTTTGGTTCATACTTGTATTTAAGAAGTCATTCACGTCAGCTAAAAATGATTTGTTAATGAAGTGAATAAACATCACATACACAAGAAGTGGCAACGCATTCGGTTATTACGATTTGTAACATGATCCCGTATTCGTAACAATATATATTGTCAAAAGCACAATAGGGTATAAATAATGCGCATTCAAGTGATATCTTAAATAAGTGTAGCCGAGTCCTGCGCAAGATAAATAACAAACAGCGTTCATAGCGTGTGAAATGGACGGCCAGTGTAAGATCCTATCGTATAAGAGGAGTGCAATCTTTTATCGGCAGGTGGTTAGTGTATGTACACTTGGTCGGTCGCCCACAACACCATGGCGACGATGTCGACGACGGACGACACTTACACGCTTTCGGACCTTTCGAACTTTCTCGATAATTGCTTGAATAAACGCACTTAGTTTAAGCTCTACTTGCGACAGCTGTAAGTTCGGGCCTGACGATTAAATAACGTGAATGGTGTATACGCATTAAGGAGGAAGCATAAAAGTTTTATGACGCCATATGGATTTTAATTCGTTTTTGTGAGAAAGCAACTTGCATATGGAGTCGTCTTTATATGTTTCGACTAGTCGCATAAAACGTGAATGCAACACGACAATAATTAGATGGAATTTGAAAAGTAAACAGCGTCCCATGTATGGATATAAAAAGTAAGTAAGAGAAGACATACAATGAAACAAACAAACAAATGAAATACCCGGGGGTTTTAAGATTTTAAACGAGTAAGTGGCACGAGAGATGATATACAAGGAAGAGTTATCGGTCATTACACATACACATTTAGAGATCCCATATATGATGATTGTAGGCGAGAGAAATGGACTTCTTGGTAAAGAGGCAAAATAATATCAACAATACAAAAAGGAGGCATCGGCAGAAAAAGACCAATGCCGAGAGAATTATGTCAGATGAAATGGAAATACGTCGATTCAAATGGTGATCTGAAAAGTATAATCAATATTCGTTAGCCAAAAATATACTGAATTGACAGCTGCCTTTGGGAAGAAAAAGAGGAAGAACAACTTGGACAAAGGTAAAGGAAATGACCAAAGGAATTGTATGATTTTTAAAATTAAATCGTCTATTACTGCCTGCTTCCATCTTCCTCTCGGTCTTTCTTTCCTTTTATTCTCATCCAGTGTTTTTCATGCTATCCTCTTTACAATCCTTTCACCTGACATGTCTGTTCAAGTTGTCCCAGCCATCGTAATCCTTTCATTTAATTACCTCTACAAGTTGTTATCTTTAAACAAGTCATAAATCTCTATTTTTGGTTCTTCTTTCATATCCTTCCTCTATTCTTTTCCACCAAAGTTTTCCTCGGCATCCTTCCTTACCACCTTAATAACTTTTCTTGATATAACTTGTTTAATAGCCCCAAGTTTTGCTTCTGCATAATACCGTGTTTCTTGACTAAATCTTCAGTCAATTTCTTCTGTTTCCTCAAATTTGCTGATTATTCTAATTCCTAATTACATACACGAATTCCTACACTTCTTTATACATGACTTTGCCATACTTGGTTTTCATTTCTAGAGTGTTTACTACTTGAGGTGTTCCTGTACTTATGTAGACATTTACCTTACCTTTCATTAATTTCCGTCATTTTCGCAATAAGTAAAAAAGAAAAACCGATGTATTCAATTAGCAGTCATCTTCGAAAGAAAAAGAGAAAGGCCACAAGAAGAATATTTTAGACAAAGAAAAAGCGACATGCAGAAAGGGGGATTTAAACAGAGGTGACGAGAGATGACCAACGAAGCTGGTTGATTTCTAAGTTGCACGTAAGAATATCTAACAAGCTTTATAAAACTTTAAAAGGTAGCTTTTAAGTGTTTCTTAAATTAGTTTTTTCCATTGAGAAATTCTCATGCATATCGTCATTTAAAGCGTATCTAGAAGTGACTGCTGATGGTTTGTACCTACTTATGAGAGAGAAAATAAAAATGATCTTTTAGAAAGACATAGCAGGAGTATGCTGTATTTCTTGAAGGTGTAGGACGGGAATTCCCCCAATAAATGTATTTCTTTCTTTTAGACTTGCACTTGCTACCCCTATTTCTTTTGCTATGCCAAAACCGAATGAAGAGCTCGCGAGTCGTAGACTCGACTGCTTAGAAAAGTAGAAAACTCTCCTCATTTCCTGCGATATATCATCGATTTTCTTTTGTTTTTATCGCTGCCATTTTGGATTGTTATGCTATTTTTTTAAGCAAGCGTCATTGATTACAAGAGAAGACCTAAAAGCCCGTATGTCGAAGGTACGTTTGTTAAGAAAAGGATCAATACTATTGTCGCAGAACCATAGATTTTTACTCTTTGTAGCACATCATCGATTTTCAATTGTTTTTACGGCCATCATCTTGGATTCTATCGAATTTTAAGCGGCGGATATCAATTACAGGAATTCGGAATAACTTATGAGTCGCAAACAGGACTATTTAATAGAAGACTAAAGTCGCTTCATTTCTTGTGGTTGTTCGAAGTTCTTTTGTTTTTATGACAGCCTTCCAACATGGCTGCCATACTTTTTTTTTTCAAATTGTAAGCAATGATCACTAATTACAGAAATTCAGAACAACTTGTTAGTCGCAAACTCGACTATTTAGGTGAGGACGAACCTCTCTTCATTTCTTGTGGTACATCATCGATGTTCTTCTTTAGTTTATGTGGTGGCCATCTTGAATTTTTATGTAATTGTAAGCAATGGTCACTAATTATAGAAATTCAGAACAACTTGTCACAAACTCGACTATTTAGGTGAGAACGAAACTCTCTCTTTTAATTTCTTATGGTACATTATGGTGCACTGCTTGTAGCTAAAAAAATGTAGAGCGTTTGCTAATTTTACAAACAAGTGTCAATATGATATTTACGTGGTCTAAGGTGCAGAAATCGCTTCATCCCAAAGATCCACTTCACACCTCACAACTTGATTTATCTCGGTTTATTGTTCGTCTTTACAAATTTTTCAACCAATGAGATTTTATATGTGGTCGGAAATGCTACGGCGTGTCGTCAATCGTTAATTCTTTCAGTAAATGATTTCTCTAAATGATAAGTAGCAAAGGTCCTAAGAGAGACCCTTAAGGAACACCAAATGTTAGCGATTTTAAGAACTTCGTATGTATGTACATTTATTATTCCTTTCCTCAATACGAGAATTATTGTCACAGTTTAATATTTGTATAATGTATATAAACAATTTTCAACAAAATTTTTAATAAGATATCTACATTTACATATTTATGAAATAATTAATCAACACTTGATAATGTTCGTAGTGCGAACGAAACCCGGTGCGTAAAAAATAAAAGTTGTAGAAAAAAACTTCTAATTTATTATTCTTAATTACCATTGAGTCAAATATTACATAGTAGTGTTTAAAATTGAATTGCTTTTGGTAGGTAAATCAACAGAATGAATTTCTTTTAAACAAGATGGTCACGTGAGAGAAACTACTTGAAATTCTCGTTTAGTTTGATCGGCAATAATTATTACGTTAAGCAAGCTGTCATGTATACACCATCACCAATTAGTATAACTAACATTTAAATTTGTTATATTCCTTAATAATTGAACTAAATATAAGTGGTTTATAAATAAATGGACGGTAACGTAAACTAAATGCAGATGCTGCATACATTGTAATTTGCATCTTCAATAACACTTGACGTAATTAACCGTTAATTGCGGTTAACCTTTGCATTAATTAGTGAGCACAGAGATTAGTATTCCAAAGAATATAATTAAATAAAACAACAACAGCTGCCGCGCACTTTTACGACGCACCGAGCATTTTATGCATGGCATTTTATTTGAATGTTAAAAAGACAAGATTTCTCACATTTTTCGAGGTGCACGGCAATAAAACGGGAGGGTAGGTTTAAAGCCACAGGTAATGCCGGCAGCTGCTTTTCCTAAATCGTTAGAATTTCGTTCGGAGATCTGAATAAAATAAATATAAATTAAGGTAAAAATTTTATAAGGCAGATCGGGTATCAGTGGGCAGAGCCCGAGTTAAGATGATAAACGGCTTTATTATGCCCTCACGAGAAAACCGGATTTTGTAACTTCATCATCATTTAAAGCTGTGGCACTTCAACTTATTCTGTTTCGAATCAAAAGAGAACGATTTTTTTTTGTATACAGCAACTGTTGCAACTTTAAATGCTACACTTTTACTATTGTCTTAATTGTGTAGGTACATACGTGGTTGATAAGTCTTTGAGTATGGGTCCTTTTATTTATATTTATTCATGTGTAGAAACTGTCATCCGTATTTACAGGAAAAATGCAGGGGAGGCTTTTGGTACCCTCAGTGCAATTTGATACAGCCGGTATATGCGTATACCGACTGATCCGTGTTGAAGGAACCGTCCAATTATTTTTTCTTTACAAATCGACTGCTATTTATAAATGCAATTTAGTTGTTACAATGTATATGAAAAAATTGTATTTCTTTGGGGGTATGCAAGAAACGACTTATGATTAATCACGAAACCTCACGCACGTGAAGAAAATCTCATCCTTAATTAAAGGAAGAATGCGGCGGACGCTGTTTTCGTTATACAGTTATTATTTTTAAGGAAAAACAAGTCCGTGACCGCTATAATTATTCGTGTACGGACCCGTTTCAGCTTCAACCCGATGTTGCGCAAACAAGCGCGTTGTACCGCACGTAGAAAGGCGTCCGGCAAAAAGCCGGCCCGTGATTTCTTAATTGAACTGTCATACAAGTCGGGCAAATTGTGTGAGTGCCGGTTATTTACGGGGGGAAACTCGAAAACGCAATTAGCCTTGTTTGGTGGGTGCTTTATAATGGTTGATTCCGAGAAGCATTGAGAAAATCATAACTCCAGCTTATTTGTATATATAATGAAAACAAAAGTAATGTCTTTGATTAGTTCAAGCAGCATGTATATAATTTGACAGCTGTCAAGGCGAACAACTGTGAATGCCATTTATACACAAGATTACTTTTCATAGGGCAATTGGTTTTTAATTTTCAAATTAGTTCCTTCTCTTTACATATCGTAAAAACGTTACAATTAAAATTTCGAGAAATACCTATTTCTAATTTTAGAATAAAAGTGGATTGTCTGAACTAATCAAAGACGTTATGTAAAACACTTTTTAATAAACGTACGGTTGCTAGGATTTTTAAAATGGAATAGAATGGAATAAAACGTTGAGACAAAGAAGCTTTTATGTGAAACCCTGGTTCTTTCGCAATTTACCTATTGGTCTCCCATTTACCATACAGCCATAGACAGTTTAACTTCCAATCGTATCCAAAAAATTCAAAATTCTTGTCTTCGGTTCATATTTGGAATTAGGAAATACTGCCGTATCTCGCATAAACTGTCAGAAGTCTCTTGGCTTAATATGCGCAATCGAAGGGAATTGCAATTGATGTGCTTTTTTCATAAAATCATGACATTTAAAACGCCGCCTTACTTATATAATAAGATTCGTTCTCGCTCCGATGTCCATAATGTCACCACCAGATTCCGTGGACTAATTTCACCCCCATTATACAGAACAGCTCTCTTTGAGAGGAGTTTCTCCTTTTGTATTTATGATAAATATAATGCCTTGTCCACTGAACTTAAGACCCTGAATTCTATCTCTTTTAGAAAACAGTTAAAAATTCACCTGGTTAAGCTACAACTTAGTCACTTAATTAATTAGTTGCAATTCTGACTATTATAGGTCTGTTGATGCATTTCAATGTAAGCAGTATATATCTTGTGTTTTTCTTCTTTTTCCCCTCATTCTTTTTGTTTGTCGTTAGTTGACTAAGAGTGCACGCTATTTTCGAGTCTGAACTCTCTTATTCTTTTATTTTTTTTCTCTTCTCTTCTTTTCTTCTCTCTTCTCTTCTTTTCTTTTTCTTTCTCTTCTTTTATTTTCTTTTCTCTTTCTTTCTCTCTTTCACCTCTACCTTTTACTTACTTATTCTCGTCACTTATCTACTCCCCTTTTCATTGTAGGTTAGTTTAATACTTAGTACTTAGTATAGGCAAACTTCTGTTCATAATCTCTATTCAGTCTAGGTTAAGTTGAAAAGCAAGACTAGTAATTTTTACGAAGTCTGAACTTCGCCTCGCGATTGTGGTATTTCTTGTGTGTTAAACTATAATTGTATTTTTGGTACTCTCTTCCACAATAAAGACATTATTATTATTATTACTATTAATAGAAAAAGATGTCAAACTTATTGTTAGATGAAAAAGTATTCTAAAAGTTGTCAAAACTATTACATTTGCAATTTTGCTGGACAGGCTTTCGACGTACAAAAAATTACAGCAATTATAGTAATTATTTAACAATATGTATAATAAGAGAAATCATTTCAGCGAAGCAAGTACAACAAAGAATGGCCAGAAATAGGCAAGAAACAGGACACAAAATACGTTTACAATAAACGCACTTAATTAATATTAATTTTTTTGTTAGTATACAGGGTGTCCCGTGAGTAATGTCACCACTTCACCTACGTGATAGTCAATTCAAAGTAAGTAAAAACAAAAAAAGTTTTGTTCTAAAATCAACCGTTTAAAAAATACTGGGTGTTTAATGTCTAATGTTTTTTTTTTTAATTTTAAGTTCACCTAATCATTTATCCGTTCACCTAATAATCAATTCAAACTAAAAAAAAAACTCCATTATTTTTCAACAATACGACGTGTTTTGTAATTTTCAGAATTTTTAAACTTTATCTGAAAAGGTCCTCAAAGTCCTCTTTTGAAGCATGCCAGAATGTGTTTAGCAAACAATGGCGGCTATTTTGAACACCTTTTGAGAGTTTAAAAATTCTGAAAATTACAAAACACGTCGTACTCTTGAAAAATAATGGTTTGCTTCATTAGAGTTTTTTTGTTTATAGTTTGAATTGATTATTAGGTGAATGGATAAATGATTAGATGAACTTTAAAATTTTAGAAAATAAAAAATGAAACATTAAACATCCAGTATTTTTGAAACGCTTTACTTTAGAACAAAACTTTATTAGAGTTTTTTACTTAGTTTGAATTGATTATCACGTAGGTGAAGTGGTGACATTACGTCACGGGGCACCCTGTATTAGTATTAGTGCGCAAAAAGAATTTATAATTTATGCATTCTTAAAAGTTAAAAGCTTCATGTATAAATTTGGCGATTTTTGAATTGTTCGCTTAAATCGAATCCAATAAATAATGTCCAGCAAAAAAGTCCCATTCCCCACATTAATTCAAACTATTAAAAAGAGAAAGTTAATTGTCTTTAAAAGGAAATAAAATAGCGAAACCAATCTACTAGTGCTTATTTTGTGTTTTACAAAAATAAACATTTGGTAGATTAGCTTCGCAATTTTATTTCCTTTTAATAAACAACCTACAAAAAGCGTAAGCTCGTGAACTTATCGTGGAAAAAAAAATTGTCCGTTTACATTGCCCATTAGATCATCAGCCACCTTCTTAGATGCTCCTCCATTTGTTTTTGAAGTCTTTTCTTCTTTAGTTTCTGTTTAACGCTTGCCCAATAGTTTTCAATATGCCACAAAACTTTCTTTCCATAATAAGAACTGGCCAAATCCGGCCAAAATAGTGGAGGCATTTCAAGCGTCCTGGGGCGCGTCTTAAGACACTTTTCAATGTACCACCACATCTCGTCATTTATGGTTGCCTGTGTCATTCTTTTTTCCAGTCACACGTGCAGATGGCGTAGCACACTAGACACTAGACTAACGGTTTTTGGGGTAGAATAACTTTTTAATAGTTGAACTTAAAAAAAATTACAAACACAACATCTTAATTTACAACTCTGGGAGTTTCTTTACTTAAAAACTGAATGGCGTAGGTGACTTCCTTCTGTGTGTTATCAGCCACAGTAATTATTGGTCCTTTTTTTGAAGACCACGAGGATACCGTATGAGTAACATCAGAAAGATATTGCCACATGATCAACACTTTTTTCCAGCCAAGGTTTGAACAACTTGGCAATTAATGGTTTCAGTAGGATCTGACAGCGACTAATCAATATTTATGCAGTGTAATATGTTTCCCAACCCGGTCCTCTGGTTTAGCGCCGGACTTCTTTGGTAGGGATTTTTAAAAAGTCGTGTATACAGTAATAGAGACCGTAGTCTTCAAGAGCTCAAATGAAATTGAACCAATTGCACACTGCAGATGCTGGGCAGAGTGTTCTTGTGCGACGGCTAGAACAATGTGTAGCAGAGAAAGGAAGCCATATACACCATTTATTTTTAAGTAAAGAAACTCCCAGAGTTGTGGATTAAGATGTTGTGTTTGTAATTTTTATAAGTTCAACTATTAAAAGGTTAAAAACAGTCAGTGCATTTTGGAATTCCCTATATAATTAGTTAATAATCGAGGAAAGGGAAGGATCGTTGGGTCAATCCCTACATGACATTTACCGAATGTTCAGAAATCGAACAGATTGTAAATATTAATAAACATAAAAAAAAATTCTGCTTCTTCTTCGTTTGACTTATACAGGGTGTTCCAGAAATGCATCTAAAGCTTCAGGTACAGCTTTTCCACAATCCATAAGAATCCCAAAATTGGAAAAATTAATTGTCAGGCGAAAAAATTTATAAAATTGGCAACGTTGCTTATGTATGCAGTTAATTCGATTTATAGAAGTGCTTCAGATTAAATAAATTTCAAATATCTGATTGCAAAAGCAACGCCTTCATTAAATATTTATTTTACTGTTTTGCCATTTTTAACAATAACCCAAAAAGCAACCGTGGGACGGTGTTTTAATTATATTCTGTTAATGACAGAGACTTGCTTACTGATTTAATATCATTTTTCGTTCCGTTTCCAGCCGTTTATTTCGCAGTTTTCTATTAAAAGTGCCATATTTCGAAGGTTCGTACAAGTAAAGTACACTACCTTAGGAAACGTTTTATGCGGTTTTAGAATGAGGAAATATAGTGGAATACGTCTACCTGAAGCTTTATACGCGTTTCTGGGACACCCGGTATATAAGAATGTAGCTGCATGAGCTGGGGTTCTCTTGCGAGTTTATTTAGACCAAAGTCTTTTGCTGGAGCTATCAGGCCTGTTATTCTTTGTGAATCGTGATTTTTTAATGAAATCCCAAAATATTGCAAACTGTTCAAGGACATTTAGCAGTTAATAGTGACGACTTGGTACAAATAACATTCAGCTACGATTACAATTGTTTCTAACAAATACAGTTGATTGTCAAGTTTCTATTTGTACTACACTGTTGCACCAATTTCATCTGTAAATCACAATGCATTAACGATCTGCGAACCTTTCAAGAATCTACATATTTGAATTAGATACTGATCCCCATAGTTGCACACTTTAGGTGCAGATACGTTTCATACAGAATTGTTTCATACGCCAAAAGCTTGCTTTCAAGTGTTAGTTGTGATGTTATTCCAATGGTCCAACATAATTTGCCCAAGAAAACAACTAGGTCTTGTCTTCTTCTTGTTGTAAATATACAGTTCGTAACAGATAAAAATTTACAGTATTTCTAACTGAAAATTTATTATATTGTATAGCATATTTTTTGCACAAAAAAAACATCTTTACTGATTTATTTTCTTATTAAATAAGAAACGGAAACAATTATTAAAAGCGTAATGTGTTTTTGGAAACGAAGCTTTTCTTTTCTGTAAAGAAAATTGTATTTAAGACAATACATTGAAATTAGTTGCGTTTTTCTCAATAACTGCAATTCAAAGAATGAGACTGTATTTGTTTTTTTAGGATTTTTGATAATGTTTTATTTTGAAACCACATAAGAAAAAATTCCAAAAAAGGAGATTTGTGATCATAGTTTTTATAATATATTGTTTTTAGACACTGTAGGTTTTCCTTACGCTTAATTTGTCTGAGTGCATCAAGCACTCGTTTTTAAGAATTTCGATTTTTTCGAATTTCTCGCTAAATTTTATATGATCAACTAGATATGGTTGTGCTGTTTGTTTGTGTTGTTTTGATTCATGAACGAACTCATACCAGTAAACATTTTTCGCATATTTTAAAAACTTTATGAATGGCATTGATACCTAAATACTTTACATTTTCGGTTTGGTTTAATTATTGTTTATTCAGTCTTGTTTCATTGTGAACGTCACCTGGACTTTTATAAGCCAGCTCTTTAAAACCATTATTGTATTTTGCTTAAATTATTTTGTAGATAATGATGGCTTGGATTTTTATGCAAGTATTAATTACAAAAGTAGCATGCTAGCGGTCATACCGTCAGTTACAGTAGGTACATCAGATAAAGTAGTGGTCCCAATGTGCTACCTTGGGGCACAAAAGTTTTTATGGAACATAAAGTCACAGTATAAACATTTACTTCGTATAGGTACAGTAATGATATTGGCTGTCGGCACCTTTGATGTTGAACGTATCGTTTTGGTTGACTTTCCCCATATTATGGCTAGTATAATCGGCGAGATATTTAAAACTATTAGAGATCAACAAGTTTCAAAGAATTTGGGTGCTTTATTGTAGAGGCTGATTTAAAAAAAAGTTTAACGCAAACGTCGGTTGTAGGAACTAATTTGCCTTGAAATAAAATTCTACAAGGACTTTTTTTAAATTTTTTAAAATCCCTGGCAAAGTTTGTGGTTGTAAAATATAAACTACATACCCTGTAATTTTTATGACGTTGTAAGACGGATTTTTTTCTAAATCGGTTCTGTTTACACAGTTACACCATTCCTAGGACCTAATAGTAACATATAAATAACTTTTTATCTCAGAAACCATTTTAAAACCTATTAATACACACAGGGAAAAATATGTAGTGAAAAGTAACACAATTGTCGCCGAAATGAAGTCGTAGTAAAATTACAAACAAGAAAGGTCAAACTACCGTGTCAATATTTCATACAATTTGTTACTGGCTCCATTTCAGCGACAATTGTGTTACTTTTCACTACACAGATAAAGATTGTGCGGGGTTTAAGGAGTAAGTAGTTAATTGTTTCTACAGAAAAGTTAAATTTTCACCTAATGTAATAAAAACTATTCTATTTTTCGATGTACATATATTTTAACAATTTGTGCAGTAGTTAAAAATTTTAAATATACGAAACGGAGAAATAATACAATTTCACGTTGTTAAAAATCAATTTAACAAAATCTGTGTGTTTAAATGTTTACGAACCGATGAACATGTTATAGATTTGAGGAGGTAAATTTTATTTCATCAACAAAACTGTGTTAAAAAGTTAGAGTCAACACACGTTTAATGTTAGGTACTTCAACAAAGAAGTAATAATAATAAATACATGAATTACAATTAACATGCTTTTATCTCTTTTGTAGAGGAAATGTATTTCTTTCTTGAAGTTACTTTTATTCCTGAAATTTTTAACATCATCGTGTTTAACTACTTGTGTAAATGGACGTGAGGGAACAACCAAAAAGTGTAAAAACGGTGTTAAATCTAAGTCCGCATTTTTATCTGTGTACAGCTCCCAAAAATTACTTACACTTTAAAACGCGTCTCTGTCATTACTGTATACGAAGTAAATTTCTATATTGTCATAAAGATGTATATTCTTCTCTGTATTTAATAAAAAAGTGCATATTTTCAAGGAACGATTTCAGGATAATGTATTGAAAATATTTTCCTAATTTTGAGCAGAAGTCCTTATCAAAAACCTGGCTGATGTCCAGGAGAGCAGATTCTACAGTATTTCTTTCCGTTGAGTGCTTTATTGATTTTGTTTGTGATTAAATAAAATAAATTCGGAACAGCAATGATTTCAAAAACCATACATCCACTTGGGAAGTGTCCAATTTTGAGGATGGCATTAAATAGTTGAATCGTGAATCTTATTCCGATGTCTGACATCTCTTTAAGCACTCCTGCTAGCTTTTTTGTATTTATGCAGCTCTTACTTCTACACTTTGACCTTCTTCTTCCTACTCCTGATACTTTGACTTTCCACCTTTAATGGTGGTTCAAGTTGGCCAGGAGTTTCCAGGGCTTGTGTGATTTAATTTCTCTCTTCTGCGTATATATCAGAATCATAAGGCTTTTAAAAAACATTTGTAAAGTATTCTGCGAATACCGCTGCTTTTGCGCTCAATTGCCTTTTTTTGTTCTTATTGGGTATCGATCATCGAATTGTGCCACTAGATTTAATAAATATTTGAATTTAGTTCTTTTCAAAAACCATTTTTTCTTACAGCACCAACATGACGTAATACAAGGCGACCATTGGGTGACTCTGTATGCAAAGAATACCACATTTATATGACGGTCCTTGTAAGGACGACATAAAAATTGCTCGTTTGATTGAATTTTAATTATGTACTTAGATGTAGACAAATCATGCTGTACAGTTACGTCATGAGTCAGCGACGAACGCGCACACTTTTTCCATTGTGGAAATTTAATTTTTTAAAGCAATTATTGTCAGTACAGGGAGAAAAAAACAAGACAGAAATATTCAAACAATAGCACCAGCAAATTTATTACAATTACAACAATCAACGAGTCAGGGTAATTTACACTAAAGAGTGGCATGCCCCGCTTAATACAAATGTACGAAGTTTGTAAGAAGCTTTTGTGCCATGAGGTTTTATTATATTTATTGTTGTAATAAAAGTGCAACGATACATCAGACAATCTGTGCCTCTCTACATTGTGTTTTTTTTATGTACCTGTACACTAATACTTCATGCTACAGTAATGTTTACGGATTTCAATTTTCATGACTTAAGTTGTCATAGCAATTAGTTTTAATAAATCAAGTTTTGATTGGCATTCATTAAATCTATAGATAATATTTAGGTATTATGAATCTGCCATCGCAGATCACCATGTCTAATTGGATCATAAAAATTCTGATATATCAATGAAGCTGCATTGTTTTGGCATTTTGAAATATGAAACGTGAAATGCATTAACACAACTAAAAGCTACTTACGTGAGTTTAAACGTACGGAACGCAAAATCCTATCTCAATGAGTTACGCTCCTGTCGCGGCATTGAAATCTCCGGGTGACATATCGTTAGCGCCGCAGAATTGTCGACGAGTAAAGTTTCGTCTCACTATCTCTTCGCGAAAAACTTTTTAAATAAACAAAGGCAGACTAGATTTGTATATCGGCGGAATAATAAATATAATAAATTTGTTGATTGCACTTTTATCACACTTTATTTCAGCACTAAATTTGATTTACGCGCACTGACGTAGCTGGCACATCCTTTTCGTATTGTTTATATTTACAGAGTATCTTGTTGTAGTAATGTTGCGTGGGTGTCAAAACTGCGTGCTTAATGGTCTTACACATTGAAGGGTGAGCTTGTCATCACATCCCGAAAGTGTGCGTCGTCGGTTCGGAGCGCGATGTCACCAACGTAATAGCGTCACCGTTAGCGGTAGAATTTGAATCGGAGCTAGTGAATTCCATCACCAAGAGGAAGAGGAGTCACTAGACAAGAGATACAAATCGCGTGTAGTAAGATGTAGGGAGTCTCAAGTCAAACTGAAGTTAGTGTTCACGGGTGAGTCGGGTCGGGCGGGGAGACCGACCACCCAAGCGGATAGACCAATCTCTGCACAGAATGTCTTATTCTCGACCCGACAATATAATAAAACACAATCACGACGAAATAAGACCGCGAGGATGATTGAGCTGTGGATTGCGGACTGCTGGAGGCAGTCAAGATGGCCGTGAGTGTTGCTTACGCTCGATGACACAACTTATGATGATAGTTCCCAATTTTCTGCGCAGCACGAACCACATTAAACCGCACATCTTTTCCACGTAACATGTAAATTTTGACAAAAGTTTTTATTTTTTTATCACGACAACATCTTTATTACCTATATTTAAAAAAAAAAGTTCCAACGTCTTCAGATATGTCAACAGGAGACATCATACATATGCTGTATCCCATTTTCCAAATGTTTTCGTCCGATTTGCAATAAAACTTGGTGAAAATGACCCTTATTGAAATACTTCACTGTTCTACATATTTTAATGCTTTAATACGTTTGGAAGGCACTATACACATGACCATCTAGAGAAATTTGCCAATTATTTTAGGGGGTTTTCTTTTTAACTTTACATAAAATATATCAAATCAATTCAAATTTTAATAGGTTAAGGGCCCCTCCCCTAACTGCTTATCTTTATAAAAGAAATTGCAAGGGGCAAGAAGACCCCTTATTTATTATTTTAAATGAATATATTATAATTTCTATTAATGACAGGAATGATATATTTACTTCATTTTAATGGTTTTTCCTTATACGAATCAGCAGAAAATTGTTGAGAAAATACACTTTTTATTTTTCAAATTATTTTGATTTTTCCTTAAGTGGCTCTCATTCCCACCGTCTCCCCTACTGATTGGTCAAAACATGTTACTTGACGATTGTCGTTGTTTAACGATGTCGTTATGAGTTACAGAATAGGGGGGTAAATTACTTTAGTTTTCTGCTTGTATTTTTAAGAAACAGCTTATTTACCTTTCAACCCCCCTAAATCCAGGGAACAACTTCACGTCCCCTCTACAATTAATTGCTCTATTAATAATTCAAGTGAACCTTAACGTCTTAATTTAATGCGCGACTAATTTTTTTTTTGCTTCGATTGGTATAATTAACGCGCACCTAGGCAGTAACTATTTCTGATGTTATCGTTAAACGTTGGTGGCCGCAGAACGTAACCACGTTAAACGCAGCTCGCATAAATATAAATCATAAAAGTAATCTACTGATTAAGATCTATGTTAATTAGCCGGACAATATAGATATTAACGGCTTGCTTCGTTGAAATGAAGCCATTTAATCTTGCTTTGATTGTAATCATGTTGTTGTGAGTAAGCGATCGTTAGTCTCTGTTTTTGAGAATTTTTTTTTGCGAAACAGTACGAGCAAAACTCTAATAAAAAGTTTTCGTTTTCCTTTCCACAGAAATTATTATTTCTTAAAACAGTTCAGCGATTTTACAAGAAAATTCAGTGATTCTTAAAAAAAGTTCAATTATAATTCAGCAATTTCCTCGAAAGGTACTTAACGATATTTATAAAGAAAAGAGTCCAGTGATATTCGTCTGTCGAAAGATAAAAGTAAAACGCAATAGAGAAATCTAACGAATTTATTAGATTTTCTTAAGAGTATTTAAACAAACAACAAAGAAAAGGCATTATACTTGTCGAATCTATTCAATTTCAGTTCTTATATAGTGTTATTTTCAAATTTAGAAGGTTTTAAAGTGATTCTTGGTGTGTGATAAGGCAGAATTGTTTCTAAATACTTACAAGAGATTAAATAAAGTGCAATTTCGCAGGCAGTCAGGGCTCGTAACCCGTTAAGTTTCTAACTGCGCTTACACTGAGGAATCAATCTTGGGTTTACTGGTTTAATATCGCAAATTATTTGCAGAAACTAATTCACACGTACAAATTTGCACAGCTGGGTCTAACTGGTGGAGTAACTTATTTCTATTTGCAAAAGATTAGATTAGGTTTATGATTGGCACGATAATTGAGTGTAAGGGTCGCATTTAGTCTTCTTGTTTCTTCTTTGACAGTCACAGGCAGTCACGGCTCGTAACCTGTTAACGTTTCTAGTGTTTCTAATTGCGATGTTTGTTCTAGTTTACGCATGTCGAATGTCGCAATTTACTTGAGCGTTCGAAAGCGATGCTTTATTTTTAGGAATTTTTAAAATTTAAGACAGCCACATGTTATTTAATAAATAACATGTGGCTGTCATTTAATAAATAACATGTGGCTGTCATTTAATAAATAACATGTGGCTGTCATTTAATAAATAACATGTGGCTATCATTTAATAAATAACATGTGCCCAATAATTATTGTAGTCCTGAGTGGTCGTGGAATCAAACACGAATATCGATTCTTACTTCGTATTGTTGGATTGACGTCTCAAATATTGACTGTGAAACAAGAAATAATTTTTTTTTTGTGTTTAATGTTTTATTGCTATTTGAAACAATAATTAGTTAAAAATGTTTGATTCCACAGCCACCCAGGGCTACAATAATTGTTGGACACCCGTTATATGTCTGTTTCTTCTAACATTTTTAAACAAGAAACTAATTTCTATTATAGTCGTCCCAGTTTTGTATCGGCTTTATGGTCTTGCTATAAAAACGACAGAGAAGCGACAAAGAGCCCGCAGTGCCGGTATCTTTGCGGCTTTGAGGAATTTTTAGTAACTCCACTTTTTAGATAGAACATACTTACTCCATTTTTGATGGAAAATCACTTCAAAGCAACAAACGCAAATATTTGGTTAGTTATATGGCGATGGCAACAGTAACATTGAATCAGTGAAAGACACTTATAACATGGCGCCTAGCACTTTCGTTGTCCACCGCAGCTCCTGGTCAGCAAGAAGGGCCCAAAGAAGTAAATAAAATGAAAAAAAAAACTAAATTCCCAATCAGAATAATAAGAAAATAGCACTTCATAGCCTACAAAAGATATTTTTATGTATGTAGCTGAAGAGCTCTGGTAGTCTAGTGACTTAGGTACTCATTAGTGATCCTCTCGATTGCACGATATGCCCTAGCTTAACTAAAGCTGCTTGAAACGAGTACATGGAGAGTAAAGTTTATTCGCTTACTTAATCCTTCAGTTTTTCCACCTTAGGGTATAAGACTATTGGATTGCGTTTCCAGATCTTTCTATTTTGTACAAGTCTGTTCTTGTCAGGTTTTCTCAATCTTCCTTTTCTATTGCTTTTGTGTGGTTTTGTTTCCTATAAGTTCTCGTAAGTCATTTTTCTGGAAATTTATTTATGCAACCAAACCATCCTTATTCGTTTTTGTTTATTTATTTGTTTTGTTCGTGTTACTAGTTTGATCTTTAGTCGTTCCGTTTCTAATTTTGTCCTTCCGTGTACTTTTTCTCAAGAATCTCATTTCTCATCTCCAGTGCTTGTAATGGAGAGTAAGGCTTTGGGGTAATAATAGATGGTCGTAAGTGTTAACTTATAACGTTACTATCTTAGTGCACCGTTAGATTCAATTCGTAACAGACCGTTATATCGTAAAGACCGGTTTTCAAGCCTTGTTAAAAGGAGCTACTATTATGTGGAGTGGAATTATGAGAGTATAAGAGAAATATTTAGATTAATAGCTCCAGATGATGATGATTATTATAAATGAGGTCTGAATATAGTATAAAAAAGACGGTATGACGATGTGAAGAGGATGAATGGCACAGTCAAGAAGAAAACCACAATAACAGGGAGTATCAACCTAAATCTTTGTAATGAGTATCGATTTCTCCTTTAAATAAATTAATACGGTTGTAATCGATTCCGTTAAGTGCAGACAGTATTTAACTTTTTACAGTATAATCCGATTATAACGAAAATGAATTCATCGAAGGGGCAAAAAGAAAGCAAGGATTTTGAAGGCGAATTAACTTTTGATCCGATTTTAATATAAGGTTACCACCGCCACCTGTTATACAAACAGCTTAAATCTCTTTTAAAAAGAACAAGAACGAAACTGGATTGGATTCTCAGCGGTGCGGTGGACTTGATGCAAATTCTCTAAACAAAGGGGACCGTGAATATTTCTCATCCCGTCGGGCACTAAATAAATTGGGGAGTATTTAAAAGAAAAGAATGCCTCGCATTTTCGATGCGGATTCAACGAAATGACGTTTTTGATTAGCGGCTACCAGTGTTAGAGAAAGAAGAAGTGCTAATAGTAAAAGAACCCGAGGCGCGCTCTTATTTCGTCGAAGATTACTTATTTAAGTGGTTCGAAACCTGTCGTACAAGCCGAGTTAAACACTTCTTTAATGCAACATTAAGAAACAGCTCACGAAATCTCATCCGGGGCTATCAAAACAGGCCGAAAGGCGTCATCAAGCCAAGCGTTGTGATATACAAAACGAGCACACCGAGCGAAATGAAGTATGAGAAAACAAAATTGCCGCAATTATGGGTTTCGGATCGTGGTTTGAGACCGCCCATGTAACCACAGCTTCGGGGATCCCACAAGCCAAGTTTATTCGTCCGCTCATATCTCAATTACGTTTATATCAAAACGTATAAAGACACGACTGCTTCGGATTGCTTCGGATAATGCGGCTCATTATTGCTGCTGTTGCTACTACTGCTGGCCGACTGCATGCTTGGCATAACTAATTTAATTAATTATGTCACCGCATTCTTCATGCGATATTAAATCTCAGTAATAGGCGCGTAATTATGCGACACTCACATACACATGCACATTTGAACTTGAAAATGAAAAGTCTGCCGTATTCATGATCGTATACAGGTAGGTTCATCAACTGATATAATTCCTTTTGAAATAAGTCAATCAATTTCACCACGATACATACAATTTTGATTCTCGTAGAGACAGTTTCAACTATTCAATATTCTATACAGTTAGTAGCGGCTTAATCGTCCAGAGTTCGAATTAATATTGAAAGGTGTAGACTATGAAGGCGTAGAATACAACCAAGGCCAAGAAAGAAGTGGGTAAATGGTTTCAATGCAACGGTCAGTTACTTTCCAAGCACCCCCTGTATAGACTCAGTTACTGTCCAGGTACCCTCTGTACACAAAACTTAAGTGCACTGAGAATTTGGGACTACTATTTCATTTCACTACGTTTCAATAGTATCTCTATTCAGAAAGAAATTATTAAAAGAAAAGGAAAATTTAAGGAAGATGCAGAATATGTAAACATAAAATGTTTTATTTTGAGACGTCTTTCATAATGAATTAAATAAAGTTTTAATGATTATTTTCAGGATAAATTTGTAGAACAACAACAATTTTGCTTGAGAAAGCCATCAAATCAAGTGCAGTATAAAAAATAGATGTACTCACATGACGTCTGTTTTTACAGGCATGCTGTGCCCACACAAAATACTTATGGCATTAAACGACACACAACGTGCAAATGCTCTGCAGCAACTGAAACCTATGTAAGTGAAAACAAATGAGCTATTATACTTACTATTCATCTGGAGTGTGTGATTTATATGCAGCGTTTGCAAATCTTACGTAGTTGATGAGGCATACGTACCTAAAAAAGAAGAGAATTAATGTGTTAGTGTCCAAGTCTTACATAAAATATTTTTTGATAATTTTACGACTGCGACAAGAAAAGGTTTTATGTTCTTGACGCAAATCATTTAAATTTCAAAATACTGGAGCGAATCAATTTAATTTTGTACTTGGGAATGCAGGTATAGTCGCAAATATACAGTATGTCCCCGGATTGAGTTTACAATACGTATAATGGACCAAAAATTTTTGAATTAAGATTTCATGTTCTGCAGTTCAGGTATGCTTGGCGTGAAATTAATTTGTGTCAAATTTGACGCCGAAAGTCTTCAAGGTGGCGGAATTAACACAAGAAGAAGTAAAATCAGTGTAGGTAAAGTGGTCTTCCTTTTGAATTTAGGAGAAAAATTTAGTAAGATAAAATGATTCTCATTTCAAATTAGGGAGATATACCAAATTCCAACAACCTAAAAAAAATGTATTACGGAATATTAGGATTTCAGTAAAGTTGTAAGACATTAACACTGTCAGGTGCTAAAACGGACGGAGTGTTATTTGAATAATCATATTTTATTTGTTTTTAGTCAATAAATATGTAGATGGCGTTAACATTTTACAACTTTACTGAAATATTTATAATTTAATTAGTAATTTTCATTAATTAAATTTTTTTCTAGGATGTTGTAATTTGGTATATCTCCCTAATTTGAAATGAGAATCATTTTATCTTATTAAATTTTTCTCCTAAATTCAAAAGGAAGACCACTTTACCTACACAGATTTTACTTCTTCTTGTGTTAATTCCGCCAGCTTGAAGACTTTCGGCGTCAAATTTGGCACAAATTCATTTCACGCCAAGCAGGCCTGAACTGCAGAACATGAAATCTTAATTCAAAAATTTTTGGTCCATTATATGTATTGTAAACTCAATCCGGGGACATACTGTATGTATGCGTTTGGACAAGCTCTTTATTTTATTGATTGTGTTAATAGAATATTAATTATTAAAATTAATACACATTACATAAATATTTCTAAAATTCTTAGAAAAATTTTATTTTGTTTCCTATTCCAAATCGTCTTTGATTTGGCGTTCTAAGTTTGCCAATTTATGTACAGAAAACAAGAACAGTGGTCCTAATATGAAACCTTAAGGAACTCCTCTTCCACGGGTAACTCAACTACATGATCGTGTTGTTGAATATTTGTATTTTCGTACTCCATTCATGCATAAGGAAAAAATTCCAAGGGCATGATATGTTACTGAGAAAAAAGTTTTGTTTTGTTCATGAGTGCTGAGAATTCTTATTTAAAATACAATTTATTTTGAAGCCAAGACACGCCAGAACTCTTTAACGATTGTTACATATTTTTCCTGCTATGCGGTTAGGAACAAGTGGCTCTAGGGGTAGTTATGAATTTTGTGATTATGTCGTCGAATGTTTTCGGCAGTTCCTCGTCTTTTGCTTGGTCCTTCGACTATTTCTGTTTTTTTCGTTAATATAGCTTTAAGAGTCGATTTTTTTAATGCGTCGTTTCTCAATCTTTTTTTAACTCTACGACCCTCCAGAATTTCCAATTGACTGTAACATTTAGTTATAACCACCCTGTTATCATTTACCTACTTGTTACATTTGCCGAAACAGTGTTCACCCAAACGACACACTTTTGTCCTATTCACCCATCAGTCGTCGATCATCAGAAATTTCACGCATTCGTCTTTAGAGAGATCCAATTATTAAAACTGTTGAATATTTTGAAAATTCATTCTTTTGGTGAAGAACATCTTCTTGAACCTGAGGTTGTAACAATACTAAGATATACTGGATGTACCAGCCCATACAAACGTTTTCCCTCTTCGGAAGAAGAGATGGATTTTAGTTTAAAAAATTATTACTATAAAAATGTGTCCCCCTCTACAAACACTATGAGGTCTGTTCGGTATGCGAGGATTGATTTTTTTGCTGCATGCTTGGAGTTTTGACAACTAGCAGGATCGGATATTAATCTGTGTCCGTTTCTCTCCCTACTGTGCAACGTTTGGTACAACAGTAACCAAAGTGGGCCGTGTACCTGAGTTCTGCCGGAATTATGTTGAGTGCGAAAGATCAGATGTACTACAAGGAGGTTTTGACAACACTTCGTGACACATAAGAGAGAAAATTAGATCTGAAATGTTGAAGAACAGCTCGTGGATTTTCCATCAGGACAACGCGCCTCCACTGATATTCAAAGGTTTTCGGCAAAAGACGGGATTCACGTATTGGAACACCCACCATAATCAGCTGATTTGGTTCAGTGTTACTTTTTTCTATTCCTAAATCTGCGTTAAAAGAAACTAGATTTGAGTTCGTTGACGCTGTGAAGAAAAAAGCGACGAAGCTCCCTTTGCTCCCAACAGTGAAGATTCGAATGGAGCATAATCCCTATTTATTGCCTTATCTTTGAGAAAGCAGATTCTTTAATCTTTCCTATTCTGCCAAGTTACAACATGGCTACACAACCGATTCTCTCTTGAACATAATAATTGCTGGAGATGTGGTAATGAAATGTTGGATATATTATCCCCTCCTATGTAATACCATTCTCGATCCCTAGGCTACCTTTGGGGCAATTATAACTTTAAAAAATTAGCGTTATGGTTTAACTAAGCCTTTCATAGAAGTAGGCGTTAATTTACTATAAAGTGGTTTAAGAGACCAATACTATCTATAAGTTATCTAATGAGGTTTCTTCTATCTTCGAAATTCATTTAACGAAAAATGGGGAAAATTCTTTCAATAAATCTATGATTTGCACTACAAATTTCGGAACATAGATATAGAACATAGAAATAGATCTGTCCGGTTGAGAATAAATCTAACTTGATTTAATCGACCAGGTGTTGTATCAATTTTAACTCTTACTGCAGAAATAGTTCATGAGTGTAGAACATCAGCTGGAGTAACTATAAGTCGAATTTAAGGAAGAACAGCACGATTATCAACGACTGGAAGGTGAAAATTTTATTTTTTTAATTGAAGAGGTGGGATGCGAAACTCGCTCGTTCCATTTTATGAAAAAATTCAGGTGGCCGTGGATTCTACAAGATTATGTCATGCTCTTTCAGAATACAGAATTCAACACACACTTTTCCAGGATAGCAGCACGTTTAGAAAGCAAAAAAAAAAAATTATTTTGACCTGGTCACACCATCAGGTGTAGAGCTTTTTTTACGTTTTTCTGAGGAACACGTTCAAGTGGAACGAGTGAGTTTTGCATCTCACCCTCTCAATTCTAATGTGGGAATACAGTATGAGTCGTAAATAGGTGTAAAATTTTTTATCAAAGCTTCTTTAGGCCAAAACAAAGCAATTAACCTAATATATCTTAGTACTAAAATGCTCCCTTAAAAAACACAGGGTATTAATGAAAACATGTTTATTTATAATTACGAAAGTAAACATTTGAATTTAAAATCTAGTAGTCTCTGTGTTTATTATAATGTATTTTCAAATTAATCGAATAATTACCTTCCAAGTTATAGTCACAAATGGAAGCGGAAATGCTTTCTTTAATACTCCCGTATTTTTTAAGGGATCATTTTGGTACTAAGATGCATTAAGTTAAATTGTTTTGCTCTGGCTTAAAGAATCTTTGGTAAAAATTTTTACACGTAATTATAACTCATATACAGGGTGTCCCAACAGTGTGTTCTCGGGCCATATCTCGATAACTTCTGAAGATACAAAAAAAATTTTGACACAATTTAGTTTTTAATTTAAGAGGTCTACAACACAAAATTATTTTCATCTAAACAGAGTGAATCAGAACGTCGGTGCCGAACACAACTTTTTTATTTCAAACGGCATTACTTATATATGAAAGCAAATTTGGATTGCCCATAAAATTTTACACATTTTCTGTATACCATTGCCTATACCTAAAGCTAACCGTTCTTGAGATATTTAACATTTTGCCTAAAAAGTGCAATTTGCAGCCACTAATTTATTTATTCATATTTTATTTATTTTTAACTCTAAGAAAAAGATTTTTGGTGCGGATGTAGTTAATACATAAACTTATTGTAAGCCATTATTAAATGTACTTTTATTGCTACAGGGTGGCCATGGTAATAAATAAAATATCAGAAATTTCACAATGAGAAAACTCAATTTTCTTAAATGGCATGCCCTATATTTTTCTATCCTAAATTCTTCGTTTAATAAATTTCTTTCATTTTTGTTAAGTATGTCTTATACCTAACTGTGATATTTTCTGAGGTTTTCAGATCTATTTGAATCATTTCTTTTAAAGCGAACACCTGTCTAAGGTGGCTGTGAAAAACTGGCAAACAATGAACCGATTGACATTAATTATTATTTTTCAAAGTGTTAGACTGTTGAGAACTTGTTAAGACATAATTTTTAGATTTATTGAATTATTTATTTATTAAATGGTTGCTTAGCCAAAGTTGGTTGGATCCGCTGGCACATCCTGGTACATATGGGTCCTATGTGAGAGATGGAACACTTATGTGTCGAATTGTGTTCAGGATTCATTTCGGCCCCTTCGAACTAGGCTTACTGCGTTTTCTCGGTGTGTAAGACGAATGCCGATGGAAAACACCTAGTAGGTCGGTCGCAGCCGCAGCTGGCAATATTACAATAGCCATAAATAATAATAAATAAAAATAATAAATAAAAAAGTTAGCTATTGTAGCGGCTTCCCGTGAACATCCTGTATAGGGATGTATTTGAAAATTTTTTACCTCTGAGGTACAGATATAGGGCATGCCATTTCAAATAAAAAAGTTGTGTCCGGCACCACTGTTTGAATCACTTTGTATGGATGAAAATAATTTTGTGACGTGGACTTCTAAAATGAAAAAAGAAATTGTGTTGAAAATTTTGTTGTATCTTCAGTAGTTATCGAAATATGGCCCGAGAACACTATGTTGGGACACCCTTATAATATAACTGTATAGGAATCAATTTCAATATTTTGAAATCTGTATATTCATAGGATCATTACCAATGGCCAATGGATTTTATGGAATCAAGGGGGTTATTAATTTCATCAAGAAGTAGAGAAGACGAAGGGAAGGAATAGCGATAAAAATAAGGGCAACAACAGAAAAGATTTAAATTACTTGTTTGTTAAAAGTAATTGTTTGTCCTTCAAAAAGGCATCGGTAGTTATATTTATTGAAGAATAATCTTGATATCAAATATCCGACTAATACAGTAATTACGAAAAGAATTATGAATGTATGGTCATGGAAAAATGATAACTGTTCTATTAAGGGGGAAGTGCTGCTCTGAAGGAGAAATATTGCTATTTCTAAAAAAAGTTGTGTTACGAGTAATCCAATGCCGATCAATGAAATATTATATTTAAACATAAGCAGTTAGCGTTACAAAAAATAATTAGAAAAATAGCACGACACTCTCCGAGAAGATTTTCTTCGTGACTTATTTATATCGGAGGGACGGAAAAACAACGGAAAAAGAGGAGGGGTGGTTTCTTTCCTCCACCATTAGTACAGGCACCTTCTCTTGGTACATATACAATAGTTACACTTTATATATGTGGGGTTTAAGTCCACCGCACTATTCAACCGTATTAGAAATTTGACAGTATAGGGAGTTCATAATATCTAGTAGTAGTAGTAGTAGTAGTAGTAGCAGTCTTTATTCTGTCAATCATTTCCAATGATATGAATACAATCAGCACAAAATCAGTACAAAACAGATAACGATAATAGAAAGTTACATATACAAAACAGAACACTAACAGAAATCACGAATTATCACAGGAAGAGACATCTATGTTCTGATGGAGGTATTAATTGAAGTTATTCAACAGAGAATGTTATTCTCTATGGAGATAATCTTTTTCGTATAGTTGTTAAAGCTTCTCAAACGATAAAAAGGAATACAGTAATTCTTACTAAAGAGATTAGGGATCCAATTGAGGAAATAATATTTTAAGCATTAAGATAATCAGAGTTTCGTCCTCTTAATCCAAGAAATTGTTGTGGAAAGAAGGTCTAGCAGATTTCTCAGCCACCTTCAGTCTAGATATGTCTCCCTGCGACTTCTCGGGTATTTTAAAGTTAAAAACAACTTTGACAGACACAATGAGAAGAAAATGGCCACAGCTTTTAGAATGTTTCGTACAGTGCAGTGCTTTTGTGTCAGAATATCGCGTCATCCACATCTCTCGGCTCGCCTTCAGCCCACATACGTGTCTGGCTTTCTCCAGAGCTAAAATCAATATTGATGGAGATGCATTGAGAGGAAAACGGCCACAGCTTTTGGAAAGTCTTCAGTCCAGATATGTATGTCTTCCGACTTCTCGCTTTTTTTAAAGCTAAAATTAATACTGATAAACGCGGTGAGAAGAAAATGGCCACAGCTTTTGGAAAATCACATACAGTGTAGTGCTTTGTGTCAAAACGTCATCCAGATTTCTTAGCGCCCCTTCAGTTTTCCTGCGCATTCTGGCTTTTACCAAAGCTAAAATTTACTTTGAAGGGAAAGAGAGTTCAAACGAGGAAAACGTGGCTACATAACTAATGGCGATTCCGATGTTAATAAATCTTCATAACTAGTTTTCAAGAAAACGTTAAATTTCAAGTAAAACGCTTTCGGGCATTAAACAGAACGAAATTTCGATTGAGTTCATTTTGCTTCTTGTTTACCTTTTATTCATCAAACACCATGATCTACTCCATCAAAAAATCATAAATGAAAATATGAAGAGTGACTAAAATGGGAGTGCAATAGGGAAGCTTTTGAATTAATTCTAGAAAGTAGAAAAGCTTTGGAGGTTCGGAGTCAATTTCCCATTTAATTTTACATAAGTTCCAATTGTGTAGGCATGGTTGCCTGACTAACTGGCTTGGTGATCGTCGAGGATGTGATGGCGCGCGCGAAATTCAAAACAGGTAACAGTTTATAAATAACAGTTAAAATTTAGGTAGCAGTTTTCAAAATAACAGTTGTATTTCTTGTTACTTATAAACTGCTACCTGTTTTGAATTTCGCACGTGTCACTCTGTCATGGGCGATCAGCAAGCCAGTTCCACATTTGGAACCCTCATTGTAGATTAAATGGGAAATTGGCTCTGAAACTCCATAGCTATTTATTCTAGAATCTCTGTTTTATTTAGAGGCAATGTAGACAAACAATAGGCCTCTAAACTTGTTATGTTTATGTTATTATGATCCCTGCCCTGTTATTATATAACTGCTACGTAGGTACCTATTTTTTCTTGACGATTCGAGAACTTTCGATAAGAGCACCAGAAGGTACTAGAAGGTTCTAAAAAGGTAAAAATTCGTATAAAAGCCGAACCGGACGCACGATTTAAATCAGTTTTCTACCCGAGAGTGAGGTGTGTGGTTAATAATAGAAATGTTGTTTGTTAGAAAGGCCCTGCAGCTCGTTATTTAGTGCTTTTAATGTGTTAAGTCACTGTGGACAATCAAAGTGCTTTTAATGTAATAGACGATTATTTCCTCGAATTCGTAATAATTTGCAATACTTCTCTAGAACTAGCTGCAGTATATAACTCGCCTTGTATATATTCATGTTCTTTTACAATTGTTTTAACTGTAGTTGTAATTGCTCAATACCACAGGTAATTACTAATTCTCTGGCGTTAATTTTATTTGCGCTTTTTGATTGCAAAGAAAAACGAGCAATTAATTTCGAATTAGTTTTTCGAATTGTTATTGCGCCGTTTGTAAAAGTGAATAAGAAATGATAATGAACGATGAAATGACTGGTAATGATTGGCATAATACCCGTTTCCTTCGTCCTAGAGTAAGAAGAACACGTTGCAATTCTCTCTGTTGTTATGATTGAGTAATTATTAAGTACGTCTCAATCACGAAGAGTTCCACTATACACAACGTGCCCAACTCAATTTTCTCCGGCTCGTCCCCGGGAGACTGAATTTCGGATCGAGCGGAAGATTACCAAGGCCTTCGTGAGGAAGGTGGTCCGATGGTATCTCGCGTCGGGTGCTGATCTCTAATTTCTTCATTATGGCAAGGGGACCGACCTTTCGAGCGGGACGCGATTTAACCACAACTCATCAAACCACCTGCTTGTTTTAATAACATTTCAGGCTATAAATCATTCGATGAGCGACGACGCTTTTTGTTATAAATTAGGTGTGCGCGAAGTTGCTCTCATGTCTGGAAATTTAATTACGTTAATTGGGAATTGTCTTCATTATGTCGGATGATGAAAGAAAAAAACCTCTTTGTCGTTATGTTCAAAGTTAAAACTTATTTATCAAGTACTTATAAATTCTTATGTTCAAAGTTAAAACTTATTTATCAAGTACTTATAAATTCTGTCATCTAAACCCTGGCACGAGTTGAAAAATGGGGATGGAATTTAATAACTTACTCTTTGGATGAGCTGCCAGAGTGCATAAATAAAGAAGCATGAGCGTATCCGCTCGGAATTGAGACATTCAGTTGTTTATTTCTCGCATTTGACGATGAATGCAGCAGTGAATCAAAACACTCATTATATCCGATCATCGCATCTTACATCAGAGTTGAGATGCATATCAACCGACCACTGCGAGCACGGAAAACAAGTTATAAAGGGTAATAATCAAGCCAGTTCGATAAATGATTATTATTACTATTCGTATATGTCTTACGTGACTCATTCAAATAACTCTTCCAGGTATTGTACATGTATATAATCTAATCTATTTACAGACGTAAAAGTATTGATAAATTAAACTTGTTTACAATAAGTCACAGTTTATTGTATTAACGAGTTTTATTTTATTCACGTTTGTTTTTATTTTTGAATACAAGAATCATTTCACATGGTAGTGTAGCACTCTAGCAGTTTCTATATCTCTTACGTGCCTCGCCCTAATAACTCTGCCAGATATTGTACACACAAACTAGTACTCGTAAAAGTACTACAAAAAGTTAGAGTTTATCTATTGTATTACGAGTTTCATTTTCATGATGTTTGTTTTTATTTTTGAATAAAAGACTTATTTCGTACCTTTTTGTTATGCACGTGTCCACGAATCGAGTTTACTGCAGGAACAACTTTTTTATTTTTGAGTTTTCGAAAAAAAAGTAGTTCTTTAACACAACTTTTTGATTGTCCTAAAAGCTCAAGAAACGTTATAGAATAGAAAGTGGTAAATTCCAATTTATGGCTGAAAAAAATTGAAAATTGTCTTTTGACTTTTGCAAAATATACAAAAAAAGCTTCCCTTAGTAAAATCATGTCAGCTGGTATTGATTGTGTGATGAATTAAAAAAAAATTGTATCCTATAAATAGTTTGTAATAAATCTTTAAATCGGCGGTTCTTCTTTGTAAAGACAGGCGAAGCTATTTGGAAGCTATTGGCAAAATAGTAGCGTCATCCTCATCATAAACTTTCTTCATTTTCTCTTAACACCGGCCTTGTTTGGTCAAGTTTTTTTTTAATCGTTTTTTTCAGTTCATCTACGCACATCCGAAAATTTTTCATGAAACATACTTAGCAATTGAAATTTTAGAGCATTTCTAACTCCATAACATTTAATTACCTTAAGTAAAAACGCTAGCTCTTTATTTTCGCTGAATGGTTTCTATACGTAAATTAGTAACATTAATTGATTTTACTCAGAATTTTTTGATTTTTCCACTTTTTATGAAAGTCAAAAGTTTCCTCAGCTATTAATCGGAATTTATCAGTTTTCTATAACATTTTTAGGACTTTTACGACAATCAAACACCTCTTAACAATAATTGTTGAAATAATCGTTGTCATGGGTTGTACAACTGGGCCTTAGTGAGTGTACTCTGAGCATTGCTTAAATGTAAGTATCAATTGCATGGCAAACTATAATTAATAAAACCACTTCAAGGTCTGCACAAACATTCAATTTCTAATTATTATTGTTTACATGGTCTCTCCTATTGATACGTATGCACAGTCGTGGGCAGTTAAAAGAGAACGCACGGAAATTTGTTTAGTATTAACGCGTAATGAAGATAAGGTTGAATTTGGCATAGTTTTATTGCTTTTGGATCTCTTTTAACTGCCTAACAGCATACATTCATTCTATAATGTGGAATGTGTAAAATTAAAGAAAATACTTACTACGTACTTTCATCAGCTGTAATAAAATGTTAAAGTTGCTGACGATTTTAAATATGCAAATCCTAATAATTTAATACGGTAACAGGAAATGGGCCGATTTAATACAACCACTTTATTACAGTTATTAATTTAATTGAAGTTCACATTCAGCACATGCCTGACAAAATATTTTTTAATAATAACAACATCGGCGAAGGAACAAGAAAGGAGGCGAAGCCCGCGACAGTTCCTGTGTCCTTACATAACCTACGTGGACGCGGTATCAAGTGGCCTGCGACTGTAAGCTAATTGTCATGGCTGTCCATGATCATGAAACAAAAGATCACATGATAGGAATAATGATAAGATCCGTATCGGCTGTGTTACACAGTACGCTCGCTTCATAACAAAAGCTCAAGTCTCGACGACACAATACATTGATTGTGTATGTGCGTTTTTTCTTCTTCTTCTTCTCTTTCGTAAGGAAGAGCTAACTTTAAGTGACAGCCTTTTAGATGGGGGAAAGATATGAGATTGAGTTAATTTCATTTCTGAGAAGCGTAACATTGTATGTTAATGTTTAAATTGTTAAAGTACGTCTTCATGAAATAAGAAATACTCAGTTAATTACGCAACTTGTTTAATAAACAGTAGTTTCTTTTTTAATATGAGCTTTTGTTGTAGAACAGGTTCGTTTTGCGTTCTCTCGTTGAAGTCTCCAAATCAAAGCCTCGAATTAAATGAAGAACAAGAAAAAATTCGACGTGTTTGCTAAGAATCGTTATTTCCGAATAGTTTTGAGGGAAATGGGAGGGACAAAGAGTGACGACTCTCATTATTTATAAAATGAGAAATATACTTTGTGCCAACTTGAAACTAAAGGATGGAAAAAAAAAACTATTGCGTCTAGTATGCATACAATTTCGACGAGCAAGGAATAACTTGCGCAGCAGGTAACGAAAAAGCTACTTCTCCAGTTTGTATTTTATGTTCTCGTGCAACAGATGATATAAGAGAGATAAATGTGCAGATAAAACAACTTTTATTATTCGATTCGTTATAAAATATTGTGTAGCATAAACACCCTAACAGTTTCAAGGTATAGTCGTGGACAGTTAAAAGAGAACGCTCGCTTATGATTTATGAATAATGGAGATAAGGTAGAATTTGGCAGTTTATTGTTTTTCGTCTTCTTTTAACCGTCCACGACTACACGTGGGAAATGTTTTACAAAAAATCTGTTCATTTCTCTTACAGTCAATTTCTTGCTTTAGGAATTCTTACAAAAGTTTTGGAGCACATTTTTAATCACACAAAACAAGTTTCGTTTTGAATAAAGAGTTTCAAATAATAACGACGCATTTAATAAAATGTTGAACCGAATAGTCATCTTAATTATTTCTCCATTACAACATTAAACGCATAATAAACTCAGTGTAAAGCGAATAACTAAAAATATAACATTCCCAGAAGTGTTGCGCCCATAAAAACTCATGAATGGCTCGAATTAAACGAAGAGTAAACTTTATTATAATTTGAAAAGGCGAAGTCATTACGTTCTAATCCAGTTCGAAAAAAAAGAAGAAAAGAAAACATAAAATAGTAAGGAGAAACTACTTTTGATACGTTCGTAGTGTAGCAAATGACCGGTTTATGATGATGTGGTATGTTAAACTAGTTTCCACAGGTCGGCCCTTTGATCAGTCTCTAATAGATATAGCTGCATGATTTTGTTAGTTCGATTCACAGCGGGTCTCAAATACATGCACGCTTTTTCACAAAGCGCATTCTAGACAAGTTATAGCCTTGTTTCTGTCTATTTTCAGACGAGGCAGAAAGCGAACGCCGCGGAAAAAAATTAATAAATATCGCATCGTAATCGCCCATTACCCGGAAAAAACCGAATAAGTCGGAACGGGTTGATGAAAATGGAAATTTATACGAATTTATTACGTATACAATTACCGCTTGTATATGGAAGTGTAACATCGAGTAATGCTAATGGAAAATTGCGATTCAACACTTTTTCTACAAGCTTGCAATTTACTCGTTTGTTACATTATTTATTTTTTATTAAATTGTATTTTTAAAACGCTGAAACTTTACTGTAAATGATATTACATTAAAACATCGTTGTCCTTTATAATTAAAAAAGTACGTAATATTAAGATTGACGATCATATCTTAAAAATTAATCTCCCCCTCCCGCCCCCTTTCATGTCACGGACAACAAAAAGAATCTCCTTTGACATTCTCAATTAATTTCATACATATATAAAAAAAAACATATAAGAATAAACGTTTGTTTGTGCAAATGGTTATAGAGACGTCATCGTTTAGTTAATTTAGTGAACACGCCTACTTCTTATCGCATAGAAAATCGATATCAAAATATTAGGGTAATTTAATGTAAAAAAAATTGGTGCGAGCAACGTTTTCTAAAATCAATTGCCCGAACGAGCCCTGAAAAATTTAAAACGAATTAAATTTGAAGTTCCGCAAGGGAGTACATTTGGGCCTCTACTGTTTCTTGTGCAGCATACGTATATAAATACTTTACGTAATTATTGATATCTTGAGTAGATTAATAAAGTTTAAATGTTTGGGGATGCAATCAATTTAGGGTGGTTAAGTGAACCTTTCAGAAATATTTATTTCCTTCATTAGGACGCTGTAATAGGTGTAAATTACAAACATGGGTTTTAGTGGTCGTGAATGTTACTTACAAATGGTTGAATTACACAGTCCTCAAGCATTTCAGTTTTATAAATGATTTACGATTAAACATACCCAAAGAAGTGACAACTGTACAATTTGCGATACAATATTTTTATTTGATCTGTATGATAAAAACAATGCAGAGATCGAGCTAAATCGAGTTTCGGTTCTTGAGATCGAAAGACCTAAAATCTAACAAAAAATCATTTTTGTTTTCGAAGAAACCCCCCAAAAATTTATATTATAAAGAACAAAAAGAATAACCTCCGTTGACATTCTCAATCATTATATATAAAAAAAAAATACTAAATCTGAATAAATTCTTATTTGTATGAGAGGTTCGTAGCGCTATCCTTTATTCATTCATTGCCACTTTTATATAAAATACCAAGATTAAAATACGAGCAGGGTAATGTAACGTAAAAAAATAACTTTTGATACGAGCAACGTTTTCTAAAATTTATTGACCAAGCAACTCCTGAAAATTTTAAAACAAACTAAATTTTAAGTTCCGCAAGCTAGCATATTTAGGCCTCTACTGTTTCTTGTGTATGTAAGAGCAAGCAAAATGGATTTTGGTTCTTGAGATAGAAACAACCTCTAAAAATTTAACAAAATGAAACGAACAGGAATGTATATCATTTTTGTTTTCGAAGTAACCCCCAAAAATTGATATTGTAAAGACGTTCTTAATCATTACAAAAAATACAATTCTGAAAAAACGCTAAAAATTTAATCAAAAAATAACCAGGACTGTATATCAATCTCGTTTTCGAAGAACTCTCCCAAAATTTATATTACAAAGAATAATCTCTTTTGACATTATCAATTATTGTATAAAAAAAAAGGAAATCTGAAAAAACACTTGTTTGTACAAACGGTTAGAAGCGCCATCTTTTGTTGAACACCCGTACTTACTCCTCGTCACTTTTATATTACATGCAGGGTCTCCCAAATAGAGTGGCCTATTAAAATTTTATAGGGAAACTTACAGTGAAAAATTGGATTAACTAAAATAAACAATTATTAATAATAGGAAAACTAAAAGAAACAGATATAGGGCATTGTAATACTATTCGATGCAAAATTTGATTCTGCATCTGATGATGTAAAAACATACAGGGTCTACCATTTAAGAAAATTGAGTTTTGGGCAGTTAAACATAATGACATTGGACACCATATTGTAACCAGCCTGTGATATTTTTTAGGATAACTACGATATGATTTGAAAGTATGAAGATTGTTCTTCCAAACGGTATGCAACTTGAATCTTGAAATTTGAAAGTGTCATAGATACAATTTTTTAAAGGGAAGGTTACCCAAACTTTTTTTTAAAGAAATTTAAAGATATCTCAAAATCTGTTACATTTAGGCATAGAGAAGTCTAATGCTGGGTTTCATAAAAGTCGATTAAATTTAATCATTGATTAAGAATAATCATTCCTATACCTTTACCACATGTAATCATAGCAACGTTTACTTTGAACGCTTGATTAAATTTATGTTACGTTTGTGAAATCCACCATTAACGTATTTTATTTAGAATAATGTGCAGAATCAGAATTTGTAATAAAAAATGTAACATTTCATTTAAAATAAGAATGTTAATGGCGATTTCCGGTATAACCGGAAATAATGTAAGAGTGAAAATATTTTACGCGGAAAGATCACTATGTCTTAGGGCAGCGTACCAACTTCCAGAATTTTTGTATATTTCCTTCCTATAATATTTTAATAGGCCACTCTATTTGGAAGACCTTGTATATGAAGATCAACATATCAGGGTAATGTAAAAAATAATTTTCGATGAAAGCAACATTTTTTAAAATATGTTACTCAAATAACCGCTAAAAAAATCAAAAGTAACTAAACTCGAGGTTCCGCAAGGCAGCATCTTAGGGCCTCCACTGTTTCTTAAACAGATTGATTCATCTGGTAGAGTGATATAGCTGCGTTCGGATGAGGTGATATTTGACTGGATCAAGAAGGGGGTGAGGGTATGTACCCCTTTCATTTCACAGGATGGAACTTCAGTTTCTTTAACTAAGTTTGCGATTGTAACCGTTGTGTGCGTAAACAGAAGAAATGAAAGAAAAATAATTACACATTCAATTTTTCAGCCACACTACCGGAAGCACCCTGTATAGGTATTATTAATTGATTTACCGTTAAACATACCCGAAGAAGTGACAATTGTACAATTTGCAGACAAAACAACATTTTTATTGGATCTAAATGATGAAGACAATGCTGACAAAAAACAAGCAGAATTGAATTCAGTTCCACCTCTAGAAATATAACAAACAAAAAAACAGGACTGCGTTTCATTTTGACTTCGAAGCAAAAATGAAAATGTCAAAAATTGACGACAAAGAATTACGTTTCATTCTGATGATTTATTCACTCAAATTTCGCGTTATATTTTAAATCAATCCATTTGTTACTTTTGTAAATGACCGTTGTATCTATAATATAAACATTAAAAAGCATGGGACTTAATATCGTGCCCTGCGGAACCCCCTAATTCCCTTATGATTTAATTTTGAATACAGTCATAGAGTATAGAGTATAGAGTCATATGCTGTTTTTTTTTTATATACGTGCCCGAAGAAATGACAATTGTGACATTCGCAGACGATTTTTATTTGTCTGAAATGGTAAGTTTAATTTTATCTCGAATGTAGAAAAGATTAACACTTAAATGGATAACTAATTTCATATACTTTTGTTTTCTCCAATAAGCAATCTCGATCCATAAAAAGCGTAACGAGAACAATTTCCGCTGCTATATAAAAGTAAAGGCAAGGTCGTTTAAATTTTAATTATGAAAAAAATTATTAATATCCCGAGTGTATATTTTAAGAAGTACATAAAAGCATGTGGGCATCAATTAACCGATTACGAATGAAATAAAATAATCGCATCGGATTTTCAAGTTAACGACCACATGTTTTATGTGTAATTCAATATCGCCGTGCACTTTATATTCTTGTTCAAACAAGTAACAAGTAAAAGTAAGTGAAATAGTGGTAATCACGGCGATCTCTCCTCGCATGATCGCACCGTTGGTGAGTCGCGGTGTTCTTGTAATCATCGGCCTGTAGTTCAAAGCTTCGCCGCTGCTCTAAAAACGTCGCCTCTGTCGCCGCGAGCCGATGCTCGAGAACACATGTAACCGCCTTCTTCGGGCGCTTTTTGTCGTTCGTCTGCTGCGTTCACTTGATGTTCAATTAGCACAGAATACAAGGCACTGCTAAGCGAAATGCGTTTCGCCATTTGGGTACTTCTTCACGGCTCGCTATGCGACATGTAAATTACCGCAGACTTGGCACGTGCAAACCTTGAAGTTATGACTTCACATTATGATTTGAAACAAACATAATCACGCCTGTGCATAATACTAACGAATAACTTAACATAATGTCCTGTAGAACTCGAAAGCCTGAAAACATACGTCCTGGAAACGTGAAACAAAGAGTGTTCTTTGCCAAAAGATTTGCAAAACAAATGGCCATCGTTTCTGTATTCCACCCACAACTTCTTCATGTGAATAATCAACTCCCTGTTTACGAGCGCCATCTCTTTCATGGTGCCTGTAGACTGATAACAAACTCCCACATGTTTGGTACAAGAATCGGAACCTTTCAGGAAAAGTTGACGGAGTTATGATTTTAGAAACAGAATAGAATGTGAATTGGCTCGATGAAGAGCATCATAGAAAGGTGAAGCTCATGGTTTGTTGCATCTTGCATCTGCACTGAGTCTAACTATTTGCTTTTTTCCCTTTTTTCTTTGGTTTCTTTGCACTGGTTACCCATAACAAATTAATCTTCAAACTCTTTTATTGTAAATTCCAAATTTCTTTTGCTCATTTTTATTTAGCATTTTTAATTCCTCTCGTCCTTTTAAATTGAGTCCTGATTTTTTGGTTGGTTTCAGGGTTCGTTCTCCTTTGCACTGGTAACCACTAAAAATTCTTCTTGAAACCTTCCTTCTTCAATTTTTTTTTGCTCGTTTTTATTTAGCATTCACAATTATTCTTGTCGTTAATTACAACCAGACAGGTTGCAAGTCAATATACGTGCACTTCTTGATGTACAGTTGATTTTAAATGGCCGTTAAGAGGTTCTTCTATTTTGTCATTTCTTTGCAGGAATTACCAAATTCCTTCTTGCCAAAAGTTCTTCGCTGTCAATGTTTGCATCCATTTAAAATTTAAATTTGCTTTACCATGAGTCTGTACTTCGTCTTTGTGTTTTTCTTTTTATAATATATAATAACATAGTTAATCTGGCTTAGTTTTTTCTTTCGTCAGCCTTTTTGCATTCAACATCCAACCGGTTTTTCTATCTTCCATCAACATTTCTACGAGGTACCTGCACTTTTGCTTCCTTTCCCCGTTGATTTACTTCCATACTTCCATACTTCCATTTTCTGTTTTGTTCGCGATAATCATTTCCAAATTCCGACAGTCTCACCAATAGGGCTGTTTTCGAATACCTGCATGGGAGCATTTTGCTAAGTTAGGGATCATGGTGGCAGTCGGAGAGGATAGCTTCACTGAAACCAAAAAGTATAGATTCTCGAAGAGGATCTTTCAGAATAGCGAACCATGAGACGGTAGGAAATCTCTTGTTTTTCGGATAAAATACCCCATGGTGTCTTTGGCCCTGCGTATGATGAGGTACCACTACCCCACAACTGCCATAAGTATTATGCTCGGCTTGATATGCAACACCTTCATCCTTTTGTTTGGTAATCTGTTAAATTTAGCTGAGTTTTCAAACTGTTCCTTTGCCTCATCCATTTCGTTCTATAAGATACTTTTATCCGTTTGCTTGAAGTCGTTAAATGATGACGGTTTTCTGCCTATCCTGTTCCAAAGTTGTGTAATACATTGCAAAGAATTTATTTGCTTTATTTCGTTGAAGTCCAAGGAAAAACCAGTAATGTATTCTTTTCGAGAAATTAATTTTTCACAACAAGGTCAATTAAACGTTGCCTTTTGAAGTTTAACAGAAGGCACCATCTTACTGTTCTGTGTTAAATGCTTTCTTGTCACTAAGAGATTTCAGAATACCCTATTTTTAGGTATCTCTTAAAACAGCCCGACAAAGAAGTGTAAACATTAGAGGACCAAAAAAAGTCTCCTCTTCGAGAAATGAATTTTTCGGGGCACCGCAATGCTGTCATTTGAAGCGAAACCGTGGTACCATCTTATTACTTTGCGTTAAGTGTTCTCTTGTCGTCAGATGATTGCAGTATGCCCTGCTTTTCGGGTACCCTCAAAAAAGTTTGATGTTGGTAAGTCTGGACTCTAGAGGAGTCAAGAAGTGTCTCCTCTTTGAGAAATTCATTTTTCGGGCGATTTTCGGGGGAGCTTCTGTTATCGTTGGATTATTGCAGTATACCCTATTTTTTGGGTATCCCCACAAAAACTCTGATGTTGGGAAGTCTGGACTCTTGAGAAGCCAGGAAATGTCTCCATAAAAGAGTCACACGGGGGATAAGTCTAAACTCCACGGGACCAAAAGAAGTCTCCGCTTCGAAGCGTGACAGTAGCACCTTATTGGCAAATAACATTGCCGGTAGAGGCGCTAAAGTTTCCGAAAACAATGGCGGTGCAGACGTGATCAACAAGTGTCGTTTAATTACTTACTCCTTTATAGATAGGTTTCATAGATTTTTTTATCGGAAACGACATTTTATAATAATTGATGCGTATCTAACGATTTCATGGACTTAAATGATCACAGTCGATCACGTCTACTCTAGTACTCACTTCTCCACCAGGCGCCAACACTTGTCATGAATGTTCCCAATTGTTTTGTGTTAATTGTTCTATTGTGGTCGGATTATTGTAGTATGCCCTCCTTCTCGGGTACCCCCCAAAAGTATTAATGAATTGATGAGTGTGGACTCTAGAGGGACCAAGAAATGTCTCCTCTTCGAGAAATAAATTTTTCGGGGTACTTGAATCCTCTCATTAGAAGTGTGATGGGTTTAATCATCCACTTAGAAAGTCTGGACTTCCAGTCTAGTACTGATGATGTCCGCATCGCGGTTGAAACACCCGTTCGCTATTAAAAGTGTTCATAAAGGTATGGTGGAGTCTGATTTCCGTAATGTACTTGTACGGTGTATTTTTTTTAATGCCATAAAGGTTGGCCATGAAAATTAAAACTCATGTCGTAGCTTGGCATCTAACACCATGCCAAAACTGACAATTTAAAGTATATGAATGGAGCTAAGACATGAATTTTCTTTTCCATAGCCACCCCTTATGGCATTTTTAAAAAAACACATAGTACTTCGCAGAAACAGTGTTGCTATCTATCATTCCCAGTTCCTTTTTCTCATTCAAAATTTCTTTCCAATTTTTTTACAACTCACATGTTTTCTTTTAAGTTCCCCCTGCTCAATTTTTACCTTCTTGACAACATTATTTTTAGCTGTTGTTCTTTTATACCATATGTAGATTCGCTCTAACAATTTGTTCTCCTTCTTCGCCTGTTTTGTCTGTTGTTTTTGTTAACAACGTTAATTACACTTTTCTTTTTTCTATTTTCGGCAATCATTTCTAAAACTCTTGAAATTGACCTCTTCAACCTTGTTGCTTATCATAGAAATCCCTCCATCTCCTAGAATAAGTTGTAAATAGAATGCTAATGCGTGAAAATTTAGAAATAATGTTAAAAAGGGAAAGTGTGAAAATTTAGAAATAATGTTAAAAGGGGAATTAAATCGATTGCGAAGACTAAATTGACGTTAATGGCAAATCCCCATATACAGAAACATACCTACGAATTGAAGTACAGGAATCCTCCCTTCAACCCCCCAGTAGAAGTTATGTAAATAAAACGTTATTTTAAAAAGTGACATAAGAAGAATGAAGTTGCTTTAAGAAGATGAAACACAACTGAAACAGCTGCAAATATATTTAATGCCCGATTGTAACAATTAAAATGATTTTAAAGATTGGGTGTACTCGAATTGAAAAGACCTTCAACAGTTTTAGACACTGTTGGGGATGGTTTTCGAAGACATCAAGCCAATTAGCAGAGATTGCAAAATAATTCTATTGATTTTGAAGGTATTAAAGAGACATGTACAGAAGAACCTTTTCGTTTTAGAAGACATTGATGAGGGTGTGCATGAACAATGGACAATGCAGCTGGTGTATACTTGGGAAACAAAATAGAATTGAATGTCGACCATAATTAACTTGGAAGGTAACCAAGTAACTATTAACAAATGAACACTCAACAAAAAATGTAAAATTTAAAAAAAGTAAGTACAGTAAAGTAAGTTAATCTCTTATACCATAATTACTTTAAGCTTATTATTATTCTAACAATTTAATATTGTAATTGCTCTTCTGATGTTTGTTACATTATTGAATTTGAACTAAGAGGAGGGTTGTTGATAGCCAGTAATAAAACAAATCAGACCGGACTATCGTGTTTTTGCCGGCAATTAAGTTCAAGTTTTATAATTGGCCGTGTCTTAGGTGAACGTCCACGCGGCAGCTTATCATTCCACTGATGAGTTTCAAGAGATATTTACGATGCCTCTAATTGTCGGAATAAATATAACTTCATCGGGCGTACGTCATACATTGGCCTTTTTTGCTACCTGCGGAACAATGGATCCGCTGAAACCGTCGGAATTTACGGTTTTTCTTCTTAGCCCTTCCTATGTATTATTCATAGTTGACGGACTAGTGGATTATTTGAGAATCTTATTATTTAGAATATAATAGGAGAGGTTTTTGAAGCTCTTTTTTATTTTCTTTTTGGCAAAAGTTTGCTTTCTAATTTTAAATGACAGGTTTGAATTTATACTTCAGACGGACGTTTTTAAGTACCCATTTTAGTAAACTACATGGTCTGCATTAAATGTACCAGATTAGTGATAAGTAGCGAATAACCATACGACTACGACACAAATTCAAGAGAACACCAAAAGAAATATTATTAAAATAACAACCAAGTGAAACACAACATAAAGAGAAGGTCACCTCATTCAATAAGGACGTAATTATCAAAACTCACAGTGGATGGGATGGATCCAACAACTTTAATAAGAATGTGCGTGTCGACGATCTTCTTTTATAAATTCAATGAGCCCCCGAAAGAGACTGAGAACAAGTTACGCAAAAAAGAGAACAAAAGTGGTTGGTAACGAATTAATCACTTAATAAATAATTCAAGATCTGCCTTCGGCCTGAGACGACTAGAGTTGGCAGTCTGTTTTATGACACGTGTGGATACTCGTTTGCCGAGTCAACTTTCCGATCTCAGATTACGGCCGAACGCATGAATTTTAAACAGTTTCTTGATATCTTATTCCTATGACATGCATTATATGTAAAATTCAAAGGTTAATCATCAAACGTAACCCACATACCCATTTAAGAGGCGCGCAATAACCGTTTTACATAATCTAAACTATACTTGATTCAAAAACATCTTTGTCTTCCACTGTATAATACAAACTGTATTAAAAATCTTATGGTTTACGGTTAAAGGTTAATGGTTATAACGTGCCATTTTTGTGACTTTCTCAAGCATGCATTTGTGTAAATTAAATAAAATCTAACTATTTAAAAGAATATGATAAAAATAATTTACAACAACTACTCAGCGCCATCTTTTTCAGCAATCGTCTGATTTTTATTTACAGAATTATTTAGAATTTCATTTTTCTTCAAATATTTGTAGTTTTCATTGAAAAATTCGAAGTAAAAGCATATGCTCCGTTTTACTCATCTAGCCCATTGTATTTTGTAAGCGTAATTTCATTAAAACATAAAATTAAATTAATAATTTAATATACGCTTAATTAAGTTAATATTTAAAAATTCTCAGCTCTGCTAAACAAGCACAAGTCTCAACAAACAAGAATACTTTTTTTTTAAATTGTTTTTAATACTATGTAGTTACCTTAATGAATTCTAAATGCCTACACCACTGGAAAAATATGTAAATGTATACGAGGTGCGGTAGCAAAGTACTGAGACGGTCACTATTGCAACATCAACCAGCTGATGCGGGGATGTTCAGCGTAAGTCTCAACTGTACAACTTGAGACCTGCTGACGAGTTAAAAAATGAAACAAACTGAATTGATTTTCAATCAAAATTACCAGCGTGGGGTATTTGGCAGATTAATATCTGAAAAATATTCCTTGTGTTTGTAGACAATTTGATGCCTCACCATGACAAAGTCGGCGAGTTTTTGGCATTTCATTGGTTCGTTCTCCAGGCACCCTGCTCACATGATCTCAGTCCCTGCGATTCTTTCTTTTCTCTGAAATAGACTTACAAGTTAACAAAAAAAAAATAGAGAAGGTACACATCGTCAAATAGAAAGTCCTAGTACTTTTTGGCCGCGCCGCGCCGTGTATACAACATTCCAGGCCATTTCTAATTAGCGTCTTATTTAATCAACAATGAATTTTTTGGAGGGATTCAACCCGTTCAGTAGAACCGTTTCATATATGTACAGGCTGTTCACAAAGCGAGTAGCCAAATTTCAACAGCATGTTGGGTAGTCAAGAATGTATCAATGAACTTAGATATGAAAAATTATGAGGGAAATTAATAAAGTATAAGTTACAATAAATTCCTCCGTTCTGAGAAAATATAGGCCACTACTTGCCGCAAATACTTCTCGAGTGTTTCGAACAGGTACAAATGCGTGTTGAATGCGCTGCCAGGGCTTATCCTCAGTTTCTATTTCCGGTTCATAAATGATGGTTTGTTTTCATATGGCTCCGTAAATAAGAATCGAGTGGAATTAAATCCGGTGACCGTGTAGACAATGCAATTGGTCCATTGCATCTAATCCAAAGTCGGGGAAATCGAGGTAACTGAGGATGAGTTTTAGCAACGCACTCAAAACGCATTTACACATGTTCAAAATTCTCAAAAAATATTTGAGAGAGTACGACAATCTTTAATGCAACGACTAGAAAACGACTTGAAAAAAATTGTTTTATTAGTATTTCCCTTATAACTTTTTAATTAAGCATTTGCATATACATGTTCCATTGGAACTTTTTTGACACACTGGGCCCCCTCAACGCGTCGTTGAAATTTAGCCGTATGTTTTGTGAACACCCTCTATAAAGACATATTTTTTAAATAGATGACTCGGTTGTTAAAGTTGTACTTTTAGTTCGGTTTATAAAACTTTTCATTTATTTTTCTTTTGCTTTTATATGTACTTAATTTTTTATTACTTTTTATATCTATACATACACTAACTGCCCTGTGATGCATTATTTTTTAAACATAGCCATTGGCAGTAGATTGATTATATTGTATCCCACCATTGTATTGCTTATAGTTTTTCTTTTTTGTTGTCTGTTTAAATCTTAATAAATAAAACAACAAGAATAACTACGAGAGATGTGTTTACTTTAAATATAACATTGATTTAGTAGATTTATTTACATAAGAATTTAAAGTCACAAAAATTAAGAAGAAAATAATTGAAAACATGTTTTTAAGTACTTTGCAGGCGCATGTTTATCATTCTGGTTTTAATGGTAGTAGTTTCTTGATCTTGAAACTAGATATACAGTCGAAATTATTCTTTGTGTCACAAGAAAAGGAAATGATCAAGAGCGCTTTTAATATCCCATAGTTTTGAAGACAGTCGAACTCTTTCTTCACATGACATTATCTTTGGTTAAGATTGTATATCAGAAATAAATTTATTAACAAAATCTTGGCTAAGTAAATACCTATGCTATTACGAATTAATAGAAGTTCTTGTGTGATTGATTTAGATAACCGCGTGAGTGCATTAACAATCGCATATCAATTGTAATTTTCATGCACGGTTTGTGATCGCTGCATTTAATTTTCTTTGGAAATGTTTACTTCACCGGAATTATTTATTAGCTTTTATCCATATGCGTACGTTTTCCGAGTTTGTTTAATATGCACTGAAGCGCCTGCTGCAAATTTATTGCATTTGCACGGGAACTCGAAAAACGTTTTGTCCACTGCAAATTATTCATATACGTTATTTCCGGTGATGGCAAGCAAGCTTTCATTCAAACCTAAACGGCAACATAAAGATTTCACAAAACCAAAATAAATTCATTTTAGCTTTACTTATGTACACTTGTGTTCAAATAAATCGACGCATCCTGCCGGTACTGTCACAAACTCTTGAGGTTGTGTTGATTTAGTTGGACGGGGAGTGTATCTTACATTGCAAGACGATTTGAATGTAATTTAAGTACAATATAACAAACAGAAACTTCATCCGTTTAATTAATTAGGTACTTATTGTCCGAATAAAAAAAGAAGAAGTAACCCGGGCAATATAACCAACACTGGCGAAACTGGATAATTTGTACACAAACAGCGCCCTTCCAATTATCGAAGCAGAGACGAAGTTGTAGGTATTCAAGAGCAAGGTTTTTGTTCGTTCCGATATTTGGCCGGTAACAACCGAGGAATGTCGTAACAATGGGTCTATTATATACCTGATGGCATTCGGCTTAATTATGCGTTGTTTGATGCAGGTGAAAAGCGGACATGTTTACACCAGACAATGCGGTCCGATCAGGGACGGTCTTGATCAAGTGTCAACTGTGATAAGTTGATTCATTGTTGCACATCAATTGTCGGCGTAAATGATATGCCTTATTTAATCTTGCCGTGTTTTCCCTCGTCCTCCTCCTCCTCCTTCCCCTCAACCGATCCAAAGGCTAATTAGTTTCAAGAGTAGCAATCGCTTCAAGTCAATGTATACCTCTTATTATTATTACTAATTAAAAAGACAATTATATACCAAATGTGGAAATGAAAAAGTGAAATAGAAACCGTTGTTTTTCTCATTTATGCTTTTAAATGTGACGTTTAATTGCTGGTAATTATTTTATCTGTAAATGACTCGAAAGTGCAGACGTGCTCGTGGTAAAATAGTCGAATTACTTAAACTTCAAAGACCAGATAAACGATACTTAATTTTTTTTTAAATGTGCACAGATGAACACGTGGATTTTCATTAAGATATTTATTAATCAAATTAAATATAAAATTCCATCAAGTCTTTATAAAACGTTAGATAAAGACTTTCCCAATTATTGCATTCACACTATGACGGATAACTACCATGGAGACAATTCATAAAAATCAAGTTAACTTTAATGGGAAAATAGAAAGACAGACCCTTAGTGTGGAACATAAAAATAGGTTGCAAACATCCAATGAGATTAAAATACTGTTTTCAAGGATTTTTAAAGAATAAAGGTCATTGATAAGTTCAGCCGAGTTCTTAATACTATAACTGCAAATAAAACCAAGAGAATTTTTAAGGGTACTAGCTAGAAATTTGTAAAGTTTGGGCATGGCGGGGTTCATAGTCCTTTCCATAGTCCGTTTTCATTGGAACGAACTGGAGGATATTCTCCTTACCAAATTTCTAGTGGAAATGCATTTCCAAATTTAGTGAGAAAAATATCCTCTTGTCCGTTCCATTGGAATAAACTGGAGGATATTCTCCTTACCAAATTTCTAGTGGAAATGCATTTCCAAATTTGGTGAGAAAAATATCCTCTTGTTGATACCAAACAAAGATTTCATCAAGTGCTTCTCACTTGTGAGTGTGTGTGTGTGGTGAGAGATCATTTTATTATTTCTAAACTACTGTCTCCTTTACTATTCTTAGTAACTCTTTTCACTATCGATTTAATTCTGGAGAAACATGATTTTATGATGATTCAATTTTTCATTGCACTTACGCATGATTAATCCAAAGTAACATCTGTGTTTTTTCAAGCGCGTAATTCTGTCACAGAAACCAAAGAGTTAATAAAGCTTCCTTGAAGGGAAAACTAATTAATTCCGTAACAGCACAGAAAATGCATTATAAAATTAATCAACTTCCCAAACAAAACAAAAAATGAATTACCTTATGAAAAACAATATATTTTTTGCCAGTGGCTAACGGTTTCATAAATTAATTCAAACATGTTTACTTAGGAGAGCTTTCACCGTCCGAACGGAGCGTGATGTGATAAATTACGACAAACGCAACAAAAAAAATATATATTCGTTAGGTGTACAACATACCTTGAAATGTATTGATTTATTATTATTAACGGGCCCGGCTCATAAATCAGCGTTTGATAGACCAGCGCCCTGTATCTTCGGATTTTACGTAGTAATTAAGAATTTATAAATGAATGTGATTTGATCATCGGTTCTTATAATCTAAGCAAAACAAGCTGTAGAAAATAAAGTGCAAATTACCGGTGTAAGTAACTACCACGTTAAAATGCATCCTGCATTTCTCATACTTTGCGCACAGAATTTAAATCTCAGGCTTTGAGCATCTAAAATATGTCGGGTATGAAGTTCGTGCTGCATGTGCGAATTTCAGTTGTGTACAGTTTCAGGTTCTCGTTGTGTTGCATTTGCATCGCGATGTTCTTGTTGCTTCTAGTTTGTTTTCATTCACTACATCCAAGGAGGAATTTAAACACTGTATGCCAGACCACATATTGTCATAAATTTTTTTCCCAGCTTCTAAATTCAATGATAAGGTAATTGAAACAATATTTGTGATTCCTTGAGTGATTTTTAAGTAAAAAAATCATATGATCTCGGCTACCCGTGCAAAACTAAGTCTGGATCTCACATGGGTTATGAATCAAGTCAGCCTCTGCTTACAATAGAAATTTAAATTCGAGTACCCGTATAAATTCGGATACTCATATAAGTTCGAGTAGCCGTGTAAGTTCGAATACCCGTATTGGTTTGGACAATTCTTTGCTTTTATTATTTTCTTTCTAACTTTGTTGTTTTTCCTCTCGGAGGCTCTTCTTCGATGATGAATTTTGCAGTGTATCTCGTAGACCAATTTCTTTATTGTAATGTGTACTTATGTGATAATTTTTGGATGTAAATGGCACTCGCTAGCCTTCACATTAAAAAATATCTAATATCAGAGTGTGTGTGTGGGTGTATAAAAAAAATGTCGTAGAAAAAAAAACGTAAAACACAGTTTGTTGTATCAGTCCAAATAATTAATTTTCACAAATTAATTACTCCGTACGAAGAAATTTGGGGTTTTAAAGGAAATTTATAATATTAGGTCGGGTTTTTCACAAAACCTTCCTACAAAAGTTAGCAAGCAAAGGTTATCTATCACGAACTACGCACGGCGGCGGTTTTATAAGCGTGATAGGCCACAAGTTCTCGCGATAACTAACACAGCGGCCTCACTTGTTTATTCTCCGAACTTCTTTGAATTGAATTATTCATGGCGTTAAATAAATTATCCTAATATTTACAATTCTAAACTTAATTCCTACGTATTTACACTTTAAAAAATCTAAATAATTTATTTATAATAAATAGTTAATTTCAAATTGATTATTTCTAAAAATATTTAATTAAAATTAACAGACTTGAAAAAAACAAACTTGATTTAAAGAATTCCTTAAACAAATCTTCTAAAATACGTTTAATACCACTATCGTATATTTATTTTATTATTTTCAAAATTATATCCTATGAAATTTTCAAAGAAATACGTACTGTTCATAAACACCGCAAGATATATGTATTTCCGAGATTCTGCGCTGGCAAATTATACGGGTAATAACGGGTACTCGGGTAAAAAAATGATACCCGGGTAATATTTGCACGGGTAGTACTCGGGTATCCGAGTGTAACTAGTTCCTAATTATTCATTCAACTTTGTTTGAATGTGACATAACTCGAAAACGAATCGTAGTAGATCTACGATGCGACCCATCAATTCAAGCTAAAATTTGATTTGCAATCCAAAAATGCAATAATATACAGGCTGCTCTGTTCAAAATAGTGTTAATTTGATTCATATCTCGAAAATGCGATGTTCAATTGATTTCCTATATTCATCATGCTAAACAACAGAAAATTTTCTATACCTTTTGTACGAAACAATTTTTTCTAACTCCAAAAACAAAAAAGCTAGGGAGAAACTTACTTTGGTTGTTGTATATATTTCTACTTTTTACGATTCTAAGGCCCACTTGTACAATTCCAGCTTAACTTTAAGCACAAGATTAAACTCTTAACAACAATTGTTGAAATAATTGTTATGGGTTTAAACTTAAGCTTAAATTTAAACTGACATTGTACAACTGGGCCCTAAGAAATATTTGTTAATTAAATTTCTGAAAAGATATACAGAACAAAGTTCATTTACATTTAAAACAGTGAACTTTGTACTTCCAGATCGAAAATATAATTACGTCATTGTAATTTTAGCCAACTGTTAGATAGTTGGTTACGTACGTCATAGGTCACGTGGATACAAGATTAAATGAAGACTCGATATAAAATGTATTAGGCAAATTAACAAAAAAAAATTAAACTTTATCATACTGTAGATCGCTAATGAAGCATTTTAGGTCACATGCTTATAGGAACTTTTTAACTTTAAATCAGCCATGTACTAGAAAATTTCTTGAGTGTTTCTGAAATGTTTCCTCCGGTTTTCTTTCTTTTCTCAATATTTTTTACACCCTGCTGCTTAAGATAAATACGCTATTCTCTAGCATCATTTTTCTTTAGCTTGCCAGTCCTGTTTGCCTGCAACTCTGAAGATGTTTCCTGCGATCAAAATTGAAATTTCGGCAGTAGAAAAAAACATCAAGTAGAAAAAACATCAAGTCAATGGACAATGGCCGAAGTGCAATGATTCTCTTGGGATGATGTGTGAATTAGTTTTACAGAGTCCAATGAGAAGCCAATAGATAATGGCCGAAGAAGTCTTCGAGTGCAATGACGTCTTCTGCTTGGGATGATATGTGAATTTGTTTTGCAGACTCCAATGTAAATCCTGCCAGGAAACCAATGGATAATGGCCGAAGAATGCAATGCAATGATCTCTTCGTCTTCGTACGCAATGATCACTTCTGCTTGGGATGATATGTAAATTCGTGTGAATTTGTTTTGTAGAGTCCATGGCGGTTCCTGTCTAATGGACGAAGAAATCTTCCAGTGCAAAGATCTCTTCTACTTGGGATAATATGTAAATTCGTTTCGCAAAGTCCAATGCGGTTCCTGCTTAGAAGCCAATAATGGTCGACGAACTCTTCGAGTGCAATAATCTCTTCTACTTGGGATGATATTTATGTGAATTTGTTATGAGAGTCTAATATGGTTCCTTCCTGAAAGCCCCTAACATAAAGACTGAATAATGACTGAAGACTGCTTGACTCTTCTGCTTGAGTTGATATGTGAATTTATTTTGTAGATGGCCTTATGGTATTCCCCAAAACGTCCAAAAATGTTGGTATATTGGTAAATTCTATTTCTTGATTCCTTTATAAAATTCTAAAAAATGACTCAAAACCAAGGTTCTTATGATAAAAGTATCATCAATTTGGGTTTGTGTTTCTTAATTGGAAAGCATTTTTCTTCAAAGGTGAAATAGTTAATGGTTCTGAAAATGTATGGAGCTTTTATGTTGCCTATTAAAATCGAAGAAGAATAGCAATTCCACATTGATGATTTAGTTCCGAGCCGATGACGAACGAAGTGGTCCATAAATACGATGATTTCATGTGGCGCGCCGGCATAAGCTCAACACTAGCTGCAGCAACAATGGGCCGTAGCAACCCCGCGGTATCACGACGGCCGTGAGTTATAGCGGATGGATTTCACAGTAATAAATCGTGCGCATCCCCGACCAGATAGCATCTGACCTCCAGATACAAACACAACACGCCCACGAGATGCTAGACAACTAAATCAGTCCCCTATAGATAACTCGCGGTGTGCCTCAAATGAGATGCGCAGACACGATCAAGTTCTTGGTTGGACGCCAAACACCCCGGCTGCTGCACTAAGAACATAATCCACGCAACGGATGGGAATGGGACGCACCTACCAATTCAATTTCATTATTTATGAGCCGAGACTTGCTAGAACTCGCGCAATACAAAAAAGAAACAGGCACGACGCAAATTTATCTTTCAGGAGTGTGGAAAATTCTCGCAGAAAGATTTTAAAACTTTACCACCAAAGATTCCAACAACTGCTATACAGGGTGACATGAAAACGCACCTTCACTGGTTGATACAATCGAAGATTTTGTGTCCTGTTTGGTAGTTAGGTCTTACAAAGTGATGCTTACAGTATACTTATACTGTGGACGAGAGAGAGTCGGCAAGGCCCATACTTAGGACCCACATTTTTGTTATTTCTGTAGTAAACAAACAAAGAAGTCTTTGAGATACGACTTTATTGTTCTGTTGTTTTGTTTATGCTTTTCTCATTCCAAGTTTCTATTCGATTTAAAAACATCATACGTAAAGTATAATGAACGAAATCGTTTGAGTAAATAATTCATATACTCACTTAAATTAGATGTCTGAAAATTTCTGACGCTTCATTAGTTTGTGCTTAGATATCACGCGATATATGCAAACATCTCACTTTATAAACCATTATCGGGGCAATTTCACGTAAGTATAAGCAAGGTATGGCGTGCACAGGAAACCGTATCATTAATTTCTTTGTTAAGAAGAGTTCACCTCCTTGAAAATATATAATCATCCTTATTTATACAACAAAATACACTCTCGCTTATTACATTAAACGATCTGCGGAATAGTCTTAAATAATACGCTAATTAGAATTTAATGAAAGTCCGTGCGCGAATGATTATAATTTGTGGATGACATCAATATAACCGCGACGTGAAATTCGCGATTAAGAAACGAGTTATAATGGGCAGCGTTTATGCGTATGCAAATGTTTGCCTTGCGCGCTCTAGGAATTTTAAGCGAGACAGTACGAATTGTTTGAGGACGTCGTCGCAAGAATAGCTAATTAAGTGAGACATTGGAGAGGTCATAATGTATTATTAATGGTTCATTTAAATTGTTTGCCTTTTGAGTGGATTTAAATGTCAAGAAAAAAATATGAACTACATAACCACAATATCATCAAATTTCTAAGGCTACGCCGTCTACATTAAGTATATTTACTTCATTAATTATAATTTTAAGTACAAATAAGCGTAAACAATCAAGTATCACTCGCTGCTGTCAACGTGCGTCAATGTCAATCAAGTGAGACGTACACGATCGGTATATGTATACAAACGTGGCAATCTAATTATTTACAACACGATTAGAGAAGCCTATATATGAATGTTTTTAATGAAGTGCCCTATGTTGCGTCCACCATTACAAGGAACGTCCTGTACATCTATTCAATTCAGTACCTAATAGGTGCAAACATGGGCGATGTCTCTTCCTTATATGTATAAGATTATACAGTCATTGTATTATTGTAAAAATTTCGTTAGTACTGTTATACCTTGTTGAATAGACAACCCAAGTACCAGAAGCGTATCATCAGTTTGGGAACAGTCTACCCACTACGCGCTATCTAGTGGTGCCCACTACATTCGAGTAGAAAATTAATAGTGTTTTCGACTGATTGCTCCAGAGCTTTCTGGAAGTATCACCATCCCCTGTTATTACATGAGGTTAAAACAAGATGGAGATACTCTGGAGATGGAAATGATACCACTGGACGAGTAGAAAGAAAAAAGGAACGAAGTATAAAAAAAGATTGAGGGATATAACAAAAGAAGATTTAAAAACCTTAAACATAAGTTACAGCCACAGCACTTCCTAGGAAGGAAAGGCTAAAGCCAAGGAGAAGTCAATCAGGCTTCATCTTCTGTGGCCTATTACTAGTGGAGTATTCCTCGTTTCTATCGCTCTCATAGGTATCAACTTATTAGAGTATTTTAATGTCGAGTTTAGTAGTTGAATCCTAAAGATACGAGTAGTATTCCGCAACCCCATACCTTGCCCATCAAAGGAAAAGAAAAAAATAAGAAAAAGTCACTTCCTCTTCATCCATTTTCATTGATCTTCCTTTTCCAATCATTAATACAGTCTTTTTCTATTGCTTTTCCCCTTTTGTCAAATGTGTTTCCAAATTTGTCAAATGACTTTCCAATCTGTTGAAAGTATAGTAGGCCTGCAGATTGGAAAGTCAATTGACAAATTCGGAAATACATTTGACAAAAGGGGAAAAGCAATAGAAAAAGACTGTATGCATTTTTCTCAAATTCTCATTTTCTGTGGCCTATTCCTACTAGCATTTCTATCGCTCTTCGAGGCACTTATTACAGTAATTTCATGTTGGGTTTGGTCTATTCTCTCTCCATCTATTTTCATGCTTCACTTTTCTTTTCCAATCATGCATGTGCATTTTTCTTAAATTATTCCGAAACATACACATAAACTGCAACCACGGTAGTAACTTGGAATAATGTCAAAAGCCAAGAAAAATCCAATCAAGCTTCATAAAGTTTAAAGCATGTAAAGGTTTCAGAAATGTACTCATTTTCTGAGGTTTATTCGTAATGGAATATTTCTCGCTTCCATCGCTCTTCGTCTACTTATTGAAGTAATTTTATGTTAATTTATTATCCTGAGACATAAACACAAATTGCAACTATAGCAGTAATTGGGAGTAATGTCAAATGCCAAGAAGAACCCAATCAGGCTTTAATAATTCGGTCTAAAGCTCGCAGAGGTTTAAAAATGTAATCTTCTTCCGTGGCCTATTCCTAACGCAATATTCCTCGCTTCCATCGTTCTTCCATTCATCTATTGAAGTAATTTAATGTTGGGTTTGTTTCTTCTTCCTTCAATTTCCTTTTCCAATTATAAATGTACATTTCTCTTAAATTATCCTGAAACACGAACATAAAATGCAATAGTAACTGGAAATGATGTCAAAAGCCAAGAAGAATCCAATCAAAGAAATGTAATCATCTTCTGTAGCTTGTTCCTAGTGGAATATTCCTTGTTTTCATCCTCTCCAATCCATTTATTAAAGTATTTTAATGTTGCCTCTTTCTCTACAACTTCACTCCATTCTTCACTTCTCTTTTCCAATCCTAATACCTCAAACTAAGGTAATTTGAGGGTCTTCTCTTTAGTCTTATGTGTGTCCCAACTAAATCTTTCTTCTCTGTAATCGTCTTCAACTTTTCATGTCGAAGCTAATACTTTAATTGTTTTTCATTCATTTCTTGTTAATGTGTTTGTGAGGTCAAATATGGCAAACGCTTGGATTTCCTTTTTTAAAGTTATGAGAAGTCGTTTTTATATTCCCGGACTAGATTGTTTTCAATTTGAATGTAATTTTTCATAATATTGTTTTTTAATCATATCGTCGGTGCACAAGAAAAGTGACACATCTCAAAAATCCTCTTTTTTGAGTTAAATGATATAAAACGTTTATAAAAAAATCGGCTTTTATCAGAAAATTCGTCGTAAAGATAGTTCATAAAATACTCACTAGGGACATCATGTGTCATCATGCGGATTTATATCGTCACAATGCACAACAATATTTTAAAATCGTTCTCCTGAAAAATACGGATTTTTGAGATGTGTCACTTTTCTTGTGCACCGGCGACATATCGATGGCCCTCTGAAATAACGGCACAATTCAAAAACTGCTCTTTTTGGGATATTGCGCGTATTATACTCCTTTTGCAAGTATATTTTATGTGACAAAACATCACATCGTTATTTACATATTGAACTGCTACACAGCACACAAGTAGAAAAGTGTCAGCTTATTTCAGCGTAAAACGGTATAGATATGAAATTTTTTAAATTGCTTCCCTGAAAATTTAAGTTTTTGAGTTGTGTCATTATTCCAGAGGGCCATCGATATGTGCGGTGGATATGTGGAGGCGATGTACAAAACCTCATAAGTCATTTTTTTGACAAATGGAGTTTTAGGCAGATTCGGTATCTGTAGGATCATTGCTACAGCCTAGAATTCTGAAAGTCTCACAAATCCCCTTTAAATAACGTAGAAAAAAGCAGTTTTGGGAGAGGTTTCGTTCCACTGAAGGCTGGGACGAGTTTTCTGCGTATACTCAAAATTTTGAAAAAGTGGCTTGTGAGGTTTTGCATATCACCTCCACATATGACATATGTCTTGGTAACGTATTTGACAATTTACAAAACAATTGAAATATCTGTCAGTTTGTGTTGTCACGTATCAAAATGAACAAACTCGAAGATCGAGCAGTTATAAAATTCCTAACAAAAGAAGGAAAAGCTCCAAAAATTATTCGTGAAGAAATGTTGGCTGTATACAAGTCGACTATTCGCAAATGGTCAAAATTGTTTAAATATGGTCCAGAATCACTGGATGATGATTCCCGTCCAGGTCTAATAATGCATCTCCTTGAGAGATTCTATTAAAATGAAAAGGCGCGGAAAACTGATACAAGGTATCCTGTTGCACCACTCCACAAGCCAAGACTTTCAAAAGCTGCCGTTGCTGAATGTGGCTTCATGGAAATTGACAGTCAGCCTTTAGTCCAAATTTAGCCCCCTGTGACTATTTTTTGTTTCCAAATCTCAAAAAAAAAAAACATTAAGGGAAAAATTTAGGGACGGTGACGAACTTACAGCAGCTGTTGAAAGATATTTTGCGGACAGACCAAATTAATATTTTTATAATGGATTAAAGATGTTATTGAAACGATGTAATTCTTGTATCCAAAAGAAAGGGACCTATATTGAAGAATAAAGTTTTGTTGCTGTTCTAATCTTTTCTTTTCATGCCTAGCCTGGGAATATAAAAATGACCCCTCGTATATGTTGATTGGATGATATCTCGGCAGCGATTCGTAGTTTCGTCATTATTTCCGCTAATTCACTTCTTCTTCTTCATCTTATTCTATTATTGTGAATGTCTTTTTCTCTTAATCTTTGTAAATTTCCGCAATAACTAGAAATAATCAGTAAAAAAAGACAAACAAGGAATTGATAGAATTAGGTAACAGCCCTTTTAGAACAGCTATGCGAAATTGGATGACATCGGAGGAGAGTTACAGTAAAGGTGTTAAGGAAAAAAAAGAAAAGAAAAAAGTTATGTGAATTCAATAGAAAGGTTAAACATAATTAACAACAACATTTGAAATCGGGAAGAAAGACTTCAGGTTTCTTCTTTTAGTGCCATCCAAACCCTCAAACCTCTCGTAGGTAAGAATTCTCAACTTTTATTTCTAATTAACTAACATTTCGTTCTAATTAGTTTCGATGTCGAATTCCTTTTAACCAAAATACCCGTCCAAGATACCGTCACCATTATCTAATAATTGCTCGAAACTCAAAATCAACCTGAAGATTTGACGTTCTTAATGAAACACTGCTTAATTTCTACCTTCTTCCTTTTTCGAAACCAATACTTTGAAGAGATATCAAGTGCAACTCTCTCCCTCTCTCTCTCTTTCTTATTGTGGTTAATAAATTCACGGAAATCTTTGAACAACAAACCGTAATACGACATTTCTATTGGACATAAGAAGTAAATAAAGTGAATTTTTAATCTGCTTCCTAAAAATGAATCAATTCTGCGATCCTGTCGACAATTTAATGTAACCTTCCTGATTTTTCTACCTTTCCAATAAACTCAAAATTCGCCGACTTGATTGGGATAGTGAATCTACTAGGTTTAGTAGAAATTCTACTAATTTGACAAGACTGCTCCTAATAAATTTAATCGTGACAACATTCTCACCCATTCCTATAAATAAAGTCATCAGTTCCCAGCGAGCTTCATTAACGACAAAAACAGCAGTAGCAGCAGCCCTGAAGAAGTCCTTTTTTAAGAAAGCACGCAGGAAACCTTCAAGTTAATCTAAAGCAAGAGCATTTTAATGACTAGATTAATAAAAACATTTGTTTGTACCTAAGCACATTTTTATTATAAAGTCTTCCTGGATTTATCTTCTTCAGGCATCCAAATTGTTGTCATTTCCAGAAAGGACCTCATCCGTATGAAGTTTTTGATGCGGAATAATTGCAACAATTAAAATTCGTGCTCCTGTTTTTAATTGCCGGAATATGAACGTATAGGCACAAAAAATCTTAATTTAAAGATGTCGTAAAGCCGAAGTGGATCCAATTAGTGAAGTCGGCGATAATTAGTGAGGGAGATTAAGTTAATCGGGCAGAAAACATGGATGAAGAAATTCGATAATGATTTCATTACACGAAACGTCTTACTGCGCGCCCAAATTACGAGCGTTCACATCGACGGGACTTAGATTATTTCGGAGTGCGTTTATGTAATTAATAATAACTTAGTGTCATTTTTCAAGCTGCTAGACGGCTTCTTAAATCTAGCGTGATAATCTCACAACGCTTGCATGCATTCTGCGCTGCTTGACAGAGTCATCTGTTAAGGTGCGTTTAAATTTTTCTTTTTTTTTTCTTGGTGTAGATTAGTGTACATACACACGACTTAGCTTGCCTTAGCTACTGCTGATTATAAAATTATGATGAATACGCTCTTTCATTACCGATTTCTTAAGAATGATGAGCTTTTTGCTATTTATCTTAATCGAGTCGGAACGTAAAAATTGCTGGTTCATGCCCAACGGGCAGCTCTCGCCGTGGACATGCATATTTTCTCAAGATTTCTCCATTTCATGATTACCACACGTTAATGGCAAATTAAGTTATACTATTTTCAAATCCGTTTTATGACTCAATTTATTTCGACATTAAACTCTGCATTCATTACGTTTAACTGTTTCCTTAATTTTCCTTGCAGACATAGGTAATTTCTGATTACAATCTGTTTCATCAATTTACTAATTAAAATACCTAAAATAACTCCAAGTGAAAAGAAAACGAAAACATACTTTTTAATAAAACAAAAACATTAAATTGCTTGAGCCCTGTATATTGACCATCGCAATTAATAGAGGAAAAAAAGTAAGCAGATGATTATAGATGGCTTAGTAGTCTGTTAGTATTTATTTAAAATTCATATTTAAGTTATTTGAAACTGAACACTTCTTAACAGTGGCGAGCGCCACATTTATAAAAAGATGTTTATGTATTATTTGTAAGTTGTTTCTTCTCTCCCATTTAATTACGATAAATGAAATGCCATTGGAAAGTCAAAAAATTACGTTGAGGGAAAGCACTATTAAAGACTGCATATCATTGCACTTTTTCCTTTTTAAATGCTATTTAAATAAAGTTGAATTCACTAAAAATATTTTTTTAATCTTCTACACAAAATATTTACTCAAGCACTTGTAGACAAGGTGATCAAATATTTATGTTACTACTAACGAAACGTACGCACCGTTTAATAACTCTATTTCGAAGGAACGATCAAGGTCAAGGCTATCATATAAACCAGTCGATCGGAACAAATGTGAAAAGGCGATAGCTTCTTCTTCGGTGCGAAGTTAATTACCTAGTCTGTTGACAAACATGCCGTGCAACGGCCACACCAATTATAAATCAGTAATTATTACCTTTTCTAGACGCGGCTATTAGGCCTTCTCACCAAGATTTTAATGACCGTCCATGCCAGTCTTTCAAGTTCTAATCTTACAACTAATGCGTTCTGATGACTTTGTTCGCCAGCTCTTTAATGATTTAACAGGCACACAGATTGGATCTCGAGCTACGTTACGTACTCAAACAAGTATGTAACTCATTCTTTCAGTAAAAAAAAAAAATTGTATGACGAACATTTTTTACATACAGGGTGATTTACGTTACAGTAGGGTGATTATATAAGAAGTTATCCTCGGAAGGTTTAGTTTTGAATAGCGGATGCGAACCAAACGTTTGGGAACCACTGGGTACTTCTGACTTGTAAAAAAAACACTCTTTTCTTATTTTACGGAGAAATTCACTATAAAGCAGAAAACGTCTATGGGAAGTAAAAGGGAAATTCGATATGAAAATATAAACCTATTGGGAATGTAGCTCAAACGTTTGGGAACAGCTATTTTACTTCATGTAATTTCAACAGCAAAACTGATTATACAATCAGTGGGGAATAAAAAACATTCCTTCTGGAGCGTTAAGCTTTTGAATTGAGCATGTGAACGAATGGAGATTAAAATAAAACGTCTGGGGACGACTAGTTGGAAAGAGTAAAGGCGTCTCAAATACCTCTAAGCATTGCACAGTACTTCCATTTCACAATAGAATTATAATTAATATTAATAATTAATTAATTAATTGATATTTTTCACTTCTGACGAAGCTGTCGAACGACTGCGAAACGTTAAGTGTTTGTGCGCCATTTAGTGTCCGTTTAAAAGAGTTTGTGATACAATAGAATTATAATTTTATTAAATAAACATTTCATTTCTGTTGATTCCATTGACTCTTGTTTATTTAAATTTTAATTAATTACATATTTAGTTAATTACTTAAGTTTTGTTTACTTGATTCTTATATAATTTGACATGGTTTAATTAGACACGTCTTAATTATTTAAAATTATTATTGTATTGGTCTATTATATTGTTACTTTTATGATTACACTTTAATAAAATCAATGACTGTCAGAAATGTACCGCACGATAGAAAATAAAACGATTCAGAATAGGTTGTGATGTAGTTTTTTCACCATTTCCGAAAAAACTTTCAAGAATGAACGCTTTGTGTCCCAACTCGAACATTTCGAAACAATTAAAATGTCACTGTTAAGCACAGCTATTAAATTCAACAGATAGTATTACCAAATTTTTATCAATATTCATGGTCTACGTTGAATCATTTTATTTTCGATCACGTGGTATTATACGCGTTGAAATTCTTTTTCCCAAAATCATATACCCATAAACATCGATGTAATATTTCTTATTCGAGTGTAATTTGCACCATGCAATTATTGTCAATACATTATTTGTTTTAGATGTTAACAGTACCGCAGAAGACAGTCGTTATGTATACATAGGAATATATACGAAGGATTTCGTTTTCAGAAATTAATATCGAATGCTCGATCTTTGGCAAATCATTTTTATTTTTGCTGTGTATATATCGCTACAACAAAAAAGGTAATGGACGTTACGAAGCAGGAAAAATTTAATTTCATAAATAGTCGCGATAATGTTTTTTTTATTAGTAACTGCGTCAACACCTTCGACTATTACCAAATATCGAGCGCAACTTTTGATTACAGTAAAGCAAACTGTATTTGCTTCAAACATAATAAATACAAACAATCATTTATTCGAATAAAAAAATTCATTATTACCTATTCTATTATACTTCTTTAATTCAGATGCCTGAGATAAGAACAAAACTTTCTTATTTCCAGAAAACAGAAAACTCTTTTTTTCAGAACGAGTTTCTTGGAAGTTGATGAAAACAAGAATGAAACAACTGATAAAATCATAGAAGAAATTTAATAATAATAATAATGCCTTTATTAACCATTAGGTATGACAAAAAAAGACAAAAAGAATGAAGTATAGGAACAAAGCGAATTTCAGCTTAGCCCGTTGGAAAAAGCTGTAAAATTTTTTTCCATTTTTTTGTTGCCAGTCGAAATATTACTTTACGTAAACATTTGTACAGGATATCACATTTTTCTTTGGCAAGTCGTTTTCTTCTTCATGAAGCATGAGGAATCAACTCATTAAACGGTGCAAAGACATTATTAAAATCCAACTCGTTTTCTTCTTCATGAACTCATTAACTCATTAAATGGTGCAAAGATATTATTAAAATCTTTCACCTAAAGTTGAACACCCTATATATGTGTAAATATAGGGAGTTCAACTTGCCTGCTCATTTTAAATCGTGACCCCTTAAAATTAGAAAATAGGCAACACATTCTACTTCCATGCCTTTAGTACATTACGAACACAGGAAGTTAACTAATTTGATTGATGGGTCGCCTATTCTAAGATCATCAGGGGGATCACGATTTAAAATGTGTATTGTTCAGTATTTATTTTTATGATAAATTTCTTGAAATATATTAATTAACCAGAACAGAAATAAAATTGAGTGAACGAAACGAAATATCTCCGGTTTCTTCTTTGCTTGTCGAAATTACAATGTACGTAAATATCTATACAGGATGTCCCTAATTTTTTCGAACAGACCATATCTTCCCCATGAAGTAAGTTAATTAGTGCTGCTCGCAATTTTCAACGCGCTTTTCTCGACGAAATTCGAATACTCGCTTTGCGTTGTTGGTTGCATTGTTAATATACCTATTTCTCTTTAAACGTGTTTATATAATTGCATTTTTATTTTATATTTCTTTTACCTTTTGATTTGAGCCAATTAATATAATATTAAAAGTGAACCATTGAAAAGCCAAAAGTTCAAAAATTGTGTTTTAAAATATGTGGCCCTCTCCTGATTTTGATGAAGCTTATGCAAGTATACTTAAAACCACTTTCAACAGTATTTAGAAGAATAAAAAAATATTCTTATACAGGGTGAGCCGGGAGTAAATGCACCCGACTCTGGGAATGTATTTTATATGTAAATATAGGATGAAAGAAACAATCCGATATTTGATTTCAAGTCACAACGTTTTAACAAAGTACATACCTTACATAACATCATCTACACCTTTGCCTACGGACACGGTTATATCAGCATTGAGAAATCTTTCAGGCTTTCACATTGTATTTCATGATGGACAATATTTTTTAATCGTGGCTCCTAGCATTCACATTACAAAAGCCATAAACAAATTTTCATTTTTGAAATTTGAATAAATATGTGGTATTTTAAATCAGTTTCAGAAAATCTTTAATTCACGAAAGAATACATAACTTCTACAATGTACAACAGTACATTGATGACGGGGGCATGTATTATTTCGTCAATTGAAGAAGAGCACAGTGAACGACAACAAGAGAATTGTTTGATACATCGCCCCCCACCCCAAAAAAAAAAGAAAACAAGGGAAATACATTTTCATTTACATCTTAGTTTATATTTTTCAAGTCTCTCTGGTGTTCTCAGTACATTTGAAACTATTTGTTTATACAGCGTGATTCAGAATAAGTATCCGACCTGTTAACCGCAGATAATACATGAAAAAACAAAGCAAAAAAGCTATATGCATAGGGGTCTAACATTCATAGTTTTTAAGATAAAATTCATTGAAAATTCGGATGTAAATTGGTTGTTTGTCACTGGAATAATTTTATTACGTCACGAAAGCGCAAAAAATGAAACGAACACGTGAGTTTGCCCTGAACCAAAACTGAAAACGTTTTTTTTATGGCCTTCTGCGGAAAGAATTTACAATGGGCAATTCATTTATTGCGGAGTTCGAATTTGTGTATGCAGACTGAACCAATGAATCACAATGTTTTTACGACTAAGGGGGTCATTCTAATCGAATTTGCAACCTAACAACGGTGGTACCTCCTTAGTAACTGCTAAGAAGTTACAATCTCGGCAATGTTCGGTGGTAACAGGATACAACGTTGTGCAATCTCGATAATGCTCGGAAGCAGGATCGTACCAAGATGTAACTTGCAACCCCAATTAGAATGACCCCCTAAGTAAGGGTAGACACTAGACACACTTATGAATTTGTCAGTGCAAATTAGGTCGCGATAGTGCGTGAAACGTTCGCTAACTTGTAGTGGCAATTGGTGGAAATTTATTGAAATCAATGCCTATTAAGATTACCATGGCTATCATATCGATCATCGGTTATAGAAACCGTAAGTTTTTTACACCGTTTCACTTTAATATGAAACTCATAAAAGGCTCGAGCATAACTTCGAAATCTTCGTTTATTCGTTTTTACTAAGCGTTTATTGCTACAGCTGCTGACTGCCAACAAAATTTATTGTCCTTATAAGAAGATGCCTCGACGGTAACAAACTATTTTCTTACGTAATTTTATAAATACGGCATCAGCGGTACTTAAACGGTTTCAATTTAGGACTCACAAGATGCTGATTTTTCAAAAGTCTCCAATAAATCTATTTCTTGCAATTTCGTACTTGTATGACTTTAATGAATACACCCCTAACGGATCGGACACTTATTCTGAATCACGCTGTATGTATTTCAATTTTGAAAACATTGGAGGGTTGGATCTTGAAGGCAAATAAGCATAGGATTACAACTGTTGTTTTTTTTTTGGCTTACTTACGTGTAAAATACACTCCTGGTGTTTGGTGAAAATTTATTTCAAACATTTTGCATTAAATAATAAAAAGACGTATAGTTAATCACAAAAGATAATTATATGGCTTAGGGTCGAGATATCCATCTCCTATTAAACTTATTGGATCAATAGCTTGGTTTTTCTGAATCGTTGATTGAATTTTTATGAATTGTTTCCATGATAGTTATTCGTCTAATAACTATTGGCCAGTTTATTAAGAGTTGGATATCTTCGCCCTTAGATGGATTTTGTAAGTGTAGATCCATCCGAATTTTCCGCCAAAAAGTGTGAAAACTGTTGCATACACATTCTGTAGCAAGCAATGTTGCAAGATAACGAAAATTTATTTAAATTTGTATGCCACTTTTTACTGGAAATAGGTGTTCAATAATGAAAATTCATGAATTATTAGAATTTTTCAAAACATTATGGTCTTGAATCAGATCGACGCGAAATGTCATCGTCAAACGACAATCGGTTTAAGAAATCATCTCTTTTTCTTCTTTCAACATACAATAACTAACTTGATGAACTTGGGTATAAATTGTAAGTAAAAAAGAATCATGATAAATCGCAGAATTCATATCGATAAACTAATTTGCGACCTCTACTTGAATTCAAATAAACTTAGTCTGTCGCATGATTAACAAATATGCCCTTTTCACTATTCGAACATTCATCAAACAACAAATTATCAACTGCATTCATGTATGTCTTCCAAAATAACGGATTTTCAAATAAAAGACTTCTTTAGCATGCCATGGAAAAATTTAATGCAGAAAAAACATATTGCTATGTTATTTTACTGTTGAAGTTTGAAAGTTGTTGTAACAATATTATTTGTACTTATGATTTTGATGTATTAAATGTAATTTAGTTCGTGTTTTATCGTACATCAATTAAATTTTGCACATTAAAAGAAAATTATGATCCCAAGGTATTTCAACACAAATGTTGCTACTACTGAAACACAAATTTTTGTTAAGAAAAACAAACATGAGGGAAACGATTAAAAGATGCAACCGTCATCACCAGACTGACATAAACACCAGACTCGAAGCAGTTCCGATGGATGTACACCATCGTAGAGGGTTTGTAGTTCTTGACGACAACTCCGAAGTCAAAGTTCCTAGACCTGGTGCAAGTCCAATTTAGCTGACTTAATAACATGTACGGTTTCATTTCTTTGGCAACTAAAATCAGAATTATATGACGATTCATTTAAGGTGAAACACGAATATGTGGGATAAAGAATTAGAAAGCTATTTTTTGTATTAGATTTGGATTCGCGTTTTCACAAAAAATGTTTTTTCATATTCGTCATTGTATGACGCGTTTCAGTTTTTTTTTAAAAACAGTTTATAAACACAAGCAACATTGAATTGGGGTAGAGTCTAATTAATAAAACCTCGCTGCCTGCGAGAAGGAAAGTTTTTGTAAGCCCTACTTAATTCAGTCAGAATTCAGATAAGTAGTCCAAGTATCTATCAAATTCGTGTACGATACATATAAATATGAGTATGGCAACACTGCTAGCAGAAAGAAGTGCAAACAGTGTTGATTTTTGGGGGATTCACCCGAGTTGGATAAGTTTCAAATCAGCCTTTAATAATTTCTTCATTCACTTTATACAATACAAAGACAAACGTTTCACCTTAAGCAAAGGGCCACGCAAAACTTTTAGCCAAAAGCCCTGCAATTATTAAAGCTGCGTCTACAATGGGATTTACATATAATGGCGTTATTATTTCTTTAATACCTGTCACCCAAAATTGAAATTGAATGATGTACCTCATCCCCTTTTCTTATGATTTAATTTTTAATGAAGTAAACGTCGATACATATAAACGGTGTGTTGTTACAACGTAATTACTAATTTCAACCGATTGTAATATTTCTTTATTTTTTTGTTCTTTTTCGGGTAAGTTTCTCAGCATTCCACCCGTTATCATGATAAATCGGCAGTTTCTTTAATCACCTCGTATATTTCACCATTAAGCCTTCTATAAATTTTACGTGCGCGGTGTTTACAGAAATACGCAATTCACATAATTTACACTGGTATAATTGATGAAAGTTAAAGCCGCAATAAATAACCCGGCATTAAGACAACAAACGCGCTAATGAACTCATTAATTACGAACGTCCATTGTGCGTGTCTTCCATAATCCTACAAGCCGAGGACATCACAACTGTTTGGTTTTCGGTTCAAAACTCGTCGCAGTGTGTAATTTAATAATTGATGTGACGAGACGAGAAATTTCCCCAAAAATTGTATCATGTTTCCCCGCCGACGACACCATTAAACCAGTCGGAGATAAAAATTTGTTTCTTCCGCCCGCACTTAAACAAACAAGAACTCTTCTTACAGCCTACTTTTGGTTGCATCTTCGGCTGAGCTCTCTTTTGAATTTTACAGCACCCTGCTGACTTCCTGTTAAGTGTCACATTTAAAATAAGTTATACGTTCGGAACGCTGATGTGAACCATACTGTGCTTTTAAAACAGTTCCAAGATTTACTACTTTGTGAATTACGGCCGCATAAATTTATTTTTGTGCCAACCGAGTCGGCCTTATTTGAGAGATGGCAATCGTAAGAGTCTTAAAATCAGGTACATAATCACTAGAAATTTATTTACATAAACAATATGTTGGATAAGTTTGTAACGAAGCTTAAAGCTCACAAAAGTAATGCAGAATTAAAATTGAATTAAATTGGTGCGTCTAATTTTCTCTTGATATGCATTATACAGGTTCAATTTTCAATTGTCATTTTCTCGAAAACTATTAACCTTTAGTTAAGGTCGTTTTAGCTCATTTATGATGAAATACAACGTGCATCATTGGTATGGATTTCTTCAATCCTTAACTATTGATTATAAAGGAAAGTATCTTGTAAGAAAGTTATCGACTATAATGAGTTCTGTTAGTAAATTATTTTCACAAACATAGCATGTTCCAAAAATGAGTTATCCACCAAACTTATACTTAAAAATAAAAATGTGTAGATTCCATTTAAAAAAGTATAAGTTTGGTGGATAACTCACTTATGGAATGTGCTGTATATGTGAAAATAATTTATTAATATAGACTCCTTTTAGTCGATAACTTTTATACAAGATTCTTTCCTTTATAATCAATAGTTAAGAAGCTATTGAAGAAATCCATACCAATGATGAACGCTGTATAGTTTTCATGCTTTGCACAATTATCAAAGTCACCTGGTTTTAAATAACGATAACGAAAATATGTTAAAGTCCCTAAAGAATTCACTGAAAAACCTATCTTTAATAATTAAGAATCATTCGTTGTATATTAATTCAGTTCGTTAATAAATTATGTTGTAATTTTTATTCGCAGACAATACTGACAGTATCTTTGGTTTTTTTTGAAGTTCTAACAAGAAAAAAGAAGTTTAAACAAACATTTGATGTTAAAAATAGTATCCAGGAAGTGAGAAATAAATACAGACAAATTTTAACTCAAACAATAAAAAAAAATGAACGTACTAATTACCGAGAAATAAAAGCAGTGCATTTTTAAGCGACGAAGCTATTCTCGACGTCATTATTAGAACGGACCATTTTACGTCCAATATAAAAAGAGAGTGATAAAATGCGCGACAAAACAAGTGAATGTAAAATAAATGCGAGAACGTACAGTACAAAGACGCCGATAGGAAATCTGCAAGTAATTAAAGCTATTTCCGTTTGAAATGCTGACGAGTGCATCAATGAGCAATCAGAGTGGTGCCAACTAGTCCGCAAGTTCCCCAGAGCAGAGTTTATTGTCTCGAAGCGAGCACAACACACTACACAAAGCTGCTCGTAAAATTTTATTGCATTGTCTGTAACCAAAATGACCGCCGGCGCAAAAAAAGAACAACAAGAACTGTTTAATGTTTATAGTTGATGTTTTGATTTTTTCTGACAGGATCACTCTTAATTGATGTGTCAGTTCCAGGGAATGCCGACAGTTTGGATTGTTCTTTATTGTTCGACTCTTTCAGAGACAATTCCCCATTTTATGTTCCGAGCGCGCAAAAAAATTCGAGAAGGCGACTAACGACGTTATCACGTCCTCCTCGATTTTTCAGACTCACAATCAGACAAAAACCGAATCATATATACCGAGCGTTGAAAAAATTATTTCGGCAGCATGGACGACCGTTAATTGCTCTCTGTAAATGTCAACACCGTGTACAGGAATTTTTATAATGAAACATCTCGAGTACCTACAAGTAAACTGGTAACAACAAAGACATCTGTATTTTTAATTACGACCGCCGACAATTAGCAAGATCATTAAAATGAACTGATTCTTACTTTGGGTATGTCAACGACTTTTACTTTACATAATAATAAGCACTATGTGGAAAACCTAGTTTGTTTTGTCCTTTTATTAGCTCTGCAAGCTTATTCTTTTAATTTCACATTTCTGCTACAGCCTTCTTTCTCCTTTTTTGATCGATTTTTAATAGAGCCATGTCCTTCTTAATAAATACGTTTTCCGCATTTGCTCTTCTCTCTCCTTTATTTTCCATGGTATAATCTGTTTGGGTCCATTCGGGCCGGGTGTTGGCCGGGTGTTGGTAATTTCGCCACCAAACCTAATTTCGCCAATAAATCTAGAGGTAAATTCGCCACCAACGTTTAATGGCATGGTAATTTTACCGGTAATTTCGCCACTGCACTTCTTAGAATTGATCTCTACTGCTGAGGCCGCAGTACAGAATGGTCGGCTGGAGAGTTGATATACAGGCTGAGTCCAAAAAAACACCTTACGCGAGTAGCGTTGGCATGACAGCTGTCAGCTTTTGTCTTTTAAATGCGATGGTATAATTACTGTAATAAATTTCGAAAGAACTTTTTTTTTCTGCGTTCAATGATGTGCTGCGATAAACACTTAGTTTTCAAAACAATAGAAAAAAGAAAAAAGCTATGATTTTGATGACTTTTGCGCCACTTGTTATATTTATATATTTAGATGGAACTTGAGGTAGTAAAATAAAAATGGACACTGTAACACAACCACTAACGTAGATTTGCGACGTAATAATTTTAACATCCACACTGGAATGCTCACTACTAATAATGATTTAGTACTGACTGATATAATAATAATAATCAACGAAAGTAAAGGACCCGTTTGTTTACCCTGTATCATTAGCACCCTCATTAAAGTACATGCAAAATATTGGTGGCGAAATTACCTGTAAGATTAAGATCAGAGAAACAGGTCAAAGGATTAAAATACTTACTGGTGGCGACATTACCTGTCACCTTCTGGCCATACGTGATCGTACCATTCTAATTGTTTTCGCTTTATTTTCTCTTCCAATTCGTTCTTTAACATTTCTTTCTTCTTCTGCATTGACGTTCTCAGATTTTTTCCCAGCCATTCGATTTTTTGTTTGTCTCCTTTTTAAAATGCAATTTTTTAGTTCCAATCTGGTTTATCTTCTCCGCTTTATTTACATTTTTTCATTATCTCTTACTATTCTTAAATTCGTTCTTGTACATACATACATAATATTAAGACCTTGTTTATCAGCAATCGTCGGTGTTGTAGTAAAAGTTTTTATTACTTTCATTACTTCTCCACTCCATTTGGCCCTGTCCCTTGCAGTCTTCTGCAGAGAACCCACTAAGATGGTTCGGACTGTCGTCAGAATGCCACCCACCAACAAGACGAGCAAAAAAAATTATGAAAATAGAAACAAAGAAAAAGTAGTCTGAGGTCTGTCTCTGAACTTCTAATGGACTCAACATCTAATCTACCTCTTATTCCTTGGCTAACAACCGTACTCCTGATATTCTTCTGAGTATTTTCATTTCATTGACCTCTAGCTTTCCCTTTGTTTCTTGCTCATTCTCAACTACATGTATCATAGCGTTGGTATAATAAATATCTATGGTTTTCCGCACAGTTGTTTTTTACTGAGTGTGTGCTTGCTTATGGCCGTATGCACCGAACGAATTAACTCAGCTTAACTTTAAGGGTCACTTACATTGTGATTTACACAATGTTATGAAACTTCAAATGTCACAATATAAACGTCACTCATATGTTTAGTGCATATGGTCCTTATGGCAATGTATGTTTGTATGGTGCTTTTCGTTCAGTCTTCAATATCTGAGCCTTTTCTTCCATTTTCTGTTTTGACAGATCCAATGTATTTAAACATTATTATCTGCTTCACTTCTATTTGCTTTGATGTTTAATTTCAGGGGGTCTTGGAATATTATCACAGCTTTCGCCTTGCTTTTGTTAATTTCTTATTTTCTTTTCCTCAATTCATTCCAGGATTTCCAGATTGTACTGTATATCTTCCTCTGTGTTCGTCGGTAGTACCAAATCATATGCAAATATTAGCTGGTTTCTAAGTTGTAGTGACCCATCTTGACTTTCTTGTTTTTTTTTAGCATTCCTTTACTACCTCATCTATTACAAAGTTGAACAGATGTAAGTTCCTTGTCTTACCCCAAAAGAAGTTTCGTGATACTTTGTTTCTTGTTCTGACGTAGTTAGTAGTGTACATAGGCTTTATACAGGCTTTGTGCGTTTGCTGTTAGGTTATTGTTAACTTTTTCTCTTAATAAGGTCTCTCATATATTATTTCTATTTATAGAATCAAAGGCTTTTGATATGTCAAAGATTTTCTTATTTGTTTAGATGGTTCTTTCTATTATCTGTCTAATTTACTTATGAATATTGCATCCGTTGTCGGCCTTCCTGTTATGAACTCGTTTCCATTCCATTCCACTTCAATTTTCAGTCCTTCTGTCAGTTCAGTTTTGTGCTTAGCATAGCTCTATAATAACCACTTTCTTTCTCTTTTTTTGAAGAGGGCTTCCCAATCTAAAGGTATTTCTTTTTTCTTTTTAGCTATTTTGTTCGGTAGTTCCAGTAATATTTCTTTTTATGTGCCTCTCAGATACTTTTTTATCATTACTATCATTCTCTTTATGGCCATCTCCAATTCTTCCATTGTGATCGAATTGCTAATTTCATCTTCTTGTGTCTCCAAGATTAATGTTCTGCTTTCGTTATCAATGTTCTTTTAATTTTTGGTGTATAATACTTCTTTAAAACCTTCACGTCGTGTTTCTGTGATGTCTTCTTCTCTTGTCGATAAATGATTACTTTTATATCTAATATAGTTGATATCGTGGTTGTTTTTCATTTTGGCGTTTGTTAAGACTTGTAAAATAGTATCTAATACTCATTAAAGTTTTCTTCCATTCTTTGTCTAAATTTTCTCAAGGTTTCTTTTTGCCTTTGTGTCCCTGATTTCAATATCTGAACATATGCAACAATAAAAATGTCGACGTTTCGCTATGCGACTTTCTCAAGAATGAAAGATAAAAAAAAACCATATTAGGGGAGATTTTACGAATTGTTATTTTCATCAGTTATAATGTCGAAAAGATTCATGTTATCAAGAATTAAACGGGGAAAAGAAAAAATGATTTGATTTTTTTTAATGTCAACAAAATGCAAGCATTTTTAATTAACATATGGTTACCTAAAAAAAAGTTTAAAAGGAAGTAGAATGTGATCTCTCGATTTAATTTTTAATTGTTTTTTTTTTAGGTCGTGAACTGAATTTAAATTCGTGAGAAATTCATAGTTTCATAGCCAAAATTGAAAAAATGTAGACGTAACGTAACAGTACATATAATAGAGTGTAGACATTTCACGTCGTACCTTACAAAGCTAACGCTCTTAAACTTTATAGCTTCTAATTCATAGAAATTTACTTGTTACTGCGCAAATGCTAATATTTAGCAGCCATTCCATTCAATTACTGTAGTCTAAAGTCGTTAGCTGCGTTCCTATAAGCCTCAAAGTCAAGGGTTAAACACCATAGTAATAACGTTATACACAGGCAAAGCGCGCTATGTTTTTGAAACAGTTTAAGATCTTCGCGTTGAATTAAGTAATATTTCTTCTGCTCTATTTAATTGCTAGTTTTAAAAATTAATAATTAAGTGACATAACTGCTTTGCAATGTAAAAGAGAGTTGTCTGGTGAGCTGACGCTCTCATCCATCACCCTAGACAACGACTTGCCCGCCGAAGATTGGCTTTTTAATGAACATTCATTAAAATTTGCAACACCATCCATCTTATTTATCAATTTCTTTCCCCGACTCCCTTTCGCATCCCTACGCCAAGCATAATTAGTCTGGTTCGTAATGAATTTCATCTCGATGTCTTTTCTTCTTCTTTTTTAATTATTCATATTTTTAGTAATGAATATTCAGCAGGTAAGGCCAAGTCGGGGAATAAATGAAACTAAAAATATTTTCCACGAGATTACATTGTTATTGCATGCTTAAAATGTAACAGCTCAAAATTGTTGGTTCTTGAGGAACAAATTGTTTAGCCTTGCTTAAGTTCAAAATAATTAATAAGTGTTGTTGATCGCGACTGAAAACTTAAGGAAATAAGTATGTATGCGAAATTTTATTGATTTTAGTTAATTTGAAGGATATACATATCGTTAAATTCTTTATTCATTATTTCTACATATCTTTCATATTCTTCTATTTCTCCAAATGCTCACTCATGTTTAAAGCAATATTTTTGCACTATTCTATTTGTGGGATAAAATTTATTCGTTAAATTAATTTTTAAAGTCTTCAGGAAACTTCTACTTTTTTTCATTTCGTCTTTGTAAAGAACTGCCATTCAGTTATCACTTATCACTGTTTGGTTAATGTCCAATGTTTGACAGTGATTTTTTTTATCAAAAAAATTCTCCAGTTTGCACCTAGGCCATTTTGTACAGTTTAAGGGTGAACTTCCGTGCATTCAATTCCTAATTAAAGTAGGTTATGATTTCAGTGTTTTTTCTTCTAAAACTTTGTCCAATTATTTGCTTGTGTTAACATAACCTCCCAAAACTTGGCAAACGCGTTTGAAAACATGAAGCGCAGGGTGCGTTTGTGCATTCAAGCAGAATGACAGCATTTTCAGTATCTGATTTAAGCTTTGGTGTTGTTTTGAAGTGTTTCTCTGAATTTTGCGTTTACTTCACACATTTTTTTTACAAAAGAAAATCGTTGATTATTAGGCTAATTGCTCAACCCAACCTAACCCAACCCAATCCGTATAAAATGTCAATTTGTAATATGAAAAATTAATTAATTATAAGGAACCAAACAAAAATCGGATAAACCAAACAAAAATCGGATAAAGAACGACGAAATACGAAGAAAAAGACGAAGAATAAACAAAAGAAGATACATAGTTGATTATTAGGCGGATTGTTCTAAAATGAAGACCGATAAGAAAACAAAAGAAGAAACCGTAATAATTCGACGACAAACAACGT